>LR991027.1:9377575-10577575 GCA_905163495.3 Cosmia trapezina | reverse complement strand
GAAAATGTAAAAAAATTGGGGAAAACTGAACGTTCAAACAGGCGCGACACGCGACGGGACATAAAATCACCGCGGATCGCGCGACGAGCGTTTGCGTCGCGCGCAATTCGTGTCACGAGTCGCGCGTTTTTGTTTGAACAAGACAACGTCTGTCGGGTCACCTATTATACAACAAATAGAATAGGAATAGAATATATGGTGGGTAGGTAGGTATAGGTGTACTGTATGATTGGGCTTTATAGTCTTTAGGAAGACTTACCAAATAAGATAAAGATATCGAGAATTAACCTTTCAAGTCGAACTAAAAGGACTCAGAAGTAAATAAAAGAACAATGAAAGTCGGAAGTAACAATCCCTAAATTGGATTAACGTCACTTCACTAACCTTTTCTGTCTAAAGATTTTGACGGGTTTCGAGTACATTCAACTTTGCCGCGACTTATTTCTTTCGTCTACCTAGTATCATATTTCTTGTATGAGTCAGTTGCATGTGAAGATTCCAATTCATTTGTAACGCCAAGTGCCGTCGCTCTATTTCGGTTTCGATATACCTGATGACTTTTTACCGTCTTGAAAAAATATGGCAGGTATTAGGTGAACGGAGTACCTATAAGCCTATGGTATGCCTATGATACTTCTACTACGTTCACCTGTTATAGCCAATTTTTTTCAAGACGGTAAAAAAGGTCATCCGGTATAATATATAAATGCGCAGGATGTCCCGTAATTAATGGATTACCTTGAAATAGAATAGACCTTATAGCCGTTCTAAAAAAAATACAAAAATATATATCCCAAGTAGAAAAAATACCTAAAAATACCTGTAAAAAGGTCAGCTTTTTTCATACTTCTTCACCACGACCACAAATAAATGAATTCAATCGGTTATTTATTGTTAAGTATATTATTGTACGTTCACTGTGTACAGGATTTTAGATCGATCATAAGCATAACTCATAAGGAATATTCAATTATATGCTATTTCAAGGTTATCCATTAATTTTGTCCGCACCTACGCCCGCGTGGAGGTCGCAAATTATCCCACGGGAACGTACTACCGGCATAAAAAGTATCCTATGTTCTAACCCAGGTCATGGTCTACACATATGCTAAATTTCATTCAAATCCGTTTTAGTGTGAAAGCGTAACAAACAAACAAACTCACTTTCGCATTTATTATATTAGTGTGATAATATTAAGTTAGGATTAGGATTGCATAAACAAATTGATCCTTCATCTGATCAAAGCGATTAAAACAAATTCAAAAACCTACATAAATATTTAGCATAATCCCCCACTGAATATATCTTTCTTGCAAACTTCTATATCAACAGCCTCTTACAACATTATCCTCCATTGAATCGACCTCTTCGTTCTCATAAAACATGGCTAAGGTACGAGGCAGTCTTATCATCTTTATTCAGATGTTTGCCGTCAATTTACGTGTACGCGTTCAAACATAGCGTGACGTCTGTTGTCTCAGGAGGATAAATTTGGACATGATGTCTCATTAACACCATTTCGCACGATGTATTTTGGACATCGAGGGAAGTTTTTTGGGAAGATAAATATACAGAATGATGTGTTGGTTGGATTTGAAGCTGAATTGTGTTATGTGCATCATTTTAGGTATTAATAAACTCTGAGCCTGGTATATTCATCATGCTCAGTTGGATTGATGATCGTCATTATGTTAATAATACACAGAACAGACTGATGGTCACATCCCTTGTGATTTCAAGCGTCCACTTCTAATAATACGGGTGCCAAAACATATACCTAGCGGAGTTGATCGATGTGGGATCACACAAGATCGAAAAGCTTCTTTTTTATCGTAATTGAAACTTACGATATCTAGAGCTGTACATTTATAATCTTCGAGTGAAGGAGGTTCAAACCTTTTTTTAAACTCCCACAAATGTTCTGGACAGTTCTACAGTTACATAAATGGTTAAACGGTTATACTCTGGCCACTAAGTTATTCAGTTTTTGACAACGGACAGGCCGTTGGACAATTTCTAGTTATAATAAGGAAATATTCGTTAGTATGCAACTGACAGGTGTCAAAAGGTGAATAATCTAGTGGACAGAGTATAGTACTTCAAACTAACTGAAGACTGAGTTACTCAGACCGACAAAGCTAAAATAGTTAAACCTTGAGCTCTTACTCTTTACTTTGTGGTTACTCATCTACTCAGACGAGTGTTACAATTTGTTCAAGTGAGCCAAGGACGTGGAGCGCGAATACTTGCCTATCCATACTTCCATACTAATATTATAAATGCGAAAGGAACTATGTTTGTTACCTTTTTACGTCCTAACTGCTGAACGGATTTTGATAAAATTTGGCACACAGGTAGACCATTACCAGGGTGAGGACATACGATAGTTTTTATCCCGGTAGTAAGTTCCAAATCAAAATCCACTGCGACTGATCGAAGTGGCGGTGCTGGGGGTAGGCGTTTTCTCAGCAGTGGACGTCATTCGACTCAAAAGATTATGATGGTGATGATGATGAAGATGATGATGATGATGATGATGATGATGATGATGATGATGATGATGATGATGAGTACGTTCCCGTGGGATAATTGCCGAGGGCAAAAGCTAGTGTTAAATATAATTGCTCATTACGGTTTTATTTCTCGTATATACCCGTCCGATGAATGAATGTTAGCGTCAATTTTACTTCCTAGACTGCGAAATTACTGATTAATCTCACTGAATTCACATCAATATCTGATCTTTGAACAAGTAATCTGTGGCACTGTCTTGGATATTACTTGGCAATACTGAGCGGCATACAATTACTTGCTTCTTACCTTTACGAGCCAATAATTTGCCACTGCTACAAATTACCCTTCATGTTCTAAGAAGATGATAAAAAAATGTGGTAAACTTGACAAAAATATGAAACGGACTATAAAACTAGTTAGTACCTACTACCGTGAGAGAAAAATAAAAGCTAAGTACCAGTCTATCGGCATGACAAACCTAGCCAAGGCATTATCTAAAGACCAAACTGAAGTAAACACTACGATACTACGATAAATTATTTTCCAATCATGTCTATAACCAATAAATCGCGAACATGAAAATTTTCAATGCGTAATGCCAACGCAATAGCCGATAACATGTAGACATGTACACATGCGCAGGCGCTGAAACGTGTACGGTTATCTGAGATTTACGATTCTGTTTACTACGAGTATTCGACAAGGAGTGATTGTGAGTATCGTGTTCTGTGACAATGGGGTTGTGTTCACACGTGTTTAAAAGTGGATTCTTTGACTTTAACAACCGGTCGCGTGGTATCCGTATTTTCCCAGGGCACATCGTGTGATCTGATTTGTCACACACTTATTCGTTTGTCACGACCTTGAGCGAAAGCGAAGAGTTAGTTCGTCTGTCAACGTTCGGGACTTGTCCCGCTCTAATTCAGTTTTAAATACATTTTTCCTCGAACAATTTACAAACATATTGCATTTTGTCTCATCTTTCAAAATGTCATTGTGCACAGCGGCGATTGTGAACTGACCTATATTAAATTTTCCGCTGGCTTTTCATGATTCATACATTTTGTCCTCGTGTCTCGAATACCACAAGTTCGACATTACATCCAGTTCGTTCTTAGAAGTGCCAATAATGTTGCGATCATAGCTGGCCGTATAAAATGTTAACGGTATCAGCATGGGAGTACCGCAAGGTATCCGGCTGGGACCCTTTTTGTTTACACACAAGATATCGGGTGACGTGTGGCGTAGTAACCTAAAGAATGCATAACAGAAACTAGTGAAATTCAACACCACTGTTTACGCGGAACGCCATGTTACATCAATATAATGAGTCTACACGAGGCTTCCGAACGTGAATGACCGGAGGCATAAGGCGTCGAGTTACTTAATTTTGTTTATACTACAGAATGTGGTGCTACTATTTCATTATTTGCCCTATACTAATTACCGATTTGCATAAATCCTTATATTAAGCTTATATTATTATTGGCATTAAATTACACATTCGAGTGTTTTCAAAAGCGGTTCGTGGTTATTCTTAGGCAAACGATACTTCAACTATATTTATGACCTACCTCAAACGCTTTGAAGAATTTCCATTTGTTTCCGCCTATGTTGCTGTTTTTTAAAGCCGTGTTTAATGGCTTGGCAGGTATTAATGCTAATATTACTGGCATTTATCAAGGTTAAAAACAATAGTCGTCTATTCCGAATGTTAAGTGTTGAAAATTTTACGGGTTGCCTTGATTTGTTTATTGTTGACTTGTTGAGTTAACGTAAGTCCCTTGAATACCTTCGTATGTAATTTGCCTAATACCCGTGTCTTGTTATGATTGACTAACGTTCGCTACTGTATTGTTTACAGCACCATTTCTTAAACAATTGTGCAACTTATTCAAGTTGATTACTACGGTATTGTAAATTATTTGTGTTACGTGTTATAATATAAGTCCATTATTACTTTATTCAGTATTTAAATATTTATTGTTATTCCGTTTTAAAGAATTATTGTTTATAAAACTGTCTGTTTAGTTACTAAAAGCGTTGTTCAACTTCGCTTGTGATTTGTTTGTCCATCTAATATTTGTGGATGGACAGTATCAAGTGTATTGTATTGTGATTGTGAGGAGAAATGACTTTACAATTGCAATGATAATAGACATTGTCGTCTTTATCCGTGATTTTCTCTTTATTTCCTATACTGATGTCAATTGTTGTATCAATATTGAAGTTGTAGATTTTGTCAAGAGTTTGGATAACGGAGTTACTACGCTAGTCTTGATTTTTACTAACATTAATGGATTTGGAACATCTTTATTTTTTACAGTTTTCGTATCTTTTGTATCTTTGTCTTAAATCTCTGAAATGATACTGTTATTGTCTACATAATGCACACGTTATTTTGGGAATATTTTTTTGTTGTAAATTGTGTTAATCTGGTAATAAAAGAAAAGATCATGTACATGAGTAAGTAAATAATGTGCTAACAAGTTTTCAATTTGAATTGACATATGATGGGTCACTGAACTAAAAATGTTCTAATCATCTTACTTTGGAGATTTTTAAAGACTATTGACTTGCCTAGATTTCACCAGTAACGAAAAATCCATGAGCATACTACATACCTACTCAATGTTCTTATGATGCATTCATATTCATTGGAATTCTTGTTCTAACTAAAACTAGAAAAAATTACATAATATACACAAAATGACACAATTTGAAAATGTAACGAGACGAGACCAACCACAAAGCGACAATAGACAACAGGAATAAAGCGCCGCGTTTGTTTTGTCTATAAATTAATCGTTCAACCAATTTGGGAAAGCGGAAAATCACCCGAGCGAGTGTTGGCGCCAGATGGACGGATGCCAGCCTTTCACTGGGAATCAGTGTAACTTGTTATGTGGACGATATGTAGGACTGTTAACTTGACACATATTAACAAAAGAGTCAATGCAGTTCAAAAACACTGATAAAGAATTTGAAGATATTCACTTTAATGACAATTAAAAACGTAAAGTTTCGTGCAAAAAAGGACGTAATAATAACCGTTCACTGGGAATCAGTATAACTTTGTTATATGGACGATGTAGAGCTGTTCCCTTGACACATTATTGCAGGAGATAATGTAGTTGATGATGAAGAAGATTTTTATCTGTTTCGTATGATATAATCACGGACCAGATATAATCTATACATATTATAAATTTAAGTCGCTTTTCAAGTCCATGCTGTATTCACCATCGTTTAGATTTATTTGTTTATTACATTAATATTAAATTTACATCCTATTATAATTTAGAAATCTCGATGTATTGTCAAGTCGTAAAAACGGCGGGCTGGTAGTAGGTATTTTACCTATGAAGTCAAAACATAGGATAGCCTTTCACTGTGAATCAGTATAACTTTGTTAAGTGGACGATGTAGGACTGTTAACTTGACACATATTAACCCAGGAAACAATGATGTTGATGAACAGTGATGAAGAATTGAGGACGCAATAGTATAATCGAGAACTAATTAGCTTCGAGAATGTAGGACTGTCAGTTAACTTGACGCAAGTGACAATGCAGTTATTGATGATGGTGAAGAATCTGAATGTACTCGTAATATTAATAATTTGTTGAAATTTCATACAAACAATTTAAGGCTGATTCCTATATCTTACGGACCATTATTGGTTAAAATTAAGACTCATATCTTTACCAATAATGAAGAAAAGACCTCATAGCTTTGCATAGTAGACCTTCCCATATGAAAGTAGCTATCACAGGATTCACAGGTTAAATTTGCTTACGAATGTATATCAGCACAGAATAAATAATAGTACTAACGTATTTATATGCCCAGTTTCGCAACAAAAAATGCTACCATTGCTAGGCAAAACGACTTTTAGGGTTCCGTACCAAAATGGTAAAAAAGGAACCCTTATGGTGTGACTCAGTCTGTCTGTCTGTCACAGCTGGATATCTCAAGAACTACTGATGCTATCAACTTGAAATTTGATACAGTTTTAGATGACTTTTACCCAACTATTTTGCAAATAAGAAAGAAATAAAAATATTTACATTTTTTTTGCAACAAGGACTGAAAGGGGGTCTTAAAAATTTAAAGTGGGGCTACTAGGGCATGTGGGGTATCATATGAAAGAACGCTGTTTACACATTCTCAAACATTATTTTAATTTTTTTTATGCCGCACAGTTTTCGACTTTTGATTGAAATTATTCTATGTGATAGAAGTTTATGTAAAGATTACAGGAAAAATAAAACGATGTCTTTAAATGGCACACTTTTTCAGAAATCGGAACGGAATCCTCGGAGCGCGAGTCCGACTCGCTCTTGACCGGTTTTTTGTTTATAGGAACTGAGCTTAAGACGTAATGACAAAGGTACCTACCGTAATTAGGTACCTATGTATTGAGATGCAAAATACTTTTTTTTGCGTTATCTGCTAAACTTTGAACACTAGTGGAAAGTTTTGCCGCATACTTATTTCTTTTAAACAAAAGTAAACAAATAAAATGATACGCATTAAATAGATATCAACATAATAAAAATCATAAATTAACGGAACTAAGGAAGGATTTTTGAAAATTCACCACCTAAACGGGATGAAAGTTTGTACGGAAGTTCGTCATCAAATCCCATCGGGCACATGGTTTATTGTTTTATAAATTGGTCTACTAGGAGAAGGACAAAACCTAATTTCTGTAGAACGTTCTACAGATAGGCATAAGCTAGCTCACCTTTATTTTTGAATAATCTAGATTGTAGACCAGCAAAATACGTGGTCGATATTTGGCCAAGTCAGACTTTGTGACACGAACTGTACAGTGGTAGGTACATCAATTTATAGGACTATAGGAATAGTGCGTGCCATACTTCGTATTTGTCGATCAATATATTAAAATATCAAAGCAAATATTGTTTTGACCTAGTTCTATTTCTATTTGATCCTTTTTCTTTAAACAAAGTCGTCTTTGTTACTTTAGGTTATATAAATGAAGCAACTGTATTCCTTAGCAACTGTAGCTGAAATAATTTTAATCTTCGGGGAATTCATAATGTCATTCTGCAGTTGTAGCTTACTCTTCCTCTGTTGGATAAAGTTATCTGTTCACATCTCGTTTTGTTTTTCTTTGATAAATCTTAAGTTGATTTGAGTATTTTTCTTTCTAAATTCATTATCTAATTCGTCAGAAATCTAAAACATGACTTCAAGGGATCGTAACAACTATGTCACTCACATAACATTTTTTTTAAGCTCAATATTAAAACAACGTGTACGAACTAAATACCGCTTTCCGCTTTATTTATTTTCACGTTTAAAATAAAAACAGTCGTGGCACACAAACGAATGATATATTGTCCACTATTTTTAATGTAACGGCGTATTGCTTACAAGTTTCCTGCTATATATTCTTCAAGCTGTATTTTAGATCTGCCCGTTCTAATTCGGTGTATCCGAAGTAAACTGACCGTAAAACCCACTCAAAAGTTATCGTCTCATCCCGTATTTCATGCTGCGGTCCGATTAGTCTTGCATTTGGACAAACTCCAGATTTTGTCATACAGCTTTTAGATAATACTGGAATTAGTGTACAGTAAAGTTGTCTCTGGACATGGAAACACATAAACAAATGAAGCATGATGACATTTTGTGTTCATATCTTGCAGGAGACGAGAAAAAGATGCAAGGCAAATTAAATAATTTGACTGACAAAGCAAATACGGATGACTTTGAAAAACTTATCCGGGATCAAACAAAAAACCCTGAGCACACGACCCCTTAACACGATAAGCTTTTAATTCGATATCACACGAATTGGATTTACAAAGTGATAAAGCAATCCCGGAAAAAAATACAATTGAAATTGTGAGAGTAAACTGAAGGGCTTCCCTTCCATTCACAATAGTGTTAATGATTTCCTTTTTCTTAATTATAATCATGCCATTTTCATTAAATATCGTTTGTAATTACATTGTTGCCTTTAATATCAAATTAAACAAAAGCTTTTATTCCTTTGTTATTCTGAGGAATCTGGTCATGACACATTAATTTCGGACATATTGTCAAGAGACCTATTTATAAATTATTTACTTAAAGATATAAGTAATATATTATAAGGATAAGCATTTCTTGTTTGATATTGATAATAGGTACATGAAGTAAATCTTGGCATGCAAATCAGATAGCATTAAATTTAAGGTTACTTGGAGATAAGGTTTTTTTTTGTAGGTGCAATATCAGGGTCATACTTATCTCCCAAAATATTTCAAAGGCTAGATATGACAAGCAAATAAGTCCTCATTTGACCTTCACTCAGGAATAACACGGTAAACATGACACCCGGTTTCAAAATTCCTGGTAGTTACAAAAGTGGAACATAAGTTTCCGTCAAATATTTATGCTTGAGGAGTAAACATCAAAATTGCAATATTATTTAACTCTAAACTGCGCACTTTGTAAACAATGCGTAATACCAAGTACTCGAATACCTACCAAAGAAATAACATTGCGTAGCAGGAAGTGATTTCCCGGATGAAGGGACGGTACTCAAGAGGGATAGAGATGAAGGAATGGAAGAGAAAGGGATGGGTAGAAAACAAGAGTGACCCTGAACGTAATCGTGGCCTCGAGTCCCGGGTGAATATTGATCCAGTAAGGGACCAAGGACAATGTTCCTTACGCAAGTCAAATGGAAACCAGTTTGGAGATGCTTTATTTAATGAAGGACGTAATAAAAGATGATGTTTATATGTGAACTAAGAGAAGATGCTCTAAAGCTTTGGGAATATAATGCCTCGTAGATTTTGTTGTATGAATGGATAAGTCGGTACATACCATTTAGCTTTTAGGGCATTGAACTAGAGACCTCAATGAACTAAAGTTTAAGGTCTAGAGTTGAATGGCCTGACCTTGACTTGGTGTTACTTTCATAATTTGTAGTAGCTTTTATCTTTTACATGTTACATTTTGTAGTACTTACTCGTAGATCATTACAATAAAGGGTTTTGCATTATTTGGTCGCAGTCCTATTCGTTGTGGCATGAGCAGTAATGGAGGCCTAGGTTCCTTACATGAGAAGTCAATTTAAATTATATAGTGTTTAGAGATGTTGAAGTAGAACAATATTAGTAGGTACATTCATGATCATAGTAATAGAGGGAATCTTACTACCAATTGCTCCCGCTAGAGGGCATTTCTGCTCTACTGATTCGACTGACATGACTAGATAACTAAAAGGTTATAATAAAAATGTTGAAGTTCTTTTTAATTTTTAATTTAAATAACGAACAGAAAAACATAAGCATGCCTCATGCATGCATCTTCTGTCATCTATGGCTATAAAAAATAAATATCTATGGTAAGGTGACTGTTAATGAGAATTCCGGTGTTTACAATCTACTGATATAATTTTGTAGTGATAGCCGTTCCTCAGGAATAATCTGTAATAATGCATGTCAGTGAATCAGTACCTACTAGGCGTTCATTAATTCACTAAAAACGAATAATTAGCAAGCAATGGTAAAATGCAACGTTGCAAGCATTTTACCGTCACAAAACATTACAAGTTGTGTTCTGATCATTTTAGAGCTAGAGACTATATGCTATAAGTAAGAATGAAGGATTTTTTGTGGGTCAGAGTATAAATGTAAAAACACAATATTTTTAGTATTATTTGCTTGAATGTTAATTTTAAGTACCTACTTTGTAAAGTAGTTCAATATCACAAAAACAAATAGGTATGTTTGAAATTTTTACATGCATATTGATGGTATTATTTTAACCTACAATTATAGTAACAAGGATGAAAAAATCTGAAATAATTTTGAAGAAGTTTGCTTTGTTTACCCCGCGTCAAAGTGGCGCCATCGGCTGTTTCGCGTCATATTCCATAAAGCACGTGTTTTTATTAAAAGCTTACTATATCAATATTGAATCTATTTTGAAACGTCTCTTGCTGGATTACACGGATTATTTCAAGTCCTATTAGTATTATCTCTTACTTCCCTACAAAGTCTCAAGAAAAATAATCCTTAACACCAGTGCATATAGATTAGTTTTCCGGCTAAAGTTCTGTGTCATATTTGTCTTTTTTTACCTTCGCTGTTTATCTATGTCAAATAAGAGTTGAAGTCGAGTCTTCGTGCAAGTATTTTTTGATTCCCACTCATACGCCTACTTGAAACTCTAAAAAGGTTTCATATTATAAAGAGATTTTATGGTTAACTAGCTGTGCCCGCGACTTCGTTCGCGTGCATGTCGGAAATCAATACATAACGTGTCGCTTAGATATGGTGTAGGTATCACTCCTGCAATAAAAATGAAGAATCTTGCGATCTTGCCTGGTGGGAACCGCTACCTGGGGTTCTCTACCACAGCCCTGCAGTTACTGCGGTTTATGATAGCGGGGTTTAACACGTATTCGGACTGCTGGAAACACAACGCGCCATTCCAAACTATCGTTTCGGAAAGAACTAATAGCGGGGTTTACACGTAGGTACCTACAGTTTGGACCACGGATCTGTGGACTGCGTTACAAACCGCGGATGGATCTGTGCGGTTTGGACTGCGCATCAAACTGCCTTTCGTTTATACCGTGAACATCCATGTTTATGGAGGCAAAACTTTTAAAAACCATCGAAGTCCATAATTAGTTGACCACGGATAGCCAGTAATTTTCTTTGATTTCTGTACCAAATCACAGTACGTATACCTACTGTAAGTTATTGAGGAGTTCAATTGTCAGATCTTCACCATCTCTGGAGAAAACTCTTTCAAACATAAGGTGTGTGACATACAGACGGACAGACGGACAGGACGTAATGATAAGACTTCCCTTTCTATGTACTATTTGGATACGGAACCCTAAAAACAGAAGAATTGAAAACTTCTTTCTTTTTGAAGTTGGTTATAAAGATGCCTCAAATAATCTCGACCTCTAGAGAGAAATCCAGGTCCAGAGACCGGAATTCCAGGACAGCATCTATTTTATGACTGAAAAAGTGTCACTCTTCTGCGGAAAATCTTGACACCGCGATTCCGTCTATACAACATCTATCAGATACAGTGGTTAACTGGAAGCTCGCTCTGCGTACAATAAATAAACTTACAAAGGTACCCAGTTTGTTTTAAAAAAAAGTGTGTGTGTCAGCTCTGACGACGACTGGCGTTTCCTTTTTTTTTGTGCCGTTCCGACTTTCTATTTTTCGGTCAAAAAGTAACATTAAGGTGTTAAGGCGCTCGTCACCCCCCTTTCACCCAACCTCTCAACCCTCCTCCTCTAACTCTCCTCTCAACCATATCTTACCACCCCCCTCCCTCTCCCCCCTGTCACCCTCCCCTCTAATACCCCTCACCGCATCCCCTTCCCCCTTCCTCCCCCTCACACCTCCTTACTGCTTCTCCTAGGGCAGGGGCAGGGGCAGCGGGACGCGGTGAGAGGGATCTCACCGCGTCCCCCTGCCCCTACCCTCTCAAACCCTCCCCCTCACCTTCTCTGTGTATGAAAAGTTGATTGGATTATTATATCTGACATTGCATTCTTTTTCACTCAGAACACCACATCAGTTATTAGTATTAACTATCATCTTACAATTATATGCCCATTTTTAGGGTTCCATACCTCAAAAGAAAAAAAACCGGTCAAGTGCGAGTCGGACTCGCGCACCGAATGTTCCGTTTCGATTTCTGAAAAAGTGTGCTATTTAGAGACATCTTTTTATTTTTCCTGTTTTCTTTACATACACTTCTATCACATAGAATAAGGGGGGGACGGTAGTTTTTTTACATTTTTCATCAAAAGTCGAAACTATGCGGCCTAAAAAAAATTTTTTTTTTGAGAATGTGCAAACAGCGCTCTTTCATATTATACCCCACATGCCCTAGTAGCTCCACTATGAATTTTTAAGACACCCTTTCAGTCCCTGTTGCAATAAAAATTAAAATATTTTTATTTCTTGCTTATTTGCAAAATAGTTCGGTAAACGTCATCTAAAACTGTTCCAAATTTCAAGTTGATAGCATTAGTAGTTCTTGAGATATCCAGCTGTGACAGATAGACAGACAGACTGAGTCACACCATAAGGGTTCCTTTTATACCATTTTGGTACGGAACCCTAAAAACGGCACCCTTATAGGATCACTCGTGTGTCTGTCTGTCTGTCCGTCTGTCACACCTAATTTGCTCCGAATCTATTGTACCCATTATGTTAAAATTTGGTACATATAATTACGAATTTCTGTGACCCAAACGCGGACAGGTAGGTAAAGTAAATAAATGGATTTTGGATATGGGGGTCACTTTTGTGGGGCAAATAAGAAAATTAAAAAAAAAAGTTTTGCAAACTGTACCGTGTGACATATCAGATGAAAGGGCTTAATTAATATGAGGGTCTCAAATATGTATATTTTTTTTTAATAATTTTAAAATTATATTAATTATTTAAGAAAATAGATGAAAATTTACCAATATATCCCCTAATCTCCGAAACTACTGAGCCTAAAGTTTTGAAAAAAAATACAGAAAATAGTTCTTTACTTGTAGATTACAGGAAAATCTATAAGAATAGTCTGTGGTCATAAAATAACATGGTAAATCTCTCAATATTGTGAGTACAAACTTACATTTACAGTTGGAATGTATGGGAGAATATGTTTTCCAACTACAATGTTAAGTTTGTGCTTGGGATAAATTCATACCAACTACGGAACCCTTCATTGTGCGTGGTCCAACACGCACTTGGCCGGTTTTTTATATTTGAAATTCTTTTAGCGTTACTAATCAACCATCAATAGAACCAATCTGCCTAGGCTTTTCCCAACTATGTTCGGGTCGGCTTCCAGTCTAACCGGATGCAGCTGAATACCTGTTTATTACATGGAGTGACTGCCTATCTGACCTCCACAACCCAGTTACTGGGTAATACGATAACCCTTGGTAAGACTGGTTGTCAGACTTTCGGGCTTCTGACGACCCGTAACGACTGTCAAAGATCCACGAATAACAGCCGGGACCAACGGCTTAAAGTGCTTTCCGAGGCACGGAGGAGTCTCGGTATGTAAAGATGCTCAACCATCGACTAACCAACCCCGGGAAGCGTAGCGGCTGAACCTGCTGGATCGACCCATCAGGTTAACCACCCCTATAAAGCGATTTTTATTGTTAGTACCATTTGGTATCAATAGATGTCGTTACGTGCATGAAGACACCGTAATGAAAAGTTCTTCTTGAACACTTTAAATTCATATATCTTTTGATAGACTGAAGCGATTGCGATGAAACAAAAACTAAGTAAAACTCTGAGTTACACACAATATTTGAGTATAAAATTTAACCACATTGGTTTTGTACTTTTGACGTGATACTTGCACAAAAATTTATGAACTCTCACAGACAAACAGACAAACAGACAAACAGACAAACAGACAAAAATGACAAAAATGGTAGAAATGGCATCTGTTGGTGATTCTTTAACACCCCAACTATTTTTTTTTTAAATATTTGCAATGTACAGAAACGCCTCGTCTACAGATTTATTATATGTATAGATATTGATTTATATACTTGAAATACCTACTTGGTAATGTTTCACAATCCGATTTTATATCCGGTGTATTTTACGATACTTATTGTTGAACTGAATTTTACTTGCTTGTTGTTTGTTTCACATTCAATATGTTGGTAATTGTGGAGGTACGAGTAGGACTGTCAGAAATGTATCAGACAACGAATATGTAGGTACTTAGGTCGGTCGGTCGGTCGGTCGGTCGGTCTTAGGTTGGTGGGTTTGGGTTTTTATGTAGGTATTATGATCCTGATTAAGAACCAAAGGTCAGCTGATATACATACCTAGCTGAAAAATGTGCCAGACATGCCGCGTAGTAAACCATAGAGTAGGTATTAGGTACTAGCTGTGCGAATGGTCACAATCACAAGAGTCAAATCAATATGTCAACAACAGAATCCTACGTGAAATGGTAAGAAGTAAGAAAGACAGTATAGCTACTCAATAATCAGCAGTTTCGTGTAATGTAGTGTAATGAGTAGTAGACCGACCTGCACTGGGCCCGCGTGGTGGATTACGGCCACTACCTCTCGAAGAGCAGAAGCCTGTGTCCCAGCAGTGGGCACATTATAGGCTGATTATGTAATAATAGAAAAAAAAAACGCTCCGTGAAAGCTGGAATCCTTAGATTCATAATCTAAGCTGGAATCTATCATAAAAGCGTCGCTGTCCGCGCCCCGTCTGCGTCTTACGTCTTTTCTGTGTGTCCCGCGTCTTAGCAAGCTTTACTATAGCGGCCGAGCGCTGCAAGCAAAAGTAGTCCTTACGGTGTATATTCATTATTCGTTTCTCCGATAGTACATACATACTATGTTTGTCTAACTCCGCAGTGGGAAGCTTTTCAAGAATCTTTTGCGCCAATTGGTTACAAATTTTCCGCTAGTTGAATACCTTCGATGCGATAAGCATTCATTAAAATCGCTGACGTCTATTAATTTGATCGCACAATAAACAATGGAAGAGTCGCAATGCTTTCGGAAGGTAAATTGTTCGATGCGACAACATGCTTTTGCATTCTGATTCAATTAAAAATGAATTAAGAAACTGGAATAGTTAAAGTGCAATCTAGAGATCAGTGTTAGAGAATCAGTTCGAAAATAGTTCCGGGTTCATGTTTGAAAATGGAAGTCTTTACCGACCTCAATGAAAGCTGCTTCATTATTTTACTTTTTCACATAGTCTAAACTTCAGCGCACAGTGATCGTGCCAGTCCTTTGCGGGCTCCTGAATAAAACCTCATTTCAGTCTAGTTGTTGAAGCATTTTTACAAATAGCTTTTTTACCCAAATTCCAAATCATTTTTTTTTAATTTGTTCCTGTTTACTATGAAGCTTTAAAATTTTTGATACTTGTGTTAAGAAAATCCCAACCAATATCAATAAACAGTCTTAATTGGCGTAGTAACTTCAAAGGCTGCATCATCTGGATTCATCTCACGCAATCTATCCGCGGCAGGCAAAGAATACCTAGAGCTTGTTTAGGAAGCCTGCAATCTACTTCTGTTAGAAAATCTATTCCATTGGGATTATCTTGTCTTTCCCCAACATCTTGTGTTTCATTTTGTACTTACTTAAATTTTGTATGTGTCTGTGGTTTGTAGATTGGTTTATGGGTACTTATCTAGTTTAGAAACTGGTATTCTCGACATCTTTGGATCTGACTGACAGATTTTTTGCAACAGGAGGTAATGTTATGTACCTATTTATCTTACCTTTAGCACGTTTTGGGTTCTCACAAAAAATCATCATCCCTGGCCTTTTCCCAACTGTGTTGAGGTCGGCTTCCAGTCTAACTGAATACCAGTACATGGAGCGACTGCCTATCTGACCTCCACAACCCAGTTATCTACTTGTTAATATACGATACCCCTTGGTAAGACTGGTTGTCAGACTTTCGGTCTTCTGACGACCCGTAACGACTGTCAAAGATTCACGAATGACAGCCGGGATCAATGACTACCAAGACCATTTCCAAATGACGCAGCAACACTCCTTCCTTATTTTTTACAATGCGAATTAGTAGGCTGAATATTAGAATGTCACGGCTAAACAAACACTTCATGAAATGTTATTATGAACATTTGGTCATCGCTCCGTAACGACCCCGCTATCTAAATTGGACAAATTGATAAAAACCAGTTTGTTTTCCATTCCATTCATATTTCATACAATTAAATTTATTTATTCAACGCGTTTGTGGGTCTCGGTCGTTATCATGTTACGTAAAGTTTGTGTGATAGTGATAATCTGCTTAATTAGTTGATAACAATATGATAAGAAAAATGGCTATGTCAATAAAGATATCAAGCCTAAATAACGTAAGAGGATCTTCTCTTAACTGATTCTAAAATTTATGTTAATTCAAATGACTGAAGCCAATCAGTCCAAGGTTTATTATCGTATATTTGCAAAAAATTCTATGTGTGCGAACCACATTATCGATTTCAGTGGAAACTTCCTTTATTTACTTTGGATTACAAATAACAGCTGCGCTGTGTAAAGACTGATTAACATTACTATTAATACGATACGGTGGCCATCACACGAGGTTTTTACAAAAATAACACAATTTTTCGGAGAAGACAACTGTCTGGATCACATGCCTCGTAATAATTTATCGATTGAGTTGGGAATGTCAAAGAGGCCCTGCCCTTCGTACGATTCGAAACTCATAAGTCGTTCGATTCGGTTATTTTTCATGCCAAAGTAGTTTTAAGGCTCTTACAGACAGAGGCGATATCACGTCGCGACGCGATATTTTTCTACGGATATAATATCGAAATATCGCGTCGCGACCGCGATATCGCCTCTGTCTGTAAGAGCCTTTATGGATTATTCAACTCGTAATTTTATGTTGAACCGAATTTGACGTCATGTAGTCGTTGAAATGAGAAGTCATTGCCATGGTAAAATATGAGTGTTTTACAATGGCAGTAATATTTATGTAACATTGGAATAGTCAACCAATGTTTGCGTTAATAAGCAAAAACAAAAGAGTATTTGCAAAAGTTCAAGCGTTCGTTTTTCAAATGGAGTAGGCGGCCATTGTTGCCACAGTCAACAGAGCAATAAAGGTGCCACGTGTTTCGCATAAATTAAATACCGCGTTCCAAGGCTATCGCGAATAGTATAAATCGAATCGTTTAAAGAACATCTAACTTGTTCCCGAAACAACACTAGAAATCGAATTTCAAATCTTTAGTGGTTCTAATAAGAATTTGATGTTATTGAAAAGGAGTTTTTTTTTATTTGCTACCATTAATAGGTACCATGTTCATGAAAGTTAAAAATTCTCTTTATGTTAAATTGCAATTCGTTTAGTTCTTTAGCAAAATCTACATAACACCAAAGTATCGTTGTCAAAGTTCGACTATTTGGTTAACAAATTCCTGAAACACAATTGTAACACTTTTTAAATTTAAATCGGTGACTAATCCATTATATTGATTGTAAGACAGTAAACAAAGTGGATAGGTAGATACTATGTTACGTATTATTTAGTATGAAAAAACAGATGTTTCTTTATTTAAACAACAATTTGCGATGAAAAATGTTGGAATACCTACAAGCCAAAACATAGTTTTCGTAAACATTCAGGTAAGTAGGTATTCTACCTACTTGAAATAATTATAATTAATGAGGATAACGCGGGATAACAACGCAAACAACACATGAATTGTAGGTACTCTGTTAGATACTTAATCGGATCACAAATTTGCCTCAAAATATACGTAGGTACTTAAACTTTAAACAAATAAATAATGGAAACGTCTTCCTCGTCAATTCGTCATGCTTGTCTTATGTGATTTAGATAATAATATGGTTCGTAGAAAACAATAAAATAAAAAGAATAATCTAAAGTTTTGTAAATAATATTTTGAAACCGTTTTTTTAAAGCTGTAAGTAACTTTCTTTCGTATTAACTCAGAAATTAAATTGAACTGCCTTCCGGAAAAACGACTGACTTCCGGAAAATTAATTTGACGGATTTCGACAAAAAAGTTATTTTAAATTCGAATGTATTTTAACGGCTTTTTATAAGTTTTCTGCTGCCTATTAACACGCCTAGATTATTCTACGCGTGTTTGAAACATGTTCGCTTTCAAGGTCTCGTTTCCCGCCATCCCGAGTTACGTATTCGCGAAGGCGATAAAGCATTTATTATTTTTATTTTTAAAACCGCTCAACAAGCGTTGGTTGTGTTATGTTATGCCTCAACACGTGTGCCTGATATACTCGTACGATACCTACGATCAATAGAATGATGTCATCGTGAAGTGTTTTGTGTGCTTCCACGAGGGTTAATGTCAATGTTCACTTCAGGCTGTAAATAACTGAATACCTTTGCCTTGAAGTTTGTACTTTACTCTTTGATTTTTAAAGATTCCTACAGCAGAGATTTAAATCTGGAACTGATAATTTAAAAAAAAAACTGGTTTTTTCGACTTTATAAGTAGGTACCTATTTAGGCTATTTATATGTTCAAAACATCAACGAAAGCACGTGCTACACAGCGTGTAAAATATTTTTGCGATTCTAAACAAAGCACCCACGAGTGTTTCAGTAGGTACTTTCAGCTGTTTTTTATGCAATAGACAAGGCACTGAACGACTGTAAAATAATCTTGGAAAGAACAAACACTTATAAAAACATGCAGCAAAAACTGACACATGAATGACATAGACAATAAAATTCACAGTTTTATTTTAATGAGCGCAACTCTACTACTATCTTCATTGTGAAGTTCTGTGTTTCAAAAAAATACGTATTTTATTATATTGCAAAAAATAACACCTTATTATGTATATCCCAAGCCATATTACATAACAGTCAATGTAATATTATACAACTAGTATTTTACAAGTAGGTAGTGTGTTCTAATAGCGATCAAGGCCGATTATTCTCGTTTATTTTCGACTCGGATCGCGAATCGTGACGATCGTCGAGTCGCGTTCAAAAAATAGTGTTGTGACTTGTGAATTGGTGATTTACACTTTGTTAGAGGCACGCGCACGTGCTAAAGTTGCGTTCAGTTTATCGGGTTAGGTACTTCATTTTATTGGCTTTTTAAATTGAGAACCACTAGAATTAAGGTTATGTTTAATAAATATTATTATGTAGGTAATACTTAACTTGCATTTATTGTTGTGGTTAGTTATTTATTATTGGGTTAGGTGGTTTGGAACTATTGTTTACTTGTAGTAGAACTAGCTGACTGACTGTGTAGTGTGCCTACCTACTGTGTATTCAACTCATCGGTAGGTAATCGTTTTGACAGTTCAACACCGAATTGAAGAAAAACAGCACATCTTCTAATTAGAAGTTATTTGGTTAGACGGTTAGACATTCAGATTGCACTGGTGATTTTAATAGGTAAGTATCCAACTTTAGAAGAATATACAGGGTCAAATTAAATTAAGTAGCGAAACTCCGCAGAAGTGATGGGTTCTAAGTATCGATATTAACATGATCAATCAAAAAAACTTAGATTATGAAAAAAAATAAATTAATTTGATGAGTTTTATTTCAGTCATCAACCGCTGTGTAGTCACTTGAAATACATTTATCAGTTTTTTGAAATTAGTTTTAAACAACACAGACGTGATGGGTAGGTATCAATCTAAAACACGATAAAAAACACGATACAAAAACACGAAAAACACGAAACACGATAAAAAAAAAAAACATTTTCTCAACACATAGGGGGGGTGTAAAAAGACACATCACAAAGCCGTAAACTATGCTTACTGTACCTACATCAACTAAGTAAAAAAAAATTATTGCTGGGAAACGACTTTTATTTTTAGGTATAAAAAAGCAATTTTTTATTACGCGCAATGTAACGCGAACTCAGGCAAACGGAGTTATCAGCAATGATGGGGTCCAACAGGGCTGATGCCGCCGGGGTCGCGGGTTGTTCGAAAGAGGTACCCTGGCCCATAGGCAGTACAAGTCTGACACGCCCTTCCGCTCCACCCAGAGAGCGGGTGAAGTCATTTGATGATTTCCCATCCACAAAAAAAAAGAAAGCCCAAAAGGAGTTAAGCACCCCTACGTTCTACGGTACGCGTAGGTTTTTGTGGGATAAAGTTTATTAAAAACACATGGAATACGTTTTAGTAAAAAAAAAACCGGTCAAGAGCGAGTCGGACTCGCGCACCGAGGGTTCCGTTCCGATTTATGAAAAAGTGTGCTATTTAGAGTCATCGTTTTATTTTTCCTGTAATCTTTACATAAATTTCTATCACATAGAATAAATTCAGATTTTTCTCTTTGCAAACTTCGGAGCTAAGGGCGGGGGAACGGTATTTTTTTTTACATTTTTCATCAAAAGTCGAAAACTATGCGGCCAAAAAAAAAAAAAAAGTGTTTGATAATGTGCAAACAGCGCTCTTTCATATGATACCGCACATGCCCTAGTAGCCCCACTTTGAATTTTCAAGACCGCCTTTCAGCACCTGATGCAAGAAAAATATAAATATTTTTATTTCTTTCTCATTTGCAATATAGTTGGGTAAACGTCATCTAAAACTGTTCCAAATTTCAAGTTGATAGCATTAGTAGTTCTTGACATATCCAGCTGTGACAGACAGACAGACAGACAGACTGAGTCACACCATAAGGGTTCCTTTTTTACCATTTTGGTACGGAACCCTAAAAAATGCGACTTTGACCTTCAATATCTCCAGAACCAGTGGATTCCCAGGGGCCTAGTGGAAAAAAACCGGTCAAGAGCGAGTCGGACTCGCGCACCGAGGGTTCCGTTCCGATTTCTGAAAAAGTGTGCTATTTAGAGACATCGTTTTATTTTTCCTGTAATCTTTACATAAACTTCTATCACATAGAATAATTTCAGATTTTTATGTTTGCAAACTTCGGAGATAAGGGGGGGGGGGGGAACGGTATTTTTTTTTACATTTTTCATCAAAAGTCGAACACTGTGCGGCCTAAAAAAAAAAATGTGTTTGAGAATGTGCAAACAGCGCTCTTTCATATGATACCCCACATGACCTAGTAGCCCCACTTTGAATTTTTAAGACCCCCTTTCAGCCCATGTTGCAAAAAAAATACATATATTTTTATTTCTTTCTTATTTGCAAAATAGTCGGGTAAATATTATCTAAAACTGTTCCAAATTTCAAGTTGATAGCATAGCATTAGTAGTTCTTGAGATATCCAGCTGTGACAGACAGACAGACAGACAGACTGAGTCACACCATAAGGGTTCCTTTTTTACCATTTTGGTACGGAACCCTAAAAACGATCCAAATAATGGGTAGAATATGTGGCTTTCGCCTTCGGCAAGTGTCTTATTATATATTATTATATATACCCGGTATTTTGAAAAAGATTCTTAAAATGTCCAAGATAACAATGTTCAAAAGACGATAAAAATAATTAAAGAATCGATCTGATCTAAGAATTAATCAGCTTCTAACATTTTAACTTCTAACATTTGTCATATCTTATCGTGATTACTGTTATCGTTACACTTAAGTATCAATTTAGATTTAGTTTTTGCCGATAGTTCCACCCAAAAGTCTGACAACCTGTCTTACAAAGGTGTATCGTGTTACCCAGTGACTGGGTTGTAGAGGTCAGATAGGCAGTCGCACTATGTAAAATACTGGTATTCAGCTGCATTTGGTTAGACTGGAAGCCGACCTAAACATATTAGGTCGGGGAAAATGTTCCTTCGCATTTTATATACAAATTCAAGACATTTTTTTTTTCATAGTTTATTATTTAGTTCTGTGTCATTTGCCAAATGGGTCAAAACTGTTTTGTGGTCAATTCCCAGTTCTTCAGCTACGTCGTAACTACTGATATCCTGATTTTGCTCCACTTTTTCAAAAATGCCATCCATTTTATCCGTCATAGGGCGACCAGAGCGACGTGCATCTTTGACATCAAAATTTCCGAATTGAAAACGCTTAAACCAAATGTATGCTACTCTCACAGACACTGCACTAGGTCCATAACCGGTGTCGGCGATGCTTTCCGAAGTCTAAATTGTCCAATTTCTTATTCCTTCATATTCTTATTTTTCCGAATTCTTATTTTTCTATATTCCAAATTTTTCATATTCATTTATTTACACTTTCTCATTATTACATGTTCCATTTTATTCCACATTCTGTATTTCCCCTAAATAAGTACAATCACAATAAAAACTTTGTACCAGATTTTGTTCCACACATGATTCAACTTGTATAACAAACTCTTTGGAGGGAATTACTCGTATGTGTCATTTATATAAGCATTCTTGTCTTGGATATTATTATAATCCTCTAATTTGTAATATCAGATAGATCCATGGATAAATTCAAAAAATACTTAACCGATTTTAAAAATTCTTTCACGTTTAGAAAGCTACATTATCAGCGAGTAACAAAGGCTATATGTATAGGTATGTATTTTTTTTTAATTGAGATCCCTACGACAATTGCAATAATGTAACTCAAGGTATCAAAAATTTGCTTTTAAAGTCATTAAGTTTAGATTTAGAACAATACCAGGCTCGCATAAAATCAAGAGGGTAGGATAACAGACTTATCTTACAAAAAGTCAATCTGCCTAGCCTTTTCCCAACTATGTTGGGGTTGGCTTCCAGTCTAACCGGATGCAGCTGAATACCAGTATTTTACATGGGGCGACTGCCTATCTGACCTCCACAACGCAGTTACTGGGTAATACGATGCCCCTTGGTAAGACTGGTTGTCATACTTTCGGGCTTCTGACGACCCGTAACGACTGTCAAAGATCCACGAATGACAGCCGGGACCCACGGCTTAACGTGCTTTCCGAGACACGGATGAGTCTCGGTATGTAAAGATGGTTACCCATCCACTGACCGACCCCGGCAAGCGTAGCTTAACCTGATGGATCGACCCGTGCGGCTGTTATTTCATAGCCACGAGCTCCTTTATCTTAAAAGTACTAGCTGAAATAAATGGTTTTGATTTTAAGTTTAAGTTTCACTATCTGATAAAAAAATATAATATGACAATCCGTTTATTTTCCATTTTGTATCGAACTGTACTCATTCGGAAAATTTTGGTGTTAGGACAATAAATAGTTAAGAAACCTAAGAATTCGGAAATATAAGAATTTGAAAAAATAATAATTATGAAAAATAATATTGCGTATTTTAAAGAATTCGTAAAATATGGAAAATAGCGAATTTGGATTTTGGCGCTGACATCCCATAACCATCGCAAATTTTTTTCGTTGCATTTTACCTTTTTTGTAGTAAAATTTTAAAATGTATCGAATTTCTTCATTAGATTCACTCATCTTGACAGTACGAAAAACAAATGAAAATCACACATTTTCCTAATTTGAATTTGGAAGTATGTTCTTTAAAATTTTAACTTTCAGTATACCAAAACCAGCCAGATACAAATAGTATAGCCAAAGAGATTTTATTACAAGTTCATACATACTATAATACGAAAAAACTTTTTCCCCGACCTATTACTTAGTTGGGAAAGGACAAAAAGTTTACCTACATGCGGTAAGAATCATTGATTGAACAACACGGCCACAGTATAATAAAGCAAGAAGTATTACATCTTCATAGAAAGAAGGCGACACGAAGCGCTTCAAAAATCTCAGAAACACCAGTACGTAACAGGGACCGTACTATGATGTGAAAAACATCATGGTTCCGTAGAGAAAAAAAAAGCGGTCAAGAGCGAGTCGGACTATTTAGGGACATATTTTTCGCATTGCAAACTTCGGAGATAAGGAGGGGAGGAATGGTATTTTTTTTACATTTTTCATCAAAAGTCGAAAACTATGCGGCCTAAAAAAAAGAAAAAAAATGTTTGAAAATGCGCAAACAGCGCTCTTTTATATGATACCCCACATGCCCTACTAGCCCCACTTTGAATTTTTAAGACCCCCTTTCAGTCCCTATTGCAAAAAAATATAAATATTTTTATTTCTTTCTTAATTGAAAAATAGTTGGGTAAACGTCATCTAAAACTGTTCCAAATTTCAAGTTGGTAGCATTAGTAGTTTTTGAGATATCCAGCTGTGACAGACAGACCGACTGAGTCACACCATAAGGGTTCCTTTTTACCATTTTGGTACGGAACCCTAAAAAGGATGGTGCTATAGGTCGTGTCTCTCTCTCACACTGGAACCGTTCAACTTCTACCCTGCTATAAGAGCTCATAGTAAGCCCCTTGGGGGCTTGTTCGAGTGCGCGGCAGTTACGTACGTGCGGACGCGTATTTATCTACCGAGCGGACTTAGGTAATTAATTCAAGGTCACTGCCTACTACATGAACTACTGCAGCTTTATTATACTGTGACACAGCTAAACACTTGGGTATATGTATACAATATAGGTCAGTAAATACTGTAACATTTTCAAACCACACGATATAAAACAGCTCATAATTGCGTACTTATGTATTTGTCGCACCCATGTGTTGCTCCGATTTACCTAAGCTGTTATCTGCACATAAACATTGACATTGCGAATATTGTGTCGACTTTAATATAACTCACGTTCAACAAAGAAATATTAAGTGTATAGTGATAAGAATTACTTTGTTTATAGAAGGATTTGTTGCATTTGTTAGGTTATAAGTTAAGCTAAAATCTAGGTTTGTTTCTTAATAATCTAAGAACTTAATTAAAATACGAATTGCTACAGTTACGCCCGTTCCGATGACTTGCATACCACTATTGGAAAACTAACACTCGTTTGCTAATATTCAAAAGGATTTCAAGGTTTCATAGCTTGGTGAAAAGGATATTTTCATTCTGAAGGGTAGCTTAGTAGCTACCCTTCAGAATGGGTACAAGGGTACTACTACCACAGAATAAATAATAGTACTAACGCTACTACCTACTTACATTTAGAAGCATTCACGGAAAAAATTTAAGTGACCAGAATAAGGATGGGTAGTGCGCGACGCGTTTATTTTATGGGCAAATTGTTATTCGTGCAAATATAATTATCTCATGGTTTTATCCTCTATCATTTTGTAATATAGCTGAGATTCCTGAGATTCGAGTTCAGTTAGACAGTTAGACACACGATTCCACGACCCCGACATGGCGACACGACATGACCGTTTATTAATTCCTATTTTCCAATTGCTTATAGGTAGGTAAGTAGGTAACCGTCCGCTGTGACTAGCTTCATTTTCTTTGTGAGCTTTTATATTAATTTTACGACCAGAAAGTGGCTAAATCCAAACAAAACTTTAAACATTTAGAATTACTGAAATATATCCCATTCTTGAGAGAACATCCTCAAGTAGGTAACTATCACGGATATCTATGGTAACTATACAACCTAAACAACCATAAATTTTAATGGTTGTTTTCCTCTTAAAGGGTCGTTGTACAGTATTCATCATTATGAACAACTTTTACTATGGGTCCAAACCTGAAATCGCGAAAAAAAATCAGCTGCTTTACATTTTGACGAGTTTGATGTAGATAAATGTACCTACTGAACAGCTGATTTTTTTTCGCGATTTCAGAGTTGGTCCCATAGTAAAAGTTGTTCATAATGATGAGTACAGTGACCCTTTAAGAGGAAAACAACCATTAAAATTTCACCCCTTTTTTTCTTTTTTTTTTTTTTTTTTTCGGTACGTAAGTATGTACTCGAGTAGAACTTAAAATCACCAGACATCTAACATACCTAACTAGGTAAACTTTGAAGTACCTACATCTCCTCAAAACTTATTTACGAATAGTCTGCCATATGCAAAACAGTATGTTTATCGTGATAACCGCTATCTAATCTTAGGCAAACACTTGAGACGTCTCATTCGACTCAAACTGGATGCGTTGTAAGTGGGTGGTATTGGATAAGCGATGGATACCTTTGCGTGGGTAAATTGATATTTTTCTTTCACAAGTATCTGGTATGTTGCTCTTGTTCGAAGTTTATGTTGCTTTTGTAATGAAGATGTAACACAAAAGCAACGAACTTTTATGATGTTCATTATGTTTTGAGTTCTTATACACGTGTAACGTTAAATGCGCAAAACCTCTTAAGGGGTCATTGTACTCATTATTATGAACAACTTTTAGTATGGGACCAAAACCTGAAAATGCGAAAAAAAAATCAGCTGTTCAGTACATTTTGACGAATTATGCGAACAGAAATGTACTGAACAGCTGATTTTTTTTTCGCGATTTCAGTTTTGGTCCCATAGTAAAAGTTGTTCATAATGATGAGTACAATGACCCTTTAAGAGGAAAACAACCATTAAAATTTCACCTTGTATAACTCGATCTTAAATATTGTTAGAGGTATGAGGAAGAGGGTTTGTAAAGTTCACTCATCGTCCATATAAAAAGGAAGATCCTCCGACCAGACGGGTGTTGTATCTGGTGGGCAGCTGCCCGAAGACTGTTCATGTCTGCCTCCTCTCTTCGTGATGGAGTGGAATGTAGTAGATTACAGTCCAATCCATCACGAAGAGAGGAGGCCTATGTCCTAACAACCATCACGTGTTTTCTATACACGTGGAATCAGCCTCTATTTTCCTTTGAGCACATCGATTAGCATCAACGTTTGTTTCTGATGTTATGCTAACACACCTCGTGCATGTTATTTAACGCACAAGTGTGAAATGCCTTCGATAATAGACTTTGTTAATCAGCGTGCCTTGGTCTTCCGTTTAAATAAAGTTGTTTAGCTCGAAGTGTGTTGTTTCTCCTGAATTTATTTAATTATTGATATTGGGCAAAGGAGGACGTTTTCAAGGTATTGGTTCACAAATTTCTTTTGATTTTGTTGCTTTTCTTTTAACTCGGATATATGCCAACGGCCTTGAGTGGGTAGCTTGCGTGTTCTGTGCTGAGCTCACGTCGCTGAGCGTCGTACGTCTAGTCAGTAATAGGACTCGCCCATCAAGGAGCGCTGTCCCAAATTAGACGCATTATTAATTTACTATACATAAAACAAATATTAAAACAAGTATACAATACTAAAAGATACATAATTAAATTATCTTTAAAATGGTGAAGGTTTCATAAAAATACGCGTGATAGTTTCTGAATTCTCGGTTTTTTATCCGCGTTAGACATAACTTTGAAAATTAATTATACTATGTGTGGCTGCATCTACATCGCCACATATGAACTACGCATCAATGACATGACGTCACGCTAACCTGCATCGCGCAATTAGAGTTTACCACGCGATTAGCATATATACAACGTCCCGACATCAACCGTCGGGCAGTAGCCCACCAGACACGACACCCGTTTGGTCGGAGGATTCTCCCTTTTCAATAGAGGATGAGTAAACTTTACACCCTGTTCCTCATGCCTCTAAACTATGTATTAAAAACATAATAATAAATATTCACATACCTACTAAGTTATTAAAAGAAGCGCTAATATTAATACTACTCATAAAGACAACTACTCGTATCATTAAAAGTCGGTTAGCATCGCCTTGAGGTGCATCTAGTCAAAACGATATTACCGACATCGACAGAAGGGGAGACTTCTGGAGAATTTTGTCCAGTTCCGACCAAGAACAAAGCTAGTTTAGTTTTTATGAGAAGATTCTAGATGGCTAATAGATGCTACTCGATCGAATAGGTACGTCGGTATATCTATAATTAAATCTAAGTAGGTAACCATAAACCTACTGACGTAGATATGCTTGATTTGCGGTAAAGTTAATGCAATAACAGAATCTACATCACTAGATACATAGTTACGGCTATTTTACGATTCAACACGACCACATAAGCTGAACAGATAGCCCAATATATCTTGAGCTTTCATGGTAACGCTGTTGGCGAAGATAACTGTCAAACAAAATTCAAATTCAGTGCATACTGAAACAAGGGCTGAATATGATGCAGGGGCGGACTTTATCCAAAAAAATAAAGAATTGACTCACTGATACTGGGATTCAACATTCAACGTTGAAAAGCTTTTGGACAACCAAGACTCGTAATAATTATTTATTATAATTTAGTGAAAAGTCGGGTTGGCAACATACAATAATAATTCAATATCGAAATCCCATTAAAGAATTGGTTCCAATTCATACCTGCATCCCTATTCACCGTAATTTTCGGTAGGATTTTAAATTAGTTCCATATTTGCCCGCAGCTCAAGACATTTTGTTCACTGGATCAGCACAAATCATGCGCGTGACAGCTGATCTCTGTATTAGCCATACAAATACACAGATTAAATATTATTTGCTAGCCTTTATGCCTTTGTCAGGTACATAGTAAAGATACAACACGTGTTTCCTGCTGTATAATGTTTTAGAAATAAATGTGTAACGTACAATTGTTTGCGATTTGTTTTAATTTTCCCATTGTAATTTTAATTTGTCACGTTGTATCGAATGCAGTAGAAGGTAATGAATGCACTAATAGCGTGCTTGGGTTTTATATTACTCTGAATTATATGCTATCTATCTTTAGTAGACTTTTTAATTGTAAGTCAAGCTAATCCAGAGGTTGTCTGTAAAAGATCGCTTTTAGCAATAAGACGGGCGGTCTTTTTTCACACTGTGTAAAATTTCAACATTTATATCTGTAATTATTATGGTGTGCATAATAAAGAGTATTCTATCTATCTAACTAATTCATAAGTAGTTTCGTGGCGGCTTCATTGCATTTACGAAAGCATCCACCCATATGAGCAGAGAGCAGTGGTGGCCCAGTTACTCGTACGAGGTGTAGGTCGTAAAAACCAGCCTTTTCCAGATCATGGTCTACCCGTAGGTATTAAAATTTCATCCAAATCCGTTCAGCCGTTTTAGCCTGAAAACGTTACAAACAAACCAACAAACAAACTCACTTTCGCATTTATAATATTAGTTAGGATTTCATTTATCGTTAAGGCCCTGGTTCCAAGCTTGGTTTAGCTCGGTGTGTAAGTGAAATGGCGTTATGGCTGTATAGTTTGACACACGAGATAGAAGATTCTCACGCGCACCGGAATTATGTCGTAAAAGTGCAAATAAAATCGTATAAAATTAGAAATTAAGTATTTAATAAAAAGTAATCCATCACTGGATGCAGTTTGGAATTTGACATTTCATGGTATATTTTTAATTATAATTATAATTGCTAATGAAGGGATAAAAAGCTTTTAAAGATTATTAGGAGGTATGTTTAAAGATTTTTTTGGTGCATTAAAGTATGTTTAATTATGTTTTGGCTTCCATCACTGTATGCGAAAAGGACTTGAAAATATCAGATTTTTTTTACATGTCAAAATTATTTACGGTTTATGAGATACACAGCTTTAAAAAACCACCTTTTTGATCGTTTTCAGGAAATCTGCGCCTTAATCACTGGGGCAGTGCAAATCACAAGTATTCATAAGATCTAACAGTGCAGTGTGCAACTCCTCTGGCATTGAGAAGCAGGCTACTGCATTTTAATGCAAGTAATGCTAGGTTCACACGGCATGTTACCTACAGCACATTTTTTTGCGGGATAAATGTTACCGTATAAGTAGTGGCGCACACATTGATTTAACTAGTCGTTTTTTAGATAAATAGCTAAGTAGATAGATATAACATTTACTTTTGAGAGACATGTTCACACGTCGTTTGTACTGCAAAAAACGTACATAGCTAAATAAGTTTACCCACCGGAATTGTCAAGCAAACCGAATGAACTTTTAACGTATTCGGTCTGCAGTAGCTCTGATCGCTATCTGAAAACTGTGGCTATTCGTTTTTACACGGAAAAAATGTGTCATGTGAACAACTCGCTTTAATGCGGTTTAAATCGAATATTGTTTATAACGTGATGTGTATTGCCGTGTGGAACCAGCCTTACTGTACCTATAGGGAAGTAGGCAGTAATTAAAAGTGAGGCTATAAACCATAGACACCTAACTACCTAGAGATGTTGATAGCTGTTAATTAAGAGCGGACTGGATTGAAAACGTAAATTGTCGGAAGCTCGCTCATACACTTTAGTTGTATGTGTAGCAATACTACGAGGGGCTTGTGGCTAAGTAATAACAGCCGCTCGGGTCACGTTTGCCGGTGTTGGTCCGTGGATGGGTGATCTTTACATACCAAGACCCTCCGTGCCTCGGAAAGCACGATAAGCCGTTAGTGCCGGCTGTCATTCGTAGATCTTTGACAGTCGTTACGGGTCGTCGGAAGTCCGAAAGTCTGATAACCAGTCTTACCAAGGGGTATCGTGTTAACCAGTAACAGTTGTGGAGGTCAGATAGGCAATCGCTCCATATAAAATACTGGCATTCAGCTGCATCCACTTAGACTGGAAGCTGTACCCGACATAGTTGGGAAAAGGCTATGTAGATGATGATGTATAGCGCTACAAGGTTACTTTGGCGCACGGCCAAAATCGGAACTAACGCCGCCATCTTGTTTTTCAATACTTTTCACTAAATAAATTGTACAAATGTTGAGCGCCAAAAGATCCTTGTAGCAGTGACTGTAGCAAGCCAACGAGACGAAACTTTAACTTAATTGTGTATGGTTCAGTTTCCATTGCAACTAAAATTATTTTATGATGTTTATGGATAGTTTTTTCATTCAAAAATCAACTTGGACAACTTGAGTTTAAAGTTGATTTTTGTTTAAGTTGCAATTTTATCGTCTCGTATCGTTGGTCTGAGTTTAGAATTAGATGGTAGAGTTCTTAGTGAAGAAGCTCGTTTGGGGAGGGTTTAGAACACCATTCCTATTTTGCGGCCAATTTCCTGTGTTTATAGTTTGAAGGGTGCCAGTATAATTACAGGTACATCAGGCTTCAAAATTCTCTCTGGAACGGTAACGCACCTATGATGCCACTATAGTCACAGCGTTAAGAACTGAGTCGTCGGGCCATAAATCACTGTCTCGCTCGCACATATGGAGCTTATGGAGTTATCGTTAAGACGCAAGGCGTTGCACATTGTTATTGCTACTGACATTTATGGCCCGGCGACTCAGTTCATAACGGGAGTACTATAGTATTACAGATGACCAGTTATCATCACGTTTAGGGGAATTTAGATAAATCGTGGTGTGAAATATTAATTTCAAACCACGTCCTGCACATTTACAGAAGCAAATACTTCAGTTCAAGCCGAATTAAAATTTGCCGAAAAACATATAAGCACTCAAACTGAAGTAATTACAATTATTTAAATAAGCTGGATTCGTAGTTTTGGCTCAAAGAGGCAAATGTTAACACTGCATGCAAATTAACTGGCGCCTCTCGTATTTGCGAGAATTTGACACTAAACCTTGAAAATGTTGCCACAGAATTTATTATATTTAACTACAGTGTAAAATTTAATGGCCCATAGAATTATATTCAAAAGGTTTATGTGTATTCATCATAAACTGTAAATATTAGATAATTTAGTACGCGAAATGAATTTTTATGTGTTTTTATAATTTTGTAGACTTTTTTGAAACATGCAGGTTTCTTATATTATGTTAACGTTTCCGCGGGCGCTTGACGTCTAATAGACGTCTAAAACTTCTATTGTGTCTCGCGGACGGTAACTGGTCCGCGAACCGATATCATCAGTCGTTTGAACTGTAAAGGTGCAACGCAGACGACACAATTTTTGTGCGATCGATTCTGTGGCGCATAAAATGTCTGCACGGCACACAGTCCGTCGCGGATTGTACGCAAACTCGACACACGACGCACATCTTCGATCATTCTGTCGGCCGAACTGTAGAGAAGTAGACGTTATGTCCCCCACAGGTGGGTGCAGCGATGATGACCGCGGGTAAACCGCGGGGCGCAGCTTGTATTTTATATTATCTTCTGTTTGTTTGACGACCTTTAGGGTCAGAGCATAAGCACCCACCAGACGGAAAAATCCTCGCGGATGTTTGACCCAGTCGTCTCTTAATTAACTATCAAAGTATCAACCAACATCTCTATAGGTAGGTATGTATCTATGGTTTAAATCACAGTAAATCCTCACTGCTTACTTCCATTTACGTACAATTAGGTACTTGCATTAGAAGGCAGTCACACCTGCTTCTCAATTAGGGTTGCCAACTTTTTGTAAAAAAATAAAGTAAGTATAATAGGTATGGTGCTCGAGTATCCGCGAGAATTTTTCCGTTTGGTAGATACTGAAACTTAGAGGTTCGCCTTTCTGGTTGATGCCATCATGTATCTTGCTTCCAAAAACGATCTATTTTGACCAATAAAGACATTTACGAGCTCTGCCGATATTTGATTTATCTCTAACAAATACTCGCTTGCATTTCAGCAACAAAATAAACAATTTTCTGGAGCTTGCTCGCGTTAACGCAGCGTTGCCGGTAAAATGCACATGGCAGAGTATTGTCACTATTGTCGCAGAGGTTATGTAACTACTGTTGTTAGTGCTCACTTCATACTAGGTGCTTTAGTTGTGAAGGGATTAGCAGAGATTATAGAGGGTGTATCAGTACCTAAGCGTAAACAGTGGCAATCTTTTAAGGGCTGATTTTTTTTTCGCGATTTAAGGTTTGGCCCCATATTAAAAGTTGTTCATAATGATGAGTACAATGAGCCCTTAAAATATTGCCACTTTTAACCTTTTAACACTTACACCGGGTACATTTTGTAGTAAAATAAAGTTATAGTGTGGCGGGGACATCGACGCGTAACCTGTCGGTGCGGTGCTTGGGGCTTATGTCCAGCAGTGGACGTCTTTCGGTTGAAATGATGATGATCTGCGTCAAATACGAATCAAGATTTTACAATTAGGTATCTTAGGTGAAAAAAAAATTGCAAGTTTTGTTACTTTTTAATGAAATTAGTGACGATTGAATTTCGCAAAAATATTAAAAAATTCAAACTTTTTAAACTTTTGCGATTTGTACACATTATAAAACAAGTGGTCCCCCCGTGACCACGATCGTTGCAAGGCGGTCGAAACGTCTGGAAACTAGTAGGTGCCTGTTGACCTCGTAAAAAAGGAATATCGCGATATGACCCGTTCTCGATATTGTTTTATAATAAAAAAGTCATTTAAAATAAATCCGTGTGGCCTATTGGGTCTTGTTAATGGGCCTAAACACGTAGCAGACGGCCCCACGGATCCGCCATTTTGGTATTCAACCATCTGCCTAACACCCTGCATTTTATAATAAAACAAGAAATTTCACGCGGACGAAGTGTTGGGCAGAAGCTAGTCTTTTGTAGATAGACAACAGATAAATCAATCAATCTGCCTAGCCTTTTCCCAACTATGTTGGGGTCGGCTTTCAGTCTAACCGGATGCAGCTGAATACAGTATTTTACATGGAGCGACTGCCTATCTGACCTCCATAACCCGGTAACTGGGTAATACGATACCCCTTGGTAAGACTGGTTATTAGACTTTCGGGCTCGATAGACAACAGACAGTAGACTAGTAAAATTAATAAAAGGTAAACAAATAACAAACGCGTGTAACTTCCGTTATCTTTGAAAATTTTCCGACACTTAACCCTTATTGTATCAAGTCTTGATAGTACTACAGCAGCTGTGCTTACATAAGTATGGATCCGTCGACTTTCAGTTGGATAGAGGTGACTTCTGTTTACATATTTAAAGGGGAAAGTCTAAACTTAACGGCTTTGATAAGGTTCTTTGACGTAGGTTAAGTTTTGACTCTCGAATCGAGAAATGACAGATTCTCGCACTGGGATTCTCTCGATAAAACCACCGCCATGGTGGTGGTGGTCGTGGTGGTGAATATTTTTTTTTTTTTTTGTAAATTTTGACGTTCAAAAAATGTGCCCTACCCCAAACATTTCAGTCCGTCACTCAAAACTTTTAGAAAAATATTTTTCACTTGTTACACACTTTCGTCCCTTTTCACGAAATCACATCACAGATTGCAGGAAAGCGACACGAAAAATGTTACACCTCAATCATGTGTCATGAGCCCTTTTAAGTCAAGATGGTTGGGAAAAACAATTGCTAATCTATAAAACAATGGACACGCGACTTCGATATCTTTTTGTTATCCATTGTTGTGTTTACGTTTGCCACTGTTTATTAGTAATCGTTACAGAAAACTGATTGTTTATTAAAATATTTATTTATAAGTACCTATGTGATAATGATGTCTGATTTGATAAGTAACTTCTGAGTACCTAATCAAACTGCAAAATATCTGGGCATACAATACAATACAAAGAGTCTACGAGACTGGGAATGCGAGGATCAAAGAATGACGAAGTCAAAAGACGGCTACATATCAAGCTATACATTTCCAGTATACATAAGCTGATCTCGCATTGTATAGCATTTACGTACAGTGAGAAGCCAGCTTATACTGGAAATGTATAGCTTGATATGTATAGCCGTGTGTACTTTGTTAGTGCAATGACAATTTTACCATAATATTGGCAGGCAAATGTTAATAAACAAGACGCAAATTTCAATAAACAATTCAACCTACAAATGAAATGAATAGAAACAAAAAATGCTCCATAATCATCCATCAATCTTCAATGGAATTGACTGCAACTTTTGGCAAGGCCATGTGATGTGACAATTAAGACCAACATGGCCTTTTTGAAATCTATTTATTGGCAATGCTTGTTCAAGGGAGCTAGCAAAAACCTGGATAAGAAAAATACACAATCATTGTGAGTTTGTAAATGTCGCAGTATGATGTTTGTAGCCGAGAATATAGTTATATCCCTAGGCACATAGCTATGGGCTATACCGTAATATTATATGAAAACTATCGGACTGCTCTAATTTAGTTACTGCGACCAATTTTGACGTAGCACCGGCCGCTGCCGTGGTACCACTCGCTTCGCTCGCACACAGTCACAGTTCTAACCTAACATATTTGGTCGGAGGACCCTAATCGTATATTACTAGATCATGCATGCTTAGTTATATTTCTAGTAAGATAGTTATGAACCGGTTTCATAATTATAATAATAATAACCCCACCGCAGTATCTCTACGTTGACGTCGTGGTGGGGCTTGCGTGCTCCGAATTCTAGGTCTGTGCCTGTAGAGTTTACTCTGCCGGAACAGGTCTAGGATGAGGAGCCAGACCAAGAGAGATACAGAAACCCGCAGGGCAGCATGTGGCGAGCTGTTGGGCAGTAGCGACCCCACTTACCCTATCTCCCGGGAGAAGTCTTGTTCCTCACCTCTCGCTTGCCTTTATTGGCCGGCAGGAGTGAACAATGACGGGAACAGAGCTCCCACCTCATTCTTGCCTTTATTGGCTGGCTTGAGTGGTGATTCGCAAGAGCAAACGTGCTCGGAGGAAGGAAGTATTCCAGTAAGTGTTTGTAGGGATGTTGACCATCTTCCGGGCTCTGGGATTGTTCTGAGAACCGTGGAATACCTCTCCACTCCTCACAAGCACCTCAGAACATGTTGCTCCCTTGCCACTACGACACTAAGTGCTAGCGACCGTTTTCGGGGGCCCATTATTGAGTGTGCAAGTCACCCCCTGCCATTATATCTGTGTATTGTATTGTATACAAAAGATTAGTCAGGCAGGGGCCATAGTGTTTCCATAGTTCTAGGTAACCAGTCCACAACCACCCAAATCCATAGCCCAATATGTTTTGTTTCCATGTTCTGCAATGGTCCTGCACCGGCCGGGGGTTGTACTTGGGTGCACCTGCATAGTGCATACAGGGATAATCGTCGGTTGGTGCCTCATCATAATTTAAAATTGTCTAAGGGGCCTCTGCGAGTTGGCTTCGGACCCTCGTATGCCTTCCAAAGGTCCGGGACCGTCGGGTCCCGAGATATGTTAACATATAAAATAATAATAATAATAATAATTCCTTTATTCTCAGGCAACTAAGGCCCATAGATAAAATACACAAATGATTTATAAAATAATAAACTAAGTACTTAACTATAATACGGTAGATATAAGATAGCTATATCCCTAGGGAGGCTATACCATGGCTACAACAATCTTGCTGCGACATATACACAATCTGGTTTAAATCTTAAGTTATTCTTCTCCATAATCTTAATTCTCTTAGCATTGTGTGTCGGAAAAGTTTGCTTTTCTTTGTCCTTTATGAATTTTATGATTCATTTTCATTCAAACTGATTATTTAGATTAGATTTTTTTTTATTGACTCATAGTTTCATTCAAGTTCCGAAACAATGAATCCGATGAATATTAATAAACTTTCAAAAAATTTTTGTTAGGTTCGTGTATCACCGCATGAGGTATGTGAGCGGTGAGACGGGGGAGGTAGACAAACGTCAAGCTAACTCAGTCTGCCAATCTTGTCAATCGCTCCCTCTCCAGTGTCACCGTTCACATAATCTCAGCCGGTGACTAGCACTTGCGCGCCAACTATTGTAGTAGATCTCTTTTTGAGTTAGAGCTCGCCTGTGGAAGTATTTTCACCAAACTTATGCCAAGCATCGTTGCTGAGTTTCAGTTTGAAGGGTTAACAGTTGAGGTGTTGGAGTAATTTCATTACAGGCACATGATTTCACATGGAACGTTTTAGAGATTTATCTCTCTGGCGACGTACTCGTACGTACCTCACATTTTTGAGATGACCGTAGGCGGTGACGGTGACTATTTATCATGTCCAAGTCAACCTAAACGTTAGTCAACTTTTTTCTTGACGTCACCAAACAATTTTCACCATTGTTCTTATTTCAAATTCTTTACGCTGCAATTGTTTTATATTGATGTCACCAAACTACTGGATTACCTTCACCATTGTTCTTAATTCAAATTATTTACAGCTGCAACTGTTTTTTTTTAAATCTAGTCCTATTGTTTTCTAATCGATAGATATTTTCCTTAAAACGTCACGTTATCTCTCGGTGTAATTGAAAACAGGCCGGCAAATGGGTCGCAGTTTATCACGCGACTGTAGTTATATGTTACAATGTGTTATACTTATATTGTTTATTATTATTTAATTATTCGTTTGCATTGACCAGTGTCTGGTGTTGGCCTAATGATACAGTTATCTGTATTGTCTACTATAATATTATATGATAGATACGGTAATGTCAATTTAATTTGGCTTGCTCGAGTTTTCGCACAGAATTGAAGGGCAGCTGTAATTAAAATCAAATTGTTGGCATTCTGCGATTCTCTACTGGTTTTTATCGAAGAGTCAAGTAAAGATATTCATTCTATTATTCTACTTATTAAAATTTCTTGCATTTAAAGTATTTAGCCTGAAAGGTTGACCTTGAATAACATAAAAAGGTGACAAAGTTTTCATTCCATACATACTATGCACTAGGTAGCCTACAGCAGGTAGGTATGGTTTTCATTTCTACGATGATTTTTTTAAATAAAAAGATAATGGTTCTGTAAGAGTTCCTAACAATTACTGTAATAATTAGAAAATTTAGACCCACATGTGTTAGTGTTACTTTCATAATCTATACAATTAGTGTTTTTTTTTATATACCATAACTCTAGGGTATTAATGAGACCATCATTATGAACAACTTTTACTATGGGACCGAACCATGACCGAACCCAAAATCGCGAAAAAAAAATCAGCTGCTCCCTAAATTTTGACGAGTTATGCGAACATAAATGCAGGGGCAGCTGATTTTTTTTTCGCGATTTTGTGTTCGGTCCCATAGTAAAAGTTGTTCATAATGATGGTCTCATTAATACCCTAGAGTTATGGGATATAAAAAAAAAAAACACGCTGTATATAGGTATAAAAATCAATTGCTGTTCGTTAAACTCAAGAACGGCTGGGCCGATTTAGCTGATTTTAGTTTTGAAGTGTTTGTCGTAGTTGAGGGAAGGTTTAAACGGTGAGAAATATTTGAAAAGTTGCCGGGAAAATTGGAAAATTCTGAAAAGACTGAAAGTGGATTTTCTATTGGGACAGGACAGGACAACGTCTATCGGGTAGGTATATATCTATAGTATAAAATAAAAATATAATTCAAACATAATAATAACTAACTCAATGAATTAGCATTCACTAGGCTCTCTGTTATCGATGGTATCTGTAACATAGCTGTCTTTGTTCGCCATGCCATGACAGGCCGGCTGACATTGGCAGTTCATGTCGATGACCCCCAGTTTTGGCCCAACCGGGCGATTTCGGGAATTTATATAAGAAGGTAAGAGGCGTGATCACTGCAAAAATTATTGATATTTTTGTAAAATTAAAAGGAATGGTTCTGGATTCTATAGTTCACATAATCCAACTAATATTATAAATGCGAAAGTGAGTTTATTTGTTACGCTTTCACGCTAAAACGTTTAACTGATTTGGATGAAATTTAGCACATGGGTAGACCATGACCTGGGTTAGGGCAAAGGATACTTTTTATCCCGATATTACTACTGCATTGAGAATTATGCAGGTGAAACCGCGGGACGTAGCTATTAGTGATTGGCCGAAATTTTCCTTGGATTATTTGAGTGTAACATCTCGTAAAATAAAGGTCTTTAAAAGGTCACATAAAGATATAGGTATAGCTAGATATATAGCTTGCCGAAAGTATCTTGTTTATAGGTAACACGATCTTCAAAGACTTATATAGTGTCTTTGGATCTGTAGGTATTTTAGTTTTATTCTGCCATTTAAAAAAAAAAAAAATTAAGATATAGGTACATAAGCAAGTTATATTTACTACTAACTAACTATACAAATTTTTCGTTTTAGTTATGGTACCTACCCCCTTCGATCAAAGCCTACCCCACACCAATTCGTATACAGGACCTACCTCTTGCTATATGTACACCTTTCCAGTTTACACTGACCTCTAATTGTAAGGAAATCCTATACAATGCGAGATCAGCTTATACTGGAAATGTATAGCTTGATCTGTAGCCGTGCGTACAAACAACAGTCATAACCTTTAATGTTCCCTGGGACACTGTGAGAGGAAGCAACAACAGTAGCAGGAAGTATTATAATATCATCAAAATAGGTACAAAAGTGGATTAAATAATTAACTATCGAAGCTAACTCAAAAACTACCCAAGCAAAGAATTTTCAAAATCGGTTCACAATTGACGAAAATATCGACGACATTATTACCTCCTCCTTTTTTGAAGTTGGTTAAATACTCAGACCAAGAAAAAAAGATAGACAGCGCGCCGCGAACATTAAAACTGAAGCCACTTTTCTTTCTATGTGTGCATCGAAGGGTTGTCATTTGTTAAATTTTTTCCCTATAATTTGGGGATATTTGTGTGGGTAGGAAAGTAGACATAGAGGATGGACTGCGATACCTGAATGAAATTGTCCACTATCTAGAAAGAGAGAAAAACAACTATTGACATGTATACAATGAACTTAGATACTAATATGACCATAGACATAGAGGATCGACTGTCCATTAACTGCCTAAATTTGTCTATTCATCCATACATCTATCTCTTTCCTATAGAGATCGTTATCATCAAAATGATCAGAACAAACCACGCTGGTTTTCGATGGCAACCATTCCGGATCATTCCGACTATTTCTTATAGGTACTATCCATTTATTTTTTATTCCATTATTAGTTGGAAACCTAAAATGTTAAACAAAAATACCAAAAGAAAGAATACTTAAAATATGAAAAGAAAATAGGAATATAACTGGAAGTAATAAATCATATTTATTTAAAATATATTAATCGAATGGGAAATTTTTAATCGTATTATGGCAACACCCAACTTTATGTTAGTGCGTTCGTTTGTTGAGGCTTTTTGTTCCAAGTAACCTAAAATTCACAGTTTAATAATAGAGAAACGATGTTATTTCAAGTACTTACAAGTGAAAAGTGATTCCGTGAGACTTTTTATGTGATTTGCTATTGTTTTTGCAACTTTTCACTACACAGGAAGGCATAATTCTATTTTTTTAATTTAAGTTTACTTGACGACGACTCGTGACGTACTAAGAGCGATGAGCATGGTTTTAGTGTAGGTGTGTGCGTGAGCGTGTATGTTTACTTGCAGGAGCATGGTTTTATGGCTTCACTTTTGATGTTCGCGGCGCGCCGTCTATCTTTTTTTCTTGGTCTGAGGTTAAATAGAACCCCGTGACCCCGTGATTTTCACTGAAACTCATTTAAGTTCAAGCCCTGAAGAATTATGAAACGCATCGCAATTAATAATTCGAGCTGTTTATTTAATAAAATTGGCAATCCTATCATCATTTATCATGTTTTGTGTTTCTGCACATAGGTACTTAATTATCTTTTTCACGCTATAATTAATTACCAGCTTTTGTAATTAATTTAATGCCTCCAAGGTAATTATGCTATTATAAATTATTGTTAAATTACATGCAAATGGGTACGTGCGTGTTTTTTGTCACTGAAGGAAAATAAACTAGATTTTATAGTTACATGTTAAATTATAGGTTATGCCTACTAGTAATAAAGGTTAATAGTAATATATCAAATGTTGAGATAAATTGCAGTTGATAAGTACTGATTTCAATGCCTAATGCTATGCTAATGGTTCTGCATTTTAATCAATGTTAATATCATTATTAGTCAGTCCCATTGAGTAGTTTTCCTTACTCTAAGATATAATTACGTCGTTAGCAAACACAGTAACGTAACAGAACTAAGTTACCGCAAGCGTTAAATAAGTTATGAAATAGGTTATGCCGGAGAACAACATGCTTATGCATTTTTCTAAATGACCGTCTACTTTTTCGTCGCAGCTATAATCTACATAATTATATTACAAGCCCAAAAAAAATATAGTGCATAGTCAAGTGCATAAAAAACAGACTTACAAAAGTATAAGATATTTTATAGAAATGATTTAAGTGTTGAAAAAAAAAAATCGCAAGAAAGAACACGGATTAACTTTTCCGTCTCGAAATGCTCAATAGTTTGAGCGACTATTTTTTGTAACTTTGAAAAAGGAAATTTAAACAACTTAAGAAATATGTAAACATGTTCTAACTTATTATTATTATTAAATTATTATTACTTACTCAAAATCAAAATCAGCACATGGTAAAAGTACCTACGAAAAACGCGCATGCGTATTGGCCGCACTGAAAATGTATCATATTTGGGTACGAAGTATCTTCACACTTTATTTTTAAAGTGTTATATCACGTTCACAGACACACATTTTATTTGCTTGTTATGAACAGCTGCTAAAAGATTACACAAATTAAAATAATTGCGACGAACACGCTGAGTTATGTATGACTATGTACAGTTGTACACATGTGGTTTGTTAATTACTGGTAGATATTCCATTTAACCTTTCCAACTAAATTAAATACGCTTGAGCTAGGAGTGGTTTGATGTTAAAAGTAAGTCTCTACAGCCACTATCAAGCTAACCGACAACTATTTGATCAGCCCGTCAATATACGGGGTTATTATATAGGTAATACATTATGTCAGCAATCTAAGGGGATGTTGGAGAGGTCACTTGCAACCAAATTACCCCAAGGGGTAATCAAATGTCAACCATTTTGGAGTAATTTGACGTTTTATAATATTTTTTTTTGAAGATATCTGCGGAACGTACCACTACAACTTTAAAAATTTATGAAGAAAACATGCATGAAATATTTTTATTGTTATTATCTGCTTGCTAACACTTCAATACATAATAATCAACCATAAAATGAGAATTATCTTTAATAGTTTTTAAATTAGTGCTACAAATCGTTAAAATTTTCATCAAGAGTAGATTTTTTGACTAAAATGGTCGATTTTTGCAAAAAAAAAATGGTTGATATTTGCATAGGAGATAAGTCATAAGGGGTAATTTTGTTGCAAATGACCTCTCTGCCAACATAAAATTTCACGTTTTTTGCAATAAACGAGCTTTTCCTTCAAAAACCGACTGTTAATCATAGTATTAGTTATTATTAGTTACTATTGAAACTTTTTATTATACCATGTAATTAACTATATATTCTTTCTGTTTGTCCTTCAGTGGTGTACTGCGACTACAACGGGTCAGGTCGTGCGCTGCAATTTGTGGAAGACTACATAGCAAGAGATGTCCTGCCCACACACGCTACCAGATGCACAGGACTATCCTACACTTCGGGACAGAGTGAGCTATACAGGTAACTATATTTACTTGGTACTAGGTAAGCTAATATTATAATTTCTGGAGTATTTCAGTACACCATCTTTACATACCAAGACCTCTCCGTGCCTCCGTCTCGGCTGTCATTCGTGGATATATGACAGTCGATACGGGTCGTCAGAAGCCCGAAAATCTGACAATTAACCAGTCTTACCAAGGGGTATCGCATTAACCAGTAACTGGATTGTGGGGGTCAGATAGGCAGTCGCTGCATGTAAAATACTGGTATTCAGCTGCATCTGGTTAGACAGGGAGCCGACCCCAGTTGCGAGCAGTTAGGAAAAGGCTAGGCAGATGATGAGTATTTTATTTTAGTACCTACACTATTGGCTATACAGGTTTCTTATCAAAAGGGACAATTTTTGTGAAGTGACAGCGTTGGTTAATAGATTGCAAGTTTCGTGAGGAAAATGGCAAGGACGAGAATCCTGGAATTTTACATACCTGGCACTTAGCAGACTAAGAAATAATATTTCCTATTTATAGATAACTGGCAACATTGGGAACTAATACATAGTTACACAATATACGTCCCAAAACTATAATAGATATAAAACGTAATAATAGCTAGTATATTAGGGTTCCGTACCAAAATGGTAAAAAAGGAACCCTTATGGTGACACTCAGTCTGTCTGTCTGTCTGTCTGTCACAGCTGGATATCTCAAAAACTACTAATGCTATCAACTTGAAATTTGGAACAGTTTTAGATGACGTTTACCCAACTATTTTTCAAATAAGAAAGAAATAAAAATATTTATATTTTTTTTGCAACAGGGACTGAAAGGGGGTCTTAAAAATTCAATGTGGGGCTACTAATAGGGCATGTGGGGTATCATATTATTATGAAAGAGCGTTGTTTGCACATTCTCAGACATTTTTTTAAATTTTTTTTAGTCTGCATAGTTTTCGACTTTTGATGAAAAATGTAAAAAAAAAATACCGTTTACAGTTTTAGGCCCTTATCTCCGAAGTTTGCAAAGAGAAAAATCTGAAATTATTCTGTGTGATAGAAGTTTATGTAAAGATTACAGGAAAAATAAAACGATGTCTCTAAAAAGCACACTTTTTCAGAAAACGGAACAGAACCCTCGGTGAGCGAGTACGACTCGCTCTTGACCGTTTTTTTTCTTTTAGAGGTATTGTGTATTTGTGTATTTCTGGGTTATGAAGTTGCTTCTCACAGTAAGACCAGCATTGGATCAGGCATAAGCTGAAACATTTTCTGATGGAGACTACTAAACTGAATACGAATACAAGACTAGTCTAGACTAGCAATACATGAGTCAACCGCCAATCTCAACGGTAGCCATATCTCCGCTTCATCGCAGACAAAACAAGTGTCAAGCTCATTGTTCTAGGCTATTGTCTAGACGATCACAATAACCAATAGACAGGTAGAACGATATACACTGGCATTTGTTTTAGAGACTAACGTTGAGTTGCACGAAACCAACAGTAGTTTACCGGAAACTTTAAATTCATGGCATCATCCCTTACATTTTTATCAAAAAGAAAGTGACAGCATCATTTAAAGTCTCCGTTAAACTAATGTTGGTTTCGTGCATCTCACTGTGTATATGCGTTGAACGATTAGAATGTGTCGAATTTTCCACAGTTGTTTAGATAGGGGCTTGTGGCTAAGTAATAACAGCCGCACGGGTCGATCGTTCAGGTCAAGCTACGATTGCTGCGATTGGTCCGTGGGTGGGTGACCATCTTTACATACCAAGACCTCTCCGTGCCTCGGAAAGCACTTTAAGCTATGGTCCCGGCTGTCGTTACGGGTTGTTGGAAGCCTGAAAGTCTAACAACTAGTCTTACCGAGTGGTATCGTAAAAAATACTGGTAAAATACTGGTATTCACTGCATCTGGTTAGACTGGAAGCCGACCCCAACATAGCCGGGAAAAGGCTAGGCAGGCGGTTTAGATTGAGACTTTATGGGGGTATTTAAAAAAAATGAACATTCACGTAAAGCTAAAGTATAGGGAAGGCCATATAAACGATGGAAACATGATTATAGCTAATATGGTGGTGATAACTAATAGCTAACTGATAGAGATGTATCAAAGGAGTATACATTCTGATCTGGCCTCAAATTGGGGTAAGGGCAGAAAGATGATTATGATACTGTGACTTGTTACTTTCCTATTTTATAGGTTTTACGAAGCTGTCATCTTGTAAAACAAATAAACTTAAATAATAATTAAAGCAGATGTCTTGCTAAAATTAATAGCTATAGAAGCCTAAAGTACCGAAAAATACAACAATTTCATCAAAACCATATAACCAGTTTGAGAAAATTGCAGTCTAATTTTCCTCTTTCTTTCTACCTACAGATCAGAATCAAAGTCAATAATCCGGAGCTTGGTGGGGGCCTGCCCTGAAGATGTGGCAGTGGTCGGAGCCACCTTGGTGCGGTTCCTCAGAGCACTGCGACCAGACAAGGTGGTGCTGTTCGTGTCCTCTCGAGAGACAGAGAGGCAGATCGCGCCGTGGAGGGAGTATGATACTAAGGTAAGAACACGTTCGAACACAATTGACAACTAAAAGCAAATAAGCATTGAGAAACCACATTGACTGAGACTGTCGCAACGAAACTGAGATAGATCGAATTAATGTGAAGGATGTAAGCAAATAACTTACGGGATAATCTAGTACAGTAATTGAGGATCAGAATAATGGGTACAAGTGGCTCAAGAGGTTATTATAGGATCGGGGCCCGGAGTCTGAATTCGTGTCCGATCGATGGAAATAAATGTATTATAGGATCGAAACAGGTTGACAAGTGGTCTTGAAAGTCTATTGATGAGAAATTACCGTGGTGATTTTTAGTAATAGCATAAACTTTGTCAAAAGTAAGGTATTGTCAAGGGATAAATTATTTTAACAAACATAATATGTACACAAATTATTTTAATCACAAAAGCCAGACACACTACAATAATAAATCATAAAACAAATGAAAGTTTAATTGAACCATGTTAAATTAAACAATCCTCTAGAATTTCGCCGAAGTTAAAACACAGAGGACAATAAAACAATTGATGGATGGTCTGGACGTTATGTGTAAAGTTTTTGGAAAATTTATTAAAATTGTCGAAATGTTTTCCTTAAAAATGGCACTCCTAAGTTTTTGAAAGACCTTATCACGTATCTGGGGCAGTCAAGTATGTATCAGGTAGATTTTAAAGCAGTAAACAACTAAATTGTACCCAGCTGAGCAAAGGTAATGACAATAAGAAAATCATGTTATTTGGGAGCGTTCTAAAAATTATGAGAGCTGCCCTGAAAGGATAGGGAAGTAGTAAAGCAGTCAACTACTTTGACGAAAATAAACATCAAATCACTCCGTTAACTACTTTCGCAATGTCAAGAAGTTGACAGTGACATATTTTAAACTGTAGATTCCACGGTCATATTGCGTTATGCAGTTGCCATATGCATTCATTCGCATGTCAGATATCACGTAGTACTCGTAGGTACTTGGCGCTAATTCAATGAGCTACCGACGGCGACACATATTCAGATTTGATTATTTACTGCTATCTTACTGGGAGGAGGTTTACATTCATTTATGAGCTGGTTTTTAATACATACTGTGTTTTGTGTACGTAATTACGTAACTTTGTTTTTCAAACAATAAGTATTATAATTATGTGATCTATCAATATCAATATTGTACCAATCAAAGCAACGTGCAACTATGACGAGTAGGCGCTGGTGTACACTTGTGGGCAATTGAAAATATGTCATGATTGGGCTGCACATGTTTGCTCTGTGTCATATAATTTGTAGAGTTGATCTTGCACCAAGTGGGGGTCCCGAACAATGAAATGCCTGTGGTTTGTTAGACCCGAGATAGTATTATATTTATCATCTGTGACCCGGCTGATGATGGCGGGATCAGATTGACGTCTATAGAACGGAATAGTCCATGTACAGTAGATATGAATGTAGTGATGACTCAGTGGTTAAGGCCTCGCCTCTCATGCATGCAAAGTTGTGGGTTAAAATCCGGGCAAGTACCAATGTGACTTTTTAAATTGTATATTATGTACTTTCTCAATTTATCTTGGACATTACTGTTGATATTTAAGTCTGGAAAGCGTGGTGATCAATGCTCGTGCCTTCTTTGTATGAGAAGAGGACAACAATTTGAGTAATGGGCTGGTATTATTATTAGTCCATTTTAAATAATTTTCAAAAGGAAGAGATAAACAACAGAGAAACATATGCCCCACGATAGTAGGTAGTAATCGATAGTCGTTTGTTTTACTGGGTATCCAACATTCAGTTGCTCTACCCATGAATATGAACAACTTTCACTATTGGATCAATTATGAAATTACGAAAAAAAAATCTGCTGTTTCATACATTTTGGTCGAGTAGTATGAACTTTGTATGAAACAGCAGAATTTTTGCGTTATTTCATTGTTAGTCCCATAGTGAAAGTTGTTCATATTCATGGGTATAACACCCTGTGAAAATTTGCGCACTGCTTAAAAACTTTTGTTGTATGCAGTTTCATTTTCTCTCGGGTATGTAAGAGATGATTGCAGGAGCCAAATCCTTCAGGAATAACATAGAGAGTGCTATAATAATATATGATCCTTTGCAATAGCATTTTGACAACTACAAAGATAAATATTTCAACTCGTAAATAATAATTTATTGTACACCTAACTCCGCAACATGATTGCAAAACGCCCGACATTTCCACTCGTATATATATCACGACGTGACATAAATGGCTAGTACAGTCAACCATAATAATATAACCAGTAGTAGGTGCGTATCGGTTGCAACTAAATGCATTACGGTCAGTAAGGCTGAACACCGATAACGCGCCCTTGAGTTACATAACGGAAGCATGGCGTTTTATAGTTTTTGCATACAATGAAAATATACGGCCGTCAAATGTGGGCGCCGCTGCGACGGTAAATAATGCACGGAACGGTTATTTTATGGACTATTTTATTTGTTTGTATGCTGCGTAGATTGTTGGTTTCTTATGTAACGAATATTGCATTTGAATGTCACGACTGTTATTGAGAATGTTTGGCAGATGTTGTTATTGTTGGAATATAGAATAGGTGAATTAAAAATTTTAGAGGATTCAGAAATTGTGCAGCGAGGATTAACTGTAGGCCCATAGAAGATCCACGTAGACATCAACACTATTTTTATGTACAACAAGAACCTATTGCAACTGCGATAATTAGTGTCTACTACGAGTCTAATGCAAGCGAAACAGAAGGAGTTTGTAAAAAACTTGCTGTTCTGCAGTTTTTACCTGCTCCTGGCTAAAAAGGAATGAGTTTAGGTACACCCTAGCTGTAGGCACTAGGCAGTAGCATTATCCATGGGCTTAGTCTAAAATCGAACGGCCGAAACGAACACGCACAGCCCAATCACCCGTGTATTTCCATATTATGCAAAAAGCATAAACAATTCGACGTACAGCGCTCACGATCGGCAAATTCCTTTATTTTATCAACAAAAGTACGATGTATGTTGTTTCCGCACGTGACCTGCGTTTGCGACGTTGATTACTGCCCTTGTACTATTTCTTGAGCCTGGGATGCCTAGAAAGCTTAGCCTGTAGTTAAGCAGGTGGTTGCAAGGGCTATCGCTTGAGACTTAAAAGGCCAATTTTTGGTAGATAAGTTAGATAACTAGGTGTTGTAAGGTACAATTTGAATTGAACTGATTTCTACAATATTACATGGTTCAGGGCCTTAGTGCTCGTTTTATACTTACTCGATTGCGTTTACGTTAACGTTAACTTACGTCAATTTGTATGGAATAATTGTGTTTCCCACTATAGTCACCAGGCGGCGCTTATTCAGTTTCGGTACAAATTGAAGTTTACGTTATCGTGATCGAGTAAGTATGAAAACTCGCACTAAGGCCTAATAATATTGTTCTTTTTGTAATGTAAACCAACCAACGTGTGGTTTGAATTATCTGGGTCGTATTTTAGGGTCTTTGGTTCTTGCAAGTTTCCGGATGACATCGATGCGGACGAGTAGGTACTTCGAGGCTTATGTGTTTGTATTTATTTGTATAATCAGTTGGTTAGTAATTTAATTTAGTACCTAGTGTAAATAGTTATGTAGTTGTGTTAAATATTGTAAAAATAACGAAGATCATAATTATACGGGCACATATCTATACAATGATTAAATAGTTTTATCTACACCCATGCCACAAATCCTCTATAAAAGTCTCTGAAACAGTTAGCTTATTGCCAACATTAAAACAGCCAGTGTCATAGTAACCATGGTAACCATAATAGCATCCAAACGGGTGCTTTAATGTTGTACTGAATTTCATAATGCAACTCGTTTTCAAAAAAAGAACATTGTAATACACGCGCGTTTCACTACAACAGCGCCGTAATTTAAAAAAGAACTTATTCGAATTCACGTCGTATACTATGACGCCGGCCGCCATGTTCGATACGAGTATTAGTATTGCAAAAAACTGTTTCAGAACCTTTTATAGAGGATTTAACATGGATGTAGATAAAGTCTTGTATGCAACTGTACATAATTAGGTATTAAAACACTCATGTGATACTATTATCACACGAGGCGAAGCCGAGTGAACACACATTCGTGTTTTAATACCCCTTATACGTCAGTTGCATAAATAACTATTAGGGTCTATTCATTTTATATCGAACTATTATTTTCAAAAACTACAAATTGATCAATTTAGTTTAACGGCCTAACATAATATGCTTGAATTTCTTTACCATATACTCTAAAGGTCCTGTATTAGCAAACATTTTTTTATATTGATATTGTACGCGTTTGATTTTGGACGCCCTAGGAGGACGTACACAATATTCCTTATTGGTGATGTTCTTTAGAAAGATCAGGTGCGTAGTTAGTACTCGCAACCGGCGTCCGTGTATGACTGATGTATGAACATAAAAGAAGCAAAGGAGTATGTAAGGATCGTGCCAGGTGGCGTTCTATAGTTTCTGCCTACCCCCAGTGGAAGAAGGCGTGACCTTATGTATGTATTGATTTCTAACGCAATGATAAGCGATGATGCGTGTAAGTGAAACGTTCTTTATTAGTATCGAAGGTACAAACATTCATTTTCTACTTATAACTACACGAATAAATTCATGGAACCCATATTTCTTGTTTGACCTTTAAATCGTGCGTGGGTATATCAGTCTATACTGTCGATCCCACTTCCTCCCTGGATCAACCTTTGCTTGTACTTTTATGATGTTTCATACCTCGATATCATTTATATTCTGTATCAGTCGTATGTTCTACGTCAACTATGTATTTGGATTTCAATTCATATTTCTTTTTGACTTTCAATAGTTTCAAGTCTATTTGATTTTGATTTTCTATTCATATTTCTTTCTGAATTCTATGTCATATTTCTTTCTGAATTCTATGTCATATTTCTTTTAGTGGTTCTACTGTTCTCCCATTGAGTCTTTCTTTCCTTAAGTACTTGATATTTTTCTAATGTCTTTGTCGTCTATGTTCTTAAATGTCTCTTGCTATTTAACTGTTATGTCACTCAGAGTAGCGTTATTAATAGAAGTATTAGTATTATTCCCTGATTAATTCTTCACGCTTATTATCACGTTAGATATTTACTCGTCATGTCAAGGAAGTGATTTGACGATTTTTATTTTAACGTCAAAATGTCGACGTTCATGTATGAAATATGTACATTAACGATCTCGTTTATTTTTTTATATTGCAGATGGTTTCCTTGGTAATTGACTTCCTGTTTTTAATCTAAAAAAATAAATAAATTACCAAAAAATAAATTACCAATTTTATTGATGTTCGTGTAAATGTAATTCGTGTCTTATTAAGCACCACCATTTTAAGAAAAGTGAATTTTAAAATTAGCAATCTTACACTTCAGAGAATAGGTACACAATTATTCTGTGTAAGTTAATATTGGATTCACAGTTAACTTGGATAGTGTACAAATTCTGTGCTTACAGAAACGCAGCTCTGTCATAGAACGATTTTCTTGTTTATAATGAAATCTTCTATATTTACAATCTTACCACAACCGTCTGGTTAACGTCTGTTTTGCAGTAACTGACGCCTTCCCAAGATAAACAAATGACTAATTCCACATAATTTGCATATTAATTATATAAAAGTCGTAAAACTTTATCTCCATGTTATATAGTTGCAATTATTTTATAATAATCAAGTAGTAAAACTTTTATGTTTATTAATGTCACATTTCTGTCAATGGTCAAGTAAACCAACGGATTGTTTGCCAACGTGATCATTTTACGAGTATTACGGACGATACGATAGATTGATTTTATTAGCATGATCTTACAATGTTTACAAAGCACTGTTTTGATATTTTAGTATCTCTACTGTTTACTGCCATAGTTCACTTCACTTGGCATTGTGTTAATTTCCACTGTATTTAGGACATTCTTGCGGCTGCGCTGATCTAGTATTTTCTATCCAAGTTCATTGTCTGAAAATCTTATAAGTTTCTTTCTCTGACAGCTTTGCTTCATCGTGTTCCGTGTGAAGATGATTAAGGCTTCGTCAAGGACTCTCTACAGCAGCTGATGCCTTATACAATGGGCCTTTGTGCAATACAGTAAATTTTTCTGAGAAAATATTTCCGATATTGTTATTTTAATATTAATCATGATTGATTGAGTGTTGTATATCGGGATTAAACGGGATAGAATTTGGATTCTGAAAATGGTTTTCTCTTTCAGATTTTCTTAATACTTTCTTTTGAAGCTGACAAATTGCTTGGTTTGTAACCAAAAATATTGTGGAAACCACAAAAGACTGACATAATAATGTCTGGCACAAAACATAGTTATTTCTTGAATTTGTAATTGAAATATTTTGTGAACGTTAGATTTATTACCAAGCATTAAACTATTCGCAAAATAATATAAGTTTTAAAGAAATATCTTGCTTCAGAAGATATTTCAAGACGTCTGAAAGTTGAGAAAATTGTGTTGTAATTTGTTACGCAATTATATTTTCTTTTACTGCTATTTCAGTCAAAGTATATGGTACATAATTGAATTGAGGGGTTTTTGACGACAATATAATTTTAATTAATGTACCCACTTAATACATTGTTTTAGCAAGTTTGAACAACTTGCTAAAACAATGTATTAAGTAGCAGCAGCCCCCAAAAGGAAAAGAGAAACTGTAAAAATGTAAAATTTTGACATCCTATACTGTTAAATGAGCAACATTTGTATCACACTAATATTATAAAGGCGAAAGTTTGTGAGTGTTGTTTTTGTTTGTGTTTGTATGTTTGTTAGTTCTTCACGCTCAAACGGCTGGACCAATTTGGATGAAATTTGGTTTGTAGATAGCTTATACCCTGGATTACTTAGGCTACTTTTTATCCCGGTCTACGCGGGTGAAACCGCGGGGCGCAGCTAGTAAGTTTAAATAACCATCATAGTAGACGTTTACCTACTATCCTACATAAGTCTGCCGCTAAGTAGCGATGTTGTGTTTCAGTTTGAAGTTTGAAATTAATATTAAATCACACATATAAATTTAAAAAAATACAGAGCCATGAAGCAGCGTTTGTGTCAGTAATTCTTACATTTACTTCGCTTGATATTATAAGAAAGACGAATTCGATCTCTCCGCTTACAAATGCACAGAGCAAAGCCCAACAATAGTCCGGAAACCCGTTAGTATCAAGACTATGGTTCCTTAGGTCATTTCCTGTTCTTTATTATGTTCTATCTAGCACCCTTCCTTCCTCATTTCATTCATAACATACACTGTATCACTAGTATACATACAAAAGTAAACAATGTCGTGCTTTACAAAGTGTTGAAGTGTTCCCTCTTTTATCCTTGTGTGAGTGCTTCACTTAGGGCCTAGGCAGATACGATAAGTTTAGCATCAGCGATTCGCGATTTTGCGACTTCATTAATGGTGCATGGTGTTTTGGCGATTCTGCCTTTGGTCGCGACTGCAGAATCGAGCATCTCAGCGATAGTTTTGACTGCACCGCATTTTATCGAATGACTGCACGTGGTAAAACAATTGAGCATCGACCCGTGTTCCGCAGTTATAAATCGCTGCGAGTGGGATACAATTTTATTGTGTACGGAATCTAGCTTTCAGTCGCTGTATCTAGCTTCCGGAAAGGACTAAATCACAAATCGCCAATGCAAAAAGTATCCTGTTTACTCTTATGGCACTTACTTCAGTGATAGATGACGTCATGCCATGGTCATGGGGGTTTGCGTCGTAGTACATGGCGTGTTTATGGGTCCTTAACGCACCTTGTTTACAGCGAGGCCCACCAATGACATCATACTTGTATATACTGCCGCATTTTTGGCGAATTCTGGGTACGTGTCGGGAATTTATATGGCTATGCGTTGTTTTGGTACTATTCTGCTTCCTGTTTTCGTAAAGTGTTTCAATTGCTAGTGTGACATAGGTCGCAGTTTTTGTGATAATGTTTCTTACTAGGATGATAATGATAACTTTGATGACCAACAGATCAAGTAAAAAGATAAACTCGTAAAATTAACAAATAATAAATAAACGGAATGAATTGACTTGGACTTGTACACGTCATCGATTTGACAAGGATGGTCTTTATGGAAATTAGTCGTAGCTTTTCTTTCTCAGATGTCAGTATGTTTCTCCAAGTTCTTCGAAGGAATCTAGCTGGGATTGAGATTTGAGACGCCCCAAGTTCGCTTCAACTTCATTGAAATTCTGAACGTGCTTACTGCTAACTTGCTAAAGCTGTTTCGTTGTAATAATAATTATGTTCGGCTTGAAGATTGTGCTTAATTGAGTTTGTGGGAGTAATTTGCCTGCCGATTACGAATTGACTTAAAAAACATTGCAAATGGTATTCTCTTCTTTTCAGTCGGTTAATTAATATCCATTTTGCTGATGGAGTCTGGATGATTCATTACGTTGATGTATTTTAGCGAAAATTTTAAACACAGTTACATATTGATGGTATTTCACAATCATGTTCGTAAGTGACGGAGCTCCTAAAACAAAGTTTCCTTTAAATTCTTATTTTTGTTTAGCATTTTTTTGTATTCGAGAATTGTAAGAAGCACGATTGTTTGCTTGTTAACTTTATTCGTTTCAAGTTTAATGGTCTGTTTTGCTATAACTTACGGTTATGGCTCTTTACGTATAGTCTCTTGTATACATATAATAGCATTTTGTTTCAGACTTTAAAATATTGTGCTTAGGTACCATTAGCTTTATTTTTACTGTTCTTTTAAAGGATTGTTACTTTAATTACTGTTCCGAATTTCTTTGATACACAAAAGGAAATTGGTAATTAGTATTTGGGAGACATATTTGGTCGAGAAAAATTACCATCCTACGCAGTTTGGTCTATGAGTAGTCAAATGTATCTTCATCCTGGTAACAACTTTAAAACTTCACATTCCACTGCCTAACCTCTTTCAATATTCAAAAAGTCCTTAATTAATTATTTTTACGCTGTTCTCAGGCAGGTAGTCCTATTCTACATTATGCTGGAATCACACGGACTCTGTGTCTCCGTTATCTGTTTGTTATAGTATTTAGATAAGAACCTTATTCTGAGGAATATGTTCTAAGGACTTCACTCTTTTTCTCTTCTTTCTAACAAGTTATATTCTAATAGTTTATACGGTTTATACAAAAAGTCATCAACCCGTGTAAGCTCTATTAACGCATTCCCACTTAGCTGCTATAGCTACTTTGTCTATGAGCTGTCACCCTGCTGACTGAGTTCCATTATTAATCCTTCGCAGCAGTTCATATTAGCATCGTCCATAATCTTATAAGTGCTTTAATGAACACATCTTTTATACTCGGACGTTCTATCGTCATTTGCGTCTTATCAATGAGGTCTGTTTGTGGCACGCGATTTTTTTGTTCTAACCATTGATATTATAAATTTTAACTATTAGCTTATCGTGTTTTGTAATAAGAATGTTATTTTGATTTTGGCTAACCATCCTGCCATATACTGAGATTTCATGAATCAAATGCATGAACTAATAATCGCGTCCGTTGAACTAAATATTTTTTTCAGTAGTAAGTAACTTTAAATGTCTAAAGTTAACTGGAAACTTTGCTGTGTACAGCGTCAACTTATCAAGGACGTCCTCCGCCACGGATATCTATGTCCTCCGCACTGTCGATATTTAAACATGATGTACTGTTATGATTTATTCTGTGACACGATAAAATAAAAAGATTTGATGATTTTTTGGGGTCAATGTAGTGTTGTTACTTGACGTATGAGTTGATAAAATCTATTTTATCGTGTTGAGATATCGATAAATTATATTATAATACTGACAATTACCAATGCATGACAGTTACTGCATAATATAATAAATAATAAAACTCTTTCATAACAATTCAAAATAAATCCGTAAAAACAACTTACATTTATGTTTCCATTATTCCTAACATTCTTTATGCCATAACACTATTATGCTAACAGACATTACGCCAAAAAACATTATGCGAAATACAAATTATACCAAAACAAATTACGCTACAAGATAATTATGCCAACAAAAACTGTATGCCACAACCAATTATGCCAAAGTATCATTATGCCAAAAACAATTATACCAAATGACTTATGCCAAAGCATAATAGGAAAAAAACATTACGCGAAAAAAGGGGTCGCAAATAAACATCATCGAATTTATTTATTTTTTGTTTTATCATGTTTATGTTTAGATATACCCATCACGTCTGCGGAGTTTCGCTAGCTAATTTAATTTGACCCTGTTTAGCCGACCAATCTGTTGTTCTACCAAAAGTCACCGAAGTTCTAGGACGTTTATAGGGTTCCATATATTTCTTTGAAGTACGTGCGTGCTTTAGGTAAATTAATATTAGGAAACAATGGTATAACAGGAATAAATAAAAGCACCTTTATATTTATATGTATTTAAATATATTCGTCTGGCAGGCAGAACAAGCAAGCAAAACTCCGAATAGGGGATTTCAATTATACTTACCTTTTTGAACTGTCTTTATAAAAATCGCTGTGAGGTCATTTGTAGGACGAATGTTCTTGAGTATTTTATTCACGAAACTTGTCGACGCAGTTGTTTTTTAAGTATTTCGAAAATATGTAAAAATTTTGTTAACTACACCCCGGTGAAAAACAAGTGTTTGGGAATTTTAGTTAGAACTTTGACCTCAAAAAAAGTTGCCCGCATTTTTACTTTTGGAAGTGGACTCAAGTACTCGTAATTGTCTAAAATGAGTAGGTGCATTATTGTATATGAAGGAATGTCGATGTTTAAGGCACATGGGCGAAAGTGGGTAGTAAGTATGGCTGCAGTAAGCCTTGTTGTAATGTAGGTACCTACCTAGATTTAATACCGACAAGAAACCGTTCTGATTTTGCTTACAATTCAGATAAACATAGATCCAATTCCATACATTTTCAGAAGTAGTATTGAAAAATAAATGGAAAGTCGTTGGATACAGTTGTAGAATGTTTTATTTTACCCCAAACACAGAAGAACAATATTTAATTATTTTACCTTTATTATTATAAGAAAACACGTATCCTTTTAATGGCAGACAGGCAGAGAGAGAAAGCACAGACAAGACAAAAAGACTTATGTCAAACAAAACATAGACAATGAATTTTTAGTTTTCTTGTGTTGTCATCAACACCGTCCCTCAACACAAGAAACATATTTAAAAAACTTTGAATTACTTACTCAAAACAAGACACACTATACTACTTTATTGCCTGTACTTACATACAAAGAAAAATATCAATTTTTAACTCATACATCTACCAAAAATATTATGAATTTATGTCATATACAGTTTTACATCTTAATTTTTACAAGATAACAACAATGTCATTCTCAACACCTATGAACTGTGCTCACTTTCATTTATTTAACTTAATCCTATACAATTTCTTAGAATTCAATCAAAAACTTATAATTAAAAAGTTATAAATCTATATTAACTTCAAGTAACCCCTTAATTTAATAAATGTAGGGCCTGACAAAGGTTTGGTTAGCAAATCAGCTATTTGTTCCGACGTTCCTATATAATTTAACATTATTGTACCATCTACAATTTTTTCACGAATAAAATGGTGTTTAATGTCAATATGTTTCATTCTTTTGTGTAGAACTGGATTTTTAGCTACTCTAATGGAACTTTGGTTATCCTCATACATTAATACATAATCAATATCAAATGAAAAATCCCTTAAAAGTTGTTTGAGCCAACAAGCTTCTGCAGTAGCCATGCTGAGTGCCATGTACTCTGCTTCAGTTGAAGACATGGCTACAGAAGGTTGCTTTCTCGTACACCATGAAACAGGACAACCAAATACTTTAAAAATAAATCCAGCTGTTGACCGTCTGTCAACTAAATCACCTCCCCAGTCAGAATCTACATAGCCAACAATGATAGCATCATTAGTATTATTTCTTTCAAAGACTAAACTTAAATCTAATGTACCCTTAATATACCTAAGTATCCTTTTTAACATATTCCACAACTCTTCACTAGCACATTTTTGAAAGCGACTTAATATTGAAACACTTGCACATAAATCAGGTCTACTACCTAATACTGCATACAATAAACAACCAATTAATTGTCTGCATCTTGTTTCTAACTCTTGGGTTTCTGACTTTTCTCTTTTAAGACTATCAGTTTTAAATTTTGAATCCATGGGTGTAGCAATACTGTTACAATCTGACATATTATATTTTTGTAAAATCTGTTTTAAGAATGCTTCTTGATTAATTTTTAAGACACCATTAATTACATCCTGTTTGATAGCAATACCTAAAAAGTAAGTTGCTAAACCCAAGTCTTTCATACAAAAATGTTTCTTTAACAAGTTCTTAGTATTATTCACACATTCAATATCCGTCCCTGCGAGCAATAAGTCATCGACATACAGTAATAAATAAACCATCTGTCCATTATATTGTTTTACATAAAGACCATAATCTGTTTTACATTGTTTGAAACCTTCAGACAATATGACTGAGTTAAATTTGTCATTCCAGTTTTTGGGTGAGCTCTTTAGCCCATACAAAGATTTTTTAAGTTTACATATCATATCACCATTAGAACATCCTTCTGGTAATGACAAATATATCTCATCTTTAATATCGCCATGAAGAAAAGCACTTTTGACATCCATTTGGTGTACTGACATAGCTTTTTGATTACATATTGCCAATAGAGTACGGACAGTTGGAAGTTTAGCTACTGGCGCAAATAGATCATCATCAATAAAATCAGTTTGCTGAAAGCCCCTAGCCACAAGTCTAGCCTTGTAACTAGTAATATTACCTTGATCATCAAGTTTTCTTTTAAAAACCCATTTGCTATCAATAACCTTACAATCCACTGGTTTTGGCACTAATTCCCATGTATTGTTTTGATTTAAACTATCTATCTCCTCGTCCATAGCTCTTTTCCAATTCATTCTGTCTGCACTATTCATGGCTTCTTCATATGTTTTAGGATTATCTTCAATGTAACCTAATAAGCATGTATAATCTGTACTGTAATACTTATGCCATTCAGGCTGTTTAATCTGGTTTCTTGGTCTTAAATTTCTTATTTGTTCTACCTGAGTTTGAACTTCAGTATTTGTATCATGAAACTCTTCTTCGGATTCATTATTTGACTCGACACTTGGAGTATTACTTAAGTTTTGACTTGACTCTTCATCAATAACTGATACCTCACTCTGTATTGACCTATCCATACTATTTTCATCCTGTGCAACCCTATCAACATCATTTATTTCTACCAATGGTTTTTCATTATTATTTTCTACTAATATTTCTATTTCACTATCAGGTATTTTATGTTTAGAGTTACTATCACTATATTTAATAAAAACTACATCTCTTCTAATTTTTATTTTATTTTCCTCTTTGTAATAAATCCTATAACCTTTTGTTTCCTCGCTGTAACCAACAAAATATCCCTTCTTTCCTTTCGGGTCCAATTTTCTTCTTATCTCTTTAGGCACATGACAGACTACCATACTACCAAATTTATGTAAATTATTTATGTCAAACTTCTTATCCCACCAACATTCATAAGGTGTTTTACCAGTATTTTTATTTTTAACATAAGTTCTATTTAGAGTATACACGGCTGTGCTAACAGCTTCAGCCCATAAGCTTTTATCTAGGTTAGACTGAATCAACATTGTTCTAGCAGCTTCTATAATAGTTCGCATTTCCCTTTCGACCTTACCGTTTTGTTCCGGTGTATAGACTACTGTAGTTTGATGTTGTATGCCTTTATTATTTAAAAATGACTCTAATGTTTTATTTAAAAATTCTGTCCCATTATCTGTCCTTAAAACCTTTACTTTATTATTAGTTGTTACTTCAGCACGATTAATGAAATCTTTTATTTTACTTGGCACTTCGGATTTATGTTGCACAAAATAAACTTTCCTATATTTAGAGAAATCATCTTTAATAACCAATATGTACCTTGAACCACCAACAGAAGGCACTTCCAACGGTCCACAAACATCAGCATGTAAGATTTCACAACACATACTTGTTTTAGTTATACTCTGAGGGAAAGGTAAGCGATGACATTTTCCTTCTATACATGCAATACATGAATCATCAGAATCAATAAATTCTATATTATTGTTTTTTAGCACTGACCGACAATAATCATAATTTTGGTGAGCCAACTTCTCATGCCAATCATTAAGGGTATTATAAGTTTTAACCTGAGTGACATTTACGTTGCCTGGAGAGTCAAAGATAAACTGCATTACATATAACTTATCTACACATTTACCAATTGAACACACTACATTATTTTTAATAAATTCACATTTTTTACCCGTAATGTTAAACATGTAACCATTTTTCACAGCTTTAGTAACAGAGAATAAATTTACCTTAAGTTCAGGAACATATAGTACGCTATTTAGTGAAGACACGACATATTCATTACCATCATAAGCCTTCAAGAGTATTAGTCCAATACCTTCAACTTTTAATTTCCTTCCATCTCCGACTATGACATATCTATCGGTATTGATATCTGAAAAGCTAGAAAAGAGAGATTGATTATGGGTCATGTGGTCACTCGCACCACTGTCCACTATCCATTCATGTTTGTTGGAGTTATGTCCAATAAAAGCGCTTGAGATGTAAGCATTTCCTTTTGTATCCTTTGAACTATTTCCTTTATTTTCCCTTGAATTATTACACTTATTTTCTTTGCAATTATTTCCTTTATTTTCTTTTGAGCTATTTCCTTTTTCTTTGTTCTTCTTAAAGTAACACTGTTCTATTGTATGTCCAGCCTTTTTGCAGTAAGAACATGTATTATTATATCTACAGTTACTCTTTTTGTGGCCAGTTTTACCACATTTATAACACTTCATATTTTTCACCGATAAGGCAACGGGTTCCTCCATTTCTTTCATGCGTTCTTCTTCAATGAGTAACCTTGCTTGCAAGTCATTTAATGTTTGGGATTCTTGAGGAACACTTTCCCATGCCGAAATAAAGTATTTGTATTGAGGTGGTAGTGCCATTAGTATCTTAGTAATAATCATCTTGTCAGACATAGATTCGCCTAGCTGTTTTAGTTGATTTGCCATTTGTTCTACTGTACTAAATAACTTGGCAATACTACCATCTTCATATTTATATTTCATGAACCTTTCATGCACCAGGTGAACGCTCGTTGAGCTTTTAAGTTCGTAAATGCTCGATAATTTGTTCCACATTTCTGCCGCCGAGCAACATGTTACCAAATGTTGCATTACGTTTTCTGTAACCCTCGACACAATATGTGTTTGTGCTTTAGCGTCTTGTTGCTCCCATTCGTTTGGTTTTAAGCCGGCATCGTTTTTCTTTACCGACCCGTCAACGACCCCTAACAGGCCGAGACCATTTAACAAAATCTTGGTCTGGAACTTCCATAACAACCAATTTTCACCCCCAGTAAGCTTCACTACTGTAACCCCAGAAGCCGAAGTAGAATCCATGATGGCTTCGCTTCGCCCCGAGTTTTATTTTCCAAGTACAATCTGTATCCACTTTAATCTTTGTAATAGGAGGGTCTGGGCCCATAACCTATTGAAAAATAAATGGAAAGTCGTTGGATACAGTTGTAGAATGTTTTATTTTACCCCAAACACAGAAGAACAATATTTAATTATTTTACCTTTATTATTATAAGAAAACACGTATCCTTTTAATGGCAGACAGGCAGAGAGAGAAAGCACAGACAAGACAAAAAGACTTATGTCAAACAAAACATAGACAATGAATTTTTAGTTTTCTTGTGTTGTCATCAACAAGTAGGTATCATGAGTTTATTTTGGGAATAGAGGAGCTAAATATATACCTAACCAATCAAACCTAATTTTGGTACATTGATTAAATTACACTAAATTGGTGGCGAAGCCTTAGATTATTTACTTCGGTGCTCTCTTTGTTAGATTTCCGCGACACAACGTGGGTAGCATAATAAAGTAGGCAATTTACTAAATAACTACTTTGTTTCAATACTTTAAATTAATCAATAAGCAATTCTAATAGATTCATTGTTTAGAATAGATTCCTCGTATATTACAGGCAGCAAGACATCTTTATGTGTCTTGTTCAATAAATTGTTTATTTCGCCAATAATTTTCAAATGTTCGAACCTTAGTTCAAACTTACTAATATTATTATCTTGCTAGAAAGCTAGCACTGTTGTCATCATTTACATATCTGTGTTTGAATTTAAATCAATGTGTGGATGATTGCTTTATAACTACACCTTTCTTGTGTAGAGTTACTGGCCTGCCTCTCTTTCCTGAGCTCATTTCTTACTTCGGGTTGGTTTGTTGTTTTTGGGCAGCAGTATATTTTATAGTCGATAGGACGTTTGCTGTCAAATTATTTGACTCTTTTTTGATGAACTTTTCTTTTCATTGTTACAGGTCATAAAAATCCCAGAAACAAAAGAAGGTTACATAGACCTGAACAACCTCGAACAGAGATTACAGGAGAACTCCAGTTCAGGACACAGAATGATTGGGTTCTTCCCAGCGGCTTCCAAACTCACGGGGGTCTTAGCCGATGACGTAGCCACCACTCTGCTCCTCCACCAGTATGGAGCCTGGTCTTTCTGGGACTATACGCTGGTGGCGCCGTCTTCAGCAGTAGACATGAATCCTATTTTCCCAGGAGTTGATGAAGAGATGGTGAAAAAAGATGCGCTATTCTTCAACTGTGAAAAGTTCGTTGGAGGAGTGCAGGGACCCAGTGTTGTAATTGTGAAAAAGAATGTGTTCAGTGATACTCCGATATATTGTGAGGATGTTGAGGTACGTATAGTAATAAATTGAATTTGAAAGTACTTAGGTCCCAATTAAAGAACATTTTCTATGTAGCAAAGAAGCTTTTGAAATAAAAGAGTAAATCATTCTGAAATAGGCAACAAAAACCACGTTTCCAAAAGTAATGTAGATGCTGGTTTCAGGAGTAGGTAATTCCAGGGATAAAGATACTTTCCACGATGAGATTTTTAAAAGGTTTCTCAGGATGCAAGATGAACACAGGAACGAAATTGAATGAATGTTTAAATATGGATGAGCTCACGATGAAAACTTTCTTGGCATGTCTCTTGCTTTGAGGGAGAATTTTCATTGAATATTAAATCCTTATCAACGTGTTCACTAACTTTGCCTATTTGCAATTTGTTCGAGTTAGTTTGTGAAAATGTTATCGTGTTAACAGTTTTTCTTGTATTTTCTATTACTACTGCTTCTAAATTACGGGTTAATTGTTTGTATTTTAGCTCTTTATGGTCAAGGCTATATTTAGCTTCTTGAATATTTTTTACATTAAGTACACCAATCAGTTTGATGATTCTTTCTTTTATTGATTTTCATCTTGTTTAAACCGTGTCTTAATAAAGTGTTTCGAGCGAAACGAAACGAGTGATCGAAAATATTACCAGTAGCAGGTAAGCAGCCTCATTTGATTTGAGAACTTCTTCATATAAAAATGTTGTTTCTTCCTTCAGGTTTTGAGCGAGAGAATCGAAGAGTTGAAATCAACGGAGGGTGTGAGAGCAGCTCTAGTGATGCAGTTAAGGGATGCCGTCGGTCTTCAGACCATCGTTGAGAGACAGGACAACATCAGCAAGTAAGATTAAAGTTATATTTATTCGAATACTTCGTACTTATGTTTTTTTATGAGGTAGATAAAAACCATAAGAACCGTTAAGTATAATCAAATAGAAACAACTTTCGTTTCAAGTGATGTTTTATTATCTTTTAGTAAGTCAGTTTTTTTTATATTCATTTAAGTACTTAGTAAAAAATAATAAGTAAATAAATAACTGTTACATTGGCCGAATTATAACTGTAATCGCAATTACGGGTCTCGATGTTAGTAGGTACATATTATTTTTTTAATCGTCGTACACATTCATTATAAGTACTTACTTGTAATATTTTTTTGTTCGTCTTTTGACTAACGGAGCTAATCTCATCTGTTGCTAAGGTTCGAGTATTACATCTTAGACTACAGTAGGTAACCCACCAAAGTCTTATTGGTCTATGGATTATCATTATTAGTCAATTCAAAATATTTTGTCAACTTTTTCGCCGCATTCTTCACAATCTCAATATAAGTGTAGCCTGCATTACTGCCTTCACTCTTACATCATATTATTTCTAAAAATAGAATTATTTCCACACCAAGGACTTTTCTTGAAGCGTTGAAGCACCTCGGTAACCTAAGCACGTGTCACTTCAATAACAAGTTCATTTCGCTTCGCTAATTCGCTCGCAAAGTTACAATATCGACAGTGATCAAAGACTTTGTGATTAGGTTAGTTAGGAATACCTTACCATAGAATATAAACTACATAGTAGCCACAGAATAGGAATTTAAAATAGGTCATTGCTGTATTTAAAACCATTGCGCAATTTTATGGTTTTCAGAGGAAACGTCGCAATGCTCTTAGTGACTTTTTTAATCTAAGTATAATTGGATTTAAATAAAATTATGGCGAACATTAATGTTTACATTTTGAAATTGCAAGCTAAAAGTGAAACAACGGTTACTGTCCCAGTGTGCTTACAATAAAAGTACCAAACATGGTTTCGCCAAAACACTTTTCTGTAAAAGTTTTGTGGACAACACCAATATTAAAAAAAATAATATTTGAAAAAAAAATGTCATACCGCCTGACCGCCATTACGGTCGCCATGTTTGTTTTTACGTTTTCGAATATAGCGAGACAAGGCAAGGGAAAATTACTGTGCAGCCAGGTTCATAGTGTCAACTCAGATAGAATTTTGTTTACGCAGACGCAAACAGGGGCTTATTTATTGCACATAATTTATGTTTACTGACTCTCAGTTAACATTTACTTAATGTTTAAATGGAATATTTGCGAAGGAGATCCATTTTGCAAAGTTATAAAAGTATTAGATTTTATAGATAAGTACGTGAAGCGTGCCTTTATGAAATTTATTTCATGTGACGAGATTTCTACAACTTTTGAGATATTATTCTGAAAATGGCTAGGTTTGTCCTCGTATTCGACTGTCAAAATAAAAATAATTGAGATGGGGCCTAATGAAATTATGTGCCTGTCCGTAGGTACATATCTGAAAAGATCTTAAATATAAAAATTACCTGATAAATGAGAAATATGATCAAGAACACTTAGATAGAACATTGTAGTTACCAATACGTGCCTACATACAGGAATATATTTATTTGCGCATTCCCAGGGCAATGTGGAAGTAATATAATCCGAGATTTATTACATAATATGCGACAAACAGGTTGTAAACAATGCATAAATATAAAACTGCGTTCTTGAGTAATTCCTATGAGTGGCGTTTATTCTGCTATAAAACTATTTTCAATTAAAGGCTTCTTGGCATAGAGGGAGGGTCACGAGGGCCTGTGTATATTATGTATATATTCGTATAGTACATAAGTCTATATTTCATTTTGCTGGTTCTCAGGGGAACGGTCCCCTACAAGATAGCCAGACGACTGAGCAAAGGATGACGCCGCTTTGGCGGATGCAGTTCGCTACACATTTCGTTATGAACATGTATGAGAGATTTTTGTCGAGCTTTGGGAGTTTTTCAGCTGACATAATTCTGGTGAAGGCTCCCAGTGAAGCATGTAATAAATTTTGTTTCTCTTGTACAGTATTGAACTAAATTATGTACCTACCAAAGTGCACTCACATTTCAGCAGCTTTCTCTGTAAATAAGAGAATAACCAAATACAGACTCTAACCTAACCTGCTACTAAGAAGCTCCTTTATTTGTTTATTTGTATGTTCAGGATAATCTTCAAAGTTATTCCTAAAAGTTTTGAGGTATTATGTTTGTTGAAGACAATAGATGAAAATTTATAGATATCTACAAATTCGTGAGTTTAAAGCACAAATGACAAAGACTTGTCCGTCTGTACAATGCCAGGGACATAATTAGTAGCTTGTAACTTTATCTGAACCCTCGTTATGTTTTCGACTGTACCTATACCAAGTTGACATAGCTTTTATCTACAAACTCGATTATCTACTTTGATAATTTCTATAATTCTATTAGGGCGAGAATACGCATGCCTGACGCCTGTAACATGCAAAAAGTATGCAAGCAGTTAGCATGCCGTGTACCATAACAACTTCTGATTGGTGAATGTCACAATGGCATGCCAGCTACTTGCATAGTTTTGTACAAGCTACTGGCATGTGCATTCCCACAGAACAGATTAAATATCTATTCTGTGTGCATTCCCGCCTTACGTCCTTTGATTGGAATTGTCAAACTGTTTGCGTGAATTCAGGGTTCAGGGACTGGTGTAGAATTAAAAACAAAAACTGTAGATATTTTTGGAAGTACCTACTGTTACAGTTTGACAACGTTCAATAAAGGTTCCATCGTTTAACTTCGGAAAAACCGAAATATAGCGAATAAAATATGACTAATCGACCAATACAAATTGATTTATATTCCCACCTAAATTATTATAATAAATTGACGAACTAATTCCGTCACTCCCTTATGGACCTTCCTTCTCTTATAAACGATGGAACCTTTGAGCGTTGTCAAACTGTAGGTACCTTTTTTTGTTTTTTTTCTTTTTTTTTTTGTGGATCAAATGACTTCTCCCGCTCTGAGTGGAGCGGAAGGGCGTGTCAGACTTTTACTGACTAAAACCCACCCGTGTTCCTTCAGTTGCCTATGCCAGGGCCACGGTATCTCTTTCGAACAACCCGCGACCCCGGCCTGAATCATCCCTCTGTTGGAAAAAAGCCTCTCCCCATGACTGGAACACTGGTTGTTTCTTCCAAACAAAAATATCGTTCTAATATAAAACGTATATTAGGTGCCGGATGCGAAAATCCTAACAAGTTGTCAGCGACACGATTATTCATTCATAAAATATTTTTTCACACCACCTGCTCGAAAATGTCAAATTATATGTCAAGCAACCTTAACCTAAACTGAGTCATTAGTGGCCGGGGGCACAGCCGGTCAATAATGTTGTACTGGATTTCATTATGACCCGCTGGTCAATAATGTGATTTGAATTTGGAATCTCACATGCTCAGCTAAATTGGCAGTATAGTACTAACAAACACCTTTTGGTGCCAGAAAGAGGAAAGCTATTCTCGAAACCCTTACTACGCGTGGATGATATTCTCGATTTCCTACAAAATCATAACGACTGCTTCTTCATATCGTTGCCATGTTTTCGAAGACATAATATTGTAAGAATAATTAGATAACTACGAACCATTTTTCATTTTTTTTAAATTTATTTTTTTTTAATTTTGGAACGAAGTTCCTTATCGCGCGTTGTGAAAGGGGGCTAGACGGAAAAAAGTCTCACGAAAAGTTGTCACGACACTTTTTGCTATAGGTAGCTATTGTAAGCCGTGCGGCGTGCGCATGTTTCTCTGTCTGTCTCTCTCTCTCTTATAGAAAGCAAGCCAAATATCAATTTTCATTTCTATTTCGCATTGAACAGTGTGGTGTCGCGATGATGATGATGATGATGATGATGATGGTGATGATGATGATGATGGTGATGATGATGATGGTGATGATGATGATGGTGATGATGATGATAATGATGATGGTGATGATGATGATGATGATGATGGTGATGATGATGGTGATGGTGATGATGATGGTGATGATGATGATGATGATGATGATGATGATGATGATGATGATGATAAGTATAAAAATAAAATTTTGTTACAATTCCTTCACTAATTAATCGAAAGGAACATGGTGATGATGATGGTGATGATGATGATGATGATGATGATGATGATGATGATGATGATGATGATGATGATGATGATGATGATGATGATGATGATAAGTATAAAAATAAAATTTTGTTACAATTCCTTCACTAATTAATCGAAAGGAACTTCGTTCCATCCGGGTGTCCCTTGACACCTCTCAAGTTTTTTTTTTTTTAAATTACACATCAACATCTATAAACGTACCAAATAAAAACTTAACTTTTTCTTTGCACAACTGGACTAATGTCTCAAATGTTACCATTAACTTCAATTAATATGTAAGTGCATATAACTAACTAGTTCTAAATATGTTATTCTTACTGTTTGTTTATTTAATAAATACTTTGTTTTTCGTACTATGGCTATTATTTTCTCACAGTAGGTGTAAAAAGTAGAGTATCCTCCTCTGGGCTAAAGGTGTCTTTGCCTTGGGCTAGCTTGAATCCCTCGCTGCATTCAGGATTCTTGTATTAACTCCCTCGCTTCGCTCGTGAGTTAAACTCTTAACTACCTCGCTGCGCTCGGGAGTTAAATCCCGAATCCTTCATTGCGCTCGAGATTCAATATGAAGCCCGTGACATAAGACACAACTTTAGCCCCTCGGTGCATAATCTACTATTATACAATGTTTCGATAGTTAATAAGTACACCGTTTTCGTGGCGTGGATCCAAACTTCTAGACAACACGTTCTGTCTAGTCTAGTGTATTTGCGATGTCTTGCGTGTTCATTTATTTCTTTCATTCATAATCATGATAACCCTCTAAAATAATACGATACCTGAACATGGGCCTCTTTAAAAGCACCCAAGAGTGTTCCTATATCAATCACTAGCTTCTGCCCGGACTTCGTCGGCGTGAAATTTCGTAAAATATATCCTATGACACTCGGCTATACTGTAGCTTTAGGAATCGTATCAGTAGTTCCGAAGATTACCCCCTGCATACAAACTTACGAATTGTAACTCTTTAAGGGGACGATACCAAGCTTTTAATCGTTTTAAACTGAAAATCACGCCTAAACGAGTAGAGTTAATAATTTGGGAAAAATATATGTCAAATTAGAGTTGTTGTTAAATCTATGATTATTTTAGACTATGTTTATATTACTTAGTGTAATTAATTTGTAAAGTTATTTCTAAAGCTGATAAAAAACTGAGAATCACGCAAAAACTATCCAGCTTATTTTTATGAAACTTTGACCAGTTTAAAGATAATCTAATTATTAATCTTTTGGTATACCTACGTGTTTTAATATAGTAAGTACCTTTTGTTTTATGTGTAATAAATTAATAATGCGTCTAATGTGGGGCCGCGCTCCTTGATGGGCGAGTCCTATTACTGGGTGGACGTACGACGCGTTGCGTGAGCTCAGCACAAAACACGCAAGCTAATCACACAAGGCCGCTGGCACTTAACTGCATCTATTAGTATAGATTTATTTTAGGTAAGAGTTTGTTGATTGCAGTAAGGACACAGTAACAACAGTCTGTGCACATATGCTTTGACATTCATCATTGTGATTCTATAGTTACTCTTGCACAATGCTACATGGAAAGTACCTAATGGAGTTTTCTACTTGCATCTTAACCACAAAGCAACTCAGTGAATAGCTCATGAATAGTACCTATTATATATACTTACAATGTGCCAACATCCATTGTATTGATATAGCTATAGATAAAACATTTATAACTTCATCATTTTATGGGGTTGTTTGTCTGCCCACCTGTGTAAATTTGCATACAATTATCTAGTATTGATGGCGTTATTATTCAAATGATTGTTTCAACGGAAGATTTAGAACTATTATTTTATCTGTTACGTAGGTACCTACCTATGTTAGGCGCCATTTATGGGTTTAAAGTTTCGCAATGTCAAGGTTTAGATACATCATCAGTTTTTCGAAAACAAACTAGGTAGGTATGTATATTGTATTTTAAGACTACTCAAGTTTTAGTTTAGGAAAAAATTATAAGAGTTCCGTTTTTATTGCAACGTATTGCTTAGATAACTTTCAAACAATCATCTTTGACAACTATTATAATCATCAGAGGTCAGTTTCAATCACCAGGACTACTGTCATCGTCCACAACCCAACTTCATTAATTGCTGGCTTACACGTCTCTTTGAATGTTCCAGTCTCCCCTTGTCGCATCATAATATTTGTAGATTAGTTTAAAAAAAAAACGGGCCAAGTGCGTGTCGGACTACGCACAATGAAGGGTTCCGTAGTTGGGATGAAATTATGCCGAGAACAAACTACATAGTTGAAAAACATCATGTTATTTTAAGACCACAAACTTCTTATAGGTTTTTCTGTAATATACAGGTATAGAACTATTTTCTGTACTTTTTTGCAAAATTTTAGGCTCAGTAGTTTCGGAGATTAGGGGGGGGAATGGTCAATTTTCGTCTATTTTCTTAAATAACTTGAAAACGATTCATTTTAAAATTATAAAAAAAATATGTTTGAGACCCTCATAGTAAGCCCTTTCATTCGATATGTCACACGGTACAGTTTGCAATTTTTTTTTAATTTTCTTATTTGCCCCTAAAAGTGACCCTCATATTCAAAATTCATTTATTTACTTTAGCCGTACATGTTTGGGTCACAGAAATCCATATGTGAACCAAATTTCAACTTAATCGGTCCATTAGATTCGGAGCAAATTGGCTGTGACAGATGGACAGACGGACAGACAGATAGACAGACACACGAGTGATCCTATAAGGGTTCCGTTTGTTCCTTTTGAGGTACGGAACCCTAAAAACAACAGACAATAGTTTCCGACATACACCAAAATGTTGCATAGTTTCTCCAGTAGTTATTTCATGAGCGCGGAAGGCGCCGAGTGCCAACTCAAGTCCGTGGCGTGCGTCATCCATGTAGAGTTGCTGTCAGTCTTATGATGTTGCATGACTAAATAAAAAACTAAGACATAGCGCTGCTAACAATACAGTGAAGCATACGCAAAATTACACCTCGCTCTGAGCATACACGCTCACACGCACACATTTGCACCAAACTACAACTAAACTACACCTCACTAATTTCACACATATTTACGAAACCGGCCTCACTTCACTTTTGTTGTTGTTGTTGTTATGTCTTGGTTTTGTCTTGGTTTTTTATTTAGTCGGAGCTTGCATATAAGTACGAAAACTACGAATTACGTAGTAGTTTCTTTATTGTTGGATCTTTTGTGATAGTTTACTATAGAACATATTGATCATGCTGTGTGAAGTTTATCATAACGGAAAATAGTGAATAATGAAGGCTTGTGTTTATTAGTTTCTATGAATACCCCAACCTAACTAACCTAACCTAAATATACTGATTCGAAATTTTGTCATACCTAATAACTGTTTGCTATCTTGTCTCAACAACAACTATTTGGATATCAGTAGTTCCGAGGGCTGCTGTTAATGTTGGCAAGACGAAAGTCGGGAACTAAAGAACCCTAAACGTCCCTGTTTCTGTGTTCTTCATGCCAAATGTTTCGTAATGCGCCTCACGAGACGGACAATTTGAAGTCAAATAGACTTTACTGCAGCCGCCTAGTTTGGCACTATTCCCGTTAAAAGCTGATCTAGCTGCTTTACCGCAGTTTTTATTTTGCTGCAGCTTTCGGGACTCGAATATATACATTGCAAATTATTTCGGTAACATTACAACTTTTAGATACTTACAGGGAGAGAAAATTTATAAGTTTTGGAGTTTATATATCATTAATGTCTGCACTATTATGTCGTTTTTCTTCTTCCTAGCATTTTCTTTCCACAAATTAAGAAAGGAAAGTATGTTATCTATGCCTAAGCATAAGACCATCTTACTGCAATTGTAATTTGAACTGACATTAAACAGCATTGGCCCCAAGATAGCTCCCTGTGGAAAACTTTTCTAAAGCTATAAAGATAAAAAGTAATACTTCTATCCCTGATGACGCAAGTATCTGATATGCGAACAATAATGTTCTGTTTGACTATCAAACATTCGCGATTATGTTAGTTGAAACATTATTTAACATTGAAACTATAATTTAATAGTGTTTCTTTTGAAGTTTCAAGTGCTTGATGAATGCGAATGCCTGTTGTAACATTAATATAATATTCATTCATGTTGTTATCTGTTTGCGATATCTATTGCTTTGTCTGAGTTTATTATACGTAGACAAGACATTTTTTTCTTCCGCATTGAACTGGGATAAAACAATATTTTTTCAAACAACAGTTAATTCATTAAACTAGTACAATTTGAGTATTAAAACAACTTTACCATTGTAAAAGGCTTTATGGAAGAGTTTCAAATTATGATTTTGTTGCCTAATAGTACAAACATAATACCGATTATATATTTTTTATTTCTAGTTACTTATAATCGTCAGATCTACATATAAATGACTTAACTTAGCCCTGTGTGACTAGTCTGAAACTGAAGTTAAATGAAATGCTGATATATGCACTGATTTTGAGTTATAGCTCTGGCAAAAATGAGAAGAAACGACTTGATTTCAACATAACATTGGTAAACGATACGAAGATTCCTCGTTTTAATGTAAAACTAACAAACGTAAAACGATTTTAAATAAACAAGTCCCGTTTCAAAAGACTCATTGAATAAATGTGAACAATGTTGGCGCAGAGTCCCCTCGCCAAAACGATCTGTTTGCCGTACGAGTCGGTACCGCTTTTTTCTACGCTTGGCGCCTTCTCAATTTCATGTGACCCATTCGTCCTTAGATGTTGCAGTATATCGATTGTATGGTAGAATGACATTGTCATGCAGATTACACCTGGTATTGCTGTTTCTATGTTATGTACTTGGTTTCTTTAAATTGGGAATTTCAGCTCGGGGTAGTAATTTTTTTCAGTTAATTTTTCAAACATCTGACAATAAGAAACGCTCAAGTAAGCCATGACTTGGTGCTATAAAATACGGATGCCAAATTCATGCAAAATCTACTACATAAAATAATCTATTCAAGAAATTCATGAATATGTGTATACATAAACCCATTTTCATATAAAACTCATTTTCCTGAGAGCATCAGAGGAAGCTTTGCCGGATGACCAAATACTTCGCTTCCTAACTCAGCATTGAACGCTTTCCGATGGGAAGAACCAATTGACTGAACACTTACAGGTAATTTAACCCATTCTCAGAACGCGGTTCGTTCTGAGAATCCATCAAATACTGCGGATGATTAGAGGCTATTATTATTATAACCCCCTACTGATGTCATTTGGACGTTTCAATATTGTAAGAATTGATGTTTGTAAGAGATGTTGTATTATTTTTATTGGGCCTATGTGTATCCGCGAAAAGGACTTCAATTGTTTCTGCTTGGGCTGTAGTGTACCTGTTTTAGTGCTAATTCAATTGTGATCTCACCTAGGTTTAGCAATAGATTTCTTTTTTTTTTGTTTGCTTTACATATATGTATGTTTATATACACCGGCACCAACACTATTATGCATACAAATATGAACACAAGCTATATCCAAAAAAATCAAACAAAATATAATAAAAGCAATATAATTGCACAAGGCTATCGTCTCGAATTCGCATTTCCGCAAATGTCCACATACGAGCACAGCACGGGCATCGAATCCGGGTCATTGCAGCACTGCCCTCGAAAGCCGGTAAATGGGTCAGAGGAACTGACGCCTGAAATAGAACAAGTTGCTATGTGGCGACGAGCGTCCGTGTTCGTAATGTTAATGGAAAGGAGACATGACTTTTTAGTTCGTTCACTCTTGATAGTTCAATGAGAAGTTAAAATGACATCGAAATTGCTAGACCGATAAAATTGATTCAGAGGTGGTCATCATAATACGTGGCGGCTTAAAAGTTGGCCAAAAATTAGAGCTTTTTGATCTTCATGGTTACAAAAGATAGCCTCCAAAGTCGCTCACAAAAGCTTTTATACCAAGCAGATGCTATCATCATAATAAGCCTATTATGTTCCCACTGCTGGGACACAGGCCCACTCCCTCTATCAGAGAGGCGTCTCTGATAGAGGGAGTGGGTCGTAATCCACCACGCGGGTCCAGTGCGGGTTGGTAGATGTCACTTGTCTTCGAATTTTTGGGTCTAATTTGCCGGTTTCGTCAAGATGTTTTCCTTCATCGTTTTGAGAGCAGTGCGTGATGAAATAAATTACACAAAGTAAAGCCCCTGCTTGGGTTCGAACCCACGACCTTACAGCTCGTAAGTCGGGGCCGATACCACTGGGCCCGAACTGTCTAGGTATAGCTTATTATAGTGACTACAATTTAATAAGCCCTATAAAATACGATAGTATGCTTATATGCTATGAGCGAAAGTACTCAAAATTTTATTATCATCCCACAGACTACACAAGAATAACAAGTTCATGAACAATTCACTCAGTAAACCCATATGACTTCATTGCCCAAGGATAGGCTGGCAATTGTCATAACTTTGCATTATTGCCACCTTTGAACTTAACTGCGTCATTGCTATATAATTAACTGCTCACTTTATTTCTTCTTTACTGAATATTTCCGGTCTCTTTTTAGTTTTATCGTTAAGGATAATAGTGCTATGTTTATTTCTAGAAGTTAGTCTTATTTTCAAGTCTATTGCTGGGCCATTAGCTTCCGGTATCCGGCTTAGTAATTGGAGGAAGGTCATCTAAATCACCTTGATTACCCGTTTTGGGGATCTTGAATGTTTTATTTAGAAGTAGTCTACTAATATCACATTCCTCTTATTATCTATAATATTGATTATGGTAAATTCCTAACTTCCTAAATAGAAAACTATTAATTTCATTAACTTGCATATTCTCACATATAGGTACTGTGTTCTATAATTATGTTAAATTATCTTTTCCAACAATGAAAATGTAGGCATTGCTTTAGTTTAAACTTTAGCTAAGCATCCGACCACTGCCACCACACATCCTACAATACCTACGGAAAATGTCGATATTCAAAAGTCACCATGTGATACACTTTTATCTTCAAACCTTTGTTAATTATTTAATTCAACAGCAATACCTAATCTGTCAATCTGTCATCAATGAGACCTTGTCCATACATCTGGATAGCTTCCTAACAACTTAAGGTCACCCCTCCACAGACGCGTGACGTAACCATATAGCACAGTTTAGGGTCATTTTACTGAGAAATCTAACAATGTCATCTTTGTTCCTTGATATTCCATTCACGTGCATCACTGATGATAACATCTTACTGCAAAAACTTAGCATATAGGTTGTAGAGATCAAATTGCGGTCTCGTGTAGAGCAGAATTAGATATCAAGCAAGACATATACTGATTATCACGAGCGTTCCCTGTCTCGTGTATGCACAAATCAGACATATATGCTCGTATCTCATTATCATCATCATAGGAAGCCTTGTTCCACACTCTGCTGAGCTTAGGCCTTCTCCCTTTTGTGCCATGCTTCCGTGTGTCGGTGCGACATAATCTCACTAATATCGAGTGTGTGTGTTTGTATGTTTGTTACTTCTTCACGCTCAAACAGCTGGACCGATTTGAATGAAATTTGGTATGTAGATAACTTATACCCTGGATTAACAAATAGGCTACTTTTATCCCGGTCTATGCGGGTGAAACCGCGGGGCGCAGCTAGTTATATCTAAATTCCATCAATTAGAAACCGCATCGGGTGGTTAGACCATTTGTGCAGTCAAGCGGCTTAACCTGATCAGGATTTCGCTGTAATGCAATTATCATCGTCATTATCATCAGCAATCATTACAGCGAAATCCTGATCATGTGTAGCCGCTTGGATTCCTGGGAACTGCACTTCTAGGGTTCCTAGGAGCAAGTGGATTTCGATAGATAGAACGAGCGATTCTTAAGTAGAATCGTCCTTTATTATGAAGGAATGGATAGATAGATAGAAGATAGAATACTCCCTAACTCCTTATTATGTACTTGTACGCCATAAAAATTACAGATATAAATGTAGACATTTTACAAAGCGTGACACAATGGGCTGTGGATCTTGTTAGTATAATATATTTATCTCGTGCTGATTTCTCGCTCCATCAGAAAAAAAAGCAATTCCTAGTGCTGTTCACCCCAATTAACCCGTCGCACGCCAATTAGCAGACACAATAGATTTTCTATTGTTATCTGAACACCTGGGTGTGCAATCGACGTTTAAAGAGTTAAAGCCATCTTCATTCTCAATACTTTCACCGGCGTGAACATTATAAAAACATCCATATTTCACAATTATATTGTCAATATTTTTGCCCCAGAAATGACTGAAATATCCCGTTCAATGACTTTTCGACACGGTCACGGCAGATATCGGATCACATGATAGATTTATATGATGACATAGTAATTCCGCATATCAAAGGAAAAAAAACATGTGACAATAAACATAAAAGTAGAATTTTATGATTCACAGCATATTTGCTAGTTATCTAATATAATTCATAATAAAACGGCGTTTTTTTAGAACGGAGACGCTAATTCTAATTTGTAATGAGTCCAATGCTGTGAAGTTAGGCCAATTTGAGGACGGTGAACCGTGTTGTATAATACGATAGCTTTTAGACTGTTTTGATAGAAAAATTGTATATTTTCGTAGGTTTTCTGGGATGCGAAGTGAGCTTTATTTCTTACGACTTCTTCGTTCATAATATTATCATATTGTATCTTTGCATATTCTGTACAATAAATTCATACTAATATTATAAATGCGAAAGTAACTCTGTCTGTCTGTCTGTTTCGCTTTCACGTAAAAACGGCTGAACCGATTTTGACGAAATTTGGTACAGAGATAGAACAGACCTTGAGAAAGGACATAGGCTACATTTTATCTCGAAAAAAGGCTTTGGAGGCGCGATATAACCGAATTCCACGCGGGCGAAGCCGCGGGCAGAAAGCTAGTATAAACAATAAACTACACATCACTTAAACACACGTCTTGTGTTCGCTATATTGCATAAATATCATTCCAAACCCCTGAAAACCCCTGGGGTTTTATTGCAAACCCCTGAAATACAGGTCATTCTAGCCCAGAAGCCAGGACATCTATGGGGGTTCGTTACAAATCTAGGTATGTACCTATACGTTATATTACAATGCTATTATTATAATTATCATAATTCGCGGTGTTTTATCATAGCGAAGTTCAAAGTCCAGTCCCTAAGGAAAACAGAACACATGCATTTTAAACATGGTTATAAATAATATAACATACATTATACTTACCATGACTTCAACATGACAGGAATCTTATGGAATGTTTACATATTTTTATGAATACCACAATGTCGTTTACGTGTCGTATTTTACATTGTCGGATGCAGTTATTATGTAGTAAATATAAACAAATTGTGGGGGATTACACTGTTTTTGGTCAGTCCAATGTCCAGAACTGCAAATGCTTTACTTACGAATTCAACAGATTTGGTTTTCAAAAACCTTTTCTACATGTAGAACTATTCCATAGAAAAATTTATTTATTTATTTATTTAAAACTCTTATACTATCATTACAGGTTACAAACCTAATGCGACAGCTAAGACTACTTGTAATAATTATTAACTATTTAAAATAACCTTACATTACTAACAATTACACACTAGTACATTAATACAAAATTACTGATAACTAAAACGATACCAGTAACCTTATACAAAATTAACTTAAATATGTTTTACAGTCAAAAATTAAAAAGTAAACAATAAAAGAAACATTAAACACAAAATGAACAATAAACCTAAAATTACAGTAATTAATGCTTTCGTAACATATTATATTTAATGTTACCTTTGCAAGTTCACTAAAGTAACACGAAAAAATGTCCAACCTATTCTGAACTCCGTTAACAGTACGAATTGCTCGCGTGAGAGGTGCTTTATCCAGCAGGTCTAATGTCTCCATACAGTAGATATGTTATTTTTTCGTGAACCTTACCTACGAGTTGACATATGATTATTATTGCGCAGATCGCGCGGGTGCTGGCAACGTCGCATTTCTAGACGTTTTTCGTGATTACTCGTATTTCATTAAATCAAAGGACCAATTTCCTGTGACAAATTCTTAGATCGTTGGTATTTATAAGTATATGTATGCTATTTTTGGCAGTTATTTTGGTAATTACTCATAGAAAATAATAGACAATATGTAATTTTTTAAGAGAAAATTCCAAAATAACTGTCAAAAAATAGCTCACTTACATACATAAAAATACCAACGAACTAAGAATTTGTCAGAGGAAATTGTCCTTTGATTTAAATTTAATTAAATAATCACGAAGAACCTCGAGAAATACGACGTTACCAGCCCGCGCGCGATCAACGCTCTTAAACCCTTTGCTATCTTATCTTAACTATATTATTAGGTATATGTATGTAGGTATCTACTGCAGTCACAAAAAAAGCCTATGTCTCGTTTGTTCAGAGCCTTTACTTGACTTTTCCATATATATGTGATAGGTATCAATGCCAAACGCACCATAACTCACACTCGTAACTGGAAGCGTGTACAATTGTTTGGCGGTTTGTTCCGCAGCGTGTTTAACTTGCACGGCGCCGGCCGGCGGCGCTTGCTCGTTATTTTTTATTTTTTTAACATTTAAGTACAACTGTTTTGAGACTGCTGCGAACAAAATTGTACGTTTTAGTTCTGATGAGACTGTGTTTTAAAGGATTCTGATAAACGGTTTACTTCCATTTTTATGAATAGACTACACGGCCGCATTAAAATTCATAACAGCCTAACTTTAATGGTGATGAACTAGGCTAAGTTCATGAAAGATTGGACCTTAACAGGAAACTGGCGTGAAAAGTAGAAAGAATCGAGGGACTGGGGACGCCTTTGCCCAACAGTGAGTCAGCACGGGTTAATGTTTAAAAAAATTACAATTTTTAACCCTGACCGTGACTCTTTTTTGACCCTGTTTTTTTTTGGTGTTATCTCCACAGACGTGATGATGGGTATCGATAGCTAAACATGACAAAATAAAAAGATTTGGTGATTTTTTAGAAGAGATAAAGAGAGCACAGAAGTAAGAGAGCACTTATCTGTCTCTTTATCTGTTCTGTGTCAATTACCGCTGGTAGTGTGTCGTGTTTAGATATCGCGATACCCATTAAGTCCGCAGAATTTCGCTAGCTAATTTAATTTGACCCTGTTTAGCAAATAGTTCAAAGCCAAACCAAAACCTCTTAAAAAACCTGGGGCACAGGCTACTTTTTATCCCGGTCTGCGCGGGTGAAACCGCGGGGCGCAGCTAAAACCTCCGCTAACTTGACAATGACTTGTTTAAGGTTCCACTAAAACAAGGCGTGTTATCTCATGGCACACTTTAACTACTTGATTAAATAAGGGCGTGTCACACTACCGCAGTGAGCTTTTAATGCATAGAACTTTATTTTTCGATGTAAAACTTTTTGAACCTGACCTCATTGATTGACAACAAAAAACCAGGAGAAGTGGCAAGCGGGCGAATCTGTGTCCGCGCGACATCACTACATAGTGTAAAACAAAGTCGCTTCCCGCTGTCTGTCTGTCCCTATGTATGCTTAGAACTTTAAAACTACGCAACGGATTTTAATGCGGTTTTTTTAATAGATAGAGTGATTCAAGAGGAAGGTTTATATGTATATATAACACATGCGCGGGCAAAGCCGCGGGCAAAAGCTAGTGCTCAATAAGAGCAGTTCATAGTACAAATTCCGTCTCCGCGAACTAGTGCGCTTTCGACTGTGACCGTGACAATTTATAAGGATGCTGTGTTGTTCAGTGATTTCTTGCAAAAACCGAAGCCATGTAAATCATGGAATCACTTTCCATATGTAAGTACAAGTATTTTACGGTATTTGTCTTTAAAATCATCAAGTGACAAAGGGAAAAAGTGGAGACACAGGGTTCCAATACGTTTTAACATACTGGGCACTTCTCATTCTTTCTTACAATTGTCTATGCATACAGCTGTATACTACATCGGTTTAGGGTTTATAAAAATGAAGATTTAAATAAAAACATCATGTAGGTACCTATATCGTACAACTTATACTGCAAAATTGCGAGTAAACAAATTCATCCTCAGCTTACTTATTTATCCTATAGATAAATACATCAAGGGTAGTGAATACAAGAGGGTGAGCTCCGAGCCAACGATGACGTAATATATGTTTGTATGGTGTTGGTTTCACTGCCATTATCATGACATTGTGTGATCGAGTGGTACCAACCACCGACATTAATAATTACATGTGTTTTAATGGTCTATGTGGCACAAAATACTCCAAAAATAAATAAATTTTGTCGCTGTCGTGATCTCGATTGTGTTAATTAGACCATTAAAGTAGGCATTATACGTGAAAAGTTAGCGTGTTGGACAAAATAATATTAGTGGTGTTTGATAAATCGTACCCTCGTTTTTACCCGACTGCGGCGAAGCCCAAAAGAAGTGTTATGTGTTTGATCTGTATGTATTTTTAAACGTCCCTTACTATGTCCGCTCGTAACTACGCAACGGCTCAACCGATTTTGATAAATTATAGATAGGTACGTCATTAGATTCTTCTTGATGGCGTGAATGTCACTGGGTAGGTACACAAAATTCTCAAAAAATCTAAATGGTGGATTTTGTGCGCTTTAATGTGCGGGCCGAAACAAAAAATTTCGGATAAATAATTAAGTATGACCCAAGTTCTTTCCTAGTCATTCCACAGAGTAACCTAATCGGGTTCCATGTTCACAGACGTCTAAAATTACTTACTTAGAATAATCTTAGACTAGTACGGACAATATTAGATCAGTCATGTCATGACACAGAATAATAAAGCTACAGTAGTCTATCAGGGTAGTGACCTTGAATTAATTACCTACGGCCGCTCGGTAGATAAATACGCGTCCGGGCCATGTTTAACTGCCGAGTGCCGCGCACTCAAACTGTTGCGAACTGGTATAAACATAGTCGACGTTCGCACATCGCGGCGATTTTGTTCCGCGCACTAGATTTTCAACGCTCTGCTTAGTGCCGAGAGTTGAAAATCCAACAGTGTGTTTTTTCGTCGCGCTAGAATGCAGTATGTTGTTGTTAGGTTGGATTCTCAATGCTCGGCTCAACTAAGAGAGTTGAAAATCTAGTGCGCGATAAAATACCGCCGCGATAGTTTTACGTCCGCGCGTCCCTGGGAACGTTGGCTTACTGTGATTTCGGAGCGCGTCATTTCGGCCGTTTTCAGTAATACTGCTCACTTTATTATACTGTGGTCATGAGTTCATGAATCATGGTTAAACGGGTATGCCCTTTGACCATGACTGAACTAATATTGTTCACTGCCAAATAGCCATATTTTCTAACGTTTTTTTTTTAATATTCTTTTATTGACTTTAGAATCGCTTTACGTTACAAAACAAATTTTATGAAACCAAAACAAATATTATCGCAATAAATCTTTAAAACGAGAAGATATATATATATTCCGCGTTGGTCAAGAAATAGATATGCGTGAGTGTGCTGATATTACCGTGGAACATGTAGGCGGTAACTGTGAGAACCGCGATATTTTATATGAGTTTTGTCAAAAGTTTGGAAAAATACGCTGGAACATAAGAACGAATAACAGAACTCCAGAATAAAACCAACTGTCAACTTCCACAATAGTAAGAAAGCAAGTTATATTATCGTGGTTGATAGCGGGTTTGGCGATAATTTAAAGGCACCGCTGTAGCGCGACGACTGGTGCCTTTGTGTCGCGTGCGATTCGCGTCGCGTATCGCGCCTGTTTTGACGGAGCTAGTTCAAGAAGGTACAAGTTCATTCGGTTGTGTATGATACGAATATTTTCTAATTTTAATAGATTGTGTTGCCTTCGTTGACCTGGACAATTAATTTCTCTGGCTCTCGAATTAGTCATGACTTCGAATCTCCGCAAATGCTGCAATAATCTTGGCTCTAATTGGTCAGCGCGTGCCACGCGTTTGTTCTCCTCTGCGCACCCCGTGCAATGTAACTTGTCTATTATCAGATTGCCCAAAGACCACACGGCAATATTTATAATGTCGAGGCAATGTGATAAGTAAGGATGTTCAAATTATAATTATTTATTTCGCCCTAAGTAGCTTGTCATTATTCATAATAAATAAATATCCTTGGACATTTCACACAACGCCATCTAGTCCCAAGCTAAACAACCTAATGCTTGTATTATGGTAACGAGATGGCTGATAAACTACATATATACATTTTTTTTTTTGTAAATACATACATATTATAGATAGAAAAACACCCAGACTCGGAACAAATACTTGTAGGTCGTACAAATATTTGTTCCGTGCGGGAATCGAACCCACGACATGCTGCGCAGCAGTCAATCGCTCAACCACTGCGCCAACCGTGTCGTTACAATCCGCGGGCATTATGAACAATGCCCCTATTTATTATTTGGTCCATAACATATACAGCAGCAATAACTCTTAAACCAATTCCTCCCTAACTAAGAATTCCTTACTAGTTTTTTAGAATTTCCATAAGCCCCTGCCCTTAAGGAAATTTGTTAAAAAAAATACAAAAATATTCTTATTTTTATTTAGTGGTGACCGGGCCTGCTCTTGACCTATTTACTCTATTAGGTAGACCAGAAGAAAACAGGAACCTATACTTAACATTATTATTTTACAATATTAGAGATGCATTATATCTTGCGGTTAGGAACAGAGAAGATTGCCAAAAGTTACAACAAGATATAGATAGGGTGGTAGCTTGGAGTAAACATAATAGTTTACAATTTAACATCTCGAAGTGCATGACTATGACTTTCAGCCGGGCACGCTCTCCAGTGACGTACCAATACCAAATTGATGGGGTACCAATAGTGAAAGTGTCAGAAGTCAGAGATCTAGGGGTCAACTTCTCCTCTAAACTAGAATTTCGAGAATATGTAACCAAAATCTGTAAAAAAGCCTACAGAGATTTGGGATTCGTGCTTCGGGTAGCTAGGGGCTTTACTAATATTGACGCAATTATGGCATTGTATAACTCTTTAGTGAGGAGCCAATTAGAGTTTAACGCAGTCATCTGGTCTCCACATGAAGCTAAATATAGTATCATGTTGGAGAGAGTGCAGAATAAATTTATTAGATATTTATATAAAAAGATTTACGGAGTATACCCATTTTTCCCAAATAAGTATCCTACCCTATTCACTTTAGGTATGGTAGGGTACAATGAGTTAAAAGTTAGAAGGAATTTAGCACTAGTCTCATATATCTTTAAGGTACTGAGGGGAAAGATTCACAATCCAGGCGTGTTGCAGCAACTATGCATGTGTGTTCCGGACAGGTACGTGTGGCGGAGGCGGCGGCCGTGGCTGCTGGTAGTGCCGCGCGGCCGCACTAAGCTGGTGAATGAGGCACCGTTTACTCGCGCACTCCGTATCCTCAACCGTATAGCGGAAGACTTAGACTTATTTTGTTGTACTCTGGGTGGGTTCATAGTAAGAGCTCTCTATGAAATAAGTTATGGTCCTATTGTAACATAGATAAATAGTGTGTATGTAGATTGTAGTAGCAAGAAGTACCTAGAAATATATTAGTTTGTAACCAACCATGTAGCCGTAGTTTAAAAATAATAGTTGTCTACATTATCGCATTAGGTGTTAAACCTGTAAAGATAATTGTATGGTGGGAAATAAATAAATAAATAAATAAATAAATAAATAAATTATATTCTCGGGCACCGGCACGGCTAGGTAAGCTTACACCAAAATGCTAGGAACAAGGTTTATGTATCTAAATGGAAGAGCCTCCGTATAGTTGGCTCAGCGTACCCGTGCTCGGTAGAGCCCGGAATCCGGATAGGGTTGCCAATTTGCAGACAGCATTTTCATCATGTTTTTTTTAATATTTTGGATATAAAAAACTAAAAATTAGACCCTGAAATCCAGCCAGTCTCTTTTGTTTTTATAAGGAGAGGAGTTTTCTGTGCAGCGGCACAGTTAAGGAGGGTACACGTAACTGCAAGCATGACAAGTCTGCATGAACTATCATTTTGTGAACTTCCCTATATGCTACACAATGTGCAAGCAAGCTGGAGCAGCATCAGTTTTAGACTGAGCGATGGACGACAACGACGCGCTTGCTTTAGCTACATTAGTTGTGTGCAACTGGCGTGTGTATGATTGTAAAAACACTGCATACCTACACACGTACAATCACGATCGCACAAGCATGGCTTGTTCAAGCCGTATAATGAAAATTCTATCAATCTTCATGCCGCTTGCACAAGCAAGATGCTTGCACAAAATCATCATACAGACGCTCAAGCACGCTTGCACAAAGTGATTGTTTATGCTTGCCATGCTTGCAGTTACGTGTGTGGCCACCTTTAGGCATCAGCTGGACTATGTCAAATACCTTTAGAAAGGCAATAAATTTATTGAACATGTCAAACTTCCAATCATTGTGACTGACCAACACGCTAACAGAAAAATGTGTTTCATAATCTTTACTAATGTAAAAGGACTTGTAGCGACCTGAAAATTATTGACCGCCCAGGAACATAATCTATTCGTTCCATCTAACAATGAATGGCCCTTAACGAGTAAGAGAGTACTAGGAAGTTGCCCATTTACCCCGATAATTAAGACCATAAAGTTCTCGCCTCTACCGACAGGGGTCGCTAAAGTTGCAAGTACTTGCAAGGCAACCCTATCCCGGTAGCATCGTAAATGCTAAGTTTATTGCCTCGTGCGAGGCCATCCGCAATGTACTGTTTCATTGGTGAAGCCAATGTGGGCCAATTGTTTACGTACTGGCGCTGAAATATTACCGTGTTTTCTTTCTCGGAGTATGAATGAAGTTAATTTTAGATGACGGTCATGGTAAAGTAAATAAAGCTGGAGATAACTAATTATGTATGTTTACCGTGTTGGAAACGAAATCAGGTAGGTAATATAACATGTAATGGGGAATCTCTCAATATTGTGCGTACAAACTTACATTTGCAGTTGTAATGTATGGGAGAACATGTTTTTCAACTACAATGTTAAGTTTGTTCTTGGGATAAATTCATCCCAATTACGGAACCCTTCATTGTGCTAGTGCGACACGTACTTGGTCGGTTTTTTTGGGGTAGAAGTAAAAGTTTAAGAAAAACGATCAGATTTAAAACACTCCTAGGTTCAGTTCCCATGATCGAAAATCATTTTGATGTCTTATCAAATTACCATTTGCGTTGCGCTGTTTGCATCCATCATCACACGTTAGGCAATTCAATATGCAATAGATGAGCTTAAGCATACATAATGCCCTACTTCCAGCCCTATTTGAATACAAATGGAGTATAAGCAATGTGGGGTGCGTCAGCTCAGCCTTTGTTGGAACCACGTCATCTGTTCCGAACAAATTCAATAAAGAAACCTCTTGAGAATCTCTGACTTCAACTATTTGTTCAGAAAAATTCTTCTTGACATTTATTTTAAGCTAACGTAAACGGAAAATCTGAACAAAGTCTGAAAATATGAGATGGTTCAATAAAAATGTAGAAAATATTGAATAAGTGGTGACTTGTCTAAAGTTAGACTGCAATTAGAAGTTAAAACATTTAAAATTCTTATTAGTTGTAAAAGATAAAGAACAAACTTCAGTAGGTACCTACTTGAACTTAAAGAAATATGTAGGTAGGTATTGTTTGTTATTTAGAAATGATTTAAGTAATTATACCTACCTATAAACTTGCGAGCAACCAAATTTAATTAAAAATTTAATTAATTTCCTAATCATGCATTTCGTCTCAAATTGCAATTACTCGAAAAGAACTAAGCCGTTTTTAATAGTTACGGTGCCATCTTTAAGAAAACGTCAGACTTAAAAAAAAAAACTTTTTAATACACTTCCTCGAAAACTGGTTCATATCGCACTACGATTAGGTTCACAATGCAATGTATTTCACACGCGTGCGATTTTTCATTTTCCCGCACGTGTGCGGGAATAAAAATTGCCACAGATAACTTATACCTTTATTGGTTCAATGCCTCTATTCACAACTCTCTATTCGGAGGTGAATGTTTTTTTTTTAATCTCGGCAAAGAGGTATGCGTCTTTACGGCGTTAATATTTTTTGAATATTTATATAATGTTTATAAATAGAATATCATCAAAAACTATGATTATTACAATAAAAAAACGTTTATGAACAAATTATCATTTATTTGTGTTCTAAACTCGAAAATATTTGAATTTTATATTATTCATATTAGGCTGTTTATCGGCTTTATACCTTTGCTTCTCCTTCAACCTGGCGGAAGGAAGGCGCGAAAAAAAAAGAAAATTTAAATCATAGTTTCCTAATAATTCATGACAAAAAAAATTTTTCGTTATTTTATTTTATTTCTTCAAAAGTGTATTGAAAAACGTCGTTTGATACTCGTAGACATTTGTTATTGCAGTTCTCGGCTCAAAAACAACCTCGCCTACGGCTCGGGTGTTAATTCCGCCTCGAATGCAATAACAAAAGTTCTCCACTTGTATCAAAATGTACTATTCATATGGATAAGAACTTTTTGAAAAAGAAAACTACTATGTATGCACGGGTTGTATGGGGTTGAGTAAATTTGGGTGCTCGCGAGTGTAGTAGTGATACTATCGAACTACAGAACGTGTTTAAGTTAAGAGTTGGGGGCTTAAAGTTTCGCCACAGCGTTTGGCAAGAGTCCAAACATTAGCTAGATCAGTGGTAGTCTTGGGATCCGTACACAGTCAAATATTCTCATCCAAAGATAGTTTTATGTCTTCACCGACCTCAATTTCTTACTTTGAAATGTTCTTTTTTGGACTACCTAAGTACCTATATTGCAGAAGATTTCTATAGTTTTATGGACGTAATTTATGAAACTTCTATGAAATTGTACGATAAAAGTTACTTTTTTAAGACTTCGTAGCCCGGTATATCAAAAACCACCAATTTGTAAATTCTGTGTTGTAAGATGTTCTATCGATACTTCCCTCTTAATAAGTTTAGTATGATTCATATTTAGCTTTATCATATTTGTCGTCACAGGATCCATTGTCACGATCATTTGTTCTATTATAGGACGTGTCCTAGTTTCGGGCAGTTACAAGTGCTGTCCCACATAACTTGGCAACTGAATTGATTGTCATATTGTCCATAAAGTGACCCATATTTACATTCTCGTATAACTTTATTTTGTTTTGAATGGTTGTCATAAAATTTACAAATTATCTTTCGTTTGACTTACTTCTGTAGATCAAAAAGTTTAAAACGTGTTAGCGAAAATGAAGTCATTTATTTTGTCATTGGCTGTATGGTCTTTCTAAACGCTTGTAATATCATCATTACTCATATCATTGGTTTTATTGAAGCATTTAATGATCAAAATTTTAAACGAAGTTATACAAACAATAGATAAAACCTCTCCTTGGCAACAACCACATGTTATCATCCAACCATTTTGAATACAAATCGAGGTGATAGTTCGTCGAGTTCAAGGCTGACGGCTTATTCTAAATATAGTGCATCAACAATGAGCTGTATTCATTCGCGTCAGGTTGGTCTTGCCGGTGTACTTCCTTTTGTCGTCAATAGTAGGTACATCAATACTGTTGATATCAGTACCTATTTCCTACTCAGTGACGTTAAAGTCTATGCAATTGTAAGAACGTAGAAAGATGGAAATAGGATAGGTTTATAGCATCGGAATTGTTTTAGTTTTCGCTCGGTTGATGAAAGATGCTTTATTTGGAGCATTTATCACTATTTACGATAATGACAGTATATTTTTGGTTGAAACAGAATCTGTAGATGGAAAGTGGTTATTTCCGAGTGGTTTTTAGCCTTCATTTTTTATATCACCATCATCGTCAGCATCATTCTGCATAAAGACGTATATGCTGGACAATATGAAGCTTTGTAATTCAACTACAATCCTAACGAAATGCTTTTAAAAAGTCAAATGATAAATTCATAAGCTTCAAAAGTGGTAGAGATCTTTATGTTTACAAAATGTCATTACTACTGACCCACTGATTTTTACGACTTACTAACTGATAAACGTGCGGATATACACAATGATATACAGTGATGATTCTATTTTGTCAATAACTAATTAAGTTACATGGTGAGGGCTGATCAAAAAATAAGAGAATTTGTGTCCAATAATTCAGTTGGCAGCTACATAGCTACCAACTGAATTATTGGAAAAAAAAAATCAGTGGGTCAGTAGTAATGACATTTTGTAAACATAAAGATCTTTAACTTCGTTCAGGAGTTGTGAAGGTTGGTAATATTATTTATAATTAAGAAGTTGTTATGGGATAAAGTAAAATAATACTTAAGTCAAAATATTGACCAATGAAGTATGAATCTTTATATGGAGGTAGTTCATCGTAATACAAGAAGAATTATCTACCCAATGATATAAGAACTGATCGGTAGGTACAGCGAAATATGGAAGTGTACAGCAAGAAGTCGCCCTATATACCTATATACATACATTTTGTCATAAACCCAGCATGTTTTCAGCTAAATCTACTACAGTTGCCTTATTGATTTCTACCTTTTATTGCTGCGGTCCCAGCGAGGCCTTGGCATGGTAATTTATGTGCTAATTGACGGCTTATGCAGATATAATTAACGTTTAGCTTGTGTAAGTGATTTCTACTTGCTAATCGATAGCTGAACGGAACCTTATAACCACGTTAACCCATGAATTGATTAAATCGTTTAGAATGAACGATGATGCTATTACGCAGATAGTTTTATTGTCTCTGAAATTTATGGCGTGCAATTGTCACGTTTGTGTATTTATCATGTGCACGTCTAGGAGGTGTCATATTGTACAGGTACATTCTGGGGGTCTAAAACGGCCACTTTGGCAGAATCATAATAGGATAATATTATGAATATTATTTGAAATCGTAAAACGGTCACAAACTGATAATTCATTATATATTGTTAGTTAGTGACCGTTTTACGATTCCAAATATTATTCATAATATTATCCTATTATGATTCTGCCAAAGTGGCCGTTTTAGCCCCCCAGGTCAGATGTATTAGATATTTATAGTATCAATATTCGGACTATTCAGATATTCATCAATACACATATACATGTATTATATGGTATTAATATTCATGCAGAAATACATATTTCATCAACACTCTAATGAAACCTTAGTAGCTCAAAGAAAATTCGGTCTCTGCAATTTAGAGAATTCTATAACATGAAACGACAACAAACACCATGTTAAGACCTATAGAATTAAATTTATGTTTACGTGTATTTACACAAATAAGTTGCGTAAGCAGAAGCTGGGAATTATTAGGACAATGGCCTTTATACGCCTACAATCTGTGCCTACACTGCCTACGATAGAATCAAAATATTTGTGTATTGATTCTGACCGTCTTTTGTTCCAGGCAAGTTATTTCTCACATAAAGAATATTCCGGAGCTGATTCTTCTGGGGAACCTGTCTCCGACTGTGAGGAGGCTCCCCATCTTCTCTCTGATGGTGAAACACCCACGAGGAACCTTCCTGCACCACAACTTCATCTGTGCGGTCCTGAATGATGTCTTTGGGATCCAAGCGAGAGGAGGACTCTCTAGCAACCTGAACTACGGCTCTGATATCCTTGGGATTGACGACCAGCTGCTTAGAGAATATGAGAAACTATTAGATGTCGAAGCGTGAGTATATTGGAATAACTATAAAATAAAGGCGCCAATAGAAATTCAAGGCTCAATTGATTGTGATTATGTGCAAATAAGTAATACTGGTAAATTCAGGTGGTTGTAAGCGTATCTTGTTTAAACCCACTTGGAATGAATGTTATGAATGGTTATAAAATGGTTTTAGTAGTCGTATATTGACACTTGTCGTAAATTAATAAAGATTTAAAGGCGGAAATATGTAGGTAGGTCTGTACGTTAATTTTAATTCAGCACCAACCGATCGTTGGTATATCTCCAACGAATTCATTTATTAGCATACGAATTGATAAAAACATCTTGAACGTCGACTGTATTTTTAGAAGCACAAACATTTATGCTATGTGTGTTTGTATTATAAATCTGTTAATTGTATCTCAAGGCCGAATAATTTGCACGCTCAAAAAATATCAGCACGCTCGTATTTATCAATGGAATTTATCTTACAGGCAAAAAGAACTCGCTCGAGTGAGGAAAATGAGTGATGTGAAAGCGCCAGAGGTGCCTATCTACAATGAACACTTAAGACCTGGGTTCTGCAGAGTCTCTCTACCCTTCTTCACGACAGATTCTGAGCTGGCATTCGTTCTAGAAGCCTTGAAGATGGTCGCTACAGAAGGCTGGAAGATACTGCCACAATACGTCGTGAACCCTGAAACTGGACAGTGGAGACATCACACATGTGCAGTACTGAGAGACAGAAAGTCATTGCACTCACTGAGGTTTAATGACGGAAAGATGACTTCACACGAGAGAAGAGTTTCTGGTCAGTTTACATTTTTATTTAGACGTTCACGTCTAAACACTATGACGTCAATGACTTCGTTTTAAATTGCATTGGTTTTTCGTTTCAGGTCCAGGCATATTCCCTCAAACATACACCGAGACTCTGCAAACAGCGAGGAATCTATTCAACAGAGCGAGAAAACTGGCAATGAAATGCTCAACAGCTGAGCCAGAAGTTAGTTTTAACCCACGTATAGACTATCTTAGATGGTTTATGCTGCCCAAAGAAGCCCACGACCTTCTTCTAGGTCGATCGGGCAATGTCAAACACATTGTGCCATTTGACCCATCAGGGTACACGGGAGCAAGAAAAAGCCTAAATCTAAATGCCAGGTCTTCCATTAATTCATCGCCTATTTTGGGATCTTCGCCAAGACATTTCAGTCTTTCAGCCATAGACGACTGCCATATATTTAGACTGAAACAAAAACAAAAGTTCTTTTCGAGGGAATCAAGTTTACGGGAAACCCATAAGGAAGAATCAGAGACGCCACTTCCAGTGCAGTTTGCTGTTGGGGAGTCTGTATCACCGTTACGCCTGATACCTCAAAACAGACAACCGCTGCTAATCAGGTCAAGATGTTATAGTTTGGGTTCTGACAGTCCTCCAGCAGCACTAAGCGCACAAACAAAATTGAACTTGGGCTTGAAAGAGACCAGCCCGAACAATGTCATTGAGAAATCAGGCTTTTGTAACTGTGGAAGTCAAACAGACCTGCAGTCTTTAGACGACCCAATGATCTCACCCGGAAAGGCGTTCCTCTACAGTACACAGAGCAGTACATCAATATCTGACTGCAGCCAAGTAGGCCGGACATCACCAACTACTTCATTAAACTCTCAGACCTCAGAGGATATCCAGGCCTATGTGAAAGAGATGACCAGAGAAATAGCGACAGAAATAAAGTCAGAGATCCGTGAGGTCATATCCAAAGTAGACGATATCTTGGAGAATTCAGACTCGCTTGAACAGTCAAATCTTAGCATGAACTCAATTAACTCTAGTCAGAGCGATAAGAATTCAGTATCAGTCATAGACGTAGCCGAGTATCTAATGGGTATGTCGAGAGAAATGGCTTCGGAAGTGAAACACGAAATTCGCGAGATGGTCAATCAAGTTGACGAGATGATTTCACCAGATTACAATGGGTCGTGTTCCCGCAAGAGTTCTCCGCCGCAAAATGGAAGACAAAGAATCGGTTCTGGGCCAGAATTGGGATTGGATCTCCAAAAGTCGACTTCTAGTTTGAGAAAGTGCCCCACTAGTCCTATCTTGCTACCTCTGTATGACGAAGATGACAGTCGTTACTGCAAGCGTTCTCCAACAACAAGTTCGCCCAAGTCATCACATGGCACACCTTTGCACGAGGCCTCAGGACCAAACAGTATGTCCTTCAATTCCAGTGAGACTTCAACACCTGACACTATCATCCAAGTGGTCACAACACAGAACTCTCCGATACTTCCCAAATCTTTGAGTTCAAACAAATTGTCGGACGACGAAGCGAGTTGCACTGACGTCGCTTGCAAACATTGTGGTACCAAGAAAAACTGGTGCCAAAATCATTCAGTGAGTTCACAAGACAGTGGCATCAACATGACTTTCACAGAAACTGATGCATTTTTAGAATTCGGTAAGTTTACAGTTGTTTGTTTCTACATTTTACTGAATGAACCCGGACACAATCAGTGTACTAAGTGATGTCAATAAATTGTTCACGTTTATTCGAGTCGTCGACACCGAACAATTCAATGTCAATAGATGTTAATAAAATTGATGAAGATATTCTTCATTTCTAGTACCTAGCAGATTGTGACTAGTTTTTGACAAACACGGAAGATTTTTGAATCTTATCTTTCTTTCTTTTCTTATCTCTTCTTTTCTTTTCTTATATGCTAAGTACGTTATTATGTTACGTGCGAAGTATATTTATTTACGTTGATTAAATCACATGGGCACAATGTTTCCCTATAATTGCTGATTATAACCTAATACAATATAAGTACTAATCATCTGACCTAGGAATTCAGCTTAGCACAAAAAAGATTCCTTTTAACATTTGCGAACTAACTTACAGATTCAACAAACAAGACCAGAAAGTGCCAGGGCAGAATGCGGATATGCCAGAAGCATGAGAAGAGTGAAGTTCCCGACATCATCGAAGGTGTACCAGTCTGCTCTGGAGACCATGTGAGGCAAACCAAGAGACAAGACACCGCGGACCAAGGCAGAGTCGTGTTTGTCGAAGAGCCTGAAAGGCAGAATAAGTAAGTTTCCAACATAGACTTATAAAAAAAGATGGACTCCACGCCACGAATATCGAAAGTGAAGCACCGTACCGATCTATGTGTGCATGATTTGAGTACCTGCAAAGACGGCGTCGCCCGTGTCACGTAACGGCGGCCGATCGGCATACTATGATGTAAATGTGTGCGCGAGGCGTGTTTGTACAAAACGGTATACTTACTGTGCTTCACTTTCGATATGCGTGGCGCGGAGTCCATCTTTTTTTATAAGTCTATGGTTTCCAAGTTAAAATTCATTTAGTTTATTGGATTCGCTTTAGTGCTTAGTGAAATGATGTCATGGTTTTAATGGGTAGCATTAAAAACGACACCCTTTACTACTTCCTAGTATTAACCAACAGCTGTTGAACGGACAATGCGGTGGTAATGTTTATATACATTTCATCTACGACATTCTTATTTTTTCTTTCTTAAGGTGAGTATAGCTGCTAACGCCACCATTGAAAAAAAAAATAAGTCAGGATATATGGAACATTTTGAAATTGCACACATTTTTTTAAATTTTATTTATACATATAATAGCCTTTTAATCGGACGAACAAAGTGTTCACAACACGTTTATTTATTTATTGTATGTCCGTTTGCCAGTCGGCAAAGGCCTCCTCCAACCTTCTCCATTCCTGTCTCTCTCTGGCCACTCTGCCCCATGTCGTTCCAGCGACTTTTCGTAATCGTCATACCACCTTTTCTGTGGTCCATCTTTGGCCGTTTCTTGGTACCACTGGGTAACTATTTTGCTCCATTTGTCCTTCCCCCTTATCATGTGTTACACATTTTTAGTCGATAGTTAAAAACAGCCGTTTTGGCGTTAGCTGTTATAACTTCGAACCGGGCAGGTTTTAATACAAAAAATTCTACCTCATCAAATGTGTGCATTATGATACATATTGGGATGTTCCATACTTTGAACTGTCAGTGCAGTATCAACCGCATGAACTAAACCACTTCTAGATCACCATGTCAGCCAGTTTACATCCACGGGTGCACAACGCCAAGATTACCTACTAAACAACCACTTCAATAAATGGATTCTGAATGACCTCACCAAGTCAGAGAGAGTTTTTAACCGACTTCTAAAAAAGGAGGAGGTTCTCAATTCGGATGTTTGTACCTATTTTTTTTTTATGTTTGTTCGCGCATAACTCCGTCGCTTGCCAACCGATTTGAAAAAAATTTTTTTTGTTGGAAAGGGTATACTTTCCAAATGGTCCCATTTTGGTCAAAATCCAGTTCTGATGATGGGATCCTGGAGAAATCGAAGGAACTCTTCAAATATTATAGGCACACCTATAGCGATTTGGGTATTTTTTATAGTAGCTCGTGCATTTGCTCTCGGAAAGCACCACTTGGTGAAGTGGAACTGATGATGAAGGTCACAGATGGCTACCGGAACTACTCAATGATAAATATTTCACGGGTTGCTAAGCAATTTCCGCTCGTCACACAATGCGTGTGGTGAGTGGTTGTTGAGGAGTTCTCCTGGTTCTTACCAGCAGAAATCCTCAACAATTAACGTCCCAGCATCGGGAAAAGCAATATTTTGTAACATGTGATGAGCAATTGACATTAGACTATTGTAACTTATACAAATTATAAACAGACCCACTAAAAAGCGAGAAATAAAATCTTTTTAACAAAAAAAAACCGACTTCCAAAAATCACTACAAAGCGAAAAATAACTTTGATTTCGGAAGTCGGTGGCAAAAAAAAGAGAGTAAATAAACAACGAAAGACACCGACTTCCGAAATCAAAGTTATTTTTCGCTTTGTAGTGATTTTTGGAAGTCGGTTTTTTTTTTTGTTAAAAAATTTTTGTTCTTTAAAAATAGACTAACTCATAAAAATAAAGCATAGTCTCTATTTCTATTTTAACAAATTTCATTGCATTTCCTGAAACGGCAGTTAGAAGGTCATTAAACCATTTTCTAGAACCGCCGACGACTTGGCAAGATTTTAATGAAGTTTAAATTCAAACCAAAATGGCCACGGGTAAAGTTTTGGCAATAAATCAAAGCATGTCGCCCAAGCATCTCATATTCCACTAAAACAATATTTCATTCTGACATCCAGTTGTTACTTTTAATGCGGAAATCTCGTGTAAAAAAAAGATTTTCTTTTGGTTAAAATTCGTTTAAAACTTTTTCTTTTAATTGATGAGTTTTGTTTCTTCCATTTCTATTTCTTTTTGATGTTCTAATTTCATTTTTACTGTATCATACGTAAGACCATATCAATCAATTTCGCTGGTAACGGGTATTTGATTCATCTCAAGTTCAGTTCAGATCGTCACGTGCCGTTTTGTTTCTATCACTTCGTTCATAAAATTATGTCAATGCACTTGATGATATTGATACAGAATATTGTGTTGATACGATATAGTACGATACAATTCAATATTATGTTCTATCATCACATACTTCAACTAGTACATTCACGGCATTGATGAACGGTCCTGAGAAAAAGCTAGCAATATCATCCAAACAGATCTATCTAGAGCTATCAGTACTTTGTTCCGCGGATTGGCACAAGCATAAGAGAAGAGGGCGCTCTTAATATGGCGAGAATGGCTTTCGTGTAGGTAGTGTGGATTAGTAGATTTTTTACACCACTAACTGCCTTCTCCGGAGGGAGTTTCCATGGGTCTCCACACAATAAAAAAATACGATACTTTGCTGCCAAGCTTGCTTTTTTACTTGCCTTTCCTCTAACATTACGCTATTATGAGGGCAGCTAATCTTACGGTTCTATCCAAAAACTTCTCTTTTCTTCACCATTCAACTAAATAAACCGTTTCTTCAATACTAACTTATGGCCTAACCCATTGTTCTAGGGCCACAACGACAGTGGTTGACTCAAAGCGTTGCAGTCGCTCCTCCAACGCGTCGTCGAGCTGTTCTGACCGAAGCTCTCGCTCCAGTGGGTACGGCACCGACCAGAGGACCCTTGATGAACGGTTTTATGATAGGAGGTTAGTTGATTCACATAGTACTAAAGCTTAACATGCTTTGTTTTACTCCTGAGATTATTGAGACTCCTGAGAATGTATCATTTAATTTTAAAGGAACCTGGGCAGGCTTCACCTCTTGTTAAAAATGCTAGGTCCATGCTAAAGAATGTATGACACATGAAGTGAAATTAGTGTTGTCGAAGTTCGGTAAGTATGAGCTACGTACTGAGTTTGGGTACTCCCTAATGTGAACCGAATGAAAATCTTGAACAGAGTATCTGCCTTCTTGTGGAGTCAAAAGCACCTTTATGTGTTTAAGTCAAAAGGGTGATACCCTTTTAAAAAAATAATTAAATGCAATGGTAGAGAAATAATGGCAACATTCTCTCAGGACCGTTCATCATCATCTAATGTAAACTATTTCTCAGCATTTAGAAACCTCGTTTAATAGATTCCTAAATAACAAAAAAACTATTACAGTGAATCAGAATGCCCCACCTTCAAACCTCATTGGGAAGAAGAACACGAAGACAGCAGCGCCTGCAGTGACGCGTCACTCACAGAACTGACCCTGGATGATGACAGCAACTGGCACTGCCCGCCCAGAGCCGTGTGGAAACCCACTGTTGAGGTACGCTCAATATTCAACATTGAGATCAGAAACAGGAGGTTGCAGCATCGACTTCCAGAAACTACGAAAAGAACAGGGAGCTGATTATGGTAGTTAACCATTAGTTAGGATGATTTTTTTGGAACTTATCTTTGTAGTTGAAAAACTCGCACAATATTGGGAGATTTACTATATGCCATAGACCACATGATGACATAGACTTCTTGTAGGTTTTCTGGTGGTCTTGTAGTTCCCTAATGGATCATTAGGGAACTAATTTTTAAGTGTATTTTTTTCAAAGTTATAGGCTCAGCAGTTTTGAATTTTTAGGGTTCCGTACCAAAATGGTAAAAAAGGAACCCTTATGGTATGACTCGGTCTGTCTGTCACAGCTGAATATGTCTAGAACTACTAATGCTTTCAACTTGAATTTTGGAACAGTTTTAGATGACGTTTACCCAACTATTTTGCAAATAAGAAAAAATAAAAATATTTTTTTTGTAACAGGTACTGAAAGGGGGTCTTAAAAATTCAAAGTGGGGCTATTTGCCCTAGTAGCCCCACTTTGAATTTTTAAGACCCCCTGTCAGTCCCTGTTGCAAAAAAAATGTGGTGTGGGGTATCATATGAAAGAGCGATGTTTGCACATTCTCAAACATTTTTTTTCTTTTTTTTAGGCCGCATAGTTTTCGACTTTTGATGAAAAATGTAAAAAAAATACCGTTCCCCCCTTATCTCCGAAGTTTGCAAAGAGAAAAATCTGAAATAATTCTATGTGATAGAAGTTTATGTAAAGATTACAGGAAAAACAAAACGGTGTCTCTAAATAGCACACTTTTCAGAAATCGGAACGAAACCCACGGTGCGCGAGTCCGGCTCGCTCTTGACCGGTTTTTTTTGGAACTTAACTTTATAGTTGAAAAACACGCTCAATATTGGGAGATTTACCATGTTAAGACCATAGACGTTTTGTAGGTTTTCTTGTAATCTATAAGTAGGTATAGAACTATTTTCTGTATGTTTTTTTTAATTTCGGCCTCAGCAGTTTCAAAGATTAAACCCCCATGGTCAATCATGGTAAATTTTCGTCTATTTTCTTAAGTAAATAACTTTAAAACTATTTATTTTAAAATTATTAAAAAAAAACTTGAGACCTCAGTAAAGCCCTTTCATTTAATATTATTATGTCACACGGTACAGTTTTTTTAATTTTCTTATTGGTCTCCCAAAAGCGACCCCGTTATTCAAAATATTCACTTATTTACGTAACACGTCCGAGTTTGGATCACACAAATTGACATGTTTTGTGTGACCCAAACTCGGACAAACAACTGAGTTTGGGTCAAACAACTTTATCGTTCGTTTTATTAGATTCGGAGCAATTTGGCTGTGATGGACAGACAGACACGAGTGATCCTATAACGGTTTTTTCGTTAGGACATTACGGAACCCTGAAAATGGAGTTTTCAAAGGAATCGACCATCATCATGAATTCCTGATTTTGCTTCTCTTGTCCCATTTTATTTGGCGCCGGCGCAGTAGTTTTTCCAGTAATTTTCTTCCAAACATCTCTACTATCCGTCATCATCGTCAACCATCTTTCTATAAATCTACTATTACAAACAGCATTTCCTTATCAAACTGTTCTGCTTACAGGCCATCCACGAGTACAACATGATCCGACCAGGAGACAAGGTGCTGATCTGCCTCTCAGGAGGAAGCAGCTCCATCGCTCTGCTGCACACCATGCATCAGTACCAGCTCTACTCCAGGGCTAAAGGCATCCACTTCAGTATAGGTAAGAATATATCACCTATCACTTTGGGATAAGCATAGCATAAACAGTTTATCACATTACCCTTTTCCGGAAAGATGATTTTATAACGTGACTAATGACCTATTTCACGATGTCCGAATAGCCACTACTTAGGTACCGGATGAATTCAAAAATGGAAAAGAATTTGTATGAAATTATCTGCTAAGTTAGATAGGAACTTATTGCTTTTTTTTAAACCACTACTTTGATAAAACTGGTGAACACAAACCCAGATTTATGTTATTTTCCATCAGGCTCCAACTTCGTTGGCCATTAAAAAGTGGCTGTGACATAACTACTTAGAAAAGAAACGATAATTTGATTCAATTAATCTGCCTGGCCTTTTCCCAACTATGTTGGGGTCGGCTTCCAGTCTAACCGGATGCAGCTGAATACCAGTATTTTACATGAAGCAACTGCCTATCTGACCTCCACAACTGAGTAATAATACGATACCCCTTGGTAAGACTGGTTGTCAGACTTTCGGGCTTCTGACGACCCGTAACGACTGTCAAAGATCCACGAATGACCGGGACCAACGGCTTCACGTGCTTTCCGAGGCATGGAGGAGTCTCGGTATGTCGTCACAGACAGTTATTACCTAGCCACGAGCTCCTAGCAACGATAATTTTGATTATCCAAGGCTGAAAAGTAGACCTTAAACTCCTGAACTGTTACTAATTATCACTTTTCTCTAACAGGTGCCCTATTCGTACACGAGGCGCGTTCACAAGTGGACCCGTTGCACCTGATGGCCTACTGCAGAACCCTCGGCGTCAAGTTCATTTACGAAGACAAGTTTGAAGAGGACGAGGCAGATCGTAAGTGATATCTTACATCTTAAGTAATCATGCTCAACCTCGTAGTTTTAACATCAACGCGTCGATCGCCGAAAAAACTTAAAAAATCGAAGAAGAAAGAAACCAAACCTATCACATGACGATTGAGAAAGATTTGTGCGATCAGTTTCCTACACATCACACATTCACACTCATCACATCACATTGTGAGGAAACCGGCTTGCCTGAGAGATATCTCTTGACGTCATGTGACGCCTAGTCAGAGGCCGCGTCAAGAAGCATGCTATGGGAAGATCTGGTTACTTGACGCTCAATGCAGGTAAAAAAATACTCTGTAAAGTTTACACCAGATTTCACCGATGGAGACTTAGACCATAGTTTAACTTACAACTGTCTCCAATCTCACACTATACTTCTTCCACAGATGCGATCTGCACAAGTCCTTGGAGCCTAGCTGCCGAGGCTACGCGCTGGTCGCGTCGTAGCACTCGCAAGCGCGCCATCTCCACGGCCGTAGCGCACGGGTACGGCGTAGCTGCGCTGGCGCAGCACCTGGACCGAGCTGCTACGGCGTTCATAGCAGCTGCCATGCATGCTGGCACTTTGAGGACTTTGAAACCACATTATACGCTGCGGTAAGTGAATTAAATACCGCTGTTAAACCCGCGATGGTTTGTGTTGGTATGTTTTTTTTTTATAGGTAGTACAAGATTTTTAAAAAAATTGTCACATCTGTACAGAGTTATCTGTGTGTGGAATAGAGATTTTGACATCGCCAGTGAAAATTGTAAATGAAGCCGTGCCAGTAATACCTAGACAAAACTTATAGGAGGCTTTAACAGAGTAAGTATTCTTACTAGCTCATCTGAGAATACCAGCTGTCCATCTACTTGTATACATTTCAAATCTTCTACATAAATAAAAAGAGAGGTCCTGACTGACTGACTGACTGACTGACTGACTGACTCATCAACGCCCAGCCCAAACCCTTGGACCTAGAAAGCTTTAATTTTGCACAGAGGTTCCTTTTAGAATGTAGACAAGGAATAAGAAAGGAATTCCCGGTAGCAGGTTCCCTTGGGATATTTTCCGATATCCACGCGGGCGAAACCGCGGGCAAAAGCTAGTCCAACATATTTTCCAAAGTTTAGTGTGCGTGATTCATATCACGAGGCTGTTCATTGCTAGCATGGGCAGAATTATACTAATGCCTTAATCACACGTATCGAGTAGATAGGCGAGACAGCAACATGATACTAGGCCGAACAAGTTGGGTGGATGCGCGTCAGTCAGTTCACATAAATCGCGGGAAACATTAGCCTGTTGCGGGCGACGTGAGTACGCACCGAGTGCATGTTTATACCTGCAGCGTGGCAAGCGAGTCAGTGCGGGGAAGCTCGGGGGTGGGCACTAGGTGTAATAAATAGAACAGGGCCCGAGTGACTGTCTCTCCTTTAACTCGGTGAAGCGCTCGGCTGAGCACTCGGTGAGGTGTTTACACGTACCGAGCACTCGGCCGAGAGCACTGTCTCCACTGCTTGCCCATTTACTCGGTAGGTGTGACCCAAGCATTAGGTTTAGTTTTTTTCTGTTGATACCTCAAATAGCAGTAGCAGCCCAGAGTCATTGCCCCCTTTTACATGGGACAAAAACACAACTTAAACATAACTGGCGAAATGTGTTTGTATTGTTAGGTACAGAGGCCAGCACATCAAGCTACCTTAATCTGTCAAATTTTCCCAATTGAATATGAACCTTATTCGTTTGTGGTAAAGTTGAAAATCTATCAAAGAAATTTGACAGATTGGGGTAGCTTGATGTGCTGGCCTCTGTAACCGGCGTGATATTACTCGTATGGGTGATTGACTGCAAATTCTTTTTTTTTCCAGTGACCACGACATACGTATTATAAGGCCGTTCATATACGTGCGCGAGCGCGCACTGGCCGCTTTTGCATGCGCGCGCAGCCTACCTGACTTCCGCGTGCCCTGTGACGTCACACTCTCGCCGCCTGATAGTCCCGGGAATAGTGATGACAGTGGGGATAATAGGTAAGATCCATAGATTCATTACGTCTGCGGAGTTTTGCTAGCTAATTTAATTTGACCTTGTACAGACGCCAGCACATCAAGCTACTACAATCTGTCAAATTCCTTTAATAGATTTTCATCTTTATTGCTAAAGCATTAGGTTCAAGTTTGATTGGGGTTTAATAGTTACGAGTGGCTTGACCTGTCTGTACACTCAACATGAAAACTCCCTTATCAGCACATGTTTTACTAAAACTTTTTCTCACCTTCCAGCAAAGACAACATCCTGGAACATACAGTATCCGAAGCCTGCTGCTCCTCAGACAAACGACCAGCCCTCCCAACCCGCGAGGATCTACAAGACAAGTCCCTGGCTGCATCATTGTCAGAACCCCTGGAGAGTGCGCGAGACCTGCTGGCCAGTCAGGAGCGACTCTACCCGTATCTGTTCACCAGCCTCAAGAGTGCGTTACGTCCTCTTTTTAACGGCAGGTTAGTTTTTATTATTCGTCGATCCACTGGGGATGGAGCCCATTTTGATGTCGCTACAGACAACTTTCTCCATGGGACCAACATCGCAATTGAAAAAAAAAAATCAGCTATCCTATGAAAAACTTTAATACCTACCTACTGGTCCCAAAGGAGCTCGTGGCTAAGTAATAACAGCCGTACGGGTTGATCCATCAGGTTAAGCTACGCTTGCCGGGGTTGGTCAGTGGACTGGTGACCATCTTTACATACCGTGCCTCGGTAAGCACATTAAGCCGTTGGTCCCGGCTGTCATTTGTGGACCTTTGTCAGTCGTTACGGGTCGTCAGAAGCCCCGAAAGTCTGACAACCAGTCTTACCAAGGGGTATCGTATTACCCAGTTACTGGGTTGTGGAGGTCAGATAGGCAGTCGCTCTATGTAAAATATTGGTATTCAGCTGCATCCGGTTAGACTGGAAGCCGACCCCAACATAGTTGGGAAAAGGCTAGACAGATTGATTACTCGTCCCAAATGTATGGGACGGCTGATAATTTTTTCGAGATTTCAATGTTGGTCCCATGGAGAAAGTTGTTCAGTTTGATGGTCTGTACCACACCATTAAATTTGACCACACCTTTCTGATACACCCTGAGTGACGTTGAGAGAAGAGGGCTTCCTTCCTTGGGGATGTCGAATACGTTTAATTTGATGCTGTATGGTAGTGCCATAGGCGCTATTCAATCGCGTCGATTTGATTTGCAGTCAGGTTCTAGGATCGTTCAGACAGTACAACGTCTGTCGGGTCCGCTAGTAAGCATATAAAGCCTCGTCCAAGATATACCACCCAACCTAACTCCCCAGATTCATACTCGTCACACAATTATACTCAACCTACCTCTTTCATACACAGAGACATAAACAAAGACCAGAAGGAGCAACGCCACAGAAAGAAGTCAGTCATCCAAATGAGAAACGGGGCGCCCGTGTACGATTCAGATGATGACAGTGAAGAGGAACTAATACCTTAGGTGACTGCCGCCTGCTGCAGCTGCCTGCCCTCCCATGCCAGGAAGCCAGCTGCTGTAGATTTGTGATAACGAAAATAAATGCCAATCGACTAAGCAAGGCTGCAAAATGCTGTCAATCAGTGCCCGATGCTTATAGGATGGAAACTTTCAAACAATGAAGTTCGCGTAGAAGAAACTTCTACCAATGAACTGACACGTTCGCTTGCTAAGCAGCACTTCATTTACTTATAACTCTTTCAAAGAGAATGCAGCTGTAGGCAGGAGCCAGTCACCAAAGAGTGAATTCTGGCCATCAAAGAAAGATGGCTGTTTAAAATTGAGCTAGCCAACATGGGCCACGCTGGCTCGCCATAGGCGGCTGTCAGTGACCATGGGTGTTGCCAGCCGTAAAATAGATGTGTTCCAGGTGTGATAGTATGCCAACCTTAAAGGTGGATGTAATTCGCCTCGCGTGAATGTTTTATTATGCCATTTGGCAATGTTTTCTGGTAGGTAGTGTGTTAGAAGTCTCCTCGTGATTTCTCAGTGATCGTTTTACTTGTGATCTATGAATGTTATTGTATACGGTGGTACTTCAGTGGCTTCATAGTAATGGATCAGACGAAATATTGATTTCAGTCTTCCTAAAAATGAAAGATTTGAATTTTTGGAAGATATTGCTTGATTCTAAGAGAAATGATTGCGAAAATTATTGTTTAGTTGTAGAACTTTTTCGTATAGTTGAGAAGCCTAATTATTATTGATGATTATAATATCGGAGACGGTTTTATTGTAATTATTAGAGCCACTAAAATTCCACCATATTATTATTGTAGCTTGTAAGTTAGTGAGCGTAAACTTTGATTTGACGTTAAATTCAAGGTTGCCATGTTGATAATATTTTGTTACTAATAAAATGGTACGATTTTTTTTATTCTAATGTATAACTGTGGAATTGAAAACAAAGTGCATTTGTTACAGTCTGTTATTGTAATATTAAGAAATATATTTTTCAATGTTGTTGTATGAATTGAGATTGTATTGAAAACGAAACTATATTGTATAACGAAGTCTATTTATTCAGTCGGTTGAAGAGAGTTTAATAAATATATCCAAGTGTTTACTATATACTGATTTTATTTAGGTACATATTATGTACCGAGCAAGGTACCTAAAAACTATTTTGTGGAATATAGTTTAGAGATATAATAGTAGATGTAAAAGATTTAATTATACAAGTTTACAAAGTAGCTTCAAAGCTGTTATTTGTACAAACTTAGTAGTTGTAGTTTATTACGCTTTTTATAAATATATTAATTTTGCTTACCGCAACAGTGTTGCTTGTATTTTTTCATTTTTATTACGAAGAAGTTCTAAACTACATTTTTCTACCAAGAGCGTGAATGATTATTTTTGTAGTGACATCAACAATCACTTTCCGTGAGCATTACCCTCCTTTTGGCTTCGTAGTCGGGTAAAAAGGAATATGGCTGCTGATGTGAGACTGAATTTTGAATGAGAACTCATTTTATTTTATATCTTTTTCATTAAGTTTTTCTTATTAAGATTTTGCATTGTTAAGTGACTACTTACTAGATATTTTGTATTGCTCTTGTATGCAACTTTAGGATTTAAGAGAGATTCCTAATTATTTGGGATACAAATAGAAAATAAGTGTGAATTTTAATAATCTTGAAACAACAAGTCCCATTAATTGCTTCCATGATATAATTATTGTATTCATATACATATTGTCGTATGAAATAAAAATATGTTTTAATGAAACTTTGTATTTTATTTTGACAACACTGGATTGAGTGTCATTGTCATTGCATCATTAGGTAGAACATAGAGATGCAGTTATGGTTGATTGCTGTTTGGAAGGGTTGCTATTGCTACCATGAATACCACCAGTGTAGTGTTAATTATATAATATATATTATATAATAAATATTTATATATCATTTTAATAATTATATACTTACTTAGGTTTGGTCCCATAGTAAAAGTTGTTCATAATGATGAGTACAATGACCCCTTAAGAGGTTTAGTATAAACAAAACTAATGTTGTACATTATGTACATATTTATGTACCTCTAAACAATTAATTAATGATTAGTATAATAATTAATCATTATTATAATACATGCGCTCTTGCATGTGGTACCCCACATGCCCTAGATGCCCCGTTGCAAAAAAATATAAATATTTTTATTTCTTTCTTATTTGCAAACTGTTCCGTTGAGATATCCAGCTGTGACAGACAGACAGACCGAGTCGCATCGTACGGGCTCCTTTTTTTACCATTTTGGTATGGAACTCTAATAAACTCACGACTTCTTCTTCTTAATATTATAATAGTCCTTAATATAATAAACTGTGAAGAAAATCACACTATAGGTATACCTTCTGGTAGGAATAGTGGGAACATCCCGTTTGGAAACCCGTGTATTAGATAAATCAGAAGTTAGGCTTCAACTAGTTATTTATTGCAACGATCTGTTTAATGTATAACAATAAGTCTGAAGGAATAAAGTAAATAAAACGTATTGTAGGTAGGTTAACGTTCAAATCACACGTTTATTAACAAAGGATTTCTTATAACCTTTTCACTTATTTACACATACTACTTAGTTTTTGTGGAATATAAAACATTGTATATACTTGCTACATTAATTGCACAACTAGCAATAGTTACACAATAGAATAAAACATTTAGAACAAAATAACGGCCACAGTTTATAATTTAGCATGATATTTAAAGAATAGTTATTAAATCAGACTGACTTACAGTAGGTCCTTTACTTAATACCTGTGCTTGATAGTAACTCAAAGAGTATAATAATCGACTTGTTTTCTCGGTGGCCCGTGCTCGAATGCCCGGAGCCCCGATGTTCTCAACCTCTTGTGAGCGTTGAATCCACAGACAAAAAATACAAACGATCGTTGTCACGTGAGAGGCACAGGAAATATACTCAAACAGCCAATATGATTTTAACAAACCTAAACATTTAGTAAGTTAGGTACATGGTATTCTCTCACAGACGGCCGTCCTGAGGAAGGAATGACCCCATTACTTATCGGCCATTCGAGTATATTTGTGTGTCTCTATACAAAACAGTTACAAAATGACTTCTAACTAACAAAGGTCATAAAAATAAAAATATAAAATAAATACCTAATGTAAATAATACATTGTACAATCAATTCTAAATAAGCATTTATACGTAAGTATTTATAGTAAATAATTAAACAAAATAATACAATAACTTCTAATTTATAATATAACAAAGATCATGACAATATAATAATGTGACCAAATACTTTTAACAATCAATTCCAATTATGTATATCAAATGATAAATAAAAGATCAACTAATACAAAAACTTCTAACGTAATAACAAAGATCATGAAGGTAAAATAACGTACCTAAGTGATCAATACATTGCGCAATCAATTCCAAATAAGTAAGTATGTCAGATAATAAAAAAAAGATGAACTAAGTAATACAACAACTTCTAACTTAATAACAAAGATCATGAGAATATAATAATGTGACCACTACATTTAGCAATCAATTCCAATTATGTTGTTTAATTATTTATATCAATTAATAAATAAAACATCAACTAATACAATAACTTCTAACGTCACAAAGACGTCGTCGACAAAGATCATGAAGGTAAAATAACGTACCAATACATACATTACATAATAATGACCAATACATTGTACAATCAATTCCAAATAAACTATCAAATAACAAAAAGGGACCAACTAATACAATAACTTCTAACTGAACAACAAAGGTCATAAAAGTAAAATAACGTAAATGCCTACGTGATCAATACATTATAAAATCAATCCCAATTATGTCCACATAAGTCAGGGTAATCCAGTTAAAGGTCATGATCAAATAATAAATAACAAATACCATGAAATTTAAAGTAATAGGAACTTATGGATCATCCCGTTAAAAGTGACCGCCTACATCAGCCTAGCATTGGATCATCATCGCCTCACCTCATCTGCTCCTTGTCCATCAGGCGGCAATTAAACGTAGCGGCACGTAACCGGAACGGCTTTCAACCAGTCTCAGCGTCTCCCGAAGTCTCGAAGCAGCGCCGTGGCGGGGGGTTGCTAGAAAAACTAGATTCTTTAATGATATTAAGAATAAGAAGGTCTAAGAATAAAATTCATTCGCCAAGTTTTATATTCATGTGGATTGAATTCCTAGACATTTAATATCAATTTAATTTAACATATCAGGAAGCTCATTGCCCAAGTGTAATATGCATTTTTGAAACAATCAATATTCCCAGCTCGCTCACTTTTAAGCAAAACAGTTACGAAAAACAGTTGTTTCTGTTCGTCAGTAGTCTCAGGACCTATTTTTAGTATTTCCATTGTCAGCTTATAGACCCCTAATTTGTCCTTTTGGTTATCGTTATAAATGTCAAGTCAGATCGGTAATAAGTTAGACTTTGCTAGCAACTTGCTTGTTAGCTTTCCCATTAACTAATACTTTTCCTGAACCATTTTTAACTGCATAGAAACCTTGCGGAATTTTAATTCCTTCCCCTGTCTTAAATTAAGGTTCCCTGGTAGGTAAGCATATTAACTCTATGTGATTACTTCCTAAATATGTATTATTACTATCTACAACGACTAGTCCATTAACACCGGTAAACTCCCGATTTCTCAGCTTCGGCCACCCCTGAGTATAACACCATGGTACTATTAGTTTTGTAACTCCAACCTCGGTTAATTAAGGTGATGTATTGAGGAAAATGTGCTTTTACTGACCAATTTTTAGCCTGACCAATCTCTGTGTTAAGAAACTCAACAATAAACACTTATATGGCAGTAACAAAGTCCACGCTTATCTCGACGGATTCCTTACCTTACGGTAATATTACACCAGGGCCCCAATTCACTACTTATGACCACTTCACAATTCCTTACTTCGAAACCACGTCAATTCCTTGAGGTAATCACGACATCTGCTAATAACGTGTGCTCTATGACACGATGAACGAAACCGCCTAAACAGATACCGGGTGTAAAGAAAAAGGGGTTTCTACAAGTCACGATATTGACATGGTTTGCATGTGGTAAGATATAAGCGGGGAATCATACAGAATTGGGGCCCCTCTGTTGAGGTATCTGATTTAAATTCGTGCACTCGCTACCGAAATTGACGGGACCTATGCCGTTTACATTTTATATATATATTTTTGTATAAATAAAGAGATTTAAAAGTAAATAATTTAGTGTTCTTGTTGATATACCTATTGTGAGTAGTTTTAATGGAATCAATCAACTACCTTCATTGATGGGATTCAATTATCTTTATCTACGTCACGTTTGCAATATTCGGCTAAATGCAACGAATTCGTTGGCTAAATGGCCCATTTTGTCGCATTTTGGACATTTTTGGAGAGCCTTTGAGCATTTCGAAACAGTATGTCCAAGCTCCAAACAATTATTATATATTGCCTTTAACCATGATGTCATCGTTTTATTTTTTATTTTTTGACTAGGATGAAAATTTGGAATAACATCATTGGTGCCTATGAAGCTACTTCTATCACATTTTACTTAGCACGTCTACTAGCCTCACTACACTAGGTATTTACTTTGTTTTGATTTAGAAGCAATGCTTTGCTTTCGGCGTTTAGTGCGCTTTAATTTTGCAGGGGACTGTTTGTTACTACTCGATTTAGAAGAACTCGGATTCTGTTATAGTACTCGTTCACGGTGAGACTGTTTCGAGAACGTCCCCTGCATGCTTTGGATAATTGTGAATCTGTGCTACGTGACCGACTGACCGCATAATAGAACGGGAAAGTCTGGAACGGTGCTTTCGCTTCAATGATGTATTCCTATAACGCGATTATTTAGCATCGGAAGAGGCCAATACAATATGCTCCTAAAGGTGTCCGCACATGTGGTTGATCGCGAGCGAGTCCGCGGATGTTTGGCTCCGCGACCGCGACATCAAACCCGCGTGTTTCTCCCCTTAGGTCTACTACTACGCTCGACTACACGGGGAGGTGTCCAGCCTCTCTAGCAGACATCCTACCCGACATTGTCACAATCTTCTAGTACTATTTTGTCAAGTCAAGGTCAAATCGGAATCAGGATATATAGGAAAATATTGATATGATTAGAATAGTATTCACCTTAGTAGGTACATGTGAAATATTTATGACACAAATTATGTAAGTAAGGATTAAAAGAACATTATAATTACATTAGGTACATAATAAAAATCATCGAAATAAAATTTTCAGCAAAGTAATAAACATTATATAGTTATTCTATTAAATATCATTCGAATAGTTATTAATGTCATTGTATTCGATTCTTTTACTATGTATAATATCCTCACGTTTCACTGTGTGCTGCACATAGGTGCATTTGCTCTATTCAATACGAAATAAAACTAACAGCAAGATACAGCAAAATCAGAAGCCCAGTACAGAACAATCCTTCAAATACCCACACCCACCCCAGAGTGTAGCCCCGGCAAGGTGAGAGTGGACATCTGGTCACCACTGTGTTTTTAACTGTACTCCATAGAGTAGCCATGCTAATGTATTTGTAGGAACACCCCGCAATCAAAAATATGTATTTGTTCAATGATCCAGATCTGCATCTCCATAGAGAAAGATGTGTGCATGGTGGAACATTAATAACACTAACCCAGAAAACCAGTGGGTATCCCGTAATGTCCCGTGTAGCCCTGGCAAGATACACAAGGCCTTCCATAATCCATGCCTACATCCACATAATGATGAACATGAATAAAGCGCACAGTGAAACATGTATTTTTCATTTACCCAACACGTGGCCGTTATTTTATTCAAAAAGCAGGTTGAAAATGATTGAACTCTAAAATTATAATATTAGTTGGTAAGTAGGTACCTCTTAAATATGGGCGCTGAATAATCCCACTTCGGATTTATTAGATAAATCAGAAGTTAGGCTTCAACTAGTTATTTATTGCAACGATCTGTTTAATGTATAACAATAAGTCTGAAGGAATAAAGTAAATAAAACGTATTGTAGGTAGGTTAACGTTCAAATCACACGTTTATTAACAAAGGATTTCTTATAACCTTTTCACTTATTTACACATACTACTTAGTTTTTGTGGAATATAAAACATTGTATATACTTGCTACATTAATTGCACAACTAGCAATAGTTACACAATAGAATAAAACATTTAGAACAAAATAACGGCCACAGTTTATAATTTAGCATGATATTTAAAGAATAGTTATTAAATCAGACTGACTTACAGTAGGTCCTTTACTTAATACCTGTGCTTGATAGTAACTCAAAGAGTATAATAATCGACTTGTTTTCTCGGTGGCCCGTGCTCGAATGCCCGGAGCCCCGATGTTCTCAACCTCTTGTGAGCGTTGAATCCACAGACAAAAAATACAAACGATCGTTGTCACGTGAGAGGCACAGGAAATATACTCAAACAGCCAATATGATTTTAACAAACCTAAACATTTAGTAAGTTAGGTACATGGTATTCTCTCACACGTGTATGAGGGTTCTACGGATCGATCTCGGCATAATTATTGTGTCTTGTCTAAACTGCAGACGGACCATTAATTACACTATGAATTTGACCAACATAAGTATTTTCAAAAAGATACGAGTAGTAGGTAGGTACAAGTAAAATAAACTGCTATCCTGGACGACATTTTTTACTCGCCATGCAGAACATTCGGATAAGTACAATGCGGTATCTGCTTGAACTGACATGGAACCATTTATTACAAGTGTAATGTTTTGAGGGTTGATGTATGTGAGTTTCTTTATTCAAAAGAAAAAACAAGGAACCATTTATTTAAGTAGCTAATTAGTAGGTAGGTACCTAAAAAGGCATTAGGTATACGATCCTATTCATAGTAGATTTATTAGCTGGGTGCTGGGGCACAGCATCATCTGCCTATCCTTTTCCCAACTATGTTGGAGTCGGCCTCTAGTCTAACCGGATGCAGCTGAATACCGGTACCTACCTATTTTACATGGAACGACTGCATAGATGACCTCCACAACCCAGTTACTGGGTAATACCACTTGTTGTCAGATTTTTAGGCTTCTGAAGACTCCCAACCAAGCGGTCAATAGGCTAAAAAAAAGTTCGGGTTTGTAGAGCTTCATCTGAAATTCAATGTGACAAAGTAGGTAGGTTGTATATTGGTATATTGTTCTTTAGAGCCTGTTCACACGATACGGTGCGGTGCGACGCCGCAACGCATCGTGTGAACAGGCTCTTCTTTGTAGCAAGACATAAAAATATAGTTTCAAGAGGTAAGGTTAAATAAAACACAGACATTGCCTTACTTATTTACTAGATACACTACACAGATTCATAGTGTGTGTGTGCGTGCCCACTTCTCTTACTAAACTAATGAGTATTACAAGTACTAAGGATAATCCCTTTAATGAGACGAAGCTAAACACTGAATGTGACAATCATTATTAACTACACTTAGCAATACATAAGCAGAGACGAATATAAACTATCCTAAATAAGCTATAATCATTGTAATACTATCATTTCTTATACCTACTAATTTTATTTCATGACGACACAATATTTCTCCTCGACAGTTATATTTTAAATATTATTAAAGAAAACTACATTATAATTGTATTATGAGTTACACGGCTATTTAATCTACGATATAGGTAATAAAGATTATATAATTTTTAAAATAGAGCATCATTTGGGAAAAGGGAGTTTAGAATTTAAAGTTTGTAATTTTACTTTTTGCCTCCTCCCTGGCAGCACGGCTTACCACCTGTGAAAAAGAAAACACATAAATATAAGTAGGTAGCTCACAAACCCGGAATTTAAAAAATCATTAACATGAAACTGTAGACATCAATTTGTGGCCACAGAAGGATTCTGCTAGACTGCCGTTAATCGTCTTAAAGTCTATGTATCCACACAAACAGGGGGCGGGCCCTGCCCGGGACGTGTCAGGCCCATGGCACTCACACGAGGCAGGCGCACTGAAACTCCGTCGCCGGCCCGGACACGGACCGGCGAACGAGTTCATATTACACACCGAATTTTTTTTTGAGGCCCTAACGGAGCACGTTCCGTCCACGTGCCGGACGTGGCCCTGATATGTGTGGATAGACCTCATTAAAAGTCCAAAGGCCCAACATTGGTCCATAAAGAACGGCGCTACTGCCGATATTCGATTTAATTTAGGCAATAATTATTTCTTACAGAATACCTACACTACACGCACTCACTATTTACTACATTTGCCCTGATGGGCTCATTTGTACCTCAATACGCAGATGATCCTCATGTATACTCAAAACTCTCCTCACGACAATTTTATTCTGAATGCTTCCGCATCACATGCCCATACCATGACAATGACAACCGATTTCCACACATGTACAACAATATACAGAAGCCGGCTTTAAAACAGCCATGGATCTTTACGCTGCATTTTCACCAGAGACTTGCGCGATGTAGCAACAAAGCTACGAAACTTTGTGTTTATTTACATCAGGGCGCTTACTGTGAGCTCTAATAGTAGGGCAGAAGTTGAACGTTTCCAGCCTTAGAGCATTGAGGTTCAATGTAAACTATAGAGCAGACACCGCGAACAACATTTTTGCGCAACATCTTGTTGTCTGGGACAGCAAACGTCCATACACCGCGGTTCTCACATTTGACATCCGCGGGACACATCTTTAGTTTGGGACAACAAAATGTTTGCGCAACATTTGTTGTCCCAAACCCAATTCAAATTCAAAATTATTTATTTGTGACACATAGGTAAAATGTACATGATGTTATAAAATAAAAATATTGTATCACTATGCGCTGCCTTGCAAGGCGTACAAATGTTGTTCACAGTAATAGTTAAACAGGTAGTAGGTATTTATAGCCTTTATAATTTTATTATAAAATACGGCTATGTAACTATCTTAAATATTTAGTAATAAAATAATCATAAACAAAACAATACAAATTAAGGAAACAATTTAATATCTAGCTAAACTTATTAAATTAAATTAACTAAAATAAGTAGGTAACAAATATAATATCTGAGAATAGGGCATACCAGTTTTTATTTTTCTTCTAGTTATTCGATCATTTATCCTACCTTATCTTTTTATCTATTTAAATCTTTTTTTTTACCGGGTTTCATGTTGGAACTATTTGAATTGTAACAACTAACTACACATGAATGCAATAAAGAGTTTGAGTTTGAGTTTGAGTTTATGGTGTAATATGCTTTCTGAATTAGGAACTTATGAAGTGTTTTTTTGAAGGTATGTAAATCTTTTGAAGCTTTTATAGGTTTAGGTAGTTTATTAAATATTTTAGGAGCCATTCCTAGAAAACTTTTTGAGAACAGGGCGGTTTGGTGTGTTTGCACCTTGATGGCGTTTGTTCGCGGTGTCTGCTATACTATAGTTTACATGAACCTTAGAAAGGAACAGTCACACAGGTATGAGTGAAAGAGACGACGCAAAAAAAAATTCGGTTGTGTAATTTTGCCATTTTTTTTCGGGTACCTACTGACTCTCGTTTGATACTTCATGACTACCATCATGATAGAAACGGCGTGGATATAAATGTAGTGGAAGACCAATGAAAATTTGGATGGACTTTGTGGAAGATGATATGGCTAGAAAGGAGGCGACTACTGAGATAACGATTAACATATTACGCCGACCTCAAACAAATTTGGATAAGGGCAAGAGTGATGATGACTATACTGACCAGAGGGTTTGCCATCGCCGCAAGCGCAGTTGGGGCCGCAGGTGCAGTTGGCACCGCAGGCGGCCGCCCCGCCACCGCACGTGTCTGTAACAACATCATTATTTATCATGATTATGATCAGCTACGCGGCATCATCTTCATCATCATCATTGATCCTCCTACTGATGAATATTGGTCTCCTCCTTTTGTCTTTCCCTGACCTGTGCGAATCTCAACCGGCTCTCACGGTCCTTTGTTTGTTAATCCCATCTGGCTGTTGATCTGCCAACACTTTTTCGATCGTACCTACTTTGGCACATCAGCTTGATGAAACTGGCTATGATGACTGGTTGCCGGGACATTCCCGGCAAATCGTCTTCACAGCAACTTCATTCATAACCAATAATAAAACAATCAGCCTATCCCACAGCTGGGACTCAGGCCTACTGTCTGTGCGAGGAAGTGCGCCGGAATACACAACGCAGGTACAAATTTTGATGTCTTTGAAATGTTGATTCTAAAAATTTTATTGTATTTTGCAGCCTATGGTCTCCTGAGCACAAAGCTAGACTTCTCAACACACGCAGAAAACATGATTGACTAAGAACTGCGAACATCGATGGCTGTAATGGCAGAGGATCTATAACTACTTAATTGAGATTGTCTTGTCGTGTTGTCTCCCAGTTACCTTAAGGTTGATGCGCCAGGGTAGCCCGCGAAATTCAAAATTTCTTACGTTTTTTGCAATTTGTAGGTCAGTGTGAGCTTGTATGTTGATTAAAATATAAATCGCGGCCGTAGCTAATTTGGCTTTACAGAATTATAATCATTGGAATCAGCAATACAACTCCATAAGTTAGCATTTATCACAAATCTAGCGATTTCATGAAATCATGAGGTTTGAGGTAAATGCTAACTTATGGAGCTGTATTGCTGATTGTAATGATTATAATTCTGTAAACCCATGTTAGCTACAGCCGCGAATCATATTTTAATCAACATACAAGCTCACACTTACCTACAAATTGCAAAAAACGTAAGAAATTTTGAATTTCGCGGGCTACCCTGGCGCTTTCGCCTTAAGTAATTACAAATTAATGATCTTCTTCTTTTTCTGTCGTTAGTTAACTCTTCTTCGATGTTTATACAGGGTGTAAGGGACAGCCCTCCGCAAACTGATAGGGTGAATTCAGTATGTCATACTAAGATGATCGTTACATGAAATTTTTTCAGGAACGTTAAGGGAATCCAACAAACCTGATTTGTTTGTGTTTTTGTGCACAAATCGGAGCGTCTATTACTGGTTGGGAGGGATAGGTAATAGGTATGCGGTGAGTTCGATGAACTCTGTAGCTAGGCAGAAAGTGAACAGCTGATTTCACGCGTCATTGGTTAGAGTATTTCAACATCCATTGCTGGTTTTTTTTTTTGCTGTTTTTTTTTTATAAATGGAGTGCTGCGAACACACAATGCAATTTTACATTGAAATAATAAAAATGTAACTGAAAAAAAATTAAAAAAAATGAAAATTTTCCTGAGAAAATTTCCGGTGGAATATGATTCAAAATGAGGAGCTGAATGCACCCTGTTAGTTTGCGGAGGGCTGTCCCTTACACCCTGTATATTGATTGAGCATAGTAGATGGACACATTGATCGTGGCGGTGGCATCAGTGGCATTCGTTAGTAGGTAATCCGAGGTGCAGGGGAACGGGCACTTAGGCCACTCCAGCAAGTGGGGCATGGTCTGATCAGAAGCACAGCACTCGCACTGGGTGTTGGGTGGGCCAGTAATCCCCCACTTCGACAAATTGCGTGTGCAGCGGGGCCTACTTGGCGCAATCGATTGATCGCTGTCCATATAGTCCACTGCACATCACGCACGGGAGGCCAGTGTTCCCGGGTTTCAAAGAAGGTGGGGGGGGGGGGATGATTTGACTCATTAATTTGTGACTGTTGTTGAGCAGTCAATAATGAGCTTTCTAAAACCAGAGCCAAGATGGCGTTTAGTGATATGTGAGACACGAGGGATCTTGATGTTCATTATTGTAATTTTTACATCCAAGAACAAGACAATATCTCTACTCATTTAAGAAGAAGAAAGCTGTTATTTAGATGTCCTCAATGTAAATACTAGCACTATTAAAAAAATTGTGGTGGATATTTAAGTTTGTCTGAACCAGTGTATTACTTATACCTAATTTGCTAACTTTCACCCTCTCAACCAGTAATTTTGTAGGTACCTACTTAGTTGCAGATATTTACTGTCTTTTCACGGACAATTCAATAGTAACGATTGAGTTCATAAAACGTAAACAATTCCACTTTAATGGTCACAGAAAACAATGCTATAACAGTAGATAATACCTACCTGTAAGTACATTCAACTTTAGATACCTCGCGTGTCGTGGGAACTGGTCTATCTACAACTGAATAAATTTTCTGAGCCGACTGCCGAACTACTGAGAATGGAACTGATAAATCTCTTGGTTTAACGAATCTAATTAAAATTCCTGTTATTACCGAGCTAGTTATTACCTACTCGTTGGTAAATTATTAATGGTAAACCATTAACCCCATTTAACCACCGTGGAGGCGTGCCGCGTACCTAATAGTACACTTTTCCCTTTTTTAGGGGTCCGTACCTCAAACGGAAAAAACGTAAGTCTTATAGGATCACTTCGTTGTCCATCTGTCTAGACCAGGGATGGGGAAACTTTTTCCTTCGCGTGCCAATATTTACTAACGAAATACTTACGGGCGGCGGCGGGCCAAGTTGTTGCATTTTTGGCTATTATTATTTAAGTACTGAAATAAAAATATTGATATGAATTTTCTGAAACACTAATTTACTGTGCAATATTACAAAATAACTATTGAATTATGAAAGAAATTGCAAATTGCAATTAAATTAAACTTTTTAAGCTACGAAGTAGAAGGTTGAGGAGTGCTGGTCTTTGTGGGGACATGTGACATGTGGAACTGTTTTTGTTTCTGCATGATTTTTGTTTGATGCTCGCAGGCCGGATTTCAACGCTTCGCGGGGCGTAGTTTCCCCATCTCTGGTCTAGACCCTTTTTAACACGCTTTTATAAGCATCAACTGTATGTAACGGAATCTTTGAATCGATTTTAATGGTCAGATTAATTCGACTCATCAGGGCCTGATGACAATACATTTAAAATTCGGGAAGCCCGAAAGTCTGACAACCAGTCTTATCATCGTATTAACCAGTAACTGGGTTGTGGAGGTCAGATGGGCAGTCGCTCCATGTACAATAAAAATATTGGTATTCAGCTACATCGGGTTAGACTGGAAGTGGACCCCAACAGTTGTAGTACCTAGTTGGGAAAAGGGTAGGAATTATACCATACTGGAGATAATGTCTCCCAAAAACAAAAGTGTACTAACAATAGTTCTCGTCTAAAACTAATACATAATAGTAGGTACACTTTCATATGATAGCCCAAATGCCCTAGTAGCCCCACTTCGGATTTTTAAGACCCCCTTTCAGTCCCTGTTGCAAAAAAAAATATATATTTTCATTTCTATCTTAATTGCAAAATACACTTGCGTGCAAAAAAATTGGGCCACCCCATGCTCTCTATTTGAGAGACGATAGCTCAATGATATTAATGTATTTATTTTAATTATTTTATACTGTGTGAAGGTAGGTAAGATAAAGTTTATTTACACATACACATATACTTTGATAAAAGCAATATTCTTGACAAGATCGACTCGATTCTTCTGATGTTCTCATCAATCACTTTTGTTTGAAAAAACTGCGTGACTTTTTTTTGTCAGTGAAGTTGACATAAGCTTAATTTTGTTTATTACTGTTCGTTTATTGACCATTTGACTTGAATTTTTAACCAACTTGAAAAAAAAGGAGGTTTTTCATTCGATCTGTATGTTTTTAAATTCGCGTTTTTCTCAAAAAGTAATGAATCAGTTTTGATATTTTTTTCATTTACGTAATCTACATACGGTCAGGAAGGTTTTAGTACACAATATATTAGGTTATTGTTAATTAAACTTGTTAAATTTTCTCGTTTCATATCGGAGAAAATGGGGTGGATCGATTTTATTGCACGCAAGTGTAGTTGGGCAAACGTCATCTAAAACTGTTCCAAATTTTAAGTTGATAGCATTAGTAGTTCTCGAGAGATCCAGCTGTGACAGACAGACAGACTGAGTAGCACCATAGAAAGATTGACTTGAGAAAATGCGTTTATCTAGTGTTAGGACAGGTAGTGTCTTTTTCTTATATTGTTACTCACGAAAGCTATCAAGAATGCTAAAAGATAATTTTAAGAGCATTTTTAGGGTTCCATACCTCAAAAGGGTCAAAGGGACTCCCTTGGAGTCCTCAAAAAATCAAACTTCTAAGTCAACGCATTAAAAAAATACGGACATTTACCTATGCGACATATTTTGATACTCGCAAGTAAATCAAAACCTATGGATTACTTCCCGTTGACCTAGGATCATGAAATTTGGCAAGAAGCAATATGGTCTTACAGCACAAGTAAAGGAAAAAGTCCGAAAATTGTTAATTTGTAATTTAAACACAAAGAAATATTTTGAAGTATCTTAGTCTGTCGAAACCTTTTTTTCCAGGAACGCGTGGAGGTATGAAGTTGAAATTAAAATCAAATACGTAAGTCTAAGGTCCCTAGAGTTCTAAAAAAATCAGGGTTTTATGTCAATGCAATAAAAAATACGGCCATTTAGGCGACATATTAGGGTACTTCCCGTTGACCTAGAATAATGTTTGGCAAGAAACAAGGTAAAAAAAAAAAAAAAAAAAAGAAGCAAGGTCTCACAGGACAAATGAATAAAGGAAAAAATCCAAAAATTGTTAATTTGTAATTTTATAACATTTTTTTTTGTATTACAATGTTAAGTTTGTTTTTGGGATAAATTCTTTTCAACTACGGAACCCTTCATTGTGCATGATCCGACACGCACTTGGCCGGTTTTTTTACTTCTAGATAGTTTTAAGACTATATTAAGGCCATGATAGCTGTTCTTCATAATGCAATTTTAAAACCAAAAGATCTTTATAGCATAACGAACAAGGTATAATTATTTTAATGTTTATGTTTTTAAGTATAATGGCGTACAAATAAACTAACACAATTTTTAGCAACATGGCGATATTCAATTAATTATCAATCCTTACTTATTCTTGCAATGTGTTATCGTTTGGTAACACACCACAAAATAACAAACATTACTCTAGCTAATCCTTCCTAAACGCCATTTCCACAATTTCCTTTCACCACAGAGGAAACAACAAAACACATCTGTAGGTAGGTACCTACCCTAATCTATATCGCCTCAAATTACATCCAATCAAACCTTTATTAACTGCGTCATTTGCAAACTCGTCCTCAATTGTGTCCAGTCTAGCCAGCAAAACAAAAACAAAAGAAACACGTGGAAAAAAGACAAAATACAACACGGAGAAGAAAAAGACGACCAAAATGTTCCAAAAACAAAAATTTAGTTTAAAAAATACTCTTACCTTTACAAGAGTCACAGGGTGCAGGCATCTCGTGGCTGGTCTAAGCTAGACTAAGCTAGCCGGGGATGTGAACGGTAGGGTGCGCGCGCAGTGGCAACGTGTGTAGCCACCGAGAGCTCAACGGGTCAATAACTGAGCGCCTCGAGTGGGGATCGCATCGTTCTGCGATAGGCACGGAGACAGTGCACTGATTGACAACATTATCTCGCTTTATTGAATGATTGATGCAGATGTAGTTAAGGTTGATTCGGATTTTGATTGATTGTCTTTGAGATTGTTTGTGTATGCAAGTAAGATGCTACTGTGTTTTGCACTGATAGATAAGATTGTTTTATTACTGTGTGATAAAATTGTTTTATCTATATTTTGAAATAAATACTTACCTAAATCTTATGCAGGATGCATTCGATTTAGGTATTTATTTCAGATCTCAGATCCTCGGTCATAATTATCTCGTTCTTTTTTTATTATTTACTACTAATACATACCTATCCCCTTAGCAGAAAACGTTGTTACTCGTACTTTTGAGCTACTCGTTGTATAGCTAAGCACAGTCCAAATAAGTCACTGTATTGTGAGTAAGTAGAAGATGCAAAAAAAGATGAAAAGCTTTGGACTATTTAAAACCACCTACCAATACCTACCTACCTACCAATTCATGTGATTTTATCTAATAAGATTTTAATAATAAGGATCCTCCAAAGCTCATTTAAATTCCGAACGCTTATAAAGAATATCTATCAATCAAAATCCAACATGAAAATAATACCACCCTATCTCCTTTCCTAAAATAAGATAGTTATTTAAGCAATGGCGTGCTGTGCAGCTACAATAAATGATCGGATCGTAAACAAAAACAGGCCGGTCCGGGCAGCCGTCCGACCGGTTCGCTCCGGCCGGCACGGTTGTATCTGTAGCAAGCTTTCAAAGCTTTCCTATAAGAACTTTGGAACTTTACGATGGCATTGAATTCGCAAACAGAAACGTTTAGTCATTTGGTGAGTTAAAAAGTAGTAAGTATGTATCTAGTTAGTTCGTATCAAGGGTCTTTGAGATTGCAGTCCGTTTGGATAGATAAATTGACTCTAGTAGAGGCAAGCAGACAATGAGATTAATTACTTGCAAAGTTATACCTACACAGTGCATGAGCTTGGAAATGGAAGTTTGCACTGCGTAAAATTAATGAATTAGCAGTAGAAATAGTTAATGATGAAGCAAAAAAAAAAGAATTGCAATGGTAAATATTGTTATATTTGATGAATATGCCAATGATATCTGATGATGTAGAGGTCGTAAGGCTGAGTAGCCGAAGCTTTCCCCATAAGTAAATAATGAAGTGATTAAGTGAGATCAAAATCAAAAGACATTTATTCAAGATAGGCTAAGAATCAGCAGTTTTCAAACGTAAAAATTACAAAAGACGTCCCCCAAAACTCCCGCCCTTCACTGGTAAGAAGAAGTGGCGCAACAAATTATCCAGCAGCACAGCTGTTATACGAATATAGTTGGAATGAATATAATAAAATAATGTTGTCTACGTAACAAAAACTATGATAGTAAACTAATTATAAAATAGTGAGCTATCAAAATGAGTAAAAGATTTTCCACTTTTGAATTCTGATAATTTTTGCACGTAAGTCACGGGGCTATAAATCCTTTTTAGAAAGCTTTATATGATGTCGAATAGTAAAATGTCTCCTAAATTTGTCTAGACTAGAGATATGGCGCAGTAAGGATAATTTGCCAAAAACGGCAGACCATTGAGTTATATAACTAGAGAAGCAAACCTCATTAAAATATGTAAAAAAAGTATAACCACTATTTAAATGCGACGACGTAGCTTTGAAACCACTAAACATTTAAAAGTAAACATATATCTCTCTCACTTACACAAGTCGCAAGAACAATACTGCCGCTTAGATTAGACAAAGACCGCAATATAAAAGTGCAATGGCGGGATGGGGTTGCCTACCCATGCGAAATTTTACCCAACTTTTTAAACGTTAAAAAAAAACGTAACGTTTAAACGGTAAACGTTAAATTATTTTTTAAGTATGTAAATTATGTATTTCTTATTAGATGTGTATTAGAAGGTTATATGTAATGAAAATAATCAACGCATTTTCTTTTTGAACATTTTTTATTTCCTTTAGTTAATTTTCATACATATAATTTACATTTTTAAATATTAAAATATAAAAACATTAAAAAATATTAAAAATAGTAGCCCACCGGTATCGGGAACAGGGTCCAAGGTACCGGTGGTCAGGGCTGCTTAGAGAGGAACCTCCTAACGATACGTGCGGTGTCCAGAAGTATCGCTTTCTGGAGCAATCTTCCTTAATCCAGCTGCCTAACGAGAGCCTCTTCAGGTGTTGATCGAGGCTCTTGGCTATTATGCCATTAGCCGTCACGACTATCGGCACAACGATTGCTGTATCACATCCCACATGTCGACAACCTCGCGAGCCAGGTCAAGATACTTAATCTGCTTATCTTTTTCAGCTTTCACGAGGTTCTCGTCATGCGGGACCGCTATATCAATAATCATTGTGCAACGCTCTAATCGATCTATCACCACTATGTCTGTCTTATTGGCAACAATAGTCCTGTCAGTGATGATAGATCGATCCCAATACAACGTAATATTGCCATTTTCGAGAACTGGGTCGGGCCTACCTACAGTACGGTACTTCCAATTCCACAAGACTGTATTTCAGAGCAAGTTGCTGGTGGATAATCCTGGCTACAAGTTTGTGCCTATGCAAGTAGTCTCCGTTAGCCAGACGAGACCAGTCAGAAATAATGTGACGGATTGATTCCCCCGGACGGTGGAATGCCCGACAGATGTCAACCGTGCCGTCCTTCACAATATATTTCCGGTAGTTGTTCGTCATCATAACTTCGTCCATAATCGCGAAGACAAAACCTGCGGTTTCCCCAAAGAGTCAGTTTTCTATAAGTCCTTTTCTTTTTGAAGGTTTTTTTAATTCTTCCATGAATTGCACTGTTTCATCATTTACATTTAGCTGCATTTCGTCTTCTTCGCTCAACATACGTTTTTTTTTTTCAGTTCCTCTATCGTTTTATATATATATTTTTTATTTCTAGTCTTTTATCGTTTATTTTTTTAATTTCTAGTCTTTTATTTTTTGTGATATATTTTTTCCTTTTCTTAGTCTTCTAGCCGATAAATTTTTCAAACGGTGAATTATTTTTCTCATTTTGGGCTTTCGGGGCGTTTCAGTTATTTCGACTATCTCTTCGTCAGTTTCCACAGCATCCACATCCATATTTTCTTCTTCTGAAAGCTCCACCTGCTCTTTAGAATAACGGTTGTCCTGAAAAATATACAATTTATTGTAGGCAAAACAGCTATTTACAATCTAAAAACTAAGTTGAAAAAAACATTCAGTACACAATGTAGTTTGCGTCGATATAAACTAATTTGTTGCTGTGGTAGTTCAATGAGAAGGCATTTTTTGTTGGCATTACCTATAATTTTATAATATTAATTGCCGCATAAAATCATTACTTACAATAAGCATTACAATTGCTTGATTGGACAAATAAACACGGCCACATTCGCTTTTTGGGCCTATTTTATCTTGATCACGGAAGTGCTTCAAACAAATGACGTTAGATTTAGTAGGTAGCCAGTCAGTCTCTTTTCTCAGCAATCGGATTATTGATTGAGAAAATTGATTGCATCTTTAGGTACTCTGGAACATTGTTAATTATTATTAAAAAATATTTAAAATCGCTTATTCCATAAATTAAAAACTCCCACAAATGTGGGAAACTAAAACATAGTTTTTAGTTGTAACACTGATCATGATTAAAAAAAAATCTACATTTTATTTATTTTACTGCGTTTTTACGATGATATAAACACAGAAACAATAAACTTACGTGTGAAAAGTAATTCCGGTAGTTTTTGTAATCTAGAATCGCATTCTTTCATTACGCATTTACCCGTTTGGGCGATATTTTTTGTCGCGTGTCACTCGGTTCACTTCGGCTGCCGTCATACAGAGCACTGAACTGACGTTAGCTACGCATACGGCCGTGGCCGTATGTCCAGTGGCAACGCCTTGGCGCGGCAATTGCTAATCTAGTGTATATATATCAATGCGGCAGACAGTTTCTTGGCGCACAGCAAGAATTTGCTGAAACGTATGCACAGTAGGTGACTGCTGTGTACATACCTACCTAAGCTTGCAATTACATCGTCATTCTTCTGCCCTTATTATCCCAATTTATTTGGTGTCGGCGCAACATGTCTTTTTCTTCCTTGTGTTGTCTTTTTCTTTCTTATGTTATGTTTTTTTTGTTTGTTTTGTCTTTTTTCTTCTATTAATTGTCATCTCGGTAGCCACCCCCTTTCTGAACTAGCCATATCATAATTCACACAGCCTAGTCCATCCATCTTTTTTTTTGGTGTATTATAGCCATCTAATCTTGAAATTACATGAACTCAATTATTATAAAAAAAAATTGTAATTATTATTATTATTTATTATTATTCATTTATTTGTCGGATAACATGATCAATTATGGTTAGTAACAATAGGAGCTTATAAACTATGTTAGTAGGCAATGAATTTAAATTAAAATGACAATCAAACATAAAATAAATAACAATTAAAATAAAAATAAACAAAAACATGACCCTATCACTTATCCTCTACATAAAACATAAAACATTAATTTAAATATCTTTCATCAGCACCGGGCCCGCAGCTATGTCTACGGGACCAGTGCACAGTAGATTCCTCTAAATAATTCCTACAATCCTAGTCTCCTAGTTATTGGCTTCCTGTTGACTATGTTTATATTTGTTTAGCTTTGTTAACTGTAAGTCTGCCATGTTCTAATAAATAATATAAATATATATTATATCTCCTGCATAAATAGGTTCGTGTCCAACTGCTCTGTCTGGATCAGAAACTGTCAGTAAAAACTCTCAAACGGATTCTTCCATATAAGGAACCTCTATTATAAAAATAAAATAAAACTCATACATTCCCGTGAGAAACGACCAACCATTAGAAATATCCTGCAGTTTTTGCATCATTACCCGTCTGAGACTTTTAGCCTTGAAACTTCCAGCCTCTGGACGCTTCAACGCTAATATTTCCTTCGTATAATTTAGGTAGCATAATTTGTTACTTTTTTTTATCAAATCCTGAACTGGAACTTCCAAAAACATTTAACAGAACTGGTTTGGTCGTTAGTCGGAACATGCAGTGTCATTAAAAGTTTGTTTATTTGTTTTCACTTATACTTAATATCGACGAAGGAAATCAAAACATCGCAAAAAATCTCGGTCTTATTTCACGCCTCGGATTCGGACTCAGTGGAACTAAAATTAATTTATTTTTATAAGCATATCCTGCGAGTCACGATTCTCATGTAGGCTCATATGACGTTTTTATTTTGGAAATGAATGGAAAGTGTAATATAAAGGTAAGTTAGGAATCTGACCAAGGTTTAAAATGCAACGACATACGAATACGAATACATACATACAATCTAATAAACATTAAATCTTACAAAAAGTGAAACATAAAAACTTTTTTACAAAAACAAAAACCGACTTCCAAAAAAAACACTACAAAGTGAAAAATAACTTTAATTTCAGAAGTCGGTGTCTTTGGATCTTTAGTTTAGTTTTTTGCCACCGACTTCCGAAATTAAAGTTATTTTTCACTTTGTAGTGTTTTTTTTTGGAAGTCGGTTTTTGTTTTTGTAAAAAAGTTTTTATTTTTCACTTTTTAGTGGTTCGGTTTGTAATTTATCTAAGTTACAATAACCCAATGTCAACTGCTCATCACGTTTTACAAAATGTTGCTTTTCCCGATGCAGGGACGTTAATTGTTGAGGAGTTCTCCTAGTAAGAACCAGGAGAAATGGAGCTCATGGTGAAGTCACCATCACCATTATTTTGACGAGCATAAACCATATTAAAGTAATCGAATCGCAACCTAACTTGTTATATACTTAGATATAATTGAGTATTTCCGATGGCCCTCTGTGGTCTTCATCATCAGTTCCAGTTCACCGAATGGTACTTTCCGAGAGCAAATGCACGAGTTACTATAAAAAATACCGAAATCGATATAGGTGTGCCCATAAAATTTGAGGGTTTTCCTCGATTTCCATGGGATCCCATCATCAGATCCTGACTTGATGATCATGGGACCACTTGGGACGTATACCCTTTCGAACAAAAAAAGAAAAATCCAAATCGGTCTAGCCATTTTCGAGTAATCGGGGAACATACATAAAAAAAAAAAAAAAAAAAAAAGGTTCCGACGAATTGAGAACCTCCTCCTTTTGGAAGTCGGTTAAAAAGACAAAAAATCTTCAAATTATTGCCTCAAAACCTTATAAACTTAATTTAAAAGAAAAACTGATTCATTTGCGAGCAACACAATCTAAACAAAGCATCTAGGAATCAGATAGAAATCAAGATCTACACTTATAAACAAAGAATAGATCTGCGGTTTTTATTTAGCGGAACGACACGAAGTCTGACGAAGTCGTCGACCTGCTGCGCGCGAGCAGTGATTCACTCACTTTATAGTAAGTACTAGCTTTTGCCCGCGGCTTCGCCCGCGTGGATGTCGGATCGCATTGCCTGCCCGCACTATTACTTCGTTTTCGCTTAGCGTTCTTTCTGACATTTTTTCTTCTTCCGACACCTAAGGGTCCTAGAGTGATGTTAAGGGTCCTTGAGTGTTGAGTGTTGTGTGTGTGTGTTTGTTGTGATGTGATATGCTTATAGTCTTCCTTAACAATTGGGCTTATCAAATGCAAAAATAATTATTAAGTCCGTCTGTTACTTCCAGAGATTAGGGCGTTCAAACCAACCAAAAAAAGTGTGTGTCAGCTCCGACGGGAGTTTACTTCTGTTTTTGTGCCGTTTCGAGTTTCCGACTTTCTATTTTTCGGTCATTTCTGTCGGGCTGGGTTTCTTCAATGAATCAGTGCTATACAAATAGCAACTTTAAGGTGTAAGGGCACTCGTCCCCCCTCTCCCTCTTACTTCTCCTCCTCTCACTCTAACCACCTCTCACTCTCCCCTATCATCCCCCTCACTTCTCCCTCTCACCCCCTCACGCTTCCCAATCCCTCTCCCTCTCATACCCTTCACCACATGCCTTTCCCGCTAACCTCCCCCTCCCCCTCACCCTGTCCCACACCCCCTTCACCGCTTTCCCCTCTCCGTCTACCTACACTAACTCCTCCCCTCCCCCTCTTTCCTTCTCCACACCCACTACACCTCCTCCCTCACTACACCCTCGTATCGCTCTCCCCTTCCCTCCATCATCCTCCCCTTTCCCTCCTCACCACCCCTCCCCTCCCTCTCACCACACCCTCCTCTTCCCCTTTTCCTCCTCATGATAGCCACGACATTCATCAAATTCCTCATCACCCCTCCCCTTCCCCTTTCCCTCCTCACCACCCCCTACCCTTCTCCCTTTCCCCTCTACCCTTTCCTCTGGGGGAAAAACTATTAACGACAAACTTTATTACTTACACTTTATTACTAACGGCAAATATTTGTGCAAAGTTTCAAATTATTTAATCAAACATTTTTCATATAAACTATATTCCCTGTTTTCACACCCACAGGGATGGAATTTTAAAAAATCGTTTAGGGTATTTCCGTAACTTGACTGAAAGATTATTTACACAAATTTTCGAGTTAATCAAGCCCCGCAGTAAAAAACTTTATAATTTACTTAGATAAATATTCATGCCAAGTTTCAAGTCTATTAACTCAAGGAATAAGATTTTTCATACAAACTTTCATCCCCTATTTGTCCCCCTTAGGGATGGAATTTCCAAAAATCCTTCCTTAGTGGATGCCTACACTGTATAAGTCTCTAGGTCCAGCGGTTTGGGCTGTGCGTTGATATATCAGTCAGTCAATCAATCAGTCAGTCAGGACTTTGAATTTTATATACAGGGTGATTTTTAAATGACCAGCCAAATTTTCACAGGGTGTTCTACCCATGAATATGAACAACTTTCACTATGGGACCAACTTTGAAATCACGAAAAAAAAACCAGCGGTTTCCTACAAAAGTTCAATACCTACTCGATCAAAATGTATGAAACAGCTGATATTTTTTTGCGATTTCAAAGTTGGTCCCATAGTGAAAGTTGTTCATATTCATGGGTAGAACACCCTGTGAAAATTTGGCTGGTCATTAAAAAATCACCTTGTATATTAGGTGTAAAAAAATTAACTGCAAGAACTTCGTCCACATACTCGACATCGAAAAACAAACACATTACAAAAAAAAATTTTCGCGGAATCGCGAAAAAAAAATCAGCTGTTCAATACATTTATGTTCGCATAATTCGTCAAAATGTACTGAACAGCTGATTTTTTTTTCGCGATTTCAGGTTTGGTCTCATAGTAAAAGTTGTTCATAATGATGAGTACAATGACCCCTTAAGAGGTTGTGGGTTACTTATTTTACACCTTGTATAGATAGATAGATGTGTGACGACATAAATGAAAATAACAATATATTCGTAATGATTGACATCTATAGACACATTTAGAGACAAAAATCAAGAACAATACATACCTATGATCCACAATAAACTTTTGATTGATTGATTGATTGATTGAAAATATTTTTGGACAGCTTTTAGGTTCAAATACCCGTATGTGCGGCGCGAGGTGTGTTCGTACTCTGATAGAATAGCTTAACAAATGTTCGCCGTGATTTTGACATAACTTTTTCATTTATGAACCGATTGACATGAAATAAACACTAAATGTTAAGTGAAGCTTACTACAGTATATTAGTGAAAACCGCATGTAAATCGAATAAGCCGTTTCTGATATTAGCGTGCACAAACACACAGACAAACAGACAAACAGATAAACAGACAAAAAAAAAATTAACTACAATCTCGGGTTCGGCATCGATATAATAACAACCCCTGCTACTTTTTTTTTATATATTTCCATTGTACAGACACCACTTTTCTACAATTTTATTATATGTATAGATCAAACTCCTAATGGTTTATTTTAGTACGCTATGTTTTTGTTTTGTTGTTGAACTAATTTGGGCCCAGTTTTAAGCAGGTTTTTAGGGTTCCGTACCAAATTGGTAAAAAAGGAACCCTTATGGTGTGACTCAGTCTGTCTGTCTGTCTGTCTGTCTGTCACAGCTGGATATCTCAAGAACTACTAATGCTATCAACTTGAAATTTGGAACAGTTTTAGATAACCTTTACGCAACTATTTTGCAAATAAGAAAGAATTAAACATATTTAATTTTTTTTTGTAATAGGGACTGAAAGGGGGTCTTAAAAATTCAAAGTGAGGTTACTAGGGCATGTGGGGTATCATATGAAAGAGCGCTGCTTGCACATTCTTAAACTATTTTTTATTTTTTTTTAGGCCGCATAATTTTCGATTTTTGATGAAAAAAAATACCGTTCCCCCCCTTATCTCCGAAGTTTGCAAAGATAAAAATCTGAAATTATTCTATGTAATAGAAGTTTATGTAAAGATTACAGGAAAAATAAAACGATGTCTCTAAATAGCACACTTTTTCAGAAATCGGAACGGAACCCTCGGTGCGCGAGTCCGACTCGCTCTTGACCGGTTTTTTTAAGTTGGCGTCAGTGATTTTTAATTCGGGTTTCGTGTCTTGAAACAAAATTGTTTCTGCTTTTGTGCATGTGAGGTTTTGGAGTAATGGTTGATACATCATCTTCCTGTCCTTATCCCAATTGATTTGGGCTCTGCTCATTATGTCTTCCTCTTTCATCCATATCACTATCAGGCATCTAAGTAGATATTCCATCCATACTAATATTATAAATTCGAAAGTAACTCTGTCTGTCTGTCTGTCTGTCTGTCTGTTACCTTTTCACGCCTAAACCACTGAACGGATTTCGATAAAATTTGGCAAGGCTATAGATGGTATCCTGGGGACGGACATAGGCTAATTTTTTTTTCAAAAATAATCCTACAGGGTGTCATATAGGGGATGAAAGTTTGTATGGGAAACTCAGTATTTCTTAAGTTAGGGATGTGAAAATTAAAATGTGTGCTTTTGATAGGAAATAAAGAAATATGCGGTTCAGCGTTTTTGAAAAAATTTATATTTTTTCAAAAACTTTATATAGCATCCTGGGAAAGGATATAGGATACTTTCAAAAACAATACTACAGGGGGTGATATAGGGGATGAAAGTTTGTAAGGGAAACCCAGTATTTCTTAAGTTAGGGATAGCAAATTTATGCTTTTTGTAGGAAATTAAGAAATATGCGGTTCAGCGTTTTTGAAAAATCATCCCCTAAGGGGGTAAAATAGGGGTTGATTTTAAAATTTACAAAACTGCACGGATTTCGATAAAATTTGGCAAGGCTTTATATAGCATCCTGGGGAAGGACACAGGCTACTTTTGGTCTTAAAAAATAATCCTACAGGGGGTGATATAGGGGATGAAAGTTTGTATGGGAAACTCAGTATTTCTTAAGTTAGGGATGTGAAAATTACAATGTATGCTTTTGATAGGAAATAAAGAAATATGCGGTTCAGCGTTTTTGAAAAATCATCCCCTAAGGTGGTAAATTAGGGGTTGATTTTAAAATTTACAAAACTGCACGGATTTCGACAAAATTTGGCAAGGCTTTATATAGCATCCTGGGAAAGGACACGGGAAAGGACAGGAAAGGACATACTATTTTTTACAAAAATAATACTACAGGGGGGAAATAATACTATAGGGGATGAAAGTTTGTATGGGAAACCCAGCATTTCTTAAGTTTGTATGGAAAACATAGGGCATATCCCTATGCCCTATGTTTTCCACATGAACGTTCCCATGGGATATTTTCCGACATCCACGCGGGCGAAGCCGCGGGCAAAAGCTAGTCTTCCATAAATTCCATCTATAGTTTCGTTCCATTGTTTTGTGTGATGGTTGATTATTTACGTTTGTTAAAGTGTGAAGTAGACACCGTTACTATAATGATCACTGTTACTAATTTTGATAATCTATCCTGTAATTATATTTATAGTAGCTTCTGCCTGCGACGAAAATATATCCCACTAGCTTTTGCCCGCGGCTTCGCCCGCGTGGATGTCGGAAAATATCCCATGGGAACGTTCATGTGGAAAACATAGGGCATAGGGATATGCCTGATGTTTTCCATACAAACTTAAGAAATGCTGGGTTTCCCATACAAACTTTCATACCATATGGGATGAAAGTTTGTATGGGAAACCCAGTAAACTTTCATCCCCTATATCACCCCTGTAGTATTATTTTTGAAAAAAATAGTATGTCCTTTCCTGTCCTTTCCCGTGTCCTTTCCCAGGATGCTATATAAAGCCTTGCCAAATTTTGTCGAAATCCTTGCAGTTTTGTAAATTTTAAAATCAACCCCTAATTTACCACCTTAGGGGATGATTTTTCAAAAACGCTGAACCGCATATTTCTTTATTTCCTATCAAAAGCATACATTTTAATTTTCACATCCCTAACTTAAGAAATACTGAGTTTCCCATACAAACTTTCATCCCCTATATCACCCCCTGTAGGATTATTTTTGAAAAAAAAGTAGCCTATGTCCGTCCCCAGGATACCATCTATAGCCTTGCCAAATTTTATCGAAATCCGTTCTGTGGTTTAGGCGTGAAAAGGTAACAGACAGACAGACAGACAGACAGACAGACAGACAGACAGACAGCCAGACAGACAGCCAGACAGACAGAGTTACTTTCGAATTTATAATATTAGTATGGATTTTACTCGTTGATAATGTACCTAGCTTTCCATTGGTGAAAGAATTTTTAAAATCGGTTAAGTCTGTTACAAACAAACATACTAAAAAAATCTTTTGTCTTTATAATATTAGTTTAGATAAGCTTTCTTATCCTTAGAAAGCCTGTAACTGAAAGTTTTCTACAGTTTATCTAGATAAACTGCAGGGGACAGCGAGATAGACGAGGCTAATCGTCTATGCCGCTGTCCCCTTTCATTGAGTTATAATGTATATTCTATAGTATTATTTTATTAGTAAGCATATAGCTGAATTATGAACCACTTAGATCTGGCATTAGACGCCGCTCTGATCGAGTTTGTGATGTAAAGCCTCGTACTATATGCGTGCCAAATAAGAATAGTACTGTCAAGACGCCATTTTGTTCCGCAATACTCGTGAACTTCATTACCAATGCGTACTAATTTCAGCTATCGGCAGTACTAATTTGACATCTATCGTGTGAAGTTGGCAGCAAGCGTGATCCTATTCTTATTTGGCACGCATAGTAATACCGTAACAGCACGTCGCCATATTACTTAGATGAGCTCAAAAATAGAAATAAAAATAGAATAGATAAATAAAAATATCTACGTCTGTTCTGTAACCAGAAATTAATTCAAGAAAAAACTCGACATTTTTATAAAATCGCTTAACATATGATTATGATTTATGATGCAACAGAAAAACTTGTGTTCTAACAAATCGGAAAACACAACCTCACCCTCTCTTACATTTTTAGGTACTCACACACGGCTCAAGTGAAATGTACCTATATGTGTTGTATTTCTATAAATGTTTGTTAAAATATCTTTGTTATGTTTAATCTTGGAACAACCTACCCTCTCACGAGGAGTCGGGCGTTGGTAGCTGCGCCACAGTTTTTAACTATTGCAGGCAGCTATCATCGTTTAACATTGCTATCTCTGAAATATATTTGTTTTCTATTCCCAGTAAACGATTATTACGATTACAATTACGAGTAAGAATCTAAGCCCACCTCTTTTTACATAAGTTATCTCAATATTTAGATTTTTTTAACAGTTTCTTGACCTAAAACTGTTTAGTAAACACCACATCTTCTGATTTATCTCCAATTCTTATAATGACTTCACCAAAGCGTTTGATACCGATAGTTTAATTATTCCTATCGATAATTATCTCATTACTGTTACTGGTAGTCTGTATCATCCAACTGCTGGGCACAGGCCCCCACCACGACTCGTGTGGCCCACTGGACTAATATTTCTTATTGTAACCGAATCATACAACTAATTTATGTAGTCATAGTCTATACTACCTATATACTATATACTATAATATTATAAAGAGGTAAAATTTGTATGTAAGTTTGTAAGTTTGTAAGTTTGTATGTAGGGGGTAATCTCCGGAACTAATGATCCAATTCTAAAATTTTTTTCACTGGTAGAAAGCTACATTATTCCTGAGTGCTATAGGCTATAAATTATATTTATATCATGCATATTAGCCGAGCTATCACAAGTTTTGTCTAACAAGTCGGAAAGAAATACCTCTTTAAACAGACTTTTTTGCATGCGTTGCCTAAACGGTTGTTTATAATTGATAACAATGTATGGCAGTCTGGTCCGTCTTAAATAATTCTACAAAAAAGTCCGCGACACCATATTTCTATCTTTTATATTTTATCTTTTATACATCTTCTTTTATATTTTATCTTTTATACATCTTTTATTGTTTTAAAAAAGTATTTTTTAGACATACTTACGTTTGGATGATTATTTAAACAACAAAACATTAATCCTTATCAAAATAAGATATTTTATGATCACAAGGACATCATGGAGATAAGATTTGGCCTTTACAGTATGGCAATTGGTCATACAGTTTCGGAGATAATATAAAATTACTAAAACGCAAAATAACTTTAATTCATACCGGTTCCTCTTGAGCAAACATGTTTAGAGCGGACGTTTTATCAATTTACCCATAGATGGCGTTGTGCAAAATGTCGGTGGAATATAGCGGAAGAGTTTGTTTTTAGGGTTCCGTACCAAAATGGTAAAAAAGGAACCCTTATGGTGTGACTCAGTCTGTCTGTCTGTCTGTCTGTCTGTCTGTCTGTCTGTCTGTCACAGCTGGATATCTCAAGAACTACTAATGCTATCAACTTGAAATTTGGAACAGTTTTAGGTAATATTTACCCAACTATTTTGCAAATAAGAAAGAAATAAAACGATATGTACTTTTTTTGCAACATGGGCTGAAAGGGGGTCTTAAAAATTCAAAGTTGGGCTACTAGGTCATGTGGGGTATCATATGAAAGAGCGCTGTTTGCGCATTCTCAAAAATATTTTTATTTTTTTTAGGCCGCACAGTGTTCGACTTTTGATGAAAAATGTAAAAAAATACCGTTCCCCGCCCCTTATCTCCAAAGTTTGCAAAGAGAAAAATCTGAAATTATTCTATGTGATGCAAGTTTATGTAAAGATAACAGGAAAAAAACACAATGTCTCTAAATAGCACACTTTTTCAGAAATCGGAACGGTGCGCGGTGCGGTGCGCGAGTCCGACTCGCTCTTGACCGGTTTTTTTTGTTAGTTTGTTTGAACGCGCTAACTCTGGAACTACCCCAGTCGGATTTGAAAAAATCTTTTTGCATTTTATAACCCAGTTCTTGAGGAGGGCTATAGGCTATTTAACATCACGCTAGGGCCCTTAGGAGCCGAGCGCGAAGTAATAGCGCGGGCAGGCGATGCGGAAGGATATAGGCTATTTAACATCACGCTAGGGCCCTTAGGAGCCGAGCGCGAAGTAATAGCGCGGGCAGGCGATGCGGAACAATATAGGATATTTAACATCACGCTAGGGCCCTTAGGAGCCGAGCGCGAAGTAATAGCGCGGGCAGGCGATGGGGAAGGATATAGTATATTTAACATCACGCTAGGGCCCTTAGGAGCCGAGCGCGAAGTAATAGCGCGGGCAGGCGATGCGGAAGGATATAGGATATTTAACATCACGCTAGGGCCCTTAGGAGCTGAGCGCGAAGTAATAGCGCGGGCAGGCGATGGGGAAGGATATAGTATATTTAACATCACGCTAGGGCCCTTAGGAGCCGTGCGCAAAGTAATAGCACGGGTAGGCATTGCGATGCGATGCGTTGGGGTTGGTGGGTGGGGGGTACAAGAAATTTAACGCGGACGAAGTCGCGGGCAGGAGCTAGTATATAATATATAATAATATTATAAAGAGGTAAAATAATCTCCGGAACTAATGATCCAATTCTAAAAATTTTTTCAGTGTTAGAAAGCTACTATATTCTTGAGTGCTATAGGCTATAAATTATATTTATATCATGCATATTAGCCGAGCTATCACAATTTTTTGTCTAACAAGTCGGAAAGAAATACCTCTTTAAACAGACTTTTTTGCATGCGCTGACTAAACGGTTGTTTAAAATTGAGAACAATGTATGGCAGTCTGGTCCGTCTTAAATAATTCTACAAAAAAGTTCGCGACACCATATTTCTATCTTTTATATTTTATCTTTTATACATCTTTTATTGTTATAAAAAAGTATTTTTTAGACATACTTACGTTTGGATGATTATTTAAACAACAAAACATTAATCCTTATCAAAATAAGTTATTTTATGATCACAAGGATATCATGGAAATAATATTTGGCCTTTACAGTATGGCAATTAGTCATACAGTTTTGGAGATAATATAAAATTACTAAAAAATAACTTTAATTCCTATCGGTCGCTCTTGAGCAAACATGTTTGGTGCGGACGTTTTATCAATTTACCCATAGATGGCGTTGTGCAAATAAGTAATTTTTCTGAATTGTGAGATTTATTATTTCAATAATGTCGATGGAATACAGGGGAAGAGTTTGTTTTTTTGTTAGGATTTGAAAAATTCTTTTTTCATTTTATAACCCTGTTCTTGAGGAGGGCTATAGGCTATTTAACATCACGCTAGGGCCCTTAGAAGCCGAGCGCGAAGTAATAGCGCGGGCAGGCGGTGCGGAAGGATATAGGCTATTTAACATCACGCTAGGGCCCTTAGGTGCCGATCGCGAAGTAATAGCGCGGGCGGGCGATGCGGAAGGATATAGGCTATTTAACATCATGCTAGGGCCCTTAGGAGCCGAGCGCGAAGTAATAGTGCGGGCAGGCGATGCGGAAGGATATAGGCTATTTAACATCACGCTAGGGCCCTTAGGAGTCGAGCAAAAAGGAAAAATGTCAGAATGGATTCTAAGCGCAAACGAAGTAATAGCGCGGGCAGTCGTTGCGATGTGATGCGTCGGGTTATCAAGACATTTCACGCGGATGAAGTCGCGGGCAGAAGCTAGTATTATATAAGTCAATGACTGTAGTTATCACATTTCTCCAGAGAAAGCTAGGAAGCGTCGTGTCGTATGCGCAAGCGCTCATTACCCGCTAGCCGCTAATTGTTGCGGCTAAAGCAGTCGCCAGCACTGATTATATATATATTCTATACATAGACTTATAAAATTCTATAGTGCTATTGTCATGGATTAAAATGGGTATAGATGTTAGAAATTAATTAAACATGGTTCGGAATCGGAAAGTTTAGTATGAATGCGGATTGGCATTTTAAGTAGGGAAAGACCTAAAACGAAAAATCGGCCAAGTGCGTGTCGGACTACGCACAATGAAGGGTTCCGTAGTTTGTATGAAATCAGCCCAAGAACAAACTAACATTATAGTTGAAATACATGTTCTCTCATACATTCAAATAGTAAATGTAAGTTTGTACTCACAATATTGAGAGATTTACCATGTTATCTTAAGACCACAAACTTCTTATAGGTTTTCCTGTAATCTACAGGTATAGACCTATTTTCTGTATTTTTTCAAAATTTTAGGTTCAGTAGTTTCGGAGATTAGGGGAGGGGGGGGAATGGTAAATTTTCGTCTATTTTCTTAAATAACTTTAAAACTATTTATTTTAAAATTATAAAAAAAATATATTTAAAACCCTCATAGCATACCCTTATCCCCTTCATACCCTTTCATTTGATATATCACACGGTACAGTTTGCAAAACTTTTTTTTTTTATTTTCTTATTTGCCCCCTAAAAGTGACCCCATATTCAAAATTCATTTATTTACTTCAGTCGTGCATGTTTGGGTCACAGAAATCCATATGTGTACAAAATTTCAAATCGGTCGATTAGATTCGGAGCAAATTGGCTGTGACAGACGGACAGACAGACAGACACACGAGTGATCCTATAAGGGTTCCGTTTTTTCCTCTTGAGGTACCGAACCCTAAAAACCGGGCAAGTGCGTGTCGGACTGCGCACAATGAAGGGTTCCGTAGTTGGTATGAAATCATCCCAAGAAGAAACTTAACATTATAGTTGAAATACATGTTCTCCCATACATTCAAACAGTAAATGTAAGTTTGTACTCACAATATTGAGAGATTTACCATGTTATCTTAAGACCACATACTTCTTATAGGTTTTCCTGTAATCTACAGGTATAGACCTATTTTCTGTTTTTTTTTTTTCAAAATTTTAGGCTCAGTACTTTCGGAGATAACGGGGGGGAATGGTAAATTTTCGTCTATTTTCTTAAATAACTTATGCATATTGGCAATTGGCATATGTATTTCAACATCGCTGTTCACATTATGGCGACCAGCGACCCGATAAAACTGTCAGTGACGACACATTTGACGTTCTGGCCACGATTTCGATCGGGTCAGATATAATATTGGCATAGGTACTGTTTTGTATTGCGCCGCCGTTCATTACTTCGGTGGCGTGTACTCAGGGAGGACTCATTTAAACATGGAGGGCGAAATAAAAACAGACGTTTTGATTTCGAATCCGAATTCAAACAACGAACACGAGGAAAATTATATCTGAAGTAATTTATTACTTTCCTCACTTTTGCCCCTCATTCATCAATGTGAGGAAAATAATACAAATTGTTTTGGCTGGCTTGTGCCTAAGTGATAACAGCCGTACGGGTCCATCGATCAGGTTAGGCTACACTTGCCGCGGTTGGTAAATGGGTGACTATCTTTACATACTTACCAAGACCCCTGTGTGCCTCGGAAAGCTCGCTAAGCCGTTGGTCCCGGGCTCCCGGCTGTCATTCGTGGATATTTGACAGTCGTTACGGGTCATCAGAAGCCCGAAAGTCTGACAACCGGTCTTTTCAAGGGGTATCGTATTACCCAGTAACTGAGTTGTGGTCTTGTGGAGGTCGGATAGGCAGCCGCTCCTTGTAAAATACTGGTACCTACTCAGCTGCATCCGGTTTGACTGGAAGCCGACCCCAACAAAAGTAGTTGGGAAAAGGCTGGGCAGATGCTGGTGGTGAATCTTGTGGATATTTTTGTCTACAATATCGTAGTTTCTGAGTGTTCTGCGTTGTAACTTTTGTTGCTATAGGCACATCTAAAAAACAACAGTACTTGGCTTAGTGTAATGAGCTTCTTGTTTTTATTTTATGTAGGTAAGTAGATAAGTACAAGTTTCATCTGCGTTCCACTTTTAAATTATACGTTTACATTTTTTTCTTGATTATGCATGACTGGTCATTTTTACACCGATCACAAATTGTTTTTTTCTGATACCGTAGTAAGTACCTACCATGTTACTTTTATCACAAAAAATATGACCATATTCAGGGTCCAGTGATGAAACGTTAACGACAGGTGCTTCGTTTAATGACTATGTAGATAATTGCTGTCAGTAGCTATTAAGTTTATAGGCAAGTAGTAACATACCTACCAACTTATTGTATTACTAGCTTTTGCCCGCGGCTTCGCCCGCATAGATGTCGGAATATATCTCATGGGAACGTTCATGTGGAAAACATAGGGCCGTCCGATTTAGCTATGCAAACTCAAATCGCTACGATATATCGTTGCCGTGTATGGTGGCCTTAAAGCTCCCAGTCAGCGTGATTTTTTCCGACATCTTCAACAATCATCGTCATATTTCAGACAATTTACAAAAAACCATAGCAAATAACCACTGAATCACTGCTTTGGTGAAAACCGTATGAAAATCCATTCGTCGTAAAAAAGTCGCATGAAATAAAGACTAAATGTTACCTCAAGAAGTCAAGATACGAACTATGACTACATTTCCAATCCCTTAAATCTCTTAAAAAGAGGTAGGTACACAAACATTTTAATATTATTTGTGAATTTTCAAATCAACCCATATTGTACCTTATGTATGGGATGATTTTTCAAAAACGCTGTACACACAGCTACTTATCAAGCTATACATTTCCAGTATAAGTTGACCTCTCACTGTACGGAAATTCTATACAATGTGAGATCACCTTAAACTGGAGCTGTTTGTTATGTAGCCGTGTGTACCACATATTTCATAAAAGCATAAATTTGAATCTTCATATACGTAACTTAAGAAATGCTGGGTTCCCCATACAAACTTTCATCCCCTATATCACGCCCTGTAGGATTTTTTTGGAGAAAAAAAGTAGCCTATGTTCTTCCCCAGGATGCTATCTATAGCCTTGCCAAATTTTATCGAAATCCGTGCAGTTTTGTGAATTTTAAAATCAACCTCTATTTTACCCCCATACGGGATGATTTTTCAAAACGCTGAACCTTATATGACTTTATTTCCTACCAAAATCATAAATTTGAATCTTCATATACCTAACTTAAGAAATGCTGGGTTCCCCATAAAAACTTTCGCCCCCTATATCACCACCTGTAGGATTATTTTTTACGACAAAAAGTAGCCTATGTTCTTCCTCAGGATTCTATCTTGCTAAATTTTATCGAAATCCGTGCAGTTTTGTGAATTTTAATATCAACCCATATTTTACGCCCCTTGGGGGATGATTTTTCAAAAACGCTGAATCGTACTTTTCTTTATTTCCTACCAAAATCATAAACTTGAATTTAGAAATGCTGGGTTCCACATACAAACTTTCATCCCCTATATCACCACCTGTAGGAATATTTTCTAAGAAAAAAAGTAGCCTATGTTCTTCCCCAGGATGCTATCTGTAGCCTGGTCAAATTTTATCGAAATCCGTGCAGTTTTGTGAATTTTAATATCAACCCCTATTTTACCCCCTCAGGGGATGATTTTTAAAAAACACTTAATCGCATGTTTCTTTATTTCCTACCGAAAGCATAAATTAGAATTTTCATATTCCTAACTTAAGAAATGCTGAGTTTCCCATACAAACTTTCATCCCCTATATCACCCCCTGTAGGATTATTTTTGAGAAAAAAAGTAGCCTATGTCCTTCCCCAGGATGCCATCTATAGCCTTGCCAAATTTTATCGAAATCCGTTCAGTAGTTTAGGCGTGAAAAGGTAACAGACAGACAGACAGACAGAGTTACTTTCGAATTTATAATATTAGTATGGATATGTTAAAAAATTAACTTTACAAACCGTAAGAGGTGCTTTAGACCATGGAACTGAATAACTTTTACTATGGGAACAACTTTGAAATTGCGAAAAAAAAACAGCTGTGTAATACAGTTTATAACAGTAAGTATTAAACTATAATAGGGAACAGCAGATTTTTTTCGCTATTTATGGCGACGTTCGCGTTCGCAAAAATATCGCGGCGGGATTTTATCGCGCACTAGATTTTCCACTGTCGTTGTTGAGCCGACCATTGAGAATCCAACCTAACAACAACATAGTGCATTCTAGCGAGTCGAAAAAAACACACTGTTGGATTTTGAAAATCCAGCGCGCGAAACAAAATCGCCGCGATATTTTTACGTCCGTGCGAACGTCGACTAAAGGTGAACGTCAACTGCCGGTCGATTCTGTAAAAATCTCACCGTGAAAACTTAGGTGAAGTGAGTTTGTTTTTGCTAGAAATTGACACTATTGACAGCTCACTCCACGCTCACTTCACCTAAGTTTTCACGGTGAGATGGTTACAGAATCGCACTGCTGGTCCGCGCCGGCCACACCGCACGCACGGCACGCAACGGATTTCGGTTTGCTATCTATGAATTTATATAGCACTGCGTCCACTATCGCTACCGGGCGCACCGAACGCCGGCTAAAGTTTGGTAAAAGTTATTTAGTTCGATGGTCTAAAAAACTCATTAAAGTTTGTAAAGTTAATTTTTTAAGACCTTACAAATAATCATGAAACGGGCAACATGTTCTAAAGATGAGTACCTACTCGTAGGTATAATTATTTTTGGATTGAAATGGGGTAGGTAACCTACAGTGAAGTTTACAATGATGAAATTGGAACACACTTAAAAGTGTGCTGGAGGCCTTATTTATAAGGCATTTACAAAGTATCCCGGTTAAGGAGCCGACAACCACCCAGGTTGACACGCTAGATGCTTTGCCTACTTGTAGCACCTTGGTGCTGGTAGATACAGATTGCAGAAGGTACCTAAGATATAAGTTGAGTAAAGGTACAAATAAACGTTATAGCCTCCAGAGGCAGCAATACAGCAGCAAAGGACACCAGCGAGACACAATAGAAGTTTTATTATAACTAGCTTTTGCCCGCGACTTCGTCCGCGTTTCCGTCGTTTTTCGTAAAAAAGTACCATATGTCCTTCCTCACGGTTCAGTGGTTTTGATGTAACAGACAGAGGCTCCACTGTACTATCACACCCGCGCGTCCGAAACTTCACATTGGTGAATCATTTGGGTTAGGTTAGAATAGTGACCATTACCTCTATTGCTAGTGAATCATTTGGGTTAGGTTAGGTTAGGTTAGAACAGTGACCCTTAACGCGCGACGGCGAGCGAGCGAAGCGAGCGGTGCCGCGGCAGCGGCCGCCGAGCGCCATATCCCCTCTATTTTTGGTGAATCATTTGGGTTAGGTGAGGCGGTGAATGTCTCGTATATTAGACGATGAAAGCCTCAGGGTCATTGACCTTGATTTCAAGGTCAATGGTACTCGTACTGTAAATTTTTTTTTTTTCGGCGTCTATTATTTGGCGCACTTTGTTGTTTTCAATAATACACTAAAAAAGGTCTATTGTACCCAAAAAAAAATAGCTAGTATATAAAATCGCCGGGTGCGTTTGTACAGTGGTTCCCAGACAGATTAACTTTCGTATTTTAGTAGGGAAATATAATATGTCAATCCACAATACTGTTGAAAAATATCGCAATAAGGAACCGCAGAATATTATTATTAATAGCTGTGCCAGCGAATCCGTCAGCGTGTAACTCCTTGTATGTTATTAAGTTAATATATTGGACTGCTAAGCTATCGGGAGTTACACGTGTTATTGTGAGTCAACCATAAAAGATAGACATATGCTGTTGTGGGATATTTTTTAGATAATTTTATGTAGAACATTTCCGTCATAAATGATGTCTATGTAGCTTTAACCATTAAGGCTGCACACGCGACGGAAGCTTAAAAAATGGAGCAACTTCTCCCGTTTTCCCAACATTTCCCTTCACTGCTCTGCTCCTATTGGTTGTAGCGTGATGAAAAGTATACTATAACCTCCCCAGGAGTATGAAGAATAATTGTACCAAGTTTCGTTAAAATCCGTCGAGTAGCTTTTGTTTCTATAAGGAACATACAGACAGACAGACAGACGGACAGACAGACAGACAGACAAAAATTTTACTGATTGCATTTTTGGCATCAGTATCGATCACTAATTACCCCCTGATAGTTATTTTGAAAATATATATCATGTACAGAATTGACCTCTCTACAGATTTATTATAAGTATAGATTACCTACTGCTATAGCCGTATAGGGTCCTTCAAAGCGTTAATAGGGATGTTTCGTGGGTAAAAAAATAAATTCTATTTAGTCCGTCAGTCAGATAATAAAAAAATATTAGACACGTATTTTTTGCTTTCTCATATTAATAAAAAAATACTTAGATAAAACGCATTAAAGTAGGGGCTCGCTACGTCACAACTATAACAAACTACGTATAAAATCTAGCAAGGAGTGACGTCATGCCACATTTTAACTCAATGTATCATCAAATATATTGATTACGTAAAAAAAAGAAAAAAATACGTGTCTAATATTTTTTAATAATCAACCTGTATGACAGAGAAAAAAACTTTTTAACAAAAAAAAAAACCGACTTCCAAAAATCACTACAAAGTGAAAAATAACTTTGATTTCGGAAGTCGGTGTCTTTCGTTTTTTATTTACTTTCTTTTTTTTTTGCCACCGACTTCCGAAATCAAAGTTATTTTTCACTTTGTAGTGATTTTTGGAAGTCGGTTTTTTTTTTTGTTAAAAAGTTTTTATTTCTCGCTTTTTAGTGGGTCTGTTTATAATTTGTATAAGTTACAATAGTCTAATGTCAATTGCTCATCACATGTTACAAAATATTGCTTTTCCCGATGCTGGGACGTTAATTGTTGAGGAGTTCTGCTGGTAAGAACCAGGAGAACTCCTCAACAACCACTCACCACACGCATTGTTTGACGAGCGGAAATTGCTTAGCAACCATATTAAAGTCGAATCGCAACCCGTGAAATATTTATCATTGAGTAGTTCCGGTAGCCATCTGTGGTCTTCATCATCAGTTCCACTTCACCAAGTGGTGCTTTCCGAGAGCAAATGCACAAGCTACTATAAAAAATACCCAAATCGCTATAGGTGTGCCTATAATATTTGAAGAGTTCCTTCGATTTCTCCAGGATCCCATCATCAGAACTGGATTTTGAAAAAAATGGGACCATTTGGGAAGTATACCCTTTCCAACAAAAAATTTTTTTTTCAAATCGGTTGGCAAACGACGGAGTTATGCGCGAACAAACATAAAAAAAAAAAAAAAAAAAAAAAAAAAAAAAAAAAAAAAAAATACAAACATCCGAATTGAGAACCTCCTCCTTTTTTAGAAGTCGGTTAAAAAAAAAAAAAAAAAAAAAAAAAAAAAAATACAAACATCCGAATTGAGAACCTCCTCCTTTTTTAGAAGTCGGTTAAAAATAGTATATCATGCAATTAGTGAATAAAGGACGGATTTAAAGCGAGGGCCGTAGATGAATCACGAGCTAGTGAAGGAATCTAACGATTGAATCACGACCTTAGGGAGTGATTCATGATGATTGAATCACGAGCGTAGCGAGTGGTTCAAGTGTTAGAATCATGAGCGACGCGAGTGATTCATGGCCCTCGATATAAATCCGTTTTATTCAAGAGTTGCATACTATACTTTATACCATGACTACGAGAAAAAGAAAGATTTAAGTAAAAATAGACATAGGTAACTATAATGAAGAAAAAGGAAAGCTAAATTAGCTTTGATGTAAACCAGCCGTGATTTTTTGGGTAGCAAGTTTTCCACTATATCGGCCGCCCTCTCTTTCATAAACTCAGGTGTTAACACATCTTCATCACTAGAATGCATTTTTAATCGATTAGAACAACACTAAACAAACACAAAATTAAAGATTAAAGTAACACTAAACTTTGTGTTCGTACAGTATTCAAAATAGCGTCAATTTACTAAGGACAGCAAAGAACATAAAACAGTTTTTATTCTAATGCTAAACTCCTTGTCGAAAATGTTGACCAATCAAATTGAATTTAGAACACATCAATATAGGTCGAATACAAAGATTACACTTACACTAGATACGGCAAGCTACGACCAAGCGTGCCGTGCATGTTCGACTGTTCGTACTAAAAAAAGTCTGTTAGCTCAGTGACTCTTAGCGATTGAAACAATTCTGTTTACTCTGAGCACATCACTAAATGGCTGGGGTGAAGTTATCGTAGGTATAAAAAAGATGACACGTTCGGTTTTCATACTATCTAATAACATGCCGTATCTAGCCTAGGTACTCTAAATCTGTGGTCGAATACATTGGTGTGTTCCATTTTCAAACATCAAAACAGTGAGTAAAAGTGCTTTTTATTCACTGTTTTCAGTGAATAAAATAAGCTTTTTAGAGGGGGAATGGTATGAAAATATTTGTATCATTTCTATTATTAGTAAGATGTTGGAATAGGAATCTGAGTGCAACGCTTCCGTGCTACCTACACTTCAATTTGACACTCCGGAGTGCAAAAAAGATCATAAAAACCTTATAACCATTCAGTCTACCAATATTCAAAGAGCGCAGACTGCACTATAAGAGATAGATAGGTATGTCTGTAAAGCGTCGTGGGTTCGAGTCACGAGTCACGCTCTGCCACACAATGTACGGAGGGTCCCTTTATGACTATTCATTAATTCAACCACTTGAATGGCGCAGTGGCCGAGAATGACGATAGTTTGATAATGCATCGAATGAAATAATGATTATTTTAAGTCTGAGTGTTGCCACTCAGACTTGAAAGTTTTGCAGATGCAGAATATAATCAGCCTATGCCTATAGGCATATCTCTATATTTCTCTATATTTTACGAACAGGAAAAGATAAAGAGAATATTTTTAAAACACAATTTTTTAGTAATTTTGAGAAAAGAAAAGATTTTATTTATTTAAGTAAGAAAAGAACCCCTGATCCACCCCTAAGAAGTAACCCATGATCGTAATCAAACAATAGCGTCCAGAGGTACAAAAGTTCACGTAATCAAACACAAAGTAATTAAAATAGTTACCTACATCTAAACGTGAGCAAAACAACATCTTTAGTTCAAAAATCAGATCACAATAGTTGCCTTCGACTCAATAGTTCAATGCCAAATTCAAGATACAATGTCTTCAACAAAAGATAGCAAAAAAGATAAAATCTACTCCAAGTCCCCAGCAAAAAGTTCTTATAACTGGCAAAAAACAATCGTGCTATACAATATACTACGTAATATTATAATCTACAATCTCGAATTTTCGCCGAAATCGTATTTGACGCAAAAAATACTGTCGAGTGTTCATTTCAGATCAGTGAACTTGCTAGCGACACTAATTGATGCAAAAACTCAAGAATATATATCAACAGACATGTAGGTATTATCCAAAACGAATCTACCTATGAAAAAAAAATTTATGGAATAGGTAGGCCTTTTTTCCAAAATATGAGTAACTACTACACTAGGAAAACTTTAAAAAAGATTTCAGACGTTCTAGATTATGTAGAAATCGGAATAACTTACTTCGAAGGTATTCTTCGAACTGTATTCGATATCCAAAAGTTTATTTTTTATCTTAGTTACGTTGATTTAACCTAATTGCAGATCTATATATGAGTTAGCAGCATTCGAAGTTCAAGTATCTAGATGCTATAATAAAATTAAATAATAGGTATTTACCTATGAAATTGCCGTTTTGTATGAAAAAATTTAAACGAATTTTTTTCATGTATTTTTTATTTGTATTAATCGAAGTAATCACCCATGCAATCAATGCATCTTTGCCAACGCAGTGGCAGTTTATTGATGCCCTTCTTAAAGAAATCAGCTGTTCGGGAGGCAACAAATTCTTCAAAGGCATTTTGTACTGCCTCTCGGGTATTGAATTTTTTTCCCGCCAAGAAGTTATCCAAATTCTGAAAAAAGTAGTAGTCTGTAGGCGCCAGGTCTGGTGAGTAGGGCGGATGACGGAGAACTTCCAACCCCAGTTCTTGCAACTTGGAGACCGTCTGCTGTGCAGTATGAGGTCGCGCGTTGTCGTGCAGGAGCAGCGGAGACGAGCGATTGACCAATGCTGGTTGGAGATGTGCCAGCTTCTCCATCATTGTATTCAGTTCTTCACAGTACACATCTGCAGTAATGCTCACCCCGTTTGGTAAGAAGCTGTGATGAATCACACCGGCGCTAGACCACCAAACAGTGACCATCACTTTTCTAGGGGTAAGTTTTCGTTTAGGGCATTGTTTAGGTGCTGAACCAGGATCCAACCAACTTGCTGAGCGCTTGCGGTTATCAAACAGAATCCATTTTTCATCGCAGGTAACAATGCGGTTCAAAATTCCTTCATTTGTGTGTCTGTTGAGCAGTGCAAGGCACGTCTCGACGCGTACTTCGCGCTGGCGATCATTGAGTTCGTGGGGCACCCATTTGTCAAGCTTTTTTACCTTGCCAATTTGACGCAAATGGACCAATATTGTTTTGACGCTAACGTCGAAAGCTGCTGCTAATTCAGCCGTAGATTGTGTATCATCAGCTTCCACAATCGCCTTTAATTCGTAATTGTCGACCAAAGTCTTCGGACGACCGCGAGGTTCATTTTTCAGGTCGAAATTTCCAGAACGGAAGCGAGCAAACCAATAACAGGTGGTGCGTTGGTTTGTAGTGTTAGCTCCGTAAACGTCGTTGATGTTGTGTGCCGCTTGTGCCGCGTTGCTGCCACGACGGTACTCATATTCCATAATTACTCGAATTTTTAACGTATCCATGATGACGAAAAAGATTGAAATGCGATGAAAATGTAACACTAATCAATAAACAAATGACTACTTTTGGAAAAAAAATCCATGTTTTTAAAATAAAATTAATTTGAAATTAGAATTCTTAGCCAAACAAAAATTATTTTGATTTGAAATGGCCAGTACTGCAGAACGGCAAATTCATAGGTAAAGACCTAATAAAAAACATTTGTATCAAACCTGGCATCATTCAATTAGTATTTTATACCATCACCGTGTGCTCGATAAGATTGCCCATTAGATTTAATGACGAACTTCCGTACCTACCTACACAGTTTAGACTGCAATAGTTTTTAAATAATGCTTTAAGTTTGTATTGCCCTGTGGCACTCCATGCGTCGAAATCATATTAGCGCAACAACACAAGGCATCGGCAAGGTGTAAGATGCTGTTCGCTATAATCATGTTGTATGCTTCCAGGCTTGTGAACGAACAATACTTTGCAGCTAAACATCTATACAACGCCTTCAGCTCTCGAAGCAACAATGCAGAAGCCTTCATCACCGCAGCCGCCCTGGCACCCGTCAACCGCGTCTTCCTAAAGGCTCTTGAGCCAGTTGCAAGAGTAAGTATAGGTAGTCGTTTTATGGGACAAGCCAATCTAGTAGATCCCAAGCTCGGCAAGTCCAAGACGATGGAAAATAAATAAACTGCCTTGGACCGCGCCACGGAATGCAATAAAAAGACTTAGGAGTAGTGAGAAAAGACCTAAATTTTGGTTCCCTCCGAAGAGCGAGGCTGTAGGCGCAAAGGGACGTGAATTTAGTACCTATGATCTACATATTATAACATCAAGCCTGAATGCCCCAAATAATTGGCAGAGCTGTCAAGCAACTATTCTGCCAGTTATTGCCACATAGACTGGTACGAGTCTGTTTCCCGAACGTGCTGCTGAGAATTTTCTAAAGGAAAAACCAAATAGAAGCGCCGTTCAACAGCGACCCACGGTTAAACTATACAGCTTTGAAAATGTAGGCGAGATCGTACATTGCGACCCACAACCGCTGCGAACGAGCGAGGGAGAGAAACAAACCCGTGCAGCAAACGTGATGGCAAACCTCTCCGTGAACATCCTACGTAGCAGCTGCTCAGCAAATGCGATTGCCTATAATGTTAATTAAATTTTTAAAACTGCAAAAAATATTTGGATTTGATTTTTTTCCCTGTTGGTTTGAGGAAAATCACAATATACGTTATACATTATTTTTGTATCCTAGGCGGCAACATATAGTAGTTTTGTCCTTAATCTGTGGATCGGTACCAGAGGAAACAGTTGTATATTCATAATAATTATAACGTACATTTAGTGAAAAAAAATGATTTTAATATTTTTCTTGTGTATAAAACTGTCTATTTTACATTTATGTGTGTCTGATCTTGGATATCAGTGTACAAGAGGTAACATTTTTTAATATTTATATCTACCTTACAAGGACACAGTTTAACTGGGATTCATCGATGAGTCTCCCAAACAAGTATTGTAGCAATCAAAACCTTTTATTATAGTAATCTCATGTTCCGAGGTGCACTAGATCTGATGTTGAATGCTCAAATCAAATCAAAAGTCATTTATTCAAACTAGGCTGAGAATCAGCACTTTTCGAATGTCAAAATTACATAAGACAGTCCCCACAAAACGCCCGCCCTTCACAACTTCCTAGAGCTTTAGCTGGGAAGAAGAAGGGGCACAACAAACTACCCAGCAGCACGGCTGTCTGTTCAGTTAGAAAAACTTGATTCTATACAATAGTACGGAAAATAATTCATTCGATTTCGTGCAGATTCTTCGAACGAACGAAATCTAACGAATCTGCACGAAATCTAACTTGGAGAGATGTATTAATGATTTTTATGGTTAAAATTATGTAAATACATATGTTTTATTTCCGCGTATCATATTTTGATCAAGATACAACCCGACACGGACCTGCAAATTGCAAAAAAACCCAAAAAAAAATAATTTCGCGGGCTACCACAGCACATACCCTTAACGAAAATACTACCTATAAATAACGCCATACGCTATATATATAGCTACGTTGCCGTTCCGTACGTAGGTTTATATTTTTGTGCGCTCCGCTCGCGGTCGCTTAGCATTGGATCACGATGCACTGTTGCCGCTCCGCCTTGCATCGTTATTAAACAATTAACGTTAGTAAAGACTAAACTAACGTTAAAATTGCATAAAATAACGTTAATTCTATTACTGTTATTTTCATTATTAACGGTAACTCTGACAAACAGAGGTAACGTTATGAATTTTGACCGGTATTTATAGCCCTGCTAACCTTAGTATCACATAAAAGTCGTATATAAGATCTTCCTCCTGTTAAAAATATTATGTCGAATCGTTTTTGGTTGTCCGCGCCGTTTCCTCAGATAGAAGGATGCGTAGGCTTCCTTCTGTCCTGAACTGAAAGCCTAGGATTGTAAAAACTAAAGATAATGTAACATTTTCCATTTATTTCAGACGATTCAAGGAATAATCCTAACATATTCTTGATTGATGATCACAACAAAACTCGTATAGATATGGACTGGTTTTATCAAACCAACTTAAACTCCAAATTTGAAAGGATGTGTAAAGGTTATTATAATATTACCCGCTGCTCTCTAAAAGATGCAGAAAAACATGAGTAAGTTAATTAAACTATAAATTATTGAAATAACTAATACCGAACAACATGTAGGTTTTATTGTGCAATAGTCCGGTCAATTTAGACCAAAAAATGAGAGTGAGGTTACATAAAGTCCCAACAAGCTGAATTTCAGTGAAATTGTTCAAAATATAATTATAAACAATGTCTAGAAGTTCCCCATCATTCCCCTGTAAGGAAAAAATTTTATTCAAGGTCAAAAGTCAAAAAAATGAGTTTTTCGCGATTTTCAGCAAAACGGTAAGTTTTATCATAAAAGTACCTCAGACAAAAATTGTAGATCATAAAATTATCTATAAAAAATGTATCAATACTTTTTTTCTTACGAGCCACTGTTTCTGAGATATAACGATTCATAAAGTTATAAAAGTTGTTATCGTCATAATATACATGAGTACGCCACGTATATACATCTAGAATTGTTATATTAAAAAAAAAAAAAAAAAAAAAATTAAAAAGAGTAATTCAACTCAACAAGAAGTTATTACCAACGGCATCCGCTTTCTCCTTTCTATGTACGGAGCTCCTAAAAAACTACCTGTTTAGATAAGCATCGATATGCATGTTTCGTTAAAAATACTAAAAATAAAAAACAAGTTCAATTAGCTTGTCTTCCTCCAACCTCAGTTGCTGCTCACCAACATCTTTTTCGAGTATATTACCAAGTTCAAGTGTGGCTTGGTTATCAGCTAGACCCTACAGACTGGGGTTGGAAGTTGGTCAACAACATATTAGAGCCAGTTCAAACTTTACTTCCACCTGCGCCGGAAAAACTGCTGAACACTATTTTTTGCAACTGCAAAAAGGGATGCAGTGCTAAATGTGGTTGCAAAAAAGTCGGACTGTCTTGTTCTTTGGCATGCACAAATTGTCAAGGCCGGTCGTGCTCTAATATTTAATCACAAACAATGGAGGATTCGTTTGACTCCGACGAAGTATCATGCGATACATCGCTATTGACGCAATTTACTTGCATCCAAAATGAAGATGAAGAAGAAACAGGAGAAGTAGAACAAGAAGAAGAACAAGAATTTGAAACTTACGAATAAGACGAATAAACTTCAACACTTTTTTTTAATTTACATCGCTTTTATCTTTCCCAATCTTTGAAAATTTCCGTTATTATGCAATAGTTTTACATTAAACAGGATCACAACTGACCCGTGGAGTAGGCCACTGGGGAAACCACGTTAAAAAAACGCGCTAAGTACACTACCTCATAGGTGGCGTGGAAACGTGTGCATATTATGACGATAACAACTTTTATAACTTTTTGAATCGTTATATCTCAGAAACGGTGGCTCGTAAGAAAAAAAGTATCAATACATTTTTTATTGATAATTTTATGGTCTACAATTTTTGTCTGAGGTACTTTTATGATAAAACTTACCGTTTTGCTGAAAATCGCGAAAAACTCATTTTTTTTACCTTTGACCTTGAATAAAATTTTTTCCTTACAGGGGAATGATGGGGAACTTCTAGACATTGTTTATAATTATGTTTTGAACAATTTTACAGAAATTCAGCTTGTTGGGACTTTATGTAACCTCGAATGTCTAAATTGACCGGACTACAAGTTGAGTGTTTTATTAGTTTAAGTTGATACATCCAGCAAGACGATGCAATCGAGCTTGTTAACATTGCTCATTGGACTGTGCAGTATGCACACCTCCGTCCAGCCACCGCTATTACGCAGGATATGCACGGAGCGGTTTGCCACGTTAGCTGCGCCACAGATAAAGCAACAGAAGTTTATCTTTATTTACAACCTTGAATTAATTACCCACGTCCGCTCGGTAGATAAATACGCGTCCGAACGTGCGTAACTGCCGCGCACTCGAACTGTGCCTAGTATGTGCTGCGATTTCGAAACGCGTCGTTTCGACCGTTTACTATGAAGATAAACTACTGTATCATTATTATACTGTGGTTTAAGTCGGTGTTTCCACGGTCGTAATAAAATCGCGGTGGGATTTTATAGCGCACTGGATTTTCAACTCTCTACTTAGCGCCGGGAGTTGAAAATCCAACAGTGTGTTTTTCGTCGCGCTGGGATGCACTCTGTTTTTGTTAGGTTGGATTCTCAACGCTCGGCTCAACAACGAGAATTGAAAATCCAGGGCGCGATAAAATACCGCCGCGATTTTATTACGCTCGTGGGAACGCCGACTAACGTTCCCAAGAGCTACCTAACAAAAACAGAGTGCATCCCAGCGCGACGAAAAAGACACTGTTGGATTTTCAACTCCCGGTGCTAAGCAGAGAGTTGAAAATCCAGTGCGCGATAACATCCCGCCGCGATTTTATTACGCTCGTGGAAACGCCGACTTAATTCTCTTACAGACAGAGGCGCCTTTCTCTGTAAGAGCCTTTACTGTGCAAGTTGAGTAAATCCGGCAAGACAACTAGCAGTATTGCGCGCTGTGCAGTATGCACACCACCGTCCAACCGCCACGTCTGCCACGTTAGCTGCGCGGTTCATTTTAGTGTATAGTCTATGCATTTGTTTCTCAGCCACGCATCCGTGCGTAGCGGCCGTGGGTCGTATTGGACGATCCCACAAACATTTTCATACAAAGTAAAGCTAAAGTAGGTATTTGCGGCTGTGGAGCGACGTCTTTATGCACAAGCAAAAACCATGTCTTGAAACGGTGTCCAACTTTAATTTAAAACTAAACTAAAATCATATTTATTTTGTTTTTTTTTTGCAGTAACGTTATCCATTTTGCGGCTCCCAATTATTATGATGGAAAACCACTGAAGAATTTCGTGTACGCCGGTAACATAAGCAAAATCGATGATGCTGTATGCACTAAAACAGATAAAGCTCCACCTGAATTTGATTGTAACGAAATAGTCAATCTTGTCAGCAAATCAGTGTTAGAACTAAATGATGGTCACGTCTACAACTTTGTACAGGAAATGAATGTAAGAGAATCTAGTGATGACGAATATTTTAAAATAACGCACAGAGAAAGTTGTAACCCTTTTATTCAAAACACATTAGACCTGAAGGTGGTGCTCCTTTGCTTGCGTAAGCCTTACTATAGAAGATTAGTTAATATACATCCCTTAAAACTGGTTATATTAACAGATAATGATTGCCCTTATTATTTAAATAGAATAACGGTACCTTGGGAATCGAATTGGAACATGAATCGTCTTCTAGCTGTGCTAGCCCCTAAACCATTTGAGCCCGAATATTCAGTTCCAACCATATTCTATGAAACTCCATATCTGTTTTCGGAAAATAAGGCCACTTTTCCAAATTCTATGAATATGGTACCATGGCGACTACTGAAGTATGGATTTCTAAAGTTTATTCAAACCGTGGGCTGGCAAAGAGTGGCGATTGTGACAGACGATTCAGAATACAGTCTAGATTTTGAAGACGAGCTGACTGCACTGTTTAATAAAGAACGAGTGATGTACACTGTGATCCGGTGCGAGGACGCCAAATGTGAAATGGGAAAGGTATTTTTTTTTGCATTTGCTTTACAATAAGTACGACATTAAAAGGAACCGAATGCGACGGCAGATTGTAGATGGCAACGGTGATCCGGTTGACAAGAAGCGCAGGCGACAGTGCTGCTGTAGTTTTGATCCCGAGCATCGGCATCGGCGCTTCTCTTCGTCAGTTTCACGAAAGTCAGTTGTCAAACAAAAAACATGACTTGTCGCTTTGACTACTGGTATGCCGTCTGCAGTACCTGCTCGTCCGCAGCAGCAGCAGGCGACACTATCACCCCTATTACCATTTAAGGACGGAAGCGTTTTCATAGAAATACATAGAAACCAGTAGTGTTTCAACGGTCTGCCTTAGCGGTTGGGCGGCACTGCACGCAACGGTAAAATTAATGAGCTTAGATGGATAAAATTCATGGACATAATTATGATTTATAATGATTTATATTATAAATGGTTTTATTCATAATTTGGTTTTATTCATACTTTCAGATAGCACAAGAACTCAGTAGAATTTCAGCGAGGATAGTAATTGCCAACGTCGAAGAGAATCATACTAAATACCTGTTTAAAAATGCTCACGACAAGATCACATGGCTAGTGAGGGACATGGTTGGGGAAAGAGAAAATCAGGTACTGTACGCGGCCGTGGAAATGGCACATTAGAGCAAGAATGTGCAGATTTTGAAAATCTGCCGTAATTGCAGAAATAATTAAAAAGCCACGTGGACCCATGTTCGGTTCCGTGCGAAGCGTGCGAATGTTAAGCATTTTGCTATACATTTTTGCGATAGGCACAATTCAATATGAATAAAGTCTTAAAACTAAGCAAATATAAATATGCGAGACGAGTGTTTTCAATTTTGAAAGTGGCGTATACTGCTAAGATGCAAAGTGGTGGGGTGTACCAGGGCCCGGTGTTTAGGAGCGCCCTCAGTGTCCGAGCCGGGAGGTCAACAAGGAAAGAGCACCGTAATCCAATACGTAAGACATGGCCCCCCAATTCATACTACGAAAGCTTAAAATAAAATCTAACCAATAGCTCTTACACCGTAGGTAGTCTTGATTCTTAAACTATTCTGCATAAGGCAACCATGTGTATAAAAATCTGACCAAATCGGGGGCGGGGTGTTATATTTTTCTAGGTTATCTTAATTCTTAAACTGTATGAATGGTCGAAAGAAAAGCTAACCTCTCCGAAGCAGGGTGGAAAAATTAACGAGTTCGCTTCGCTCGCTCTTGAAGCCTAGATTTTCATAATTCTGAAACTTTTCTGCGTAAGTCGAGAAAGTAGTGGCTATTTCTGTATGAATACTCTAAAGAAAATTTAACCTCTCTTCTGAGGCGAGGTGCAATCATTTTCGAGCGCACTTCGCTTACTTAAGCTTGCAGGGTTCTCTTAGTAAATTCTCCGCCACACCTGTCAACCACACATGGAACCAGTGCTAGCAACCAAAACGGGACCACCCGCTACATAGAGGCAGCGGCGGCACTACGCGATTATCAGTCTGTTGATGATTTCATACAAAAGCTCCTTTGTATTATCCGAAGAAAACAACAAAGAATGAACAACCTGGTCGGTTCAACTTGAGTTTGAAAAACAAAAACTTGAGTTTGAAAAAAAATACGCTGTGGAGTGGGTGCAGGGTGACAGGGGCGCAACAACAGGGACTCTCATCACTCTGGTTCGAATCTATTTCTTGCTGGGGCCTCCAATATACGTCTTCGATTTAAGTAAAACTTTGACTTATGTAACAGTATCCCCTCTCTCATAACATGTGTGAGAGTCTCTTTCTAAATTCCCGATGTGCCATAATAGTAACGCCCGGGAACTACTTACAAAAAATTATCTGCAACCTTCGTCATGGCATGATGAGGCCATGATGAGGCCTTAGCAAATATTTATCACGCCGAAGTTTTGCTACTTAATAAAAGTTTGTTTTTTGTTTAGTACCTGCCCAATTATCAAGACGCATTCTCCATCAGTTTGAGTATAGACGAATATACCAAAAAAGGATGCAATGTGGAGGATAACATTCTGATCGGTTTGAGCAGTATTTCCCAAGCTTACAAAAATATAGCAGTAGAGGACTACAAAGGAAAAAAACGCGAGTTTTTCAGGTGATCTTTACATATTACAAATTAAAGTCGTTTTTCGTCCCTGTATTTCTGTTTTGTGTGTTCTTTTTATTGTTTTGGTGTTTGTTGTGTGCGTTGTTCTTTTACCCGACGTTTTCTATCTATTCTGATCCGGTTTTCACTATCATTTAGAGAATTTATTCCGGAAGGTTTATGTGTATCTATGTGTCGCAACCAACTGATTTAATTATCCGTTTAGTCAACCGCCTAGCATTTTCACTAAACGGCGCCGTTAATTAGCGGCCTGAATGATATTCAGCCGATACGTCTAATACAACCTTTAATGAATTGGCTAGCTGATGCTTAGGCCATTATACAATAGGGTTCTGCAACGTCTCCGGCGCTGCGGGAAGTGCAACACCTTCGCCCTGACGTAAAAAAGGATAGGCACCCGTGCAAGCAGTAGCGGCTGAGCCTGGTCGCCTTTAGCAACCAGCAAGCCGAAGCTGCGTCAGTGAGCATGGGCGGGGTACACTCTAGGGGTAACAGCCAAAAGACTGTGGATTGGGGGTGCCCCGATTCGGTTTTACGTAAACGCATTTAAACTGTGAGAAACACCAGAAATATTGTGGGTTCCCGACGCCATATCGACTCTTTCCGCTACAAAGGGCGTAAATACCATTTTAGCCAAATTCACTTTTTGATGCAGTCTTCTATCTATCAGTCAATGAAATAAGACTGCATCAAAAAATGAATTTGGCCCAAAATGGTATTTACGCCCTTTGTATCGGAAAGAATCGATAATGACAGTGTGCATTTCGGCAGAAAATGGAACTAAATTGAAATGGCTGGGCTAGGCACGTAGATCCAAGTAATTTCCGAGCTGTTTGATTGAATGTCCGGCAACTGTCAAAGTGTCGTTAGTAGCGATCAGACCAATAACAAAGCAGTTTTTGTACGGAATTTGTAGTGAATTCATAATTAGAAATAATTATTGAGGAAATGCTTAGATGTTGTGTACCAAATTGTAAAGAAACTGGAGGCCACCAGTTTCCTCAAGATGAGAAACTTAACTTTTTAACACGACAGAAAGATTAAGTTCCGTCGTTTAAAGTTATTATTAGAATGATACAATGTTATCCATGAAACATTGACCATAAAATTGTAAAAATATAAAGGAATTTATGAACAACAAATTACCTTTCTGCTTTCTTTCCACGTAAAGAGGCGCTTCTTTTTCTTAACTCTTCTTTTAACTCACATATTTTCCAAGTGGAATACATACTGTTCTAAATCGTAAAAAGTCAAGAAATCAAGGCAAATATGAAATCCGAAGCGCATATGTTTATGTCACTTAATTAATGACAAGGGCTCGATAGTGGCGCCATCTGAGATAAGCTTTCACTTGCCGACCCCATTGGATTAACAGGGTATTAAATTTACGATTTTTTACTTATAGTCCTACTAAAAACCATGCGATCTTTCTAATTTATGAACGCATGACGATATGACAACAAAAACGTTGCCAATTGAGTAGGTAAGTTAAAAAAACACATTAGGTATAGGTGAGGGGGAAGAAATCGCAAAGCTACGAACAGGTGGGGCTGCTAACGCTCTACTCATAACATCGCACTGTCATTTTTATGTCTCAATGTTTTTCGGGTTTTCAATAATTATAACCTAAACTAGCGTGTGTTTTTTGTTAATACAACGAACAATGTATTCAACGTGGACAGTACTGTAGAGGTTTTAATACGTACAAGCCAAAGTATGGGTAACTGGCTGACATTCCGATCATTCAAACATCGAATGTTCTTATAAAAAGTGATGGTGGCTTTTTATAAGAATCGTCAGATAGCGAATAACTAGGGCTCCGCGTAGGACCTAGGGAGTGAACTATAATTTTATTTCTATTTTAATATAGCGGGCTTCAGCCCCATTTCTTCTTAAACTACTGTCTTTTATTATAAAGTAGTTAGCCTCCCGCTGTGAGGTTCGAGTCCTCACATTTGGTGGAGGCGCCGCCGCCGCCGCCGCCATAGCTGAAGCTTCATAGCGACCGCGAGTACGCCCGCGGTACCTCTCGAAGGTTTTTTGGAGTGCGCCGATACGGCCGAGTTTAGCAAAGCGAAGTATTTAAGAATTTGTTGCTGTTTGGCGTAGAAGTTATTCCGCCGGACGCAAGACGCATCACTATCGCATGCCGAGCGATATGAGGAGCAGTGGATCCCCTTAAACAGACTAAGTGGTTTTAAATATTATTATTATTAATGAGTGATCATCATGGTGCTGATGTTGGACTATTATTTCACGGGCATCGACGCCCGATGTCTTGAAAAGTTTATTGCTGATTTCTTACGAATAGCCAACATTAATGGATGGCGAGAAAGCGATTGGTCGCTAATATTGGGTGCGTTTCTTGCAAGTGCTGCGAGATCTTTCTACAACTATACATGGTCGGACGGTATGTCCTTTGAGGCACTGTGTGACGCATTATGGGCAGAATTCCCATGTAGATGCCATAAGGGAAAGATTATTAGTTGTGCGCCACAAGAGGCGGACGCACAAGAAAGGTCTGTTGAAGACAGACAGGAAAATGTTTTATGTGTAGATGATAACATGCAATTAATTTCTAGTGAAAGAGAGCAGGAAGTTGATGTGTTAGAAAAATGCAATGCAGGCAGTGAAGTAGATGAAGATGAAGTTGAGGTCATTGCTGAGCTCAGCTGCGCAGAGAGCAGCCCAATGGTGACCGAAAACGATGTGCAGACAGACGAGGTGCTTATGAAGGAAGACCAAGAAGCACTGGAATACTCGGGTCTGTCCAATCCTGTTATTATTATATCTAATTTGTCTGTGTGTCAACACGATCATGTTCACGATGTGAAGAATAATATAAATAACATCGCTTGTGAACAATTTGATCAAGACGATCAAGATAATTTTAATTTCAAATCTTCGATTTCAAAGGAGAATGCCCATTCCGATCTGTCGTCGGAGACAAAGGAGATTGGTGATTTTTGTCTTTTGGAAGTCGATTTAAAGTTAGGTGAACAGAATGTGGAGTCATGCGCAGTCAAGACAACGGTTGATATCGCGCAAGTAGAAATTAAATATATTGAAAAAAGTGGTGATAGGTTCCCTAATATCCCTTTACGACACCGAAGTGTCATGTATAATCCAAAACGTGTTTTATTGAAGAAGAAAAAGAATTTATCTATAAGGAAGATAAAATGTAAAAGATTGGTTCCTAAAATAAATAATTTAAAAAAGGATAAGAAAACCAATAATTATTTTGTAAAGAAGTTTTCCATTTCAAATTATATGTTTTGTAAATTGTATAAAAGGAGGTTGAGAGATATTTTTGAAAACTATATTATTAGATGTAAACTTTTTAAACCTCTTACATTTATTGGATGGAAACTTTTTCTTTTAAGAATTATTTAATTGTCATCGTTCTTATTTTCAGTTTATCATGTCACTGCATTACATTTATGACATCAGCAGGGCATGAAGTAATAATGTATTATATTTTCTAATGTTCTAATATTGTTTTTTTTTTTTGTGTAATATTTCATATGCTGAGAACTACATCGGACGCAACCAACAGCGTGTGAGGTTACGCTACCCCACAACGCTGACCAAAACAATTAAGAGCATGAGGGAGTGAAACCTTAACGTTTTTCGACAACGTCGGTTCGTTACGGGTCGATAGGGCCGGTTAGCATGAACATCCTCCAGCATTTAGTATGACGTATTAGGAGTAGTGGAAGTTTTGAGAAACTGTGAATACCTTCTAGAGGGGGGGTGACTTTGGTATGAGTTGTAACCAACTTTGCTGACGGGACATAGTCCTTGCAAAGTGTGTTGAGTTGACACAATTGGTGCAGTTTATATTGGAGTATCCACAGTTTGGTCAATATGGACCAGTAGTAATACGTAAGGGTTCAGTGTTGACAATACGCGATATTTTTCTTTGAATTTGCTGGAGATTGAACATGAGTTAGGTTCTGCGTTAGAATTTTAACTTCCTGGCGCATTCCTCCCTCTGGCTCGATACTGTCCGATGGATTAATGAATCACGATGTTGAGTTCTTTAGATTTTCAACCCCTTCTGGGCTGATGTGAATTGTCACATCGTATTGTTTTTGTAGGGGGTACGTCATTCTTTTCCCTCTGGGTTTTGTTTGACGAGGCTCAGACTGGATAAATGCGATATTTTTGGGTGCACAATGGCACACTTTAATGTTAACTTATCTGACACTTAACATAGTGTTAGATTTTCGCGTTTCGTTTGTCCAGAGCTTAGCCTGTACATATAAGTATGAAACCCCGAATTGTCGCCGTTTTCCCGGAGTTAGGTAGGGTGTCCATTTTTAGGTTTAGGTAGGTTTTGTCTGTATGATCGAATGTCTTGGTCTGAATAAAAGTTTTATTTGGAAGTTGACTACGTTAATCCTTTTATTCAAGGGTGGGCGTAGCTCATGTAGAGGTTTTAATACGTACAAGCCAAAGTATGGGTAACTGGCTGACATTCCGATCATTCAAACATCGAATGTTCTTATAAAAAGTGATGGTGGCTTTTTATAAGAATCATCAGATAGCGAATAACTAGGGCTCCGCGTAGGACCTAGGGAGTGAACTATAATTTTATTTCTATTTTAATATAGCGGGCTTCAGCCCCATTTCTTCTTAAACTACTGTCTTTTATTATAAAGTAGTTAGCCTCCCGCTGTGAGGTTCGAGTCCTCACAGTACCTCAGTTAAAAGCTGAACTGAAAATCCGAGGAGCTTCACTAAGAGGCTGAAAAGCGGATCTGGTCAGCAGGTATTTACAGCCTATTTTCTTGTTAACAGTTAAAGAAAATAACCCAATTTTATATTAGCAACATGTCGTTCATAAATTATCGTAGTAATTACAAACTTTTACGTACTTAGACAGTAGTTTTATAACATATTCGATGTTTTATGAGCTACGAACATAACCTAGAAATTAAATCTGAATTTTAATTAAACCTGTTACAGAATCGAATCATTTGATCGTAATTTGAACTATGAGATATCTCAGCATCATGAAACTGCTGATACCAATATGGATATGAACATATCATCGAATTTTCGAAAGATGTAAAATTGCGTATCTTATTCGCCCTTTCCCATATTTTTTAAATCGTAAGTCTTTTGGAAATGAATGATTTTCATTGTTATTACAACAGATCACGCGCAAAGGCAGTAATTTTTTTGTCAGATGCCATCCAAAGTTTTTTGTAAACAAGTTTTGTATGTAATTTGACAGCTAATTTAATTTTCTGTGAGCCGAGCGTTACCAGCGACACCTTGGGGAAAAAGTTTTCAGTTTTCTTCCCCATTGTTTAGAGAAATGGAAATATATTGATTTGAAAACTTCAAATCGCTCTCCTGAATAATAGGCTTTTTCAGTTAATACCCTGTTCATCTGGACCAACGTTAATATTATCTTGTTACTTACATTTAAAAAAATATTTTTTGATATGCTTCTCCAACAAACCAGTATTGCCGCCAAGTTACATAGCTTTCTGAAGTACTATATGTATAGCAAATGTGCAGTTTCATCAAGTTTCACCCTTAGAGCATTTCACCTCACTCTCATTGCTGAATTGACAAACTTTTTTTTTTCAGACGTTTCGCTGATGAATTAAAAAAATTAACACCAAGAATTCCTGAACCTACATACATTAAAGTACATAGATTATATAGCTCAAAGGAGATTTCAAAAATGTCTGTCAACGCCACGGGCGCTAAGGTGATCAGTTTTACGAATCCATTTGAATCTGGCAAACCAAACGACGGAACGGCTCACTGTTTGGTTACAAGTTACGACTACCACGAGCCTTGTGAAGACCCTCTGGTGATGTTCCTCATGTTCATCGTTATGCTGTTTATGTTAACATTCCTTCTGATAGTTTGTTTCTTTGACAAGTCCTCGCCGTTCAACGACATAAGATATCAACATTTTTAGTTATAGCTCTACGTTTCTAATATGTAAGTCTTGTGAAATTGTGTCAGGACATATTTAGATTCTAATTTACATTCACGGCAATAAGCTCGTTTTTTTATGAGATATTCGCAGGTCAAACTATGAGGTTGTGGCTACTCAGGGCTATCCTGTGGATACCTTAATAAATTAAGGCCTACAGCCAGAGGCATATTATAAGTTATCTCTCTTATATCCACCATGTTTATTGCTTATCTCATTAGGATCAGCGCAGAGACAGAGCTTCAAAATGCTCGAGCAGTTTTCTACTGATATTGAACTAACTCACAACTAATATAGAGTTCAAAATAGCGTGAACTCAAGCATTTATAATATTCTCATTCTAAACTTGATTGCATAGAATGAGCTCGAGCATTTTGTTGCTTTGTCTGCGATGACCATTCTTCCTTTATGGTTTCAAACGATTGAATTGAATGGAAGCTCTTTGAAACGGTCATAGTTATTTGAAATAATGGAAGGACTTTTTGAGTACCTAACTTCCAACTACAGAGCAAGGAATCTCTAGAGACGGCACTACTACAGTCCATTCACAGTTATTTTACCTCTGACAGCAGCAACTCAACTGCAACCTTATTTTAAGGAGAACACCACTAGCAACCTTATTGCCACGATGATAAAGATCACCGTGATTTTGACAGTGATGCAAAATCAGAGGTACAATACGCGCCACGAATGATGAGACTTGACCGCGCCTTCCGCGCTCTTTTCGCCACCCCGATGACGCCCGGTGCCTTCCCGCGGTCAGACCTCATACCTAAAGAGACTTAAAATCGTCTACTGCGCAAGTCAAACCACGTGGTGTGTCAAGTCTCATCTTTCGTGGCGCGTATTGTAAATAACTGTGAAAGGAATGTGATAAAATTCGTGGCGCCAAAAAGTATTGAACGCACAACTGTCTCGAACCGTCCTCAAAGCCGTCAGTTTCTAGCAGCGGCAGCCAAGGCGACTCCGTGCTCTGTGCCTCCAACGGTTGGAGGTTGTTGGAGTGATGGTTGGAGTCCAACCATCCAATCAATCCAAAGCTCAAAGGAAGGGTTATGAATTTAAGCGTCACCGGTACAAAAAGTCTATCTATTCATACACGAAATCTAAAGGGGTCATTGTACTCATCATTATGAACAACTTTTACTATGGGACCAAACCTGAAATCGCGAAAAAGTAGATAAATACGGAACAGCTGATTTTTTTTGAGTAGGTACAATGACCCCTTAAGAAATTTCGTGTATAAATAAATAAAATAATTTATTTCATAAACAAAGGAACATATTTATGTATGAATAGATAGACTTTATATATTTCGTTCACTTGCACTACTAAACCAATTTAGGCTAATGAAGTTTAATTTTAATTTAATGTATTATTTTGTGAAGTTATTGTATTTAATAATGTTTTAATATAAATAAAAGTCCCAGATATTTATCCGAGGTTTTTAATCAGTTCCTTGAGGTATCTCTGATGTCTTTCTTATCATGCAACATCTCCTCGTCATCGTCTGGCGCTGACGTAGTTCGCGGAGGTTGCTCCTGTAACTCGAATATGAGGATTCATATACATCAACATGAATGTTATATTAATTTATACATGCTGCTGTTTATTGGCTAGGGAGATGCCACGATAGTGTTGTACTCATCATTATGAACAACTTTTGCTGTGGGACCAAACCTGAAATCGTGAAAAAAAAATCTGAAGTGAGATTATTATTATTATCAGATTTTTTTTTCACGATTTTAGGTTGGTCCCATAGTAAAAGTTGTTCATAATGATATATACAACGTGTAACGTGAAATGCGCAAAACCTCTTAAGGGGTCATTATACTCATCATTATGAACAACTTTTACTATGGGACCAAACCTGAAATCGCGAAAAAAAAATCAGCTGTTCAGTATAGTTCATTTATGTTCGCATAATTCGTCAAAATGTACTGAACAGCTGATTTTTTTTTCGCGATTTCTGGTTTGGTCCCATAGTAAAAGTTGTTCATCATGATGAGTACAATGATGCCTTAAGAGGTTTTGCGCATTTAACGTTACACGTTGTAATATATATATCCTTGGACATTTCACACAACGCCATCTAGTCCCAAGCTAAGCAACCTAATGCTAGTGTTATGGTAACGAGATGGCTGATAAACTACTTATATACATATTTTTTTTGTAAATACATACATATTATAGATAGAAAAACACCCTGACCCGGAACAAATACTTGTAGGTCGTACAAATATTTGTTTCGTGCGGGAATCGAACCCGCGACATGCTGCGCAGCAGTCAATCGCTCAACCACTGCGCCAATCGTGTCGTCGTTGATGATTACAACACTATTGTGGGCTCCCTAGTCAATTAGGAAAACAGCGTGGTATAATGTAACAAGCCATGCTATGTGCCCGATGAGATTTCCCATCGAAACTATCTAGTAGTTCTGCGAACAGCTCAAACTTTTTTGACAAAATTAATATATAGCACTAAAATCGTTTAAAACGGGATATTTACCATTTTTTTTTTTGTTTTCCGGCTGTGCACAGTAGAGCCATCTAGTGACCTTATCGTAAAATTAACATTAATATTGGTGTTAAAGCCTCGTTTTAGAGAATTTTGATAAATATTTTCAGAATTCTCTAGTTTTGTGATGAGAAGGTGGTCCCAGGCGTTCCATCGAGCCCTACTAGTAGTTAAAGGGCCGATTCCACTGGTAGAAATTTAAGTGAGCAATTCACTACATTTTGAGGAGCTATTCTGCTCATCACGGCGAAGATCCTCATCATTATATTCATCAAATTTTTATGAGACTAACTTAAAGTTGCTGCATTTCAAATAAAAAAAGAACCATCGAAATCAGATCTCATAAGGCGAAGAAATGCAGCAGCCCCCTTTTTGAAAACCTATACACCAAGTTTCGTCCAGATCGGTTGTAAAAGAAGAACAACAAGCTGACAGACGAAAGTAAATTTTGTGAGACTTGAAGCAGTGACGCTTCACTTGTTACGCTCGTTCGGTCAATGAATTTCAAATAACCATCCTTCGTGCTCGCTTTCATAATATAAGGAACTCTTGTGCATAATTTCGTGCTTCTAGACGCACTGGTTTAGGCTGTGCGTTGTCTGTCAGTGAATGAATGAATTTAAGGATTTTATAAAATAGATTTGTTCGCCTTATTAGTGATTTCAAAAGAACTGGCCATTAAAATTTTGGAGACCAATGATTACAAAGAGTTGAACACACAACGCATATGTCATAAGACCGTAAAATATTATGAATGGAACAAAGAGAAAAAAACGAAACATAAAATTCAACGTAATCCTCCATCTCATAATAAATTAGCCAAGACAACAACACTGTTATTAAACAAAACATACACGACAACAACAAACAGAAACGAACAAACATAAACAAAAAACAGTTTATTGAATACCTTGCATGCTCAGTGGTTTCAAATAAATAAACAAATAAATAGTTGGTTAGTCTAGAAATAAATACAGTGCAAATAAAAAACAGTTAGTCAGACTTGGCATGTGAACTAGATAAAGACAATTTAGATTTAGACAGCCGTCTAAGGATAGAATAGCAAACCCAGAAGATGATATAAATATTTGAGTCTGTAGTGACTATCAAGTATGTAGCTATGAGAGCCACAAGGATCCCAATGGCGTTGAACATCAGTCGCATGGGCTTTTCATAGGGACTTTCTTTCTTGGTCTTGCATGGACAGTCAACAGGGCAGCCCAGCGCCTGTGGTTCCTGTTTGGTCTTCGGAGGCAGATTTTGTTTAGTCTTTGGAGACATGATTTGCTTGATCTGCGTTTTTGGTAGGAATTCTGAAATGGAAAGAATGTTAAGTGATTGATTGAAAACATCAAATTAATAGAAGATACAATGTTGTTAGTATTCGTGTCACACAATTTTAAATTTAAGAATCTAAGAGCGAATTGAAAACGCCTACAAATCTGTACATTATTCTTTTATCGCTTTGCTTTTGAAACAATTAAAGGCGCTGTGAAATGATAACCAAAGAAGTAAATACCAGAAGAAGTACTTAATGATAAGCAACAGTAGAGAAATTTAAAGAAAATTCACGAGCAATGAAATACATTTACTTTTACTTGAAACACAAAACAAAACACACTATCACTAAAATTCAAATAAATTAATATCTAAATCTAAATGCCCACCTTGCACAGTTTGGGTGATCGTTTGGGTCGCCATAACTGCAATCCACTGTTTCCTGGGTGTGAATGATATGAAAATAATTTTAATCTCCTAAATATAGGTGCACTGTCCATAGGCAAGGTTGCTTGGGGAGCAGGAAAAGCCTTGGTGATGCTTCCTCGATGTTCAACGAGTGTGGTCGTGCGGAACCCTCCAATTGATGGACTGGTTTTCTTTCCTATTTTTTATTTGTATAGCCGGAAGAAAAAATATATTGTTAAAGACTTGCTTCATTGGCTAAGTTTGATGCTTAAATGGATGGAAACGGAAAATGATGTAGAACTTGGAAAATGTTGAAGTTTGTAATTGGTAAACAAACGAATTAGGTCTCTAATCTAGTCTATGAGGCAACCGGTGTAACTATTATTCCCATATTCCATCCCATGCATTCCTCAGATTTGGAATTGTAGCCATAGAAAACTCGTTTTATATAGAAGTTCGCTCTGTTGTATCTTTTGAAATGCAAATTTCACTGTATATCTCAGTTATTCAGTAGGTATCTATTTGTAGCTTGCGAATATAGTTTCGGAACTGAAGGTTCCAAGTGACAGACGTTAATGACAGGCCTAAAAAGAAGTATCAAGAAAAAATATTGTTTTAATTTCCAATTATGTTAGAACTAAGTGCCATGCTATCATTAGTTAGAAAACTGTCAAATGATCAAGTCCCTATCGAAATAGATCTTGCCACTACGAAATGAATTTGATACGCTGATATTTCTAATGTTCGTTTTAATGAGATTTTTTGATAATATAATAATAATAAACCATTTATTTCAGGCGACACAGGCCCATAGATTAACCTAAACATACATATTTGAATGTAAACAAAAGCTTAAGGCGACGATTAGCGACTTTTAAACAAGTAGTGTTAATGATTTGGAAAAAATATAGGTACGTTAAATTAGAGCATTTTCATAACTTAATATGTAAATATTTTAGATTATGTTTATTACATATTGTAATTAATTTCTAAAGTTATGTCTGAAGGGTATAAAAAACTGAGAATCAGGCAAAAACTATCAAGCGTATTTTTATGAAACCTTCACAATCTTATAGATAATTTAATTGTTTATTTTTTAGTATAAGTACCTACCTACGTGTTTTAATATAATACTTTTTGTTTTATTTCTAATAAATGATTAATGCATCTAATTTTGGTCTGCGCTCCTTGATGGGCGAGTCATTACTGGGTGGACGTACGACGTCGTGTTGTGTGAGCTCAGCACAGAACACGCAAGCTAAACTGCGCACTTACCTTAGGGAACAGCAGATTTTTTTTTTCGCGATTTCAGGTTTGGTCCCATAGTAAAAGTTGTTCATAATGATGAGTACAATCTCCCATTTCGATTTGGAACATGTTTTAAATTTCATCTCGTATATCGCAAATATTGTTTTTTTGTAGAAATCTTGAATGACTTACCTACAACCTCAGATTATAGAATAAAGGCCTACAACAACATACCACCTACAACCTACCTACCTATACCTGCAACTACATATATTGGGGTCAGCTTCCAGCTTAACTGGATGCAGCTGAATACCAGTATTTTACATGGAGTGACTATCTATCTGACCTCTACAACCCAGTAACTTGGTTAATACTGCTGGAGAGTTTGTTCCGCTACTTCTTCTTCCCAGCTAAAGCACTAGGAAGTGGTGAAGGGCGGGCGTTTTGTGGGGACTGTCTTACTGTAATTTTGACGTTCGAAAAGTGCTGATTCTCAGCCTAATTTGAATAAAGGACTTTTGATTTTGATTTTGATACGATACACCTTGGTAAGGCTGGTTGTCAAACTTTCAGGCTTCTGACGACCCGTAACGACTGTCTATAGATCCACAAATGAAGCCAGGAAGAGTCTCGGTATGTAAAGATGGTCACCAATCCACGGATCGACCCGTGCGACTGTTATTACTTATCCACGAGCTACCTACATGAATATGTAAGCCTCATACCTCTGTGAAAGTCTTTTCGGCTGATTGATGAATTTTATTTATATAAATTTATTTCCTCTTTTAGGTCTGGAACATTAGATCTGCTAGCTTCATCAACGTTATCACCACCTTGCTTGCAAGCGATTCCCTCTACCACTCATTTGATGCTAGTATAGTACTTAGATAGTTCGATAACCATCACCCATGCATTTTTATGATAGAACAAAATATCAGTAGCTATCTACAGTTTGGTACATTTAAATTTATTTAGACCAAAACATAAACGAAAATCAATAATGACCAGAATAACTTTATTGAAAAATATCAACCTAAAGTCATAGTGACTTCAATCACTTTTTAATCAAAATCATTCAGCGGTGGCAATGTATGCCTAGATTTCTATCAAGAAACTGCAAGCTGTATTTTCAAATTCAATATGTCTTTTTTTATCTTCAGTAACATTCTTCCATTATATCGACCAATTTCAGTATTATAATAGCTATCAGTTTTTCGTCAGCCTTGCTCCAGATATTGACAGTTTTTGCGATGGCTGTGCGGTATAAAACATGGCCGACTTCTAGGATGGTGCATAGTTTGACGTAAAACTGTAACCACAACGATCAACATGCCTGCTCCCTGTGAACCGTGCAAAGGTAAGAGATTATTAGCATTTGTATGACGTAATTCATCATTTTTGTAAGCTTTCTTATTTTGAGCTTCAATTCTTGGTTGTTTAGTTATGGGTCAATCACACAAAAAGTGGTGATAAGCGATTATGTACCATGTGCGATGCTGCTACATATAAACTGTCACCTTAACTTCCCCTGTAATATCAACTGGCATGGAAATTACTATGATAGAGGCTCTCTAGCTCCTTTTATATAGTGGGTTCAAATCCGGGCAAGTACCATTGTGACTTTTTTCAATTCATATGTACTTTCTAAGTTTACCTTGGACATTACTGACATCGGTGAAGGAAAACATCGTGAGGAAACCTGGAAAGTTGATATAAGTCTGAAATCCCGTCTAGAGGAAGCGTGGTGATCAATGCTCGTGCCTTCTCTGTATCAGAAGAGGCCTTTGCCCTGAAGTGGGACAATAATAAGCTAGTATTATTTATTATTATTATTATAAGAAAATAATCGCATGACCAGCCCAAGTCCACAACTGCTGTTTCGTTTCTGATTTTTTGGAACGCCTAACCAAATGAGTTTATATGTACGGCATATACAAAAGACTGTTAGTCAAAGAGCTCATCTTAAACATATTGGTACGAATCAAAGACTGTTTCCAACAACCGTGGTTTAGTTCTGGCTAATGTAACATGCATACAAATGTTCTTACAAGTACCTATATTTAGTATTTTATTTTCCTTGAATGAAGGTCTTCTTGACACTTTATAAACAGGAACCAAGTCTTTTTAAACGTTAGTTATTTATTTGATTTCCTATTGAATAGTGCTCTATAGTAGTAAAATGTGAATTTGTAACCTTCAATTTTCTTAAAATTGTGTTCATAGTTGAAAAGCAATGGGTCACAATTGTTCCAAAATTTTCTAAAACGGACACTAAAATAAAACTGGCCGTCGCGGTTTCGTTGTTTTAATAAAAACCTTACGAGTTAGTGCAGTGTTATTTTTGTCAATAACCCATTAAATGTTAATCATGATGTATGTAATATTAATTTAAATAATTATTATTTCCAGAGTCCTGCAAGGGAGGTGCGTGTGCAGACAACTGCGCATGCAAAGAAAAGGGTTGTGACGACTGCACATCTAAAGGTAAAACTATTGGCAACTGACGTTATCAAAAGAGTCAGTTTCCAACAAAGGAAAAAGAAGCATTCATAGTGCTTATGTACTTAAGTATTCCATCAAATTGTGTTTCTGATTGTTAAGATACGAATACCAACGATAAAATGGCAAACAAAGTGTTTAATAAAAGGAAAATGAAGCACTGGAACTTAATCAGACATATGTTTTTCCTCTTAGCATTATTTGTGATTGGTAAATGAGCTGCACTAAATTGGAGTCCATTAAACCCAATGAGGGTGTCAAGTCAAAAGTGTCAAAGCGCCTATATTTTTTTCTTTAGTCATGACTGAATGAGGAACAAATGAATGAAACAAATGATGAACATCATCATATCTTCATAATATACCTATATAATTATTCTGTACCTGTGTTTGTCACCTAATTCCTCCTAAACGGCTGGACCGATTTAGATGGAATTTTTTGTGTATATTTCAATGGGTTCCGACAGGACAACGTCTGTCGGGGCCGCTAGTATATATATACATAAAACAAATTTTCTCTACTCTGTTCTTCATTTAGTTACGAATTTGTTTGAGGGCTGAAGGCTGATACAATAATGCTGATGTTTTCTTCCTTCCAGGTGGCTGCTGCTAACATCCTAACTTCATCATCATGGACCGAGACAGGCGCGGTCGTCGCCCCTCCCTCTTCACACGCACCAGTAACTTCCTGGAGACCTGCTTCCCTATCTCCTTTACTGTAGTTTTCTTTGTAACGCTCGTGTTCTTCTACTGTCTCATATAAATGTTCTGTTTAAGTTATTTTTGTGTTTTTTGTTACGAAACTTCATTTCTAAGAATTTGTCCTCCATTTGTGTCAGCACGGGTTAAACAAACTCTCGTATAGCTAACTTAACACGCAGATAACGGCCTTAATTGGTTAGCTTGCGTGTTCTGTGCTAAGCTCACGCATCGCGTCCTACGTCCACCCAGTATATTATGACTTGCCCATCAAGGAGCGCTGTCCTAAATTAAATGCATGATTAATTTATTTTACATAAAACAAAAGGTCTAAAAAAAAAGGTCAAAGATCTATTAAAACATGTAAGTATCCTAAAGATAGATAGTTAGATTCTCTTTAAAAAGTGCGAGGGTGTCATAAAATTGCGCTTGATAGTTTTTTCGTGATTCTCAGTTTTTTATCCGCGATAGACGTACATAACTTTTTTTTTTTTTCAAATCATTAAAATTGGGTACCTATTATATGAGTATAATAGAGTCTAAAGAACAGTCATAGAGAAAGAGTCATAATTGTTGTAACGCTATCGAAATACGAAAGAAAAGGAACCTTAACACACATAACATCACGCATGTATACCCCGCAGGGTCAGGCAGAGGTTTACCTATAGTACACCCACATTTCGACAGTTATGTTTAAGTCCCATGCAATATGGGACGAGCATATTGCCATCAACGGGGCACAAATCCAGACTTCGGGCTGCTACTGAGAAATACCTGATGGAAAAATCCCATAACACTTTGCCAGATCTGGGAATCAAACCCAGGACCTCATGCTCAGCTGTAGCGCTTGCAACCACTACCCCAACGATGCAGTCAGGAACTTTAACTAGGGCGTATCAGAAAGACGGTTGCATCCTTAAACGGCAGTGCCTAGTCCATAGAGTCCATAGATCTAAATCATCATTCTCCTGCCCTTATCCCAATCTATTTGGGGTCGGCGCAACATGTCCCTTTTTCCATTCTTATCTATTATAAGTCATCTCGGTAGTCACCCCCTTTCTAGCCATATCTTCCTTCACACAGTCCATTCATCCTTTCTTTGGTTTTTTTGGTGTTTTTTTGGTTTTGGTGTTTTTAGCCATCGACATACATACTCAAAACTTTCCTCACGACGTTTTCCATGACAACCAATTTCCACACAACTTTTCAGCCACCGGTGCCACTTTCAATTTTCCTCTTATGTGATCTACTTATTAATAAATTCTTGTTTTATAGTGCAGAGCCTGATGGTGGCTCTTTTTAACCGACTTTTCAATTTAAAAAAGAGGAGGTTATCAATTCGTCGCGTATATATTTTTTTTTTATGTTTGTACACCGATTTCTCCGTCAATTGAAGACCGATTTTAAAAATTCTTTTTTTATTTGATAGGGTATGCTTTCGAGGTAGTCCCATTGTCACCAAACCAGAATCTGATGAGGGGATCCCATGGAAATCGAGGGAAACCCTCAAATTTTATAGGCAGACCTATAGCGATTTGAGTATTTTTTATAGTAACTTGTGCATTTGCTCTCGAAGAGCACCATTTGGTGAAGTGGAACTGATGATGAAAACCACATATGGCCATCGGAACTACTCAACAATAAGTATTTCATGGGTTGCGATTCAATTACCAATTTATGCTCGTCCGTCACAATGCATATGGTGAAGTGGAGCTGGTGATTTCACCATCAGCTCCGTTCTCCTGGTTCTTACTAGAACTCCTCAATAATCAACGTCGAGCAGTTGACATTAGGTTAGTGTCACTTAGATAAATTACAAACTGACCCACTAAAACCTGAAAAATTAAAAACTTTTTTAAAAAAAAAACAACCGACTTCCAAAAAAAAACTGCAAAGTGAAAAATAACTTTAATCTCGGAAGTCGGTGGCAAAACACTAAAATACAGATCCAAAGACACTGACTTCCGAGATTAAAGTTATTTTTCACTTTTTTTTTTGGAAAGTCGGTTGTTTTTTTTTTGCAAAAAAGTTTTTTATGGCATACTCCTTTACATTAAAAAAAAAACTGGCCAAGTGCGAGGGAGCAAGGGTTCCGTAGTTGCAAAATAATGCGGACTAAGAAACGGTTTTTTTGTTGTTTCATGAATATTTGACTATTACTCCACTCGTAAACTTGAAAAGTCTACATAACTGTGATAGTTTTCCTTTTAACTTCGTTGTATGTAGTACTACCGCGAATTTTTTCGCCCATCCAAAACTAACATTTTAGCGGGCCGGGGAAGGGGGGATACTAAACTTGACTCTAACAAAAATTTGCACTTTAAAGCTTAATATTTCAGAAACGGATCCTAAATCGAAAAATTGTTTTCACAAACCCGCAATATTTTTGAAAGACTCATCTAACAACACCCCACACCATGGGGTAGACAAGAAAAAAAAAACATCCCCACTTTTACGTGTTCAGAAGGTACCCTATTTTTTTTTTTTCATGATTTTATTTTACCACTTTGTTGGCGTGATGAATATGTATATCTATGCCAAATTATAGCTTACTAGTACTAAGAGTCTCTGAGCTAAGGTGCGCACGGACAGACGGACAGACGGAGGGACATAGCGAAACTATAAGGGTTCCTTTTGACTACGGAACCCTAAAAACCAACCGCGGCGGCGGTTGATTGCTCAACCGCTTTCAACTGCATTACTAGGAACTCGCTAAAAACGTACCTAGTTGTAGATATAATTATGCATTTTGGTCCTAATGACCGCAATTTTTTGGCAGTGTTATTAAAGTGAGGTTTCTTGGTAAGATAATTATGATTAGCCACTTCTTAACATTCGCAGCTAATGAAATGTTTAGGTCCACCACTGCAAATCATTCAAATTAGGTACCTATTACTTACACAGTTGAAGTATACCTAATCTATATAAATAACACACATCTTTTGCGTCAGGGGTTAATAAAAAGAGAAGTCCTGACGGACTGACTGACTCATCAACGCCCAGCTCAAACCCTTGAACATAGAGAGCTGAAATTTTTCACAGAGGTTCCCTTTATAATGTAGACAAGGAAATATTGGTGAAAAGGTGAAAAACCAAAAATGTAAGTATCTAAACCATAATTTTTATTGAATAAATCGTAACTATAATTATATAATTTTAATTAACGTAGTACTCGTACATTGTTATAACAGGTACACGTTCTTCAGCAGCCGCCCCCTGAAAAGGAAAAGAGAAACTGTTAAAATTATAGATTTTGACATAAAAGTAATAAATACTTATACCGTTTCTGAATTGAGAAATTGAAGTTAGAAACACGTCAAACTCTACTTTAGCATTAATTAAGATGATTCCCTATAGTATACCGAGAAATTCAAAATATCTTACGTTTTTTTGCAAAGTTTTGCGTGTTTGATCATAAGTAATGCTACAGCTGAGTTTGACAAATTCCCAACTTCAAATTTTCAAATCAGAAACCGTGTTAGTAATGATAGAAAACGTGTTACACTAAAGAAAAAAATTAGAATAAAACAATATAAAGTAAGAAATACCAGGGGAGGAGCAATCAGTGCAGTTGGTCTCGCAGTTGTTGTCTTTGCAGCAATCAGCATCTTTGCAGGAGTCTAGACAGAAAAAGAACAGACATTGACATTCCGCAACAAGGAAAGAGGCAGACGAATGAAAGAAGTGAACACTAAGGCTGGCCGCATACACACGTTTTCCGTATTCGATTTCCGAATTCGTTTTCCGTATTCGGACATCCGAAGGCATGGAATTGGTTTGGTCTGTAATTGGTTTAATTGAAATAAATGCTTTGAGTTTGAGTTTGATCAGCAGAAGCGAATCTAAACATAGGAATATTGCAATAATCGTCGTCCTTAAAGCACTTAAAAGGACAAAAGACTAGGATGATCTTCTTTTCTATTCCTACATTTCACTCTAATCCATATTCTATGAATTTCTATGGTAAACATTTTATTGGTGCTAACTTAAATGCCGACAATAAACACATGTATTACACTATTCTTTCCAACCATATATTTTACTTTTGTTATAGGCACGCCTATGAAGTTCTAATTGATTGATAGGCAACCCCAACCATAGACGATAAAATGCAACACTTCATGGACGCTATGACGTTCCTTATTTATTGAGAGGCAACCAACCATAGACGAAAAAATGCAATACTTCATTGGTGCTATAGCTAAATAAATGTTTGGAAAGATTATACTAAGTACGTACCTTTGCAGGGTTCTGAAGGAGCAGGCATCTTGGTAAGTTTAGTTATTAGGTTGTCTGACTGAAGAATTGAAGAGACAAAGGTTGACTGATGCTTCTGTAGCAATCGGAGCAGGTTTATATACCAAACTAAATAAATGTGTAATAAAAACTACAATATCGAGGTTGAAGAGACCTCGGAGATTTTTTGGATTTATAAGGTTATATCCGATGATGTTCTTGACGTGTTTAGAAAAAGTTGTTTACGTACTGGAAAGTCGTTTCTATGGGCAAATTATTAAAACGGAACATATTGCCTAGGTATTCTATATGTCTTCTTATATCATATTTTCTTTATATTTTGCTTTATCGTAACATGAATCAATAATTGTTAGGGCAATACTCTCTTTGACCATTAATTGATCAGCCTAAACTCAACAGTACCTTGCGGGTATGGATCACTGTTATTCCCTGTTATATCTTTATTTTGCTCATTTCATCTCCAATATTCATTCATACTTTTGCGTATCGTAATGGCTACGTATTGGAGTCGTTACAGCTCATTAGTTTTCTTTTGTGGATCTATCAATGCCACTTGCCAGAACAGTTTTTATTAAAGTCGTTTTTTTTGCAATCTGTCTTTTGCTGTATACTGAGATGCATTTTGCTTCATTGTCACAATAGCCGTGTCGCTAGTTACACGAAACATTTTAAAGATATTGTTCTTATTAAAATGAGGATATATCATGGTCGTACAGGTAAGTCTCTGTTCAGTCGATTTCCATTTCTACTTTATGTAATCACATTCAAATCGGCTCTTAACGCCCTAATCGTTTAAGCTACGATAGTTAATTATCAGCTCAGAATACTTACTTTTCCGACTTTATTTCCTTGCCTTTTATTGATATAACTCGCAGAAAAAATCAGTTTCATTTTTTACCCGACTGTGGCGGAGTTCAAAGGGAGGGTAGGTACTCTGTTGAACAGGCTTTTAAGCTTAATCTACACTAGATTTGCGAGATGGGATACATTACTTTCATATCTATGAAAACAGGAATCAGTTTAATTTTTTCTCCGACTGGTGGAGTCCAACCGGAGGGTACTCTGATGAACAGGCTTATCTACACCATTGAGGTTATAATCTACACTAGATTTGCGAGATAGGATCATAGGATATTTTACTTTCATAGCCTGTTTATGTAAAACACCTATTTGCTTACTTTCAGATTTGAAGCCAGAAAATCCATGGAGTGTTGACTGCGTACCAGGCTGCGACTGTCACGACATTTATATTGATCGTGAGTACCAACCATTTTGTGGCTGCCATGTCCCATAATATAAAGTAGTAACTTAACAATCATTGGCGAAGGGTAGTCCATGTTCTATGTTATATAGGTACGTTAGAGAATATTATGGTTTCCGCACTTAGTCCTTCATGTGGACCATTGTGCGTGGGCCGTCAGTAGTAGGGATTCCCATATTCTGGCGCATGAGAAGTGGGGGTGAGCATGACTGGCAAATCCAAAAAAAAAAAAAAAAAAAAAAAAAAAAAAAAAAAAAAAAAAAAAAAAAAAGGTTTTGGGGTGCGCTGATTCCATTTCTGCGGTCCTTTTTCACGTAGCATGCTCCGTTGCAAAGATACAGAAATCAATTAGGGTTCTAGCTCTGTTCAATTGGTTAATGAGGTACCCCTCGTTAGCGCTATTGTCACCTCATCTCCCACGGCTCATTATAAGTAATACCTCATCTTTACAATGATAATGGTAATGAGGCATGCTACTTGCTAATGAGGCAAAATGGTTTATGTCTCATCCACAATAAAACTGCATACTTCTTTCCTTGGTACTTTTATTACGTTTCAGTCTTACTTCCTAAAATATCTATGAAACATTACATCTATTGACATATCATTGTAAATACTGTCGCTTGTAAATGATTTTAGAAAATTCAACATTGTATATCCATAAAACTTATGTAATAAATACATCAAACAGTACTCGCCGCAAACTGATGTAATCGTTTTGGATTCTCTCCGTATTCCAGTCCCACCTTTTACAATTCCTTTTTAAAAATATTTGATAATATCCTTTAGGTGCTCGTCCATAAGAATCGAAATATTGACCAACACCAGTCTCATCAACATATATGGCTACCCTATGCGACCCCGGCTTATCATCGGTATCAAATTGCTTATCAAATCTTTTTCGAAGTACAACCGAAAAACAAGAAGAAAAAAGCACTATCTCTTCAACAGTGTCTCGAGCTGTAGCAGGAGGAGTGTCTTATATAACAACCAATACAGATGACGGGAACCAGTCAACGCACCTAATCATAGTAGAAGTTTACGACATGAAGAAACTGGCGAAAATTCCAATAACGGAGCATTGGAAACATGCCAATTTATGGATAAAGTACTATGTCAAAGAAAACAACAGCAAAATATTCGACAACACCAACAAAGTAATATATAACATTACGAAAGAAATTGCCGAGAGTGATAATGTGAAAAAGTATTTTTTTAGTAATGACAAGTAGGGTAACAATTCACCTAATTGCTTAATGGATAAGTATTGTGTCTATTGGTAACTTAATGAACTATTTAGTGATCTTAATAAAAGTTTTGTAAAGTCCAGGTAATCATTAACTTATTTAATGCATTGTAAAATAAATAATGTAAAGTACCTGCATATGTTTTTCATTTATATATTTTACAATTTTTATGTAATATTTAATATACATATACAAGGTGAATCAGAGGGTAAATGAAAAATTATGTACCTATTTTTTTTACATAATATTTATTTCAAAACATTTTGTTAATACAATTTTCTCCTTATATCAAGATGCACTTTCTCTTAGTCTAACTACTATAGTCAACAGTAACATTTCTGTTTTTATCTATTTCAAGCAGGATTCGATGGATCATAATAAATTCTATTAATTTCTTCTAATACGGAGTCCATTTTCCCCAATCAACCTTCTTTCTTACTTTGGTAATCAACTTCTTATCACCACTACTCGGAGGTGAAAAATGCTCACCACCAACTTCTGGTATGAAGCTTAGGTCCCTTGCTTGAAGCTGATTTATATACTCAATTCTTTTTGGATTTCCAATGTAAGTTAGTGGTACTTTAATATCTTTTAATACTTTAGCAAATCTTTCCCATCCTATGGGATCACTTTTTTTTAATGGTCTCAGTGAGTCATTTACTAAGTCAACAATATTACTTCCAGGAATTTTTTCGTTATCAATTACTACTGTGCCTTCATCATCCCACTGTATTTTGTTTTTACTGGACCCAACTAAATTTAATAACAACTCACCTTTTTTAGTATAGGATTTTGGTATTAAACTTAGAATTTCAGATGTTGAATACAGTGGATTTGTTTGAATGATGTCACCTTCTTGTCTAACTTCTTTATTCAAAGCTTCAGTAGCACTAGCAACTGCATTTTTGACGTCTATGTCTTTATTTTTATAACAAATCTTATATTTGTTTTTATCATCCATGGAGGTATCAGTATAAATTGGTAATTTGTAAGGTAGACGGTCCTCCTCAGTGAAGTGAAGATATCTTTGTAAAATTTGTAAATATAGCATCCATTTTTTTCGATCTTCTTCATTGCTACTCAGAATTTTTTGCATTCCGTGTCTAATCGAGATAAATTACTGTTTACAGTATTTTCTTGTTTCAATTTTTCTATTAATCTAGGATCAATGAGTAACATTTTCTTTGCGTTTTCCATGTTAACTTCCTATAAGAGAACTAACTAATCCACTCAGAATTGAACCTAATATTATTGGTAAGAAAGCTCCTCCTTTTTGTATGATAATATTTTTTCTCAGTTTAGTCTTACACTTACGTACCAATTTTCGAAGTATATTTTTATGTTTATTTAATTTTTTCTTATCTTGTTCTTTGACAGGTACTTTTCCTTGTAGAACGTTATGAATGGGTCTCCCTTGTTTGACCGAAAGGAATTTGCCAAATTTTCACTTCCCAAAAAATTTTTCGCATAATTTCATTTGCCAAATTATTACTTAGCAAAAAATCTATTGACAAAAAATTGAAACGCAAACCCAATGTTTGGCAAATGAACGTTTAAACTATAACTTGTTTACCAACTAGTACTTTTAACATTTTTTATTTAGTCAAATGTTTCAGTTGGAATAACAGTTTTTACGCAAAATCAAATAAGCCAAATATTTAGTATCGTCAGTTTTCAATTCACCTTTTCCTATTCAGTCAAATGCTTCAATGACATAAATGTGAACTGCAATTTTTTTTCTTCTATATAATGTAGTCGTTCCTGGCACTCGCCGGCCGCTGCCGCGGCACCGCTCGCTTCGCTCGCTCGGCTCGTGCGTAGCAGGTCACAGTTTTAACCTAACCTAACCTACCCATTTTTTTTAAGAAGAAATTAACCTAATCTAAATAGTTGAGTTCCGGGTAACCTACAAAAAACAATATTTTTTCTATTAATGCAAGTCGTGTCTGACACTCGCCGGCCGCTGCCGCGGCACCGCTCGCTTCGCTCGCTCGGCTCGTGCGTAGGAGGTCACAGTTTTAACCTAACCTAACCTACCCATTTTTTTTAAGAAGAAATTAACCTAATCTAAATAGTTGAGTTCCGGGTAACCTACAAAAAACAATATCTTTTTTTCTATTAATGCAAGTCGTGTCTGGCACTCGCCGGCCGCTGCCGCGGCACCGCTCGCTTCGCTCGCTCGGCTCGTGCGTAAGAGGTCACAGTTTTAACCTAACCTAACATACCCATTTTTTTTTAAGAACAAATTAACCTATTCTAAATAGTTGAGTTCCGGGTAACCTACAAAAAACAATATCTTTTTTTCTATTAATGCAAGTCGTGTCTGGCACTCGCCGGCCGCTACCGCGGCACCGCTCGCTTCGCTCGCTCGGCTCATGCGCAGGAGGTCACAGTTTTAACCTAACCTAACCTTACAATTTTTTTTAAATAATTAACCTACTCTACTTCCTTAAATAAACTAATATCAAGTAACCAATAAATTTCCATTGCAACAAATTTAAAATTGTAATGTAAAAATATTTTGCATTAAACAAATGATTATATTAAAATAAAATTGCATTTTTTAATTATATAATTACCAAAAAATGCTATTTTTGCCTTAATATTTTTTGTCTTAACAAATCATTTCACCAAAAGTTTATTGTCTGAAGATTGTTTGCTGTAATAAATCATTTGATTAAAGACCAAATGACTTAATGACATTATACTTATTAATATTTTGCCAAGTAAAATTTGACCAAATGAAAATATGCGTACTAAAATCATTCGAAATATTGCAATGGTATAAAAAAAGGTTGCTAAAATTTGTTTGGGTAATGAAATTTTGGCAAAATCTTTTCGGCAAAACGGCAGGCACCCGTTATGAATACATTCACAAAAACAATTTATTTCTTCTTCATTACATGATTTTAATAATGCTTTTTTGGTTTAAGTTTATGCAAGGCTTCTAACAAATTCTTATGCGTTATTAGTCTACGATGCATTGTTAGCAAATGATTTCTACTAAAGAAACTAAATTAGTTCCCAATTTAAATAATAAAAGTAAATATATCATTCACTACAGGAATCTGAAACAATGTATTGAAATGGGTATGACATTGATTAAAGTTCATAGAATATTAAAATTTCAACAGAGTTCTTGGTTAAAAAAATACATAGACTTAAATACTAATTTGAGAACGTTAGCTACATCAGACTTCGAAAAAGACTTTTTTAGGATAAGTTAATGAACAACTCTGTCTTCGGCAAGACAATGGAAAATATTGAGAAAAGAGTAAATGTAAAACTACTAACTCACTGGGATAATCGTGGCAAAGTTTTAGGTGCACAGGATTTAATAGCAAAACCAGAATTCCATAGTTTATCAATATTTTCGGAAAATTTAGTCGCGATTCAATTACGAAAAATAAAATTAATCTATGATAAACCAATTTATTTAGGATTTTGTATTTTAGATATGTCTAAAACCCTTATGTATGAATTTCATTATAACTATATGATTAAAAAATTTAATAATAAAATCAAGTTATTGTATACCGACACTGATAGTTTGATATACCAAATTTTTACAGACAATTTTTATGAAGATATAAAACCAGATTTACTTCACTATTTTGATACATAAGATTATCCAGTAAATAATATTTTCGGTTACCCAAATATAAATAAAAAAAAGTTAGGTTTTTTATGCAGCATTACTTACAAGCCCAACTATACATCTTTTGGGTACTTGTCCTAGAAAAATATTATCAAGAGTTTTTCCCTGAATACCAGATGGTATTGTCAAAACTTTGACTTCAGCTCGAGTAATAGGATATTTAGCTGTCGTTGAAGCTAAAAATTTTTGATAAACGGTGTTGAAATGAGTGTAAAGTTGGTTCGCTCGAGAGAGAGTTTTAATTTAATGGCTTCATCAACTGATGTAAAATTTAAAGCATGCATCACCGATGCTACTCTTATTGTTCGTAGGGCTCGAATTAATCCTACAGTATTACTTGCACATCAAAAAGTTTTAGCTTCAACGACAGCTAAATATCCTATTACTCGAGCTGAAGTCAAAGTTTTGACAATACCATCTGGTATTCAGGGAAAAACTCTTGATAATATTTTTCTAGGACAAGTACCCAAAAGATGTATAGTTGGGCTTGTAAGTAATGCTGCATAAAAAACCTAACTTTTTTTTATTTATATTTGGGTAACCGAAAATATTATTTACTGGATAATCTTATGTATCAAAATAGTGAAGTAAATCTGGTTTTATATCTTCATAAAAATTGTCTGTAAAAATTTGGTATATCAAACTATCAGTGTCGGTATACAATAACTTGATTTTATTATTAAATTTTTTAATCATATAGTTATAATGAAATTCATACATAAGGGTTTTAGACATATCTAAAATACAAAATCCTAAATAAATTGGTTTATCATAGATTAATTTTATTTTTCGTAATTGAATCGCGACTAAATTTTCCGAAAATATTGATAAACTATGGAATTCTGGTTTTGCTATTAAATCCTGTGCACCTAAAACTTTGCCACGATTATCCCAGTGAGTTAGTAGTTTTACATTTACTCTTTTCTCAATATTTTCCATTGTCTTGCCGAAGACAGAGTTGTTCATTAACTTATCCTAAAAAAGTCTTTTTCGAAGTCTGATGTAGCTAACGTTCTCAAATTAGTATTTAAGTCTATGTATTTTTTTAACCAAGAACTCTGTTGAAATTTTAATATTCTATGAACTTTAGTCAATGTCATACCCATTTCAATACATTGTTTCAGATTCCTGTAGTGAATGATATATTTACTTTTATTATTTAAATTGGGAACTAATTTAGTTTCTTTAGTAGAAATCATTTGCTAACAATGCATCGTAGACTAATAACGCATAAGAATTTGTTAGAAGCCTTGCATAAACTTAAACCAAAAAAGCATTATTAAAATCATGTAATGAAGAAGAAATAAATTGTTTTTGTGAATGTATTCATAACGGGTGCCTGCCGTTTTGCCGAAAAGATTTTGCCAAAATTTCATTACCCAAACAAATTTTAGCAACCTTTTTTTATACCATTGCAATATTTCGAATGATTTTAGTACGCATATTTTCATTTGGTCAAATTTTACTTGGCAAAATATTAATAAGTATAATGTCATTAAGTCATTTGGTCTTTAATCAAATGATTTATTACAGCAAACAATCTTCAGACAATAAACTTTTGGTGAAATGATTTGTTAAGACAAAAAATATTAAGGCAAAAATAGCATTTTTTGGTAATTATATAATTAAAAAATGCAATTTTATTTTAATATAATCATTTGTTTAATGCAAAATATTTTTACATTACAATTTTAAATTTGTTGCAATGGAAATTTATTGGTTACTTGATATTAGTTTATTTAAGGAAGTAGAGTAGGTTAATTATTTAAAAAAAATTGTAAGGTTAGGTTAGGTTAAAACTGTGACCTCCTGCGCATGAGCCGAGCGAGCGAAGCGAGCGGTGCCGCGGTAGCGGCCGGCGAGTGCCAGACACGACTTGCATTAATAGAAAAAAAGATATTGTTTTTTGTAGGTTACCCGGAACTCAACTATTTAGAATAGGTTAATTTGTTCTTAAAAAAAAATGGGTATGTTAGGTTAGGTTAAAACTGTGACCTCTTACGCACGAGCCGAGCGAGCGAAGCGAGCGGTGCCGCGGCAGCGGCCGGCGAGTGCCAGACACGACTTGCATTAATAGAAAAAAAGATATTGTTTTTTGTAGGTTACCCGGAACTCAACTATTTAGATTAGGTTAATTTCTTCTTAAAAAAAATGGGTAGGTTAGGTTAGGTTAAAACTGTGACCTCCTACGCACGAGCCGAGCGAGCGAAGCGAGCGGTGCCGCGGCAGCGGCCGGCGAGTGTCAGACACGACTTGCATTAATAGAAAAAATATTGTTTTTTGTAGGTTACCCGGAACTCAACTATTTAGATTAGGTTAATTTCTTCTTAAAAAAAATGGGTAGGTTAGGTTAGGTTAAAACTGTGACCTGCTACGCACGAGCCGAGCGAGCGAAGCGAGCGGTGCCGCGGCAGCGGCCGGCGAGTGCCAGGAACGACTACATTATATAGAAGAAAAAAAATTGCAGTTCACATTTATGTCATTGAAGCATTTGACTGAATAGGAAAAGGTGAATTGAAAACTGACGATACTAAATATTTGGCTTATTTGATTTTGCGTAAAAACTGTTATTCCAACTGAAACATTTGACTAAATAAAAAATGTTAAAAGTACTAGTTGGTAAACAAGTTATAGTTTAAACGTTCATTTGCCAAACATTGGGTTTGCGTTTCAATTTTTTGTCAATAGATTTTTTGCTAAGTAATAATTTGGCAAATGAAATTATGCGAAAAATTTTTTGGGAAGTGAAAATTTGGCAAATTCCTTTCGGTCAAACAAGGGAGACCCATTCATAACGTTCTACAAGGAAAAGTACCTGTCAAAGAACAAGATAAGAAAAAATTAAATAAACATAAAAATATACTTCGAAAATTGGTACGTAAGTGTAAGACTAAACTGAGAAAAAATATTATCATACAAAAAGGAGGAGCTTTCTTACCAATAATATTAGGTTCAATTCTGAGTGGATTAGTTAGTTCTCTTATAGGAAGTTAACATGGAAAACGCAAAGAAAATGTTACTCATTGATCCTAGATTAATAGAAAAATTGAAACAAGAAAATACTGTAAACAGTAATTTATCTCGATTAGACACGGAATGCAAAAAATTCTGAGTAGCAATGAAGAAGATCGAAAAAAATGGATGCTATATTTACAAATTTTACAAAGATATCTTCACTTCACTGAGGAGGACCGTCTACCTTACAAATTACCAATTTATACTGATACCTCCATGGATGATAAAAACAAATATAAGATTTGTTATAAAAATAAAGACATAGACGTCAAAAATGCAGTTGCTAGTGCTACTGAAGCTTTGAATAAAGAAGTTAGACAAGAAGGTGACATCATTCAAACAAATCCACTGTATTCAACATCTGAAATTCTAAGTTTAATACCAAAATCCTATACTAAAAAAGGTGAGTTGTTATTAAATTTAGTTGGGTCCAGTAAAAACAAAATACAGTGGGATGATGAAGGCACAGTAGTAATTGATAACGAAAAAATTCCTGGAAGTAATATTGTTGACTTAGTAAATGACTCACTGAGACCATTAAAAAAAAGTGATCCCATAGGATGGGAAAGATTTGCTAAAGTATTAAAAGATATTAAAGTACCACTAACTTACATTGGAAATCCAAAAAGAATTGAGTATATAAATCAGCTTCAAGCAAGGGACCTAAGCTTCATACCAGAAGTTGGTGGTGAGCATTTTTCACCTCCGAGTAGTGGTGATAAGAAGTTGATTACCAAAGTAAGAAAGAAGGTTGATTGGGGAAAATGGACTCCGTATTAGAAGAAATTAATAGAATTTATTATGATCCATCGAATCCTGCTTGAAATAGATAAAAACAGAAATGTTACTGTTGACTATAGTAGTTAGACTAAGAGAAAGTGCATCTTGATATAAGGAGAAAATTGTATTAACAAAATGTTTTGAAATAAATATTATGTAAAAAAAATAGGTACATAATTTTTCATTTACCCTCTGATTCACCTTGTATATGTATATTAAATATTACATAAAAATTGTAAAATATATAAATGAAAAACATATGCAGGTACTTTACATTATTTATTTTACAATGCATTAAATAAGTTAATGATTACCTGGACTTTACAAAACTTTTATTAAGATCACTAAATAGTTCATTAAGTTACCAATAGACACAATACTTATCCATTAAGCAATTAGGTGAATTGTTACCCTACTTGTCATTACTAAAAAAATACTTTTTCACATTATCACTCTCGGCAATTTCTTTCGTAATGTTATATATTACTTTGTTGGTGTTGTCGAATATTTTGCTGTTGTTTTCTTTGACATAGTACTTTATCCATAAATTGGCATGTTTCCAATGCTCCGTTATTGGAATTTTCGCCAGTTTCTTCATGTCGTAAACTTCTACTATGATTAGGTGCGTTGACTGGTTCCCGTCATCTGTATTGGTTGTTATATAAGACACTCCTCCTGCTACAGCTCGAGACACTGTTGAAGAGATAGTGCTTTTTTCTTCTTGTTTTTCGGTTGTACTTCGAAAAAGATTTGATAAGCAATTTGATACCGATGATAAGCCGGGGTCGCATAGGGTAGCCATATATGTTGATGAGACTGGTGTTGGTCAATATTTCGATTCTTATGGACGAGCACCTAAAGGATATTATCAAATATTTTTAAAAAGGAATTGTAAAAGGTGGGACTGGAATACGGAGAGAATCCAAAACGATTACATCAGTTTGCGGCGAGTACTGTTTGATGTATTTATTACATAAGTTTTATGGATATACAATGTTGAATTTTCTAAAATCATTTACAAGCGACAGTATTTACAATGATATGTCAATAGATGTAATGTTTCATAGATATTTTAGGAAGTAAGACTGAAACGTAATAAAAGTACCAAGGAAAGAAGTATGCAGTTTTATTGTGGATGAGACATAAACCATTTTGCCTCATTAGCAAGTAGCATGCCTCATTACCATTATCATTGTAAAGATGAGGTATTACTTATAATGAGCCGTGGGAGATGAGGTGACAATAGCGCTAACGAGGGGTACCTCATTAACCAATTGAACAGAGCTAGAACCCTAATTGATTTCTGTATCTTTGCAACGGAGCATGCTACGTGAAAAAGGACCGCAGAAATGGAATCAGCGCACCCCAAAACCTTTTTTTTTTTTTTTTTTTTTTTTTTTTTTTTTTTTTTTTTTTTTTTTTTGGATTTGCCAGTCATGCTCACCCCCACTTCTCATGCGCCAGAATATGGGAATCCCTACTACTGCCGTCGGGGTTATTCCAACGAGCACCCTCATTCCAGAAGTCTATCAAGTCTCCTAGTCTGATAAGAACATCTGTGTAAGATCTAGGTGTTCCGAGAGTTTCCGTTCGAATCTGGGTGACGCCTGTGCATTCAAAGAACACCTGCGTAACGGTTTCCTCAGCCTCCAGGCAAGCCCTGCACAGAAGACTGTCCGTTATTCCTAATAGGGAAGGGTAGTCCATATGGGAAGCCGGATGATGTCGAAATTGTGTATGTTCTATTAAGTTCAGGTCAAACTGAAGCGAGCGAGTGGGATGCGGGACGCAACCGAGCGCGATTGTTTTGCGCGAATATTCGCGCTAGTTTTAACACAACCAACCGGTGCGAGCTATTTCATCTCGCATCCCGCTCGCTCGCTTCAGTTTGTCTATGTAGGTGGATGTGTGTTTCTAATGTATAATAAAGGGAAGCTTAATTACAGTAGTCCCCAATCTTTTTGGCCGGGTTGAACGTAGGTGCTAGCCGATGCGTAGAATGCAAAATTAATGTATCAGTTGGGAAAATAACATGCGCAAGATGGCGGTCGCGCTCACTTCAGAACGGCCAAAAAGATTGGGGATTACTGTAAATGTGGTAGGCAGGCAGGCAGTATAGACTCTAATTAGTTCTAGAGATGTACCTACTAACTATTCAGCTAGGTACTAATCTAGTACCCAAATATATATTAAATAATTTTGTTTCTATTCCAGATTCCTGTATGAAGTGAACATTGAACTCGACTGATTAAATAGAAAATGATAATACATTAAGCATGCTTCCAAATTAAATTATTTTGCAATGTAGGTAGGGTGTGGATTGGAAGAATAAAAAATACAAATTATGGTAATGACATTTTTATTTAAACAATGATAGAGAAGTATGTGAAACTGTAAAAGAAATATTTAATGACAATATAATATTATGTAAAATATCGATTGACAAAATGAAAAAGAAAACAAATGTGAAAACAAAGAACTGATGCTAAAAAAAGGAAAAGAAACTGATCTATGATTGAACAATGATGAAAATATGAAGAAAGGATACCGCGACAATTCAATATGCAAAATATTACCAAAACTAAACATACATAATTAATTTTGCATTTTAATTAGTGTTTAGTCAGATGTTAACCATCATGCACCTATTTATTTATTGTAATTAAAACAACACGAAACAAAGTCACCCTGACTTTAATTTTCAAGTGCATTTCAGCATAATTTTTGAATTAAGAACGATTGTTTGAATTATGTGACATTTTCGTATCCGTGTTCATGATAGACTATTGAATGTTGCTTGTTTTTTTTTTACAATGAAGGCTTAAAGTCTATTTTTTAGTTGCTTTAGCAGTGTCTGTGGTGGTAGTTGCTCGTTTGCAGGTACAGCTGCAAGATGTATCGCACTTGCATGATGTGCAGCACTGGCTAGTTGTGCATTTGCAGTCTGAAAAAGAAAAAAGGTACTTTAAAAATCTAGAAACATCACTTCTGTCATCGCCCAAGGGATACAAAAGAGGCGTTTAGGGGATAAAAAATCTTTTAATGCAAGGGCTAGTCGCCGCCAGAGTTTCGTGAGCGGTGAGGCGGGGAAGGTCGTGATTGACAGACTGAGATAACATGACGTTTGTCTACTTTCCTCGTCTCACCCCTCACATACCTCAGGCAGAGACTAGCACTTGCGCGCATACTATATAATAGTAAAAATCAAACCCAGGACTCCGCGCCTAGCAGTTACTAGACCAACAAGATGGTCAAGTACTTAGTTAGATATAATTGACAGTAAGTGGAAGATTCTCGTCTAAACCCAACAAAGATAATATTAATACTTAGTAGGTACTTAGAGATAAGCAACAACTATACTTCTGTTTATTTCCATTTTCAGTTCAACAAACGCGCAGTTATGTGAACACAATAGGACGTAACTAATTTTAACATAGATATGTAGGTAATTATGTTTAATTAACTTATTCGCTACGCTGCTGGGTATATAGAAGTAGGCAAGTATGTATTCCTATTTACGTAGCGAATGGTAAACCTAGACTAGAGTCATCATCATCTTCCTGCCATTGTCCCATGTACGTGGGGTTGGCGCAGCATGTTTTGTTCTTCCATTCTCCCCTGTCAACCGTCACGCTATTATTCGCTCTTCTCTTTCATATCATTCCTCACAAAATCCATCAACCTTCCTCTCCCTCTCCATCCATCAATATTTATATTCATCACTTGCGTTTCCTCACTCCTCATCACATGCCCAAACCAAAACGAACACAAACGATTTCCTTCCAAGTTTTCTGTCACTGGCGCTACTTTCAAACTTCTTTTACTTTATCCATTTTACTTTATCTAAGCCTAGAGTCAATTCGTCTGCCTTTTCCCAACTATGTTGGGGTCAGCTTCCAGTCTAACCGGATGCAGCTTAGGTACATTACATAGGTACATACATTTGAAATGGAGTGACTGCCTATCTGACCTTCACAACCCAGTTACTGGTTAACACGATACCCCTTAGTAAGACTGGTTGTCAGACTTTCGGGCTTCTGACGACCCGTAACGACTGTCAAAGATCCACTAACGACAGCCGGGATCAACGGCTTAACATTCTTTCCGACGCACGGAGGGGTACCTATTGGTATGTAAAGATGGGCACCCATCCACGGACCAACCGCAGCAAGCATAGTTTAACCTGATCAATCGTCCAGTGCGGCTATTATCACTAGCCACAAGTCCCTCCTTAGGTGACACTTAAATGAATGCCCAGTTCCAACAGTGCAATAACCAACGATAACATTGAGGCGTTCATTTAGTTACGTGTTTCCTAGTGTTAGTGAAAACAAGCCTTAATAATACATCACAGTCAATAATAAGCACTAATTACATACGGTCTACTGTTTATTAGCTAAGTATCAGTTAAACCAAGGTTCGCAGAGTTTCTAAATGAACGCGAACTGAGGACGAATGATAACATCGGAAATAAGAGATTTGTTGAAATTTATCTTATGAACCTCTTTTTACGGTTCCGTACCTCAAAAGGAAAAAACGGAACCCTTATAGAATCACTCATGTGTCTGTCTGTCTGTCGGTCTGTCTGTCACAGCCAATTTGCTCCGAATCTAATAGACCGATTAAGTTGAAATTTTTGTACACATATGGATTTCTGTGACCCAAACACGTACGGCTATAGTAAATAAATGAATTTTGAATATGGGGGTCACTTTTTAGGGGGCAAATAAGAAAATTTTTAAAAAAAGTATTGCAAACTGTACCTTGTGATATATCAAAAGAAAGGGCTTACTATGAGGGTTTCAAATATATTTTTTTTATAATTTTAAATAAATCGTTTTAAAGGTATTTAAGAAAATAGACGAAAATTGTCCATTCCCCTTATCTCCGAAACTACTGAGCCTAAAATATTGAAAAAAATACAGAAACTTGTTCTATACCACTGTACATTACAGGAAAACCTATAAGAAGTTTGTGGTCTTAAAATAACATAGTAAATCTCTCAATACTGTGAGTACAAACTTACGTTTACTGTTGGAATGTAGGTATGGGAGAACATGTTTTTCAACAAAATGTTAAGTTTGTTCTTGGGATAATTTCATCCCAATTACGGAACCCTTCATTGTGCGTAGTCCTACACGCACTTGGCCGGTTTTTTTTTTGATCGATTTGAAGAGCGACGATCTAGTGTTTATTATCTTTGCTTTTGATGCTAATGGCGCGCTATTTAAAGAGCATTGCCCCTAGGGGCAAAAAAAATAGAAAATAGACTGATTATTATATATTTTTTTAAGGGGCTAAAAATTAGTATTTGTGTTTAGTTCATTCAAGAATTAACTAAAAAAATGCTAATTTTTTCAGGAAAAAAACATGATGCCTGACACACACCCAGAGATGTGCAAAATGCTTTACGAAAAGAATACATGCAAATCCTTTTTTGATTAAGTAACTAGGGTAAGTATTTCAAATGCAAAATACAAAATAGTTTTGCTTTTTGTATTTTTTTAAATACTAAATACAAAATAGGTATTTTCAAAATACTTTATTAAAAATACTTTTGTTGAATTCAATTTTCCTTATTTATTAAAGACTAGCTTTTGCCCGCGGCTTCACCCGCGTGGATGTGTTCACGGAAAATATCCCACGGGAACGTAGATACTACCGGGAATTCCTTCCTTATTCCTTGTCTACATTATAAAGGGAACCTCTGTGCAAAATTTCAGCTTTCTAGGTCCAAGGGTTGGCGTTGATGAGTCAGTCAGTCAGTCAGGAATTCTCTTTTGATTTATATCGATTTTAATATAACAAGTTGTTCAAAAACACTGTCATTCATCTTCCTCCTGTGTGGTCGCATAATCATAGGTAGGTACTAGTACCACCCATAATTATTATGAAAAAAAAACAATCAAGAGAGCGAGTCGGACTCGCGCACCGATGCAATGGTTCAGTTTGGATTTCTGAAAGTGTGCTATTTAGAGACATCGTTATATTTTTCCTGTAATCTTTACATAAACTTCTATCATAAATAGCTAGTATGTACTTGTACACACAGCAGCAGTTCAAGTTTCTACAAACTGTCACATTCGATTTTGAACATAACCGTCAACATTTTAAGGGGCGGACTGACTACGATCACACAACCGCGTAATCTATTGTCACCAATAACTAGCTTGAAATAAGGTTGAAAATTTAAAATAATATTTGTGTTGCCGAGATGTGACTAAGCTGCGAATGTGCATTTATTTTCCGGCATTTCTTTAGATTATTCAGAATATACACAATAAATTAAATAATTGTATGGTTAAACTTTTAAAAAAATGCTAATTTTATTAAATTCGTATAAAAAAGAATGTCATTAAGTATCGCTGAAAATACAGAGATGTTCGATGCCAAAGTTTATTTTTAACCGACTTCCAAAAGGAGGAGGTTCTCAATTCGTCGGAACCTTTTTTTTTTTTTTTTTTTTTTTTTATTTTTTTATTTTTTTTTTTTTTTTATGTATGTTCCCCGATTACTCGAAAATGGCTGGACCGATTTGGATTTTTCTTTTTTTGTTCGAAAGGGTATACTTCCCAAGTGGTCCCATGATCATCAAGTCAGGATCTGATGATGGGATCCCATGGAAATCGAGGGAAACCCTCAAATTTTATTGGCACACCTATATCGATTTCGGTATTTTTTATAGTAACTCGTGCATTTGCTCTCGGAAAATACCATTCGGTGAACTGGAACTGATGATGAAGACCACAGAGGGCCATCGGAAATACTCAATTATATCTAAGTATATCACAGGTTGCGATTCGATTACTTTAATATGGTTTATGCTCGTCAAAATGCATAATGGTAATGGTGACTTCACCATGAGCTCCAGTTCTCCTGGTTCTTACTAGGAGAACTCCTCAACAATTAACGTCCCTGCATCGGGAAAAGCAATATTTTGTAAAACGTGATGAGCAGTTGACATTGGGTTATTGTAACTTAGATAAATTACAAACTGAACCACTAAAAAGTGAAAAATAAAAACTTTTTTACAAAAAAAAAAACCGACTTCCAAAAGAAACACTACAAACTGAAAAATAACTTTAATTTCGGAAGTCGGTGGCAAAAAACTAAAATACAGATCCAAAGACACCGACTTCCGAAATTAAAGTTATTTTTCAGTTTGTAGTGTTTCTTTTGGAAGTCGGTTTTTTTTTTTTGTAAAAAAGTTTTTATTGTGGAGCAACTTCTAAATTTGTTATTGGGAATATCAAACTATTTTTTACTATTTCTATTCGGTTCAAATTTTTCTTTAAACCCTTCTCTGTCCATTGTATTTTTTGTGTCGTATAGTTTCACTGCGTTACGTCATACTCGACAATCCAAGAAACCAATTTTTGTGAATATTGAGCTAATACCGGGCCTTATGGCTAAAATCATTTGGAGAAATTTGACAGCTGATATGCTGTTGTATGTACAGTCAGCAACAAAAGTCGAAGTGTGTTTTCTAAATCTTAATTATTAAGAAAAATACTTCATTAAAATCGGAACAGATGTAAATTCTAAAGAAAATTAACTCTTTTCTAATAAATGAAATGGTAAAAAGCAGGTTATCGTATCATTTTGTGTTAATTTAGATTATGTCAAAAAGTTGCAGTGTTAACCGACTTCTGTTGCTGACCGTACCTAAACAGAACGCTTTGTTTTGTAAAACAACGAAATCTATTGGTATTGCATAACATTACAATCAGTAATTTTGTTAGTCACTTAACCATTAAGACGCTCCGCTCTTTGGTGCACAGTAAGTAGATAAAGTCACTATGCAAAATATGCGTCGGTCGTGTCGTAGTGTATTAATGCATTTTTTATTATTCATTATCGCACAGTATCTTATCTAGAGATACTTACAGTGTTAAAAACAGAACAGACTACATAAATGTACCTAACGCTTTTAATTCTTTGTAATTTATATATGTATGTATATTTGTAATCACGTTCTCGAAAACGCTAATGATTTCGATTAAAGTTGCAATGTAGTGGTTTTACGGGGGCGATAAATCGATCTAGCTAGGTCTCATTATCTTACTATGTCTGGGAAAATTCGTTTTCTCCGTATTTAAAAAATATATTTGCCCGCGCACATCGATATTTTCACCCGATAAAAAAATAAGGAAAAACAATTTCGATATTCTTTTTATAAAAAGAATATCGAAATTGTTTTTCCTTATTTTTTTATTATTATTCGTTATTAATTTCTTTGAAGAGCGTATAATAATCTTTCTTTCGTTTTGCATAAATGCAAAACGAAAGAAAGATTATTATACGCTCTTGCTCTAATCAAATCAATCAAAGAATTATCTGATTATTATACGCTCTTGCTCTAATCAAAGCTTGTTACTTCTTTAGGAGCGACCAAACTACGTGTGGTAGGAACTTATGTTTTGTTGTGAAATATTATCGAAATAAACATAAACTCCCATGTAAAATATTACACAAGATATCGAATAAGAAAGCTAACTCTTACGTCACACTTCACACCACAAGTGAGTCTACAAACCGAACCAATTTTCTTCTCTTTTTCAAATTCGTGAATTCAAATTTGGTGATACTGTACCGAAATTATGGCCAGTATGTCAGCTTCGAAAGTTCAAAACTGCATAAAAACTTGTTCTCTGACGTATCATTATTTTGAATTTGATGTTTTAGGCCTATACACATAATACGGTGGCTCGATTTAGGAGTTCGGGAGTGTATTTTTTTATATTTTCAAATATTATTAAAAAAATATTTAAAAATTTATGTTAACATTCAAATCACAGAGCATTCTCCTCATTCAGCAATCGATTAGTATTAAATAGTCTACTAAAATTAAACTTGCCATGAGGCATACATAACTTTTGGTAAAATTAACGAAAAACATTTTAGGAAAAACATGCTACTAAAGTATAATGTAATGAATAGACAAAAATAATTTGAAAAAAGAAAACCACTCACTGTCACCGCAACCTGCGCAAGGCATCTTGATTTCGAAATTGAAAAAGAAAATTAAAAATTCAAATCTTCGAAAATGGAACGCGTCGTGTTGGCGGGAACGCTGCAGTTGTAATGCGCTTTATAATGCAGCGGGCGATTGTTATCGATAATTTAGAGACGAGCTGTTCGGAAACATGAGCGATTGTTTATTTTCTTTTCGATGCAGTTAATGATGTTGGAAATTAGGCCGAACGGAGGCATTCAGGTAAGATGTTCTTTTGAATTTGTTTGGTTTTAGTGTATCTATGGTTTGAATGAAGGGTATGAAAAAACAAATGACTTTCAACGTTTGGTTGTGTAGTTAAGTACATAATGAGTACATACCTACTTAACTGATTATGAGACCGCATTATTATTATCAATAAGTAATTTATTGGCTCGTTATTACAAAAATTCAACCATTTACGGTTTTTGTAGCTATATTATAGTGAGTGAATGTTACTTAGAAAGTGACGAGTGTCAAGAACGCATTCTCTCTACGACGACTTCAAAACTTAGTACGCACGACTACACGTCAAGCTATACATTTCCAGTTTACACTGACCTCTCATTGTAAGGAAATCCTATACAATGCGAGATCAGCTTATACTGGAAATGCATAGCTTGATCTGTATGTATGTAGCCGTGCGTACCACTTCCTATCATCCTCAGGGCCCTAAAACAGGCCCTGATGGAAGAATGGGAGAATATTCCCCAACATCACCTCCGAAACCTCGTCTTCAGTAGGTATGCCAAACTGGCTCGAAGCTGTAATCAGAGCCCGAGGAGGCAATACACCAGTTATTAAATAAAAGTAATTATAGTATTACTCTAAGATTATGGCGTAAAACATACTTATAAAATGTTGTTTGAGTTTTTTGCCCGTAAGTTAAAAAATGCTATTTTTTACCCCACTTTTTTTTTTTTTTTTGAGTGTGGGAAATCATCAAATAACTTCTCCCGCTCTGGGTGGAGCGGGAGGGCGTGTCAGACTTTTACTGACTAAAACCCACCCGTGTTCCTTCAGTTGCCTATGCCAGGGCCGCGGTAACCCCTTCAGACAACCCGCGACCCACTACGGCGAAGCAAAAAGGAGGGTTATGATTCTTGCTTTCTAACTTTTTTTAAGTTAATAACGTTACTAATGTATATGTATAATAAACTATAATTTCAAAGAAAGTTGATGAAATCTTATATATATAAAACAAAGTCGGGTTTGTTCGAACACTTATAACTCGAGAACTACTGGACCAATTTTCATGGTTTTTGATTTGTTGTATTTGTCTCCGTCCCGAATAGCAGAATAACTATTAAAAACATAGGAAAATTCACAAAAAAATATAAAGAAAATTAATTTTCTCATACATGAAAGGGCAGGGCAATGTCTGTCGGGAAACTTTCATTCTTTTTAGAATTCCAAATTCAAATTCATTTTATAATCAGTTGTTCATTTGTTTTGCTGCCGTTCGATTTATTGAATTTTTGACAGGTCGTCTGGCGGGTCAGCTACTTATATGTACACTCCTTTGCAAAAAAAACGGGCTTCGGATTTTTCTACATTTATTGGTAATCATTTAGTTCTCATGAGGTTTTAATAGGCAAACTATGTTCCTGGCACATAATAAAGAGTCTGGGTATGAAAAAAAGTTAATTTCAAATTCAGAACTGTTGTTTTTAATAATAATAATCCCTTTTTCAGTTTATGACTTTTTACTTACTATTCGCGGGTTTGCGGTTAAATGGTTATCAGGCCACTAAAACTAACTTCTCGTTATTTTTATTAGAATAATTTATGTTTGTCGCATAATCCTGCCTCATTGTGACTTAAAACAGATATCTTTGTGTCGATTATAATGGCAGAAAAAGCAACAAGAGCTAGTAAAATTATAGTGCTGCTGGAAGTGGGGTGTAGCCAATGTTACGGTTCACAGCCGTTAAACGTGAGTGGTTCCACCGTCCAAAGAACATGGACTCGATACCAAGAGACAGGTTCCGTTCAAAGAAGGCAAGGTTGTGGGAGAAAACGGTGCACACAACCACGAGACGACCGCTTTTTAGTGACTCAGGCATTGAGTAATCGCAAATGCAGTTACATAGACCTCAAAAGAAACCTCGAAGAGGTACGAGGAACACAAGTTAGCCTATGGACAGTGAGGAGGAGGCTTTTAGCGGTTGATATACGCAGTCGACGACCAGCGCGGGCCCCCAATTTACTCCGTGAGTACCGGATTGCTCGACCGAGGTTCACTAGAAATTGTCTATCTTGGAGACTAGGTAACTGGAGAAGCGTACTCTTCTCCGATGAGGCTCGAATTTGCCTGAATGGTGAGGACCGACGTCGGCGAGTGTTACGAAGACCAGGGGAACGCTATGCCGACGTGTGTTTTGAAGAAATCACCCCTTATGGTGGAAGGTACGTTATGTTTTGGTCGGGCGTAACTTCCAGCTATCGTACCGAGATAGTGTTCATTGCAAATGGCTCACTAAATGCGCAAAGGTACATAACAGGAATAATTTGTCAACATGCACAGCCCGCACTGACTGTAATTGGTGAAGATGCCATTTCATGGACGATAATGCTCGGGACCACCGTTCTGGCGACGTAGATGCTTATATGCAAGAGGTCGGTATTCATCGTCTGGATTGGATAGCGCGGAGCCCCGACCTTAACCCCATTGAGCACGTCTGGGACCTCCTAAAACGGCGAGTACGACCTGTCCAACGACCTTCCACAAAACATCAGGTGTGATTTCGGCTGAGTGGGAACACATTCCACAGGACACCATCAAAAACCTGGTGGAAAGCATGCCAAGACGATTACATGCCGTAATCCCTGCAAGGAGAGGTCATACTCGTTATTAATTTTTATTTTTTAATGTCTTTTTTTATTAAAATACCATAAAAATACTCGTAGTCTTAATTTAATTATACCCTAAAAATTTCCATTTTAACACGACTTTCTGTTTACATTGACTAAAACACCGATTCCAGGATTTAAGGGTTAAAAACTATATTCTCAATGATAATAAGAAATTTCTAGTCATTTATGCTAACGACATACTATAAATATTAATATTATCCATAGAAAAGCCAATAACTGTAAGGTGCCCGTTTTTTTTGCAAAGCAGTTTAGTATTCTAAAATAAAAATCAATTGCCGAATGTATGTAGGTACGCGCATCACTTCAGAACGGATGCACGTATTTGGCTAATTCTTTTTTGTTGTATTTGTAATTGTCAGGACAAAGTTTGTATGAAAGAAACTTCTACACAGTTTATTGTTATAACGTCAATTTACTAACACTACTGTACTAAATATGTGGAGATTTGATACAAGTAACAACCTCAGATTTTTTATAGGCCTATGGTAGCAACCTACTATCCCAATTTATTTTGGGTCTGCGCAACATGTCCCTTTCTTCCATACTTCTCAATTAGTCGTCATCTCGGTAGTCACCCTCTTTATAACCATATCATCTTTAACACAGTCCATCCATCGTTTCTTGATCTTCCCCTACTCATATAGCCATTGACATTCATACTCAAAACAATTTTTTTTTTTCAAATTAATTGGCTCCAATTAATCATTTTCATGTTCTTGACTTTTTACTAAGTATAAATTTATTCCGGTATTTTACTTTTCAGCAAAAAATCTTAGGTTCATTCTTAAAATATAAATTAAGTTTTCCTAAGCAATTCAAAATGTGCTCAGCTTGCACCTTCAGGAACTTCGCGCGTTTACATTAGAATATTCATAGCTAAGACAGGACAACGTCTGTCGGGTCAGCTAGTTTTCTATAAAACGTATTTTATTTCAAAACCTTGACTTCTAAGTTTACCCCTGATTTCTTTAACACTGATTTCTATAAGAGAAATTGCAAAATTTTAAAAGTGTGGTACTAAGTTTTGACGGCCACTGTGACCAACACAACATTTCAGAACGCATTCATAGCAATAATTTACACACATAAAATGCATTTTACTACAAACACTAACTTCATAATATCAACACTAAAATTACTTCACTAAACTTTTCAACCATCGCCTCTTATTCCTTTACACATTATTTCTTACATCTTTACTGATACGCAATGGAAAGTGAACATAAAGAAAGTGACATTACCATAGACAATTTTACGGTGAATTTCGAGTGTAGGGCCGTGTGCCTGATTTGTTTTGCACTCGGCCTAACAAAGGGCTCTTGTCTCGAGTGCTGTGTTAATACTCCGAGCTGATAAAGAGTACAATGTTTCTTTCTAGACGATGCTAGGTACTCACTAATTACATTTTGTCGTGGTCAGGGTTCATCAAGAGGATGCGAAGCAAGGTAGGTGGTCATTCATAAATTACGGTTTCAATTTCATGAATTTGGATCTCCCAGCCGCTTTTTTCTCACAGGGTGGTAATATTTTAGAGACCGGGGGATCACTCCCCTGGTATGACGTCATATATTTTGCACTTTTACTTATTATTAAGTAATTAATACTAACTACTAAATCAAACCTTATAGTACCTAATATTGAAAGAGTTATGACTCCCCCTTGTCACACGATGTCAAATTTTGTTGACCCCCGCCCTACCCCCGTAATTTATGGATGGCTCCTAGCAACTGTATCACCCATCTTACCTATACCTACTATAGATCCATTGAAACTTGTGTACTTGTACACTTACACCTTAGGAATACTAATCCATTTGATTTTACCTCGAATGCAACCAATAAGCATGGGATTTTTCAAAAATAAAAAGTTTTGTAAACTGGACTTGCTCCTAGAGGCCCTCATCATCATCAGCATATAGGTACAATACGGCCAACGCGACGTATCTTGGCGAATCCGGACTGCGCGCAAAAGGCTGCACAGTCACATTTTTAGGGTTCCGTACCAAAATGGTAAAAAGGAACCCTTATGGTGCGACTCAGTCTGTCTGTGTGTCTGTCTGTCTGTCTGTCTGTCACAGCTGGATATCTCGAGAACTACTAATAAAAAAAAAAAAAAAAAAAAAAAAAAAATACTTTATTTCGGACCTTGATCCATATGATGTTAGTAATACAAACTACTTATAAGCTATGTTAGTAACCAATGTAACAAAAATTAAAATTAAAATGAAAAAATTAATTCATGTACCGGTTGCACTCACCTGACGCACCGGGTACATGCACATGCACCCAATGCGCCATAATGGCGCAACACGGTTTCTCACTGATGACCTTCAGAATACCGTTGACGCTCCCACGCACTCTGCGCATCATGGACGCAATTCTTTTTCGCAGGATGGTATTGAAACCATCCGTACGGGCTTCCGTAAACATTCCTGATGCGCTGCAGTAACGTGGAAGCCCCAACAGCACCCTGAAGGCATTATTATATTGAACTCTGAGGGCGTTGTATGCCCTTTGCGTATATCGAACCCACAGAGTGCACGTGTACAAAGACTGACAAAAAGCCTTAAATAGTGTCAATTTCAAACTAATGCTATTAACTTGAAATTTGGACCAGTTTTAGATGACGTTTACCCAACTATTTTGCAAGTAAGAAAGAAACAAAAATATTTTTTTTTTGCAACAGGTAGGGGGTCTTAAAAAATTAAAAGTGGGGCTAGGGCATGTGGGATATCATATGATCTGTTTGCACATTCTCAAACATTTTTATTTTTTTTAGGCCGCATAGTTTTCGACTTTTGATGAAAAATGAAAAAAAAATACCGTTCCTCCCCTCCTATCTCCGAAGTTTGCATAGAGAAAAATCTGAAATTATTTTATGTGATAGAAGTTTATGTAAAGATAACAGGAAAAATAAAACTATGTCTCGAACCCACGGTGCGCGAGTCTGACTCGCTCTTGACAATCTCGCAAATGGTGACATGAGGCGAGTGTGAGTGAGAGAACATGCGCGAAGTACGCAGAGGCTATGTTCAGATTCAGACTCGCCAAGATACGTCGGCCGTAGGTCTTGAAGGAGGAGAAGTTTCTTCAATACTCAATACTCAATAAGTACCTCAATATCTTTATTGTTTTACCATAATGTGTAGGTGCTTAGGTGGTATACTATAGAATTCTTCTTTTGATAGTGCTCCTTTAATTAAGTATCTACGTTACTGGAGGGGCTCGTGTAGTCGTGGCTAAATAATAACAGGGGCAACGATCTTTAGGATTAAGCAACGCTTGTCGAGGTCAGTCCGTGGATGGGTGACCATTTTTACATATCGAGACTCCTCCATGCCTCGGAAGGCACAATAAGCCGTTGGTCCCGGCTGTCATTCGTAGATCTTTGACAGTCGTGACTGGTCGTCAGGAGCCCGAAAGTCTGACAACGTCTTGCCAAGGGGTATCGTGTTACCCAGTAACTGGGTTGTGGTGGAGTTTAGATAGGTACGTATATGTAATACCGGTATTCAGCTGCATCCGGTTAGACTGGAAGCCGAGCCCAACATAGTTGGGAAAGGCTAAGCAGATGACTCCAGACACTCCAGTCCACTCGCGAATGTTCCAGACTTTTTAGTAGGCAGAGGCACTGAGGAATTTAAGCTTTTATGAGACGAGGATAAGGAATTACATAATTATCTGGCATTACTCACAAAGCATTCGTTTTATCATTCATGAGTTAGAAGGGAAGCTATGTTTTGCACTTAGGCAAAATGTTATGTCTGACAGAATAACTAAAGATACGTAGTCATCAACTACAACAGAAAAAGAGAAAACAATACTGGGCCCAAATATAATCCTTGGTGAACACCGTAAGAAATTTTCATACAAAAAATACAATTGACCTCCAAAAGCACACTACAAAGTGAAAAATAACTTTAATTTCGGAGTCGGCGTCGGGTTAAATTTATTTTCGTTTTTTGCCACCGACTTCAGAAATTAGTTATTTTTCACTTTGTAGTGTTGTTTTTGGAAGTCGGTTGTTTTTTTGTAAAAAAGTTTTTATTTTTCACTTTTTAATTGTGGTAAGTAACCACAATCACCACCAGTGTGTTGTGGTTGTGGTTGTGTGGGGTAGGTAGGTACCTACCCCACACAACTTCTGAACCTGCAAAAGAAATTAGAACACCATCCACATAAAAAGTGGGGAAAAAATACGTAGGTAGGTATTGATGCTAACTCAAAAACTACTAAGCAATGTTGGTAAATTTTATATGGACCAACTTTGAGGACCTTTGACCCTCTCGAATAAAACCATTTTTTTTTAAGTCGGACTACCCTGTAAAAAGTTACGCGTGGTCATACAAAAAAGAAACAAATATAATTACGTGTCGACTTGAGAACCTCCTCGTTTTTTTTCGTCGGTTAAAGATATACGCAAGCGAGCCAAACACCTACTTATGTAGGAAATCTAGCGCCTAGAAGTAATAAACAATTTTATCAACGTTTCTGTAACTACGTTTGTGCCTGTTAGTTCTTTGATATCGCAGTAATGTGAATCGCTTGTTCAAAATATCAAGGCGCTTTAGTTTAGGTTAAGACTTTTACTTTACTCATCATCTCTAGCCTAGCCTAGCCTTTTCCCAACTATGTTGGGGTTGGCTTCCTATCTAACCGGATGCAGTTGAATACCAGTATTTTGAGTTTTTGCTGAAGGATGTCACTTTTTATGCTGTCCGGTAGTTTTTAATTATTATTGGACTCATCAGAAAACACTTTTTCTAAGTAGGTACCTAATGCTGTTTTTTAGCCACCGATAATTAAGAGGTTTTTGTATTGACTTCTCACGGGACCTTTCTTGGTGTGACCTTAGCAAACAATTTTTTATTACTTTGTACAAAAATTGCTATTTCCAAAATAAAACGTCGTCAAACGCAAAGTAGGACGTTCTCAGGGCTAGGTGGAGCGACGATCTTCGTAGGCTGGTAGCAGGAGGCCTACTCCCTAAGCACGAAGCCCGTAGTTTCGGCCTTCGTTACGGGCGTTTCTTACTCCGTATCACCTACGGATGGATGATTGGTTCGGGGCCCGAACGAAGTATGAATGACAAAATGATTTGCCAGTTGTCCCTACTCCCGATGTGTTTTTGCCTGTCCGAAAAATTTAACTTTTACCCTGGTTTTGATGGATTGTAATTTCAGACGGACGGATGAACGGACGGACGGGAAGACGGACGGACTTAGGGAGTAGGCCCCCTGGTCTGGAAACAGTAGCCGAGTATCCAGCAGTGAACTGCTACAGGCCGATAGTGATGAAGAAAAAGTAAAACTAAAAGGACCTACTTCGTTGTGGTTATCGTGAGCGAGTATAAAAACAGGCCAAGTGCGTGTCGGATCACGCACAATGAAGGGTTCCGTAGTTGAAAAGAATTTATCCCAAAAACAAACTTAACATTGGATATCAAAAAAAAAAAAAAAAATTAAGTATGTCATAAAATTACAAATTCACAATTTTCGGACTTGTTTCTTTACTTGTGCTGGGAGACCTTGCTTCTTGCCTAATTTCATTATTCTAGGTCAACGGGAAGTAGAGACGGGGAGTAGTTTTGATTTAGTTGCGAGTATCAAAATGTGTCGCAAAATGGCCGTATTTTTTTATTCCGTTGATTTAGAAGCTTGAGTTTTTTAGGACTTCAACTCTATGCGTTTCTCAGGAAAAGGGTCTTGACAACTGTGAAAATATTTATTTTATGTGATAGAATTACAAATTAACAATTTTCGTACTTTTTCCTATATTTGTGTTATGAGACCTTACTTCTTGCCAAATTTCATGATTCAAGGACGACGGGAAGTACCCTAGAGGTTCTGATTTACTTGCGAGTATAAAAAAAGTCGCATAAATGGCCGTATTTTTTTATTGCGAAGTTTGATCTTTTTAGAACTCCAAGGGACCATAGACCTACGTATTTGATATTAATTTCAGCTGGATACCTTCACGCGTTCCTGAGAAAAACGGTCTTGACAAACTGACAGACAGACAGACAGACGGACAAACAAGTGATCCTATAAGGGTTCCGTTTTTTCCTTTTGAGGTACGGAACCCTCAAAAATTAAAAAATGTTTTCGCTATCATACAATAATTGCCGCTACTGTTGAAATCAAAACTCGTGGCTACTCGAGGAGCTCGTGGCTAAGTCATAACAGCCGCACGGGTCAATCCATCAGGTTAAGCTACGCTTGCCGGGGTTGGACCATCTTTACATACCGAGACTCCTCCGTGCCTCGGAAAGACCGTTAAGCCGTTGGTCCCGACTGTCATTCGTGGCTCTTTGACAGTCGTTACGGGTCGTCAGAAGCCCGAAAGTGACAACCAGTCTTACCAAGGCGTATTATACAGTTTCTGGGTCAGATTGGCAGTCGCTCTATGTAAAATACCGGTATTCAGCTGCAACCGGTTAGACTGGAAGCAGACCCAACATAGTTGGGAAAAAGCTAGGCAGATTGACTGTTGAAATCAAAACTATATCTATCAAGTTAATTCATTACCAATTTCATAGAAAATACCACAGATTATATAGATCTTAATCTGTGGAAAATACGAAGACAATAGCGAACATCCGGTATGACACATGAAAATATTATTTCCGCAAAGGAAGTTCTACTGAAAAATACTGAAAACATGAATCACCACGCCCAGTAGGCGATCGGTGAATAAGGTAGGTAAATAGCGAGAAAATAAACGTTATCTGTTGATAAGACAGGTATATACGATTACTTAGGTAGGTACGTCGATTACTGAACGCTTTGATAACAATATAGAAATGTAACTTAACGTTAAATGTGAAAGGGTTTTGCATGCAATCAGGCGGGCAACCCAACCCAACTGATGGAAAGAAATTAGGTACTTACCTCTTTCTAAGGACAACTGCATCACCAAAGACATCGGCTGATACCAGTGCCCCCGGGCCCCCGACTTATAGTAGGGCAGAGCGGGGTCTTATGAGCCGCGGGGTCACCTGCGCCACCCATACTAGTACACAGACGTTGTAGGATAAATACAAGGGAGGGACGCCACAAGCAGCGGGAGGGGTATGCGGCTCGGCCGTTGTAGCGTCGGTAGCCGGCCGGGTTCGGTTTAAGTGTGCGCATACGTTGACTCAATTTTCGGGTCAAAAGTAAAAAAAGCCGTTCGTCGTAACTTTTGGTATCTAGCCCATGTTTGTAGTGTTACGGCAATCAAGTAAGTATATTTTAATTTAATAATAATGTGTTTATACGATAACAGAATCTAAAATAATGTAACATTAATAGTTTTTAAGTGGCTCGGTCTAGTTGGTAATAAAATAGGGAAGGGGTCATATGAGCCAAAACAAACGGGGTCTCTTGAGCATGGCATCTGACACCGGTGAAGAAGAATAGTTCTGCCTTGTTTTCGTCGAAGCCTACTCTGATAGCATTCCAGGCAAAGAGTGGCTGCAGTACACCGATTGCCGCAAATGGCCACATGTTACGTGCACCTCTGCTGCTGGTGCAGTTTATGTTTGCGTCAACTGTGACAGTGATTAGGCTAAGCTGATTTTTAAGTTTGTGTTCTTTCTTGATTTGTTTCTATTATTACCAAAGATGATTATTAATGATTTATGGAAGATTTTATTTGTAGATTCATTCTTATAAGAAACACACCTTTTCAGTCCACTGGCTCAACTAGCCCCGTGAGGTGGTTTAATTAACCCCATCTGTAGGGTCAAATGAGCCATCTGATTTTTGTGTTATTCAAGTAAATAAGTCTAGTAAACAACGTATTTGCTACAACTTTTGTATGGCTTCGAATTAATGAAGTGATAAATACTGATACCTTTAAAAATAAATAGGTTGTTTTTTTGGCAATGTAACAACATTGCCAAATAAACAACCTATTTATTTTTAAAGGTATCAGTATTTATCACTTCATTAATTCGAAGCTATACTGCTTTGAACAAAATCATGATCACGTGACCCCGCTCTGCCCTACTAGAGGAACAGTGGGGTTTTAGTCGGTATGACTCCAACACAACCCTCCGTTCTCCCCAGCAGAGGGTACCCATGAGTAGTTCCCACGAAAAAAATAGGTGCTGCTTTCCCAGTCCAGAGTCTGAGTCTAAAATCTATTTATAAGGCAACTACAACAGGTAACAATCACAGTAGGTAAATTAAATATTATCACTAAATTCACATTATAGGTTTCGACCTGATTATCACCCAAAGCGTAATCGCACAACATGACTAGCAACAACAATAATAATTATGACAACTATACAGTAAAAAGTTTAGTTCACAAATTACAGTTACAAGGTCTGTGCATCTGCCCTCCGACACACTTATATTTAGGCAGGGAATGTGTAGGACACCAAACACACCAGATAAAGTACAACCTACTTACATAATAGACACAAAGTTACATTAATTAAAAGAAAACAATATTTAAAACGTTGCAAGATTAAAAAGAAAGAGTACATTCATGTCTTTTGAAAGCAGTGGCACGGGATTCGAAGATATCAATACTAATATTGTCTTTTGAAATTTTATTGTAAAGTCGATAGAGCAAAGACATAATATATCTTTAAACAATACACCACTATTTTTTAATTAGTACAAAAAAAAATGGGGCTCTATCCGTACCCGTTACTGATCATATTTGTGTAGTCAAAAGTAAAAAAAACGAAATACCAAAATTGTCCACGAAAATTTGTCATAATTGGTAAATTCATGATTATGATACGATAAGAGCTGTTGGAGGCGGGGCAAGTTCGAGCGAGAGCACGCGAATGCGAGAGCGAGAAAATAAATGCAACTATGAATAGCCTGTACAATATTTCCATACATTGAGTGACATTTTGGGATCTAAACAAACGCCAATAACTTTGCTGTTTATGAATATTATTTACTGAGACTTTACATATATAATAACAAGACCTTCTCTAATAAGCCCTTTAAGTATTTGTACTAATTAAAAAATAGTGGTGTATAATAATTTCTTTATTTTTAAGCGTTCCTTTCCAAAGTGCCCATTAAAATTACTTTATAACTTAAAGTAGTAAATACCTAAATTCCACAGTTTCTGAAAAGAGCAGTGATCTAATTTAAGATGTGGCGGTCAAAAAGTTAATCATATTAGTTCTTTAATGATAAAATACGAAATAGCAGAATGCTTTGCGTTTAAATCCTATTACTTAATTGACTGGCGAGTTGCGTATCTGTCGAGACGCGCATCTGTCAAGTTGCGTGTTTGTCGAGCTGCGTCTTTGACGTGGTGCAAATCTGACAAGATGCGTTTCTGTCAACATGCGTTTTCTGGCGAAATGCGTATTTGACCACTTGCATTTCTGACGACATGCTAGTGATCCGTTTTATTGTGTAGGGAATAATAAAAAACATCAAAAAAAAAGAACTTTTAAATATGTATCATGTATTTATAATCTTTATATAATAATTACATAAACATTTGGACTGAGGTCTTAGGTCATTGATAAGACCTGAAATAAAATATGTCTCTGCTTCTTATCATTCTAAAGAAGTAATTATTGTAAGTGAGGTTGTGTGCCCGAGAACTAGTGTCGGAGAAGTAGTAGGTATTTATTTTTCTATAAATTACTTTTTTAGTTGATTTCAGAAGTCGATCACATTTTCCTAATTATTAAAGAACTAAACAACTACCATTCATTCAGATAGTGTGGCACTGGCAGTCATAAAGAAATAAGATCACACTAAAATTCCTTTTTTTTCGGTTAACGACTGGTTAAAAATTTGCCTAGCTAGCTAGTTTTTCTTGATTCATCAACCAAAAAGTAATGACACAGTAGTTTGAAGTAACAAAATAAAATTTAAAGCTTCGAAAGTTATCAAAACACCTTTAATTTGCCTCAAATTATCACCATTATAGCAAAGCCCTACATACGAGGGCTACGATTAGGACAAAGAATTTGGCACACCTAACGTTCCTATTTGCTATCTTATCATATCTCTTAAAGATAATACCATATCATCGGGCACACAATGTTCCAACACTCTAGTCGACCCGTACAATAGCGAGCCACCTGTTGTCGTCAAAACTGATAAAAAATAATGTGATGAACATTTAGAAAGTGTGAAAATGGGTGTTAAAGTTCTAGCTTTAATAGCACTCGTAGTTGTCAGTGTTTATGGACAAGATAGTACAGTAGAAAACAACATCACAAATAATGTTGTTGAGGACAATATCATAAGTGATGACGAGACATTCTTAGAAACGTCTACAGAAAAGGTTGAAGTAAAGGAAGATGAGATTGAGGATGCGAGTCCTGTGGAAATATTAAGTGCTACGGATGGATTGCAAGTAAGGAGTGGGAAGTACCAGCTAAGTGATGGACTAGTGGGAGAAGAGCCACTAGCTTTAGATGCTGTTGATTTTAACGCCAATAATGAGGCGATACAGAGTGAAAAACAGCTACTGGCTCCGGTCACCACTCAAATCACGAATAATGAATATGGTAAGTAACTTGACAAATAAATTATTAGGTACTGTATTCTAAGGCATTACAGAAAACATGTAGGCTTTCATGATTAACAAAGTAAAAATGTGTAACAATACAAGGTAAGGTAAAGATTGTAAAACAAAATCCCAAGATAATCATGACCTCGCTATGTCTACTGATACCAAATCAATGGTACCTATATAGTACGCCGGTATGTTTGCTCAAACGTTGGCTCACATAGTTTTCATAGACGATACAGAAGGGACGCCTGACTAACATTGCCAAATGTTTGACAATGTTTGGGAGATGAGATAGATAAAGATTTTGAATTAGGTGCGTAAATAAAACCTTGCTGTTCTCAAATGTAAAGCATACAGGGGATCGTCACATGTGTCAGGTAATTTAGGCTTCTCAAAATGTTTATGACCTGTAATCTCTAAGGTTTTGTATAGTTTTAGGTATGATTCACATGACACAAAATGAGTAACCGTTAATCATAATGTACATAAATCTTGCGTGACGTCATTCCATTCAGTATATAATGATACAAAGACTGTGCAACTAGGTAATAAAGGTTACAATGAACTACCCTGATCCCGTAAAATATAAAACAAAGTCGATCAATTAATTACGAGCAGATTGATTTTTAATTACGAGTTAATCAGTGCCTTTTTGAGGAATCTAATTTAACGTTAATGAAGAAACACTAATTACAAACATGCTATTTTATGAAACAAACACTAGAACCTACTTTAAAAAGAACATTAAGGTACATTACTCATATAATATAATCAAATAATCTATGATAAGGGCCGCACCTTACATGGCACTCGACAAAATAAAGAAATGCATCACTTTTGCAAAAAGTTTAATGCACAGACTACTTTTAGAATATGTCGGGTTATACCAATTAAGTACAGAACTACAGATAAGGGCTACGCACTTATTATCAGGAGATAAAAAAGCCGGTCAAGTGCGGTTCGTGTTTGCGCTAGGGCCCCGTATTTATACCTTCTGAAGTACTTTTCGTAGGAATTAATGAATAATTGTGATATTCAGAATTTCATGACGTAAATGAGGCTTGTATAAAAGCAAAACAATAATATCTGTATGCGTCACGCTCAAAATTTAATTTTCGGATTCCCCTAGGACCAGTGCAAATGCAAATAACCTAGGTGTATAAATCATTCATACATCTGCAGCGAGGTATTATGCCTCCATGCGATCTTTACCTTAACGGAATCTGATTGAACTTGCAATTATTAGGTAATTATACCGATCATCCTAATGCTGAAGAAACATTAATTATTTGGAACAAAGCCTTTATTTAAACTCGTTATGAATTCGAACAAGTTGGAATTCATTAGCATGTCATGGTTTTACTTAGCTTCTCTTGCTCCATAGTATCTCCGCTTTGGAACAGGCAACTTCAACTTTCTGACTTATTTACTGACCGTCACATCTTAAAAATTCAAAAGTGCTGGAAATAATGCTTTGGGTTTATGAGACTGTATGAGAATGATCTTATGAATTTTGGCTACAATAGTAGGTATTCATTATGTTTAAGATCATCGGCTATTGTTACGGAATAGAAGATTATCAATTTTTATCTTCGATTTTTATTCTATTCCGTGGCTTCATCAGCTTTATTCCAGACATGGGTCTCACACAGGACTAAAATATTCAACACCATCTCATAACATTCCGAGACAGTTTCATAATCTAAAATTAGTAAGAATAAAATGATTTCATCCTCGTGTTGTCAGAGGATTACATTTTTGGGTCAAATGTAGCGTAAACTGAAATACTCGTATAGTCAATGTCGAAATAAGTAGGTAACTTGTTTTGTTTGAAATGCTGTTTATATTAGAGCCCTATATCGAAATTGTATTATTTAGAATAATATGACATCAATCTGCCTAGCCTTTTCCCAACTATGTTGGGGTCGGCTTCCAGTCTAACCGGATGCAGCTGAATACCAGTATTTTACATGGAGCGACTGCCTGTCTGACCTCCACAACCCAGTAACTGGGTAATACGATACCCCTTGGTAAGACTGGTTGTCAGACTTTCGGGCTTCTGACGACCCGTAACGACCGTCAAAGATCCACGAATAACAGCCGGGACCAACGGCTTAACGTGCTTTCCGAGGCACGGAGGAATCTCGATATGTAAAGATGGTCACCCATCCACTGACCAACCCCGGCAAGCGTAGCTTAACCTGACGGATCGACCCGTGCGGCTGTTATTACTTAGCCACGAGCTCTATGACATATGAAATTGAATTAATTTTGTAAAAATCAATGTTGTTTTTGTTTTGTGTGATAAGTACATTTAATTTTTAATTTAATTTTTTTTTTTGTTTAGTTTCAAAATCATTGATCACTGGTCTACATCAAAATTGCCTTTTACATGAAAATATACTGTATTGATTGTATTCCACTCGCTGAACATAAATATACAAGTTAAAATTCATAGTTAGCTCTTATTGTGCATTTATGCCATATAAATATAATAGCGCGACAGATATACAGGGTGGCCGGAACATTGACGTCCAAAAATAAAATTTCGGTCCCTCGTATCGTGGGGTATTCGAATCACCCCCATGTATGTTCCGCGACTTTTCATAGTTTTCGAGTTATGAATTTTTTTCTGAATGTTTGAAAATTTTCGACCTGACCAACCTAAAAAAATTCTAAAAAAAAAAGTAGAGGGTTTTATCGAGTTTCTTTTTTTGCAACTGAATTTTCATAAGTAGTACTTTTATGCATAAAATAATCAGCTTCGTAACTGTGATGAAAGTTATGAAAATGTTGATCTAAAGTGAAAAATTTACGTTCGGTAAATTATGACTCAAATTTTCAACTTTAAATTAAAAATCTTAACAGGTGACTTCATAATTCCTAAGTAGGCTTCAAGAATGCGCCAGACTCTCAGCTTTCATAATCATAAAAAAATGAAGTACTTAATAGGGCTACTTTGTTTAAAATCGGCCTTCAAAGACAGCGAGGTGGAAAAATTCTTAAAATTACCCATCTGAGTAATTATTATTTTTTGGCTATTTTCTCGTTCCTAAGGTTAATTAATGATAAGAATACTGAAAACTAACCAACAAATAGTTTCAGAGTTGGGTAAGAAAAGTTTTACGTAAAAAGTGGTTTTGAATAAAACACAGATGATAATGTGAAAAAAGTACTTAATTTATTTTTAACATTTACAAAAGGTTTTCAAAGTGGCCACCACCAGCAGCAATACACATTCTACACCTACGTAAGAAATTGTCTGGCAATCGTCTAAAAGCGTCTCTGTTCTCTCTCACAACACGTTCAGCTTCTGCAATCAACTGCCTCAGCTCTTGTTCACTTGAACAGTCTCGGGCGTATGCTATTTCCTTGTAATAGCCCCAAATAAAGAAATCGATGGGGTTGAGATCAGGTGAGCGTGGAGGCCACCTAATTGGTCCGCTGCGTCCGATCCATCTGTTGGGGTATGTTTCATCTAAGTAATTTCGGACCTGGGTTGCATAGTGACACGGGGCGCCGTCATTTTGCAACACCATGGTTCGTCTGAGTTCGAGATTCACATCTGCCAGCAACAATGGAAGTTCATTTTCCAAAAAGTTTTTGTATGTTTCTCCATCAAGTCTGGACGGCAGTTCAAACGGACCAATTAGTTCGCCATTGAGGATACCAGACCACAAGTTAACGCTGAAGCGATGTTGAAATGTCGAAGCTCTCACTTCGAGTGGATTTTCATTCGCCCACGTGTGGTAATTATGAATATTGAATATTCCGGATCGCTCAAATCGTGACTCATCTGACCATAAAACTTTATTGAAAAATCCAGGATCCTCTTGCTCTTTTCGTAACATGGTTTGGCAAAAATCAACGCGCAATTGGTGATCTGTAGGCAGTAAAGCTTGGACTCGTCGGATGTGGAACGCGTGGTATTCTTCATCGTGAAGAATGTCTTGGATAGAAGTCCTTGGGATGTTCAGAGCACGAGCCATACTTCTCGTACTCGTAGACGGATTTCGCTGAACTTCTTCCAGCACCATTTCTCTGCGATCCGGGTTAGCTCTAGGGATTCCTTCATGACTGCCGCGTCGACCAGGAATGCGGCCTGCCATCAAAGTGTTGTGCGTGTTAATAAAAACACGATGGTCGGGATATCGCTCAGGTTGCGGCCCACCACGACGTTGAAGTTGTTCGCGATACAGTCGCACTGCTTCATGGCCGTTTCCTTGTGCAACTCCATAAAAATAATGCATTTCTGCATATTCACTTAACGTGTAACTCATTTTTTACACTTCCACGTAAAAAAAGTCCGAATCAGAATGCAAAACACAGTCCAATAAACGAGCAAAGTAGTCAAACAAGTAGGCAGCGGAGTCCGTGGGCAAGGCGAGTGTGGTAAAGACAAAATGGCGACACGCGTATAGCAGTAAACACAATGTGAGTACGACTGAGGTACTTGTTTTGCGTTGGCTTCGGTTGCGCGCCTTGCGTGAGAGAGATAGCAATAATTCGGTCTCTTTTCCTCTCGGTCCATTGTTATTGCAGGTAAAAGAGTTGCACCCTCGTTTACAACCCATAGTCCACGAGAACGGATCGCGCAAAATTCATTAAACTAACATTTAAAAAAATTTCCGTGTTTAAATCTTAGCTTTCCTGCAGTCATTTTTGGTTAGCAAACTAAATAACCTTAGGAGCGAGAAAATGGAAAAAAAATTATTAATCAGATAGGTAGCTAATTTTAAGAATTTTCCACCTCGCAGTCTTTGAAGGCCGATTAAGGCCAAAGTTAGCCCCATTAAGTCCTACGTTTTTTAATGATTATGAAAGCTGAGAGTCTGGCGCATTCTTGAAGCCTACTTGAGAACCATGAAGTCACCTGTTTAGATTTTTAATTTGAAGTTGAAAATTTAAGTCATAATTTACCGAACGTAAATTTTTCACTTTAGATCAACATTTTCATAACTTTCATCACAGTTACGAAGCTGATTATTTTATGCATAAAAGTACTACTTATGAAAATTCAGTTGCAAAAAAAGAAACTCGATAAAACCCTCTACTTTTTTTTTTAGAATTTTTTTAGGTTGGTCAGGTCGAAAATTTTCAAACATTCAGAAAAAAATTCATAACTCGAAAACTATGAAAAGTCGCGGAACATACATGGGGGTGATTCGAATACCCCACGATACGAGGGACCGAAATTTTATTTTTGGACGTCAATGTTCCGGCCACCCTGTATCACATTAATGATGATAACTCAAAATATTTAGTGATTACCCGCGGAAAAATTTTATTATTTCACATTTGTTTGTTGCGTTTAACGCTGACTGTGTTTTTTTCAACAGTTAAAACGTGAAATTGTTACCGTTTTTTTACATTTTTTGTGAAAAATCTACAGTTTTCGTTATGTCGTGTAAATGTGTTAATAGTGCAGACAATTTTTGCTACATTTGTGGTAAGGTGACCCTTACTAACCAAAGATGCTCAATAACACAACGTTTAGAAACTGCTTACTTCCATTATTTTGGAATTAAAATTAAAAACCAAGACAAATCGTGGGTACCACTGGTAAAATAAGATCTAATTAAAAAAACATATTCTTGTTTTTCTATTCAGTAACCCTAAAGCAATATAAAAAATAAAGTATTCAATTGAAAGGCACACAAAAAGTTACATTTTGTAGACCAGTGTAATGAATATGACTAATGGACTAATTAAATCTTGGCTCGAAAGCATCTTATTACCAAAGATGATATAAAATTCTGATATGTGCTGACCTTTATAATTACATAACTAAGTAAGCTGGTTAAATTCCGTTGTTTCTAAAAAGAGTAGCAAAATTTTTTTAATTTTTTTTTTATATATAAGCTTTAGCAAGAGAAACTTTCAAGCGCATTTATTCAAAACTAGTACATAGTTTTTTTATTTACTTTCGATCACAGTTGAACTCGATATATTCATATACCTACATCGGCGCCAGCTGGTGCATTCTATGATTTTCAGACGTGGTGGTAGCGAGCTTATATTCTCGTAGTATATGTATAATATCCGCATATTCCAACTTTTGCTCTTTTTAATCAATAACCACCGAATGTTGAAATGCTAGCAGATAATGTTCATCCTTGATACCTTATGGTATGAATAGAATTCCAACGATTTCATAAACCCAAAGCTCAAAGTTTCTTCTGTAATGAATCATACAAGAACATGATAATGTTCTTGTTTGATTACGTGATATATTTATCGTGCTATATTTGTCTTTAACCTGTGTTGTCACACAGGCTAAAGACAGTGAGTCGTTGCTCCAGGGCAAAGGCCTCCCTTTCTCCTTTCCACTCCTCTCTTTCTAGAGCTAGTGTGGCGTCAAGCTCTTCTTCTGGATCTGCCTCGATGTCGATGGACGTTTTCTAGGACCCACATGGTGGTAGATTTGGACCATGACTCGTTCGACATAGGCACGACAAACATGTCCGGCCCAGTCCCGCTTCAGCTTGGCTACTTTTTGGATGACGTCGGCAATTTGTGTTTTGGAGCGCAGCACTGTGTTCCTTACACGGTCCGTTAATCTGGCTCCAAGAATGCTGCGCTCCATTATTAATTATTTATTTATTTAGATTATGTACCTACGTGTGCCTTCTATTTATCAGTTACACGTTCTTTACCACGGCTACCACGCCCAGACTTAATCCGTCATAATACAAAACAAGGTTCATCTTCAAACCCAGGTTTAAACGATGGACCCTTTTTTTAATTTCGAACTTTATTCCGAAACACCAAGATGTCAGTTTTACAAAACTGACAACTTAGTACCGGACTAAGTTGTCAGTTTTGTATAAAACTGTCAACGTTTTGTATAAAGCTATAAAGCTGTCATTTTTCTATCACAGCTAGATTCTTATTACAAAAACTGGGTCGATGGTTTAAAGCATGACAGAAGAAAAACCTCGTTTTGTAATAAGGCCGAAAATGTTAAGGTTTAAGTCCATAGTTTAAGTCATTGGTATCTACATTCAATTATTTGGATTATAGCAAGTACCTATCTGCTGTCATCGTCATCATGTCAACTGACTTTTAACCCAAAGTTATATGTTTTTCATACACTTCTTTATCATGTCTTAGTCTGCGCTATTCAAAGATTCATTAAAAATCTAGACCTATTTCTTGTATTATAAGGACGAGAGGAAGGAGTACGAAGATGAAGGTTATTTTAGAAAAAAATGTTTCAAACTGCAGTATAGTTGTTTAACAAAGTTAAACATAGTACAATAATGACATAGTACAAAAATTTAGATGTGTGAGGCTATGAAACAATGGCTTATCTAAATCACACAAACTAGATTCTTGTTAAATGCAATGAGTCAGACTTAATGAATGTCAAACTACACATGCTTGCTAAGTCATAAAGTAGTTATTTCCGGCTGAGAACTTGGAAAACTCGATCACAGCATTGCACTTACTTTTGTTATGAAAGATAGGTAGATTATCACCAGTCATTATCGATATTATGGTAAAGAAGCTACTGTAGTGGATGGATTCTTGGTCCAGGTTTATCCACATAAATAACCTTTGCCCAAAGTCGTTTCTTTGGTTATGATGTACACAATTTGGCTATAATTTTAGAATTTTTATTTAGATATACTTAAATTGTAAATTCTACGTTAATAAGTTTAGCGAGAATCTGATCTGAATCTGCTGCCATATGATTTCTGAACGAGAGTGAAGATATTCCTCGTTACAAAAGAAAAACTGTCGACTAGTCTTAATACACAGTTATTTTACCTCCAGCAGCGATACACACAACCATGCTGTAATGATGATAAAGATTACTGTGATTTTGACAGACTTGTCAATGGCAGAAATCCAACAGCAACATTAAGGCAGATTTACACAGGGTCAGTAGCTGACTCCAAACTCGAACCAAGTCAGCGCTCACCCATGTCTTCATATAAATTGATTTGGAAATCTAGTAGATACGACTACTGACTGCATGTAAACAGTGAAAGTCAGTTCTCGGTGACTTCATTTGGAGTCAGCCAGACCCTGTGTAGTGATACAAAATCAGAGGTGAAAGGAATGTATAATATAAACCTAGCTGCTGTCCAGCATTACAGGAACATCGTCCCGAGTAAATCATAACAAGCTACTTACAGTATGTAGATATGATGTTAGATATTGCTAATATAAACAGTAGGTCCAATGATAGTAATAATTAACCATCCTTTTTTGCCGCAGTCGGGTAAATAAGAAGCAGATATGTTTCTAGCGTGCGCGTCGTGAGGACTCGAAAACGTCCTACTTGGGACGTTTATTTATTTAGTCCGCGTGTCAAAACTAATCGCCGCGCCGTGTAATCACGTATCACGACATTTTAAACGTTTTGGTTACTATGAAGTTGAACGTAACATATCTTGTGTTTAACATCATTGGTCCTTAGTATCGAGATTATAATTTAACACAAACAACAGTCATGAATTCACGATGCATAAAACTAAAATTGTTTACAGAAAGTGGTGAGACAAAGAGGCGTTGCAAGGTGCTAAAATGACATCAGCGTGTGTACTAGGAATCGTTTGTCCGATATCAACTGATAGCTTATCATTATCGGAGCCTAGTGTCGATACCAAACCACGAACACTTGCTTGAACATTTCACAAATTATTGATCGACTAATCATTTTTGTTTTATTAAAGAACTTTATCTTGAACATACTATAGCATAATTATACGATGTCAGTATAAAGTACATACTACACTGACATTGATAAAGGATAACATCGTGAGGAAAGCTGGACTTATCGAAAAACGCCAGCCCATCTAGAGCAAACGTGGTGATCAATGCTCGTGCCTTCTCTGTGTGAGAAGAGGCCTGTGTCCTGCAGTGCGACAATAATAGGCTGGGAGTACAGAACTTAAATAGCTCGATGTAGAAAATTATGTTGACAAACAATTTTGATTAAATTCAAGACACAAAATATTTAAGTACCTATCTGTACCATTTTTCACGGATAATATGAACCAAAGAACAATAAAAACGAGAACCTCGATTCTCTACCATACCATTAAGTTCAACGTAGCAAAAACCAAACTTCAATAAATCAACATCATTATTAGTTTAGTCGAAAGACAACTGAATACCTGATGCCGTCAACTTTCACTATTTCATCGGTCCACCTTGTGAAAGATGTATGAAATATATTATAATATAATCCAATCTCAATATTATCTTCCAGCCCACATCGACGGTCGAGTCCTACCCGACACGAGCTATCAGAACAATGGACAGCCTTACGTCATCACACCCGCGAGGCTGGCCCAGATCAGAGGCAACTTCATGTACTGGTTCTACGACCAGGGAGGAAACGAAGGCATCGGAGACTACCAGAGGGACATCCACACGTCCACTCCTCAGATCCATAAGAACTTCAACTTTCAGCTGCCATTCTTTGGGTTTAGGTTTAATTATACCAGGGTGAGTAGAAGAAGCAGTTAGTTGCAGAGCTGAATTCAAATTGTTCAGCTAGGCGTTTTTCATTGCATATCACAAGGTTAGCAAGATTTCTAAATAACCTGACTTCTATAGACGGAAGACGAAGACAATCTTGATGATGACCAATAACTGCAGAACTAATGCTATTAAGCCTTAGATGCTTTTACTTATTTTACTTGACCTACTACTAGTTTTTTCAATATTTTTATTATGGGTCTTATACAGCGTTACTGGTAACTCGACCACTTCCTTGCAGGACATCATAGTAGGGTTCAACAAATGCATCAAATTAAGCCACTAAATGTTCTACCGAAATTCAGTAGTTTTTCAGTTACTTCGATTTTTGGTTTTTACTGAAAAATCCAAGTTAAAAATGATTTACGGCGGAACTATACTGGAATTTAAGTTAGTAATATAGCTGATGCAGTAGCAGATCTTTGCTAATAATTAAAAGTTTGAAAATGCCTAAAACTTTGACAAAAATCACTAATTGAACATTTTATTTTTTGTAATTTTTGCCTGATAAAAATAAAAATTACGAAAAAATACTGAATTTCGGTAGAACACTTGGTGGCTTAATTTGTTGCATTTGAACCCTACTATGACGTCCTGCAAGGAAGTGGTTGAGTTACAAGTAACCCTGTATAATACATTTATCCAGTTAGTTTTCTCGCTAACATCCAACCAACGAATTAAGAATGATAACATCCCAACTAACCGATTGACACACTATTTATTTACTAACATTTTTTTCTCTCTCCAGCTATCAATGAACGGCTACATCTACTTCAGCGACCCGCCAGACCACTACACGTACCCGCTGTCCTTCCCTGTGAGGGACTGGCCAGATGTCAATGACCCCTCGTTTATCGGAATCTTCTTCAGCAAGTGCCGTATCGGCAGTCAGCGTCAGGAGGACCCAGATCAGAGGAGGCCTGGAGTCTACTTTAGGATGGACAGGGATTTGCAAGTAAAGATAGAGATAGATAGGAGCTTTTTCTACAGGAAAAGTTTTTAACCAGAGCGCAAATTCATGTCATCATGTCATCGAATTTGTCAAACTATTCATCATATTAGTCTTATCTTAAGTAAATGTGTTACTATACAACTACTTAGCTTCAGAGATTCTCATTGATCCCAGAACTTGAGTCTAGCTAGCTCCAACTACATATCAGAATTAACCCCTTGTATCTTAAGCGTGGATTCCCTGGTCTTAAGGCTTGTCCTCCCTAAAATACGGCGAATATTATATGTATATATATATATTTGCATATTTTGTTGTGTCTGTAATTGTGGCAGTCAAGACGTTAATGTTAACCAGTAGCTATATTTTCTTCAGTCTAGCATTTTTTCAACAGAATGTAATTTACATTTACTTATTTTCCTCTAGACCCGCACAGACCAGCTCGGCGTTGAGATGAGGGAGCGTGTCACCTGGGACATCCGTCAGGGCGTCATCGGTTCCGAGACCTTCTTCCCAAAGCATGCGATCACTATCACCTGGAAGAACATGTCCTTCGCTGGAGGCATTGACAACTCGCTGTTCATGGTGAATTTTAAAATCTAGATCTGAAGGGCTTTTTTCACAGTTTCCGGATCGGTCTTACTTACCTACAAGATCAATGCAAAAAAGGAACAAAATATTCTGCAAAAATTAACTGGACCTTTACTGGAGGCCGTGAAACAGATCACAACTCTTATTAAAATAAAGTCAGATAAAAATTAAAAAATCTTAGCATTAAAAAATCACCACCTTATTGCTATAATGATTGGCTCACTGTCAAACACCTCTTTCCGAAATATTTTCAGATGTATAAAGTCTCCACCTCAATATTCTCTTTTAATTAATATAAGTTAATAAATACTCATATTTCAGACAAACACTTTCCAAATGGTGCTTGCAACTGACGAAGTGTTCACGTACGCGATCTTCAACTATTTGGAGATCAACTGGAGCTCGCATACTGAAGCCGGTGGTGATACCACCACTGGAGAAGGTGGTGTGCCGGCTTACGTAAGTACATAGAAGACTTGTTAAACTACCAACTAGTCTGAGTGCCGCTGCATCTAGAGGCATTTCATCTCTGTAGGTATTTTAGATTTACAGTCAGGAAAACAGATTGCTAACTAAATTGATCAATTCATTAATGACCGGTTCATAAGCATAACTAACATACACTACGCTGTCTACCCTGTGCATAGTGTGGGACCTAGGAGGTGGTGACCACGCATCAGAATTACTGATATGTATCCTTATTATTTGCCACTCCAATCAGCATCATCATCTGCCTAGCCTTTTTCCAACTATGGTGGGGTCGGCTTCCAGTCTCATCGAATGCAGCTGAATACCAGTATTTTATATGGAGCGACTGCTTATCTGACCTCCAATAACTAAAAATAATGCTGGAGCCCGTATATTGGGTAAGAGACTAATGAATCTCGTTTTAGAAATAACTTTGAAAATGAAAGAAGCTTCAACACCCAAAAATTACGAAAAATTTGCTGCTGTGATACCTACCTAAATTAATTCTAAACTACAAAATCAATTGCAGATTGGTTTCAACGCTGGTAACGGAACCCAAAGCTACGAATACAAGCCGTACTCACAAGCATCTGTACTTCGAGACCTGACGGGCAGAGGATGGGCTAACTTGTTCCCAGGACGACACATATTCAGGATAGATGAGAAAATACTCATGGGGACTTGTAACAAGGATATTGGTGAGTTTCGGACTGACATTTGTGCAGTATTTCAGTAAAAAGCGAAATAATTTTATCCCTAATTGATACAAACCCACTCCTAGCTTAGTGTAAGCTTTCTTAGGGCTGATTTAACCAAAATCAGATATATTTAATCCGTGGGATAAAATGGAGGTCTGACAGTTTTTGTAAGGGAAAACTGTAAAAAATTAAAAATTTATTTAGACTTTTAATAGGTATAAAAGTTTGATAGAATTCGATCTTAGAGGTGTTTACAGAAACACAAGTGAAGTGCCACCTAATGTACAGAATACAACACACGGGTGTTAAAAGCACTTCAAGTTATAGAAAGATACTACCACGCTCTACAAAGCCAATATTTTTCTAATAATATGTCAAATTAACCGATACATAATTTTGGTTAGTATCCCTATTTTTAGGTTACACAAAGTTTTGTTAAAACAAAACCATTTTCTAACCAACAGATGGAGCGAATCTCCCTTTAATGTTTGCTCCTGAAAGTGGTAACATGTTGGGAGGTACCATCGTCAACATCACTGGTCCTTGCTTCAACCCTGACGACCGGATCACTTGTCGCTTCGACACGGAGTCCGTCATAGGAGCCGTGGTAGACGTCAACAGGGCTATCTGTGTGCAGCCCAGATTCTGGCATAATGGTTATGCAAGGTTCGAGATCGCAATCAACAATGAGCCTTATAAGTGGAAGGGAAAGTACTTTGTTGGTAAGCGAATGGTTTTTTTTTGTATATTTTAGTTGATATTAAAAATTACATCATTTAATAGTCAATGACTGTGTTGTTGAAACCTTTAAACAACTATTTTCTTTGCCAAATCTTGCATTGATAAGCTAAGTGTTAGTCGTCTTACAGAATATCTGTTTAAAAATTTTGTTTGTATATGTTCAAGAGTTACATTATTTTGAGATAAGATAACATAAACACGTCTCTACAATTCAGTAAACCTCCTTTCTAGAAATCTCTTTATGTCCCCAGAAACTCCTGCAACAGCAACAGAGAAAATCTTCTTCACCGACAATTCAGTCCACGAAAGGTATCCACCAGAGGTCAGAATAACTTGGGACCGCTACAACTTGACGACGAACCTAAACGTCCAACTGCAGATCAGCTTATGGGGATACAAGGAAGTCACCATCAGACCACAACTTGAATACATAGACATGATTGAAGTAGGAGTGGCTAATACAGGAGAATATGTGATCAATCCCCAGAACTTTAGGAACAGGGATAACTTCCTGCACAATGACATGCAGTTCGGTTTTCTGCAGATCAATCTTACTACACCTGAAGTGTTTAAAAATGTTCCGATATCACCGTAAGTAGTTTTATATCGCTCGTTTTCCTATACACATATTTCACCAGTTATGTTTAAGTCCCATGTTGTAGGGGGCTTGTGTCGATCGATGAGGTTAAGCTACGCTTGCCGCGGTTGGTTCGTGGATGGGTAACCATCTTTACATACCAAGACCCCTCCGTACCTCAGAAAGCACGTTGCGCCGTTGGTGCCGGCTGTCATTTGTAGATCTATGACAGTTGTTACGGGTCGTCAGAAGCCCGAAAGTCTGAAAACCAGTCTTACCAAGGAGTATCGTGTTACCCACTAACTGGTTTGTGGAGGTCCTTGTAAAATACTGGCATTCAGCTGCATCCGGCTACACTGGAAGCCAACCCCAACATAATTGGGAAAAGGCTAGGCAGTTGATGATGTTGCAGGGGTGAGCCTATTGCCATCAATTGTGCACAAGTCCAGACTCCGGGCAGCTGCTGAGAAATATTGAATACTTCATTTTCATTAAGAGGGCAAATTGCAGTTTGTTGCTCATGACGAAATCTTTGTTTAATATTTTGTAAATTGTGATCTATCTAGACGATATTTTTTACCTACTTCAAGCAATCACATTTTCTCTTCACAGTGTTCTATGGAGTCGTCCCATCCCCTTGGGCTGGTACTTCGCCCCACAATGGGAAAGACTCCATGGCCAGCGTTGGCCCAACGCCCTCTGTAACAACTGGCTTCGAACCGACCGTTTCCTGAAGAACTTCGCTTCGCAAGTGTGGGTCTGCCCTTGTACGTTGGAACATGCGTTGTTGGATAAGGGCCGCTTCATGCCAGACGTGGCTTGTGACAAAGATACGAACCCTACCTGTAGGTACCACTGGGGCAGTGTGCATTGTGTCCGGAGTGGAGCACCAAGGTGATTATAATTAAATGTTAACTAAACATACACGAAATTATTTGTTCAATTTATATCTTTGCCTCGAATTTTCAAACGAATTTAAGTCTGTCTTCCGCTACCATACACTTTGAAGGGACTAAAGCTACGGTTTCCTAAAAGAGCGGTGGCTGCACATAACAGCCGTAGTGACCTCAGAAGAATAACTAAAGCAGTGACGGCTGTCATAAAAATGATGACAGCAGCAAAGATATAAATCGTTAGATTCGCCCTACCGCGTCAAAAGATAGTCTCATTCCTATTTCGTTTTTATACCTCTGATACGCACAGACTCACACACAGTTCACTTGATTATCATAGAAACGCTGTTTAATAATGTGTGAGCTCACACTTCTCAGTATGGACACTTTCTTGTGACTAAGACCGTACTTAAGAGGGAAACCTAGCAATTAAATCTTTCGGAGGAAGGGTTTGACTTAATATCAAATATTCGTGAAAATGACAGATTTTCATGACGGCCGTTACAGCCGCTTTCCTAGGAAACCAAAGCTTTATTATGAGATAATGTGAGCCATAATGCAACTTAAAGTTGTGTTACGTTTGAGAAGTCAGCCATTATTAATTTTCCATTTTTGTCACATTCTTAACATAGTACTATGTTATCCACAGCGCGGAAGGCTCTGGCCAACAATGCTGTTACGACAAGAACGGTTTCCTGATGTTGTCCTACGATCAGATGTGGGGCTCACGACCCTTGAGGTCCCACGACTTCGGATTCACTCCTTACAACGAAGCCAACAAGGTAACACCTATCAATTGACAGTCTATTTTGGCTAGTATGTGACTCAAGAAAAAAAAAACAAAAAAAAAAAACTTGAGCTCTCTTATTATCGGTGTGGTTATTTCCAGTATTACAGTAGACATGATGCCTGGGTAAAAAAAAAAGAAATTCTATTTAGTCCGTCAGTCAGATAATAAAAAAAAAATATAGTTACACGTATTTTTTGCTTAATCATATTATTAACTTATTAAGACTGTGGTCGCCTATTTTCGCGCTCGGATTTTAAACATCTGACGCTCGACGCCGCGTAGCGAGTGCGCGTGTGTGCGTTTTTCCTCATGTACGGCACACAGTTGCGATGCTGCGACGACTAAACGATCTTGATCTGTAGCTATGGCGTACCTATATTTTTTTGAAGTAAAAGCTAGAGGTTTACGGAGAAAATAAAAAGACTGTCCACAATACATTATTAGTGTATTTTAATTAAATTTATACAAATATGGATGAAGAAAATAATATTATGTAGGTACTTATAAAAACTAAACTCATTTTACTTATTTCCTTAAGTATTTGTATACTTATAAGTAATTGAAGTTTTATAAAAGTATTTGTATTTGACGACACGGTTGGCGCAGTGGCTGAGCAATTGACTGCTGCGCAGCATGTTGTGGGTTCGATTCCCGCACGGAACAAATATTTGTACGACCTACAAGTATTTGTTTCCGAGTCTGGGTGTTTTTCTATCTATAATATGTATGTATTTACAAAAAAAAATGTATATAAGAAGTTTATCAGCCATCTCGTTACCATAACACAAGCATTAGGTTGCTTAGCTTGGGACTAGATGGCGTTGTGTGAAATGTCCAAGGATATTTATTTATTATTTATTTTATTTATTTGTCTAAGGGGATTGATCGACTTTTCCTTGGATCTATAATTTCTGGGAGAACACAATCAGAATAAAATTTTGTTAACAGCGGAGCCATCTTTTGTCCAAAATCATCGTTTTTTTGTGTAAAACAGTTCAATTTAATTTAATTTTATTTCAATGTAGATAAAGACGCCACGCGCTAGCTATAATTATTTATTTTTCTTGCGGCATTATAGGTTTAGCAACTGCATCAAGTTCATAAAACAGTTGAATTTGAACCAACAATAATACATAAATACATAAAGCCGCCTCATGCGCAAATGTTTGGTTTACTGTTTTCAAATTTCAAATAGGTAGGTCACCCCGCTGCCACAGAATAAATAATAGTACTGCTGCGTTCGTGTGGAATTGGTTTTATAATGTTTATTAGCCTAGGCAGGTATTGTACGTGCCCAGTCGACCTAATGACTATACAGTCGACCACACGTCGCACGTCAGTGGTAAGTGATAAGGATTTGTATAGGTATCGTTTTCATAGTTTTCGATTTCGACTATAGCCAATAGTGAAGTCAAAATTAAAATCCAAGATGGCGGCTGCGAAAATTTTAAAATTTTTCGTCATAGATGTCGTTTTCATAGTTCTCGAGGATGAAGCCGATAGTGAAGTCAATCATCCTAGAAGGGATGATTGACTGCACTATGCGGCCCAAGAGAGCAATGCAATGGTGGCCCAATGGTAACGATCCCGACATAAGAGTAGGTCATGGTTTCGAACTCAGGCAGGCACTTTGTGTAAATAATTTCATCACCACTACTCTCAAATCAGTGAAGGAAAATATCGTGAGGAAACCGCCTAGAACCAAAAATTCGAAGACATGTGACATCTACCAACCCGCACTGGGTCCTCGTGGTGTATTACGGCCCACTCCCTCTCACCGAGAGGAGCCCTGTGTCCCAGCAGTGGGAACATTATAGGCTGATTATGATTGAGACCCATTATGTTGTGAGCGAGCACGTTTCAGTGCCAGAGGTCATCACTGATGTGAGACGAGAAGATATATTACGCTCAACACCGCCGCGCGCGGCCCTTGTCCGATCAGAGCGCGGCTAGCCGCGCGTGGCAGCCGCGCTCAAATGCCGCTCTATATTTGGACACACCTTTATATAGTGCCTTTATCTATGCCTCACTCGTTTCGTATCGTTTAGTGCGGTCGCGATTTGAGTGTATTTCCCATAGTTTTATTGATGTTTTCCTCGACCCCTGTTTTCTTTCTGCGGACTTCTGATCTTGCTTCTTGTACGAACCTTGCTACCACACCGGACACGGTACGGAGAACCCCGCATAAACGTTGGACTTAAACTTGTTATTTTGTATATTACGACCAGCCCACTGATTTCATATTGGCACCATGGATCGTTGTGTAAATTGTGGCAAAGTGACTAGAGGCTGTAGTTTACGTGGTCGTCGAGCTGAAGAACTTCAAAAATCAGCTGTTAAGTACCTATATGTAGATCGTTATGTAACCTCACTTTTATTACATCTCTTTTAACTCGGAACTCAGATCGCGAAAATCCGCAAAATGTTCAGTGATGGTTTGATAATATAGTAGCTATAAATTGTCACCAATTTCATCTTTTTACAACCCAGGCCCAGGCCCAAGTTTATATGACATGGTTTCCGTCTCCTTTGTCACGGATCCACAATAGAGATTGTGGCAGTAGAGATTTCAAATAAAAATCTGATATAAATTTTTTCTCCATATTCATCCTCCAAAATTCTTGTAGCCATCTTGGATTTACATTTTGACTACACTATCGACGTTAGCACCCACAAGAACCATGAAAACGATACCCATGATGAAAAATTTGAAAATGTTCGCAGCCGCCATCTTGGATTTACATTTTAACGTCACTATCGGCTTTAGCATCCTCGAGAACAATGGGAACGATCCCCATGACGAAAAATTTAAAAATTTTCGCAGCTACCATCTTGGATTTACATTTTGACCAAATTATATTGTATTATTGATATTGTAATTACAATATCAATATTACAAGTAATATAACATAATTCAAGAATTGTAACATAATTCTCCTAAAGTAAGTGTGCCTACCACGTTAGCTTCTTAAAATATTACTTAAATGAAAGGATTAAAAATATTTAGTCGCACTACAATTGACTATACAACGTGTAACGTTAAATGCGCAAAACCTCTTAAGGGGTCACTGTACTCATCATTATGAACAACTTTTACTATGGGACCAAACACGATATCGCGAAAAAAAAATCAGCTGTTCAGTACATTTTGACGAATTATGCGAACATAAATGTACTGAACAGCTGATTTTTTTTTTCGCGATTTCGTGTTTGGTCCCATAGTAAAAGTTGTTCATAATGATGAGTACAATGACCCCTTAAGAGGTTTTGCCCATTTAACGTTACACGTTGTATATCACGCGAGGCGCATGCGCGGCGGCGGGAGGTCAACCGACATAGGTCCTGCGTCCAAGAGCGCCAGAGCGCGACTGACTTAGGCCGTTCGATGCACCCGATTTTATACTCACTTTAAAAAAATATTTTCGTAAATGATTGAAGACAGATATGTTTTAGTTTTTACACATATATAGTACAATCTTTCTTCTTACGTATAAAATAATTTGTGTTGCCAAATGACTTTTAGATTCTGAGAAATGACGTGTTTTTTTGTAGTCGATTTCTCGATTTTTGATTATCTTAGACGTGATTAAAATACAAGTTAATGAATTAAAAATCAAACTTTTCTCAATGCATTTTAAATTTCAGGATATGCCTCTTCGAATGAATACCACTTTACCTTCTTAATTAGTAGTAATAATTGGTGTAAGATTACTTCAAAGTTGAGCCTTCGCGCGTCATCTGGAAATCGCGCCTTCGAAATCGACTGTTTTCGTAGTCAATAATTCAATTTGAACAAGTTTTTTTTAATAGACTTTAAATAAAAATATATGATAATTACGATGATTGAAGTCAAAAGAAGCTAAAAAAATAAATTATGTGACCAAAATCACTTCAAAATCTCCCAAGTTCTCGATTTACGTATGAAAAATGCAACAACGCTCTTAATAAAAAAATATACTTAGATAAAACGCATTAAAGTTGGGAAGTGGGGCTCTCTACGTCACAACCATAACAAACTGCGTATAAAATCTAGTAAGGAGTGACGTTATGCCACATTTTAATGTAGGTACTTACTGCCGTAATCTTTTGATTACTTAAAAAAAGAAAAAATACTTGTCCAATATTTTTTATTAATCTACATGACGGACAAAAAAGTTTTTGTCATCATCCCTATTACAAATACGTTTTTGTTTCTTAGGTACCGTCGCTGTCCCATTGGTTCCACGACATGATACCATTCTACCAGTGCTGCATGTGGCAAGAAGAACAGGCTGTTGGCTGTGAAACATTCAGGTTTGTTCTTATATCCAAGACAATCTTATTTCTTCTCACAACAGTCCCAAAGTCTTGAGGGTGAAACCAAAACATTATTTTTGCATGCACAATTTCATACAGTACACACTTACACTAAATTCTCGTTTTCTTGATTTTAAAAAGATTGCACCTTCAAAGTGTTCCACTCTAAAAAGTAATTTTGTACATATGATTTTAAGATTTCGTCATCTTCAACAAGACTGTCAAATTAAGAATCTGGTATTTTTCTATTAGGTTTGAGCGTCGTCCCTCGCAAGATTGTGTGGCGTACCAGTCGCCTGGTGTGGCGGGAATATTCGGAGACCCACACATCGTTACCTTCGACGACCTGCAGTATACCTTCAACGGAAAAGGTGAGATTTTAAAGATAGTTTCAGTCATTTCATAATTCTCCTGGTCTCATCCTAATTTGTTTGGAGTCTTTAAGCCGTCTTCTCAGCAGTCACGCCCTTTTTAGCGTCTTTGGTATCTTTCTCTACCAAATGAAAGAAAGAAAGTCAAAGATGGTTCTCCGAACCTTTCCGCTTCCAGAGGTTTTAGTTAGCAAGACGAAGAACGACCTCAGCAACAAAACTATATGTCCATGTTCTAAAATCCAATCAAATACTTATTAATATTATTACAACAAAAAATTCTGTGTGAACGTAAACGATGTAAAAGGACTATGTAAGGATCGTAGCAGAAGGCGTTCTGTAGTTTCTACACCATGGAAAAAAGGCGTGAGTTTTTATGGTGTATAATTTCTTCTCAGGTGAATACGTGTTGGTAAGAGTGGACCATCCGCAGTTGAAGCTGGACGTTCAAGGCAGATTCGAGCAAGTAGCGCGCAACATCCACGGACGTGTCAACGCTACACATCTCACGTCTGTCGTTGCTGCTTCCAATAACTCCGTGTCAGTCGAGGTAAGACACATCGGTGATCATAAACTTTCATCCCCTTTATCACCCCGTTTTGAGACAAAAAGTAGCCTATGTCCTTCCCCAGGATGCCATCTATCTCCATGGTAAATTTTATCGAAATCAGTGGTTTAGTTTTGATATTCCTTCCAGGTTCGTCTGCGTCCGCAGCACGCTCAATGGAGATACAGACTAGACGTGTTTGCTGACAATAAGAGGGTGTACTTTGATAGGCCTGCCCTCAGGGTGCAGTACTTCCCAGGTAACTCAACCCAAGTCTTTCTCTTGACTACAACCACGAGTTTCATATACGTAGGTATACCTTTTTGTGCCTGTGAAAGTTGAGGTTGAAGTTGAAAAAAAAATATGTTTCGGATTAGTCATTAGAACGGAAAGTCCTTTGACTTCTTCTTCTACGGTGACATTCGAAAAAAATACTTGGTCTGACAACCAGTCTTACCAAGGAGTATCCAGCTAACTGGATACCCCCAGTAACTGGATTGTGGAGGTTAGATAGGCAATCGCTCCATGTAAAATACTGATATTCAGCTGCATCCGGTTAGACTGGACCGGCCCCAAAATAGTTGGGAAAGGCGAGGCATCTGCCTTTTCCCAACTAAGTTGGGGTACGAGGCAGTAATAAACCTTATCCGTCATCATCTTGATAATTCTATTCATAAGACTCCAATAGTGTCAATCTAATCCTCTTTCAAGCATCATTATGACCTTTCAGTTATTTTATTCACTGTCGTGTCGATAACTCATATTTTTCGCCCAATTAACCTTCTTATTATATAACCAGGTGTGACGGTATACCAGCCGATGTACCTCCTGAACCAGTCGGAGATCGTGATTATGTTCTCTTCGGGCGCCGGCATTGAGGTGGTGGAGAACAAGGGCTTTATGTCAACAAGAGTCTACCTACCTTGGAATTATATGGTAAGTCAAGTATTTGAACATCGAACCTCGGTGGCATACATAACATTCCGCCATTATCAAAAAAAAACAACTAGTTTAGGCGGCCTGCGATTAAACGATTAAACATGTGTCAATCGACAGAATCTAGTGTTTACAAAAAAAAATATTATGTGATGAATCTCGTGAAGCCCGATTTTTACCAAATCATGAGTTCCTTTTTGGCTACAGCATTAGCTCAATCGTATTAAGTATTAAGTTTAGTTCACTTTGATAGCCATAAATAGAAAATCTATCTACATTAAAATACTAGCATTCAGCTGCATCCAGTTAGACTGGAAGCCGACCCCAACACAGTTGGGAAATGCTAGGCAAATGATGTTCTGATAACTCATGCTGATACAAGAGAAAGAAGTAATAGAGGCCCTAACATAGTCCCTTGAGAACAGTTTACAATTAAGAGACTTTTCTCCTGATTTGGCTTTGAACGATCATCATCTACATGTTTATCTCTTGTTTTATTTATTGGATTTAACTTGCAATATACGTATTATATTGCAAGTTGACCACAGGAACTCTTTAATAAAACGACACAACCCTATCGAGTTTGGGTGTTTGATTCGTCTTAAGAAGTACTCTGATCCTAGATGATATCTAGACTAAAAAAAGCTAGTTTAAAAAAATACATTTGTTTTTCTTGTAGAATCAAACGCGAGGTCTGTTCGGCAACTGGTCGCTGGACGTGAACGACGACTTCACGCGGCCGGACGGCACGCTGTCCACCGTCGACCTCAACAACTTCCAGACTGCGCACAGGGAATTCGCTCAACACTGTAAGACACACTACACTATCATAATCATCATTCACCTTCGAATTTTCTCGTAACCTCGATTTCTTTTTCTTTGATATCTGCACGAATTAAATTAGCTATTCATATGATACCCCACATGCGCCTAGTAACACCCCTTCGAATTTTTAAGACCCCCTTTCAGTCCCTGTTGCAAAAAAAGAAAAAAAATCTTTCTTATTTGCAAAATAGTTGGGCAAACGTCATATAAAACTGTTCCAAATTTGAAGTTGATAGCATTAGTGTTCTTGAGATATCTAGCTGTAACAGAGTGACAGACAGACTGAGTCGCAACATAAGGGTTCCTTTTTAACATTTTAGTACGGAACCCTAATTACAAGAATTGCACAACCATCAATCAATATCTCTTCCAGGGCAACTAACCGACCGAGAACAACGAGACATAGGAGTAGCCATGTTCTACCGCGAGTACGGCAGAACAGCAGCCTACTACAACGACAACCAATTCATTCCGAACTTCATTCGAGAACCAGCCGACTTCCTGCCGATCAACAGATCGCAGGACGTTGCGAGAGCCATCGAGATCTGCCAGGACTCGTACCAATGTCGATACGATTACGGAATGACCTTGAATAGAGACATGGCGGAATTTACCAAGAATTATTTGTCTTCGATTGTGAGTATGACTTTTTTTGCCATATTACAAATACAAACTTACACAGTTACTGACTTACACTAAATTTTTAGAGCAAACTTACATTACAAAACTGCCCTCTTTTTGGGCTTCAAATGATGCCATTTTGCGCAACGGAATGATTCATTCATGATTCATCCGAGCTATTAAGTCAGTAATAAGCCTTCATTGTCAACCTGTCATACAAAAAGATAAATTAATGATTTCCCACACTTAGAATAAAGCAATACGTCGTATACTGCTATGGTTACACTGAAAAACGAAATCCTAATAACCACATCTTTGTAGTCAGCAACCCGGGAACTAAAACTTCATATCTCTTTTCTCTATTAGCTTTTTATTTCGGCCATCATAACCCTGAAGGCACAATGTGAGTCAGTCAGTCTTATTCACAGACACAATCAAAGTGTCACTCCAAGACTAAATCCGAGTCTTATTATCAGACTCAATCACAGGCTCATTAACAGTCTCAGTCTCATTCACAGACTCAGTCACGGTCTCATTCACAGACTCGGCCTCATTCACAGACTCAATAACAGTCTCATTCACAGACTCGGTCACAGTCTCATTCACAGACTCAGTCACAGATCCACTAACCTAAAAATCAAATTTCAAACAAATTTTTGCGTTTAGTTCTATGATTTGAGTGAACAAAATCAGCCAGTCTTTCTTCAAAGGACTGCGGTCCTGGACAATCATGGAAGGATTACTAAAAACATGTTTTTGGCACCAACATATTTTTATCCTTTCTATTCCACACCTACATCTTTAAGCCTAGTCTTGGAGGCTCGCGTGCATTAGGATGCGTCTAGTCAGCCCATTGTTCTTTTAATTATAATGCATCTGCCAAGGCCCCTCATAGGACAGACCATGGCAAAGTTACACACTTTAGTCGCTAACTATAATCCATACATAATTCTTGTTCGGATAGTTTTGTCATATTTTTGCTTTTGCTGCCAAGACTTAGTACTTAAGTCAATGGTTCTGAGGAAGCCAATAACCTACATTGATAAGCTTAGTTGTTAATTCATTAATTATTAATTCCTTGTGCAAAATAAAAAGTTTTCCCAGCTTTTTTTAGGTAAGTACTCACAGCTTTTTCTGTGATGTCTTTTAAAAATATTTTGTTGGAAGGACCAATGTTGCGGCCTTTGCAAAGGTTGCCAATTTATCTTTTATTAACTGCCACAAACAAGGTAGGTACGTTAACCCACTATTTTCGTTTCAGACCAACATAAAGGAGACGAACGCCCGAAGGGTGATAAGTTGCGGTATTCTGGAGACCCCGCGTTTCGGGAGAAAGAGTAACTTCTTCTTCACACCTGGAACCAGGGTGAGTCGATACTTTCTTACTTACTGATGTTCAGATACCTAAACGATGGACGCTTTTTTCATAGATTTTCGGTTTCCCAAAAGAAAAAATATTCTTCCCATAAAAAAAATTGACAGTCATGGGGAATGCCGACAGAAGTGAAAACTTAAACGTAAAACTGTTCGTAGCATGTCGAGATGTCGCGGTGACGCGAACCCGTAAGATTTCCTCCTGCCAAAAATCGCTCAACGCGAAGAAGTTTTCACTTTAAAAATATTCTTAGAGCCATTTTTAGAAAGAGCTTACTTACCTACTTATCCACAAAACATCAATGAAAAATTCAGCAGATCTAGTTAGTCTTTTAATTGGGTGGGTTCGGATTTGTTAAGAAAAAATAACACATAGGCACTTAGTACTTATAAGCCCAAGGCAAGTACACTAAGGGCCTGTCACCACCTACGATTAAGTTCCTATTAACTAAGTAAGTTAATAGGAACTTAATCGTAGGTGGTGGGCAGATAATTTCATACAAATTCTGTTCCATTTTTGAACTTATTCGGCGAGTAGGTATTCATTTTTGAACTTATTCCACGATGATGCCCGAATAGCGACTAAGTCACCGAATAAGTTCAAAAATGGAACAGAATTTGTATGAAATTATCTGCCAAGTTAGTTATTAGGAACTTCATCGTAGGTGGTGAACAGGATATTTGTGGAATAAATCGGCGGTTTCACAGCTTTTGTATTATTTTTATACAAAAGCTGTGAAACCGCCGATTTATGTCTTAATTATTCTTCAGATAAAAGTTATCTGACCGTTGAAAAATCAGCCCTAAATAGAATTATGTCTAGTAAGTGTGTAATTGTGTCTAGTGTGTGTGTGTTGTGTCTTCGATGTTTAGTAGCACTTTTTATTATGATGGATACAAACAAAATACATACAAAAATATTTAATATTGTCTGCCCAACACTTTAAAAGTAGATGAAGGGCTAAAAGATGATGTACATATTTCAACATCGTTTCGGAATGACGTGAATACAAATTGTCACCCATGGTTCACTCACAAAACCGCTATTCGTCATAGGTCGAGGAAACATTGTAAAACATTAATTACTACGTTTCAATTTCCTCATGTATCATCTATTGTGTTTATATACTAGCTATACCCGCGGCTGCTTTTGTTCTGTAGGTATTATTTATAAGTACTGGTAGAAGTTCTACCACCATACGAATTTCTTCCGTCAAACAACATTGTTATGCTGTTGTGTTCTCGTTTGAATGGTGTGCAAGGTGTAATAACGCACAACCTCTTAAGGGGTCATTGTACTCATAATTATGAACAGTTTTTACTCAGGGACCAAACCCGGAGTCACGAAAAACAATCAACTGTTTCCTACATTTATGTTCGCTCTCGTCAAGATGTAAGAAACAGTTGATTTTTTTTCGCGACTTCTAGTTTGGTCCCTAAGTAAAAACTGTTTATAATGATAAGTACAGTGACCCCTTAAAAGGTTGTACGTTATTTAAGTTAGGTACACATTGAGCCTTTCTTTGTAATGGCTATTGTGATCGTGACTTGCATAGTATGTAGATGAAAATGCACCTCCCTGAAAATAGTCTTGCGGCGTTGAATATGCCAACCAAAAAAAACTTTTCCAAACTTGCATAATTTATCAAAAATGTTCAATAAAAGTCCGAAATGTTGTGTATTGAGGGGCCAAGAGGCGCTATATATTCAGACTAGCTTCTGCCCGCAACTTCGTCTGCGTGAAATTTCCTGTTCCCCCGACCCAACGCGTCGAATCGCATCGCCTGCCCGTACTGTTACTTCGTTTACCACTTGTTTTTATTTTTACTCAGCCCCTAAGCGTCATAGCGTGATGTAAAATAGCCTATAACCTTCCTCAAGAATTGGGCTATCAAATGCAAAAAGAATTTTTCAAATCAGACTGGTAGTTGCAGAGATTACCCCCTACATACAAACTTACAAACAAATTTTACCTCTTTATAATATTAGTATAGAAGTATAGATATCCTTACCCGTCGAGCCGTCACTGGCTGGTTTGCCACTTAGGTTTATACTAGGTGGGTATGCCAGTAAATTTAAAGTACGTATTCCAGCAATAAAATTCGCCTTTTTGCTGTGTTTATGTTCCGTTTAGTTTTGGGTACAAACATACAGTCTTTCTATATTGTTCCTATTGGTATTTACAAATGTATTTTCCATTGACAGGTGAACTTCGAGTGTAACCAAGACTTCATTCTGATCGGAGACAAGCGCCGTGTGTGCGAGGACGACGGACGGTGGAACCTACCGGACTATGGATACACGGAGTGTCTACGTAAGTACTTTGGGAGTTTTTGTCAGTGAAGTAACAGTTTTAATGGGTTCGTTCACCAATAGAGAATTGGTGAATAAATGTTGAAGGAATTTAATTTTCTGTGTGCTATCAAACAATATTTTAATATTCAATGTTGAAGCGTGACTTCGTTTCATGTTTACCTACCTATAAGTACCTATAATTATTGCAATAGTGACTAAATCATCTATCTTCTATACAGGGTTATTTTTCAATGACCAGCCAAATTTTCACAGGGTGACCCATGAATACCATTCTACCCATGAATATGAACAACTTTCACTATGGGACCAACTTTGAAATCGCAAAAAAAATATCAGCTGTTTCATACAAAAGTTCAATACCTACTCGATCAAAATGTATGAAACAGCTGATATTTTTTTTGCGTTTTCAAAGCACCTCTACCTACACACGCACTACGCACTGTGCCAGCATGGTAGATTAATTACGGCCCACTCCCTCTCACTGAGAGGAGGCCTGTGTTCCAGCAGTGGGAACATTATAAGCTGATTATGTATGTAAATATGTATGTGTGTGTCCTATTGTTTTTCTCAAACAAGCATTCAGTGACACAACGTTTTTATAATATCCAGGTAACCAAGAGTACTCTCAACGCTCCCTGTTTATGACGTGGGCCATCATTCTGGCAGTTATTCTACCGTTAGGCCTGCTGATCTGCCTTCTGTGGTTCTGGTGCTGGTACAAACCCAGGTCCGAAGGCAAAGAGGGCTTCCATTTCGAAGACATACCACGCTCAAAATCAGCATCCAGACTAAATCTAAGAACAGCATCGATGGGAAACCTCACGGATACCATGAAATCTTCCACTTTACGTAGCACTTCCTCTGATAAAAAACCTCAATTACCCGACACTCCTACTGAGGAGACCCCAATGACTACGGCCACCCCTATTACTAGGGCTGCCCCCCCGCCGCCGCCTCCACCGCCCACAGATGGCGACAGTTCAGGCATAGGGTACCCAGATTCAAACAAGAGCGACTCCAACAAATCTGACAAATCCAATCCTAAAAAGCGTAGGGCTTACGACAAAACATACCGAACCAACGAACCTATCCCGAACGCACCCGATGTAGAATTCCCTGAAAAACTGTGGGATCTGTCCGAAGAGGATTTACTATCTATAACGTCTCCTTCCGACACTGAATCCAACCGAGATTCAACTCTAACTCGACCTGCAAAAGACATAGAATACTTAAGCAGACCACGTCAATTAGGTCGTAGGGCGTTGCCTAGTGATTCAGGATATTCGACGAAAGATTCTGAAGACCCGTACGCTCCAAAATACGAAGGTCAATATAGCCCCATTCCCTCCACTTATTCCCCAACATATTCCGAAATATACTCTCCACCGATTAGTCCTACCTCAGACAATAGTCCTAGGAACACTTTCAATAACTCTGGTTTACCGGATCCTCCCAAAAGTGCTCCTGCAGATTCCATACAAACTTTTACTATGCCACCGCAAAAGGGGAAATCTATGGAGACGCTCATAGACCCACCTAACATGGAAGTACCTACTATGAGCCCTCGCTCTACCATGGTCTGACAAACTTAGAAAAGTAAGGAATAGAGTCTTTGATCAGGAAATCACTCTTGATCAAAGGATAGGGTGAACAAATTCACTGCCCATTTACGAATGACATTTTCAGGAGTAGCATAAGTACAGCTAGTTTAGGTTACGTAATAAGTGGCACATTATTCTAATATTTTGCACCTAATGTTTACTTTAATTTAATTTAGATTTTAGTGAACTTTCGTGAGTTTCCCATCGTTGTTGTTGAATGTTTGTAAATTCTATTAATTTTGAATAAATTTATTCTAAATCTTATGGAGTCACATGAAGAGGAAATTTCTGTTCCCATTTCGGTAGAATAACTTCCACGTGATGTTGTTTTAGGTAAGAAAGCAAGGAATGACGTTGATGAATAGAAATTTTCTCTGAATTGTGATGAGTTATTATTTTCCTTCTTCCTAATGTCTATGGTTATTACTTGCTTTCTTATCTGTGTACATAAAAAAACCAGGTCATATGAACAGGTACGTTTATCATATATTTTTTTATTTGCATTAGCGCATAGCGTGATATCTTTTAGGGCTTTGATAAAGTATCGTTGTGTGTTGATAAATTGCGTTATATGGGCCATGTTTCGTTTGTTTTTCGGTTGGACACAGTAAATGGTTGATTAGAACCATTTGACCTACATTTGTAATAACATTTTTATTTTTAGCAAAAGTTAAGGCAAAACTGTTAATTGACTCAATGTACTGCTACACTACTTCACTAGAATACTTTGCCTTTCTCGGACTAATTATTGTCTTACATTTAAAATTATTTACACCAATACTATAAAAAGTAAAACAAATGAATCAGTCGCTCTATGTAAAATACTGGTATTCAGCTGGGATCTGGGACACTTACGCGAAAGACATTTCCGCGAAAGACACTTGCGCGAACCCACTTGCGTGAAAGGACAGTTGCGCGAAAAATGTGATTTCTTTATAACATCACGCCTGTATTCTTTCAAGGGTTGGGCAGGGATTTTCAGTACATTTTTATAATTTTTCATCATCCATGTCGAAAAAAAATAAAGTAAAAAGAAAAATAATAAGATAATTAAACCTAAAAAATAAGTAGGTACTCAAATGTATTAAAAAATTTAAAAAAATGTACTGTACCGTCAGCAACAAAAGTCGATTAACACTGCTACTTTTACACAACACGTAAATTGTACAAAATCATTTGATTATCTCCTTGTTTCATAAAATACCTAAGAGTCTAGTAGATCTTTAATTAATTTTACTTCTGTGCCGATTTTAATTAAATGTCTTGCTCAATAATTAAGATTTAAAAACTGAAGTGTTAATCGACTTTTGTTGCTGACTGTACATTGCACTGCCCAACCCTTTGAAAGAATACAGGCGTGATGTTATGAAGAAATCTCATTTCCGCACTTTTTCGCGCAACTGTCCTTTCGCGCAAGTGGATTCGCGCAAATTTTCGTGCGCGCAAAAGTCCATACGCGCAAAAGTCCAGCCGTGGGAGTCTTGTCGCGCAAGCGTCCCTTCGCAAAACAGTCCGTTCACGCAAAAGGCCATTCGCGGAAGAAATGTCTTTTCGCACAAGTGGGTTGGCGCAAGTGTCTTTCGCGGAAACGTCTTTCGCGCAAGTGTCTAGCTACCATTCAGCTGCATCCGGTTAGACTGGAAGCCGACCCCAACACAGTTGGGAAAAGGCTAGGCAGATGATGATGATGATGATCTCTAAACTACTCAAAAATTTGTTAATAGAACACTGTTAAACTCATGTTAACTAACAAAAGCCGAAAAGCAAAATAACAAAAGTCGATCAAATCACTTGACGTGAGTTTAACGGTCATTCAACAAATTGCTTTGATTAGCCCGTGGATTAGCCTTTCAGGGATCAATCATTTACTCCATCCAATGTGAGACTAACTCTCCCGGTATCAATTAATACTTTCCTACATTGATCATTATATTGTTTACATTCCATGCCCTTATCCCAATTTATTTGGGGTTGGCGCAATGTGTCTTTTTCTTCCATACCTACTTCTTTATTAGTCATCATCTCGGTATTCACCTTTCTAACTAAAATTCATCTTTCACAAATCCATACATGGTTTCTTTAGTCCAAAAAGCATAAAAACTGACCTGTTTTTCCAAACCCCAGGCAAACAGGAGTACTCCTCCCGTACTCTGGGTGCGACATGGGGCATCATCAGTGCCGTGATGGTGCCTATCATTATCGTGCTCATCTGCATCGCCTGGAGGATACTCCTGCGCAGGAAGGCCGATGAAAAGGAGGAAAATGCCTTCTTAACTATTAAGTAAGTGAAACTTTGAAATATATTATGCAACCTAGTCAACAGTAGGTAAGTACCTATTGCAAGATATATTTTATTTTGCATAATATCCATGAATTGTATATGGAGAGAAAACCAAGGAGAAATCGCAAGACGCGAAGCTAAGCGAATACGAAAACGGTTCATCACGGAGGGTTTCATTGAGCATTTGTAATGACACCGACTTACGGGCGTGGATTCGAACCTAGGCCTACATTACTTTGTACAATGTATTTCGTTACCACTGCTCTTCAAACGGCGAAGGAAAACATAGTTAAGAAATCATAAAATCGTTATAAAACGCAAACATTAAAAAATCATGTGAAATCCACTGTTCCCTACCTACTGGGACCGCGTGGGGATTACGGCCCACTCCTCACAAAGAGGAGGCCTGATTACGTTATAAGACCTCTTTTATTAACTTTTTAATAACATTCAATCCTCTCCCTAGACCATTGGACCCTGAAGAGTCTCTCCGAATAAACTCGGACGATGAGAGCATACCCTACAAGAAAGATACGACGGAAGATACTCCTGAGCCAACGGAACCTGTGAACGTGGTGGATAGTCCAGACCAATACCCGTACGGTACGCCTTACGACCAGGCAGTGAGCAGGTCACAAGCCCGGCCGTATGCTGGGGAAACAGAAATCAATTAGATTAGGGGAGTCCAACATGGCCGCGGTGACAGGAAACCAGGAAACAATTATTGACAGTGCCAAAAGACCAATATGATCAAATTGGAAATGGGTAAAAAGACCAGAGAACAAGGTTCGAGATTTGAAATATCAACGGAATAATGTTGGCGCGCTATGGTTGATTAAAACAAATTATTTTTCAAAATAATCGTTTTGGGAAATGATTTATAAAATTAATAAGCTATTTCGATTATAATTACTGTTAAAGAAAGCGTGCATTTGTAAGTTTCATATTGTATGTAAGTATGCAAAATAGTAGCTATATTTTATGTACAAAATAGTGTTAACTGCTTTTTCAAAACTTTTGTATTATTACTCTAACAATGATTAATGGAGATCAGAACACATAGAAATATGTGTGATTTACTACATTACCTACTGATAAGTACTTCCCTGAGTTGCCTGTTTAATTCACTTGAACGATTCTACTAGGTTTAACAAACTACTTAAGTACCTAAGTAGGTACATAAAATATAAATAATTATAGAATTTTTAATACCATTATTTGGAATCCATGAATAATCCCACCATTGAAAAACTTTAGATATAAATAAATCTTGTGTTTAGTGCAACATGACAACAATAAATACAAATTAATCACATACTTAGGTATTTAGTTGTTTTTGTCTTTTCTTTACTTAGGTATATTTTTTGTTATTCACCTATTTGTCCACTTGTTTTGTTGTCATTAAATTAGGTTAAATAAAAAATAAGTACATAATACCTTTTGTTTTATTTTATTCCAAATATGGCAAGTCTACTTAAATATTTTAGAGTAAAACTGCACAGATGGTTATTCTGAAACTGATGTTCTCATACTTGAGGCTGCCTCTGTGCTTCAAGGAGTGTTCTCAGAAGCATTTCTGAGCCGGGTAAAAACCTTCTTGCGATTTTTTGCCCATATGGCTTCTTGAATGCCTCCGGTGTCACCCTGAGCGTACCTACTCAACACTTTTTAGGAGTAGTGCTGCTAAGGTGTAATGTCGACGCGGGTTGTATTTCTTAAAAAAATATGTATCGTCTATGACTCTGGCCCACGGGACCGTGTTGTCAGGTTCGGATATATTTTGATATGTACGCAAAAAATCCAAGATTTCCCTCCACGATTGTCAGTGACATTCAGATTAGTTAATTCATACAGATTGCACCAGGTAGTGGAAAAGAAATTGCATACTGTAAAAATCATGTTAAGAATTCCTAGTCCGTTCCAGGCTGTGTGAGTCAACACGGAGGCTTGCAGGACGGATCCCATCCAAGAGTGTGTCTTAACATTAGATGCCCGATAAGTGACAATTCTTGCGAAAAAACTGGCTATAGTTCTGTTCCTTATAATGATAGCTGCACATGCTGCTTCAATGCATTTATAGCTTGGGGGGCAAACTTTTTGGCTGCCCTGCCACCTATCAGCTCATTTATGTCCTCTTTATATTGGGACTTGAGAAAGCCGGCAGTTAACTGTGCTTTATTCTTAATGACGGCTCTAAGTAAAGTCAGGGCTAACATGTTTCCAAGCCTATATAGGTTTAAGGCAGCAGTTGTAGATGTGGAGGACGCCGGGGATCCGGCCAAGATGGACTCGATTTCCTTATAGAAGGCCTGTAGGGCTCTGTCTCTGTTACCCTGACCTTGAGCTGGGGCTGGATCCGAGGTGATCGGGATTTCTCCCGTTTATTGGCAACGACACTACCAGCGGCACTACCAGTAGTGCCGTTGCCAATTAACGACACTACCAAGCCTATGTTTTGGCAACGACACTACCAGCCGTACTACCAGTAGTGTCGTTGCCAATTAACGACACTACCAAGCCTATTTTGGATTATATTGTACAGTCAACACAGCAAACTTCACGATACTGATGTCGAAATGAAAATCCAAGATGGCGGCTGCTAAAATTTCCTAATTTTTCGTCATGGGTGTCGTTTGCAGGCTTTTAGAGGGTGCTGAAAACGATACTGAGGTCAAAATGAAAATCCAAGATGGCGGCTGCTAAAATTTCCTAATTTTTCGTCATGGGTGTCGTTTCCATGCTTTTAGAGGGTGCTGAAAACGATACTGAGGTCAAAATGAAAATCCAAGATGGCGGCTGCTAAAATTTCCTAATTTTTCGTCATGGGTGTCGTTTCCATGCTTTTAGAGGGTGCTAAAAACGATACTGAGGTCAAAATGAAAATCCAAGATGGCGGCTGCTAAAATTTCCTAATTGTTCGTCATGGGTGTCGTTTCCGTGGTTTTAGAGGGTGCTGAAAACGATACTGAGGTCAAAATGAAAATCCAAGATGGCGGCTGCTAAAATTTCCTAATTTTTCGTCATGGGTGTCGTTTGCATGCTTTTAGAGGGTGCTGAAAACGATACTGAGGTCAAAATGAAAATCCAAGATGGCGGCTGCTAAAATTTCCTAATTTTTCGTCATGGGTGTCGTTTCCATGCTTTTAGAGGGTGCTGAAAACGATACTGAAGTCAAAATGAAAATCCAAGATGGCGGCTGCTAAAATTTCCTAATTTTTCGTCATGGGTGTCGTTTGCATGCTTTTAGAGGGTGCTAAAAACGATACTGAGGTCAAAATGAAAATCCAAGATGGCGGCTGCTAAAATTTCCTAATTTTTCGTCATGGGTGTTGTTTCCATGCTTTTAGAGGGTGCTAAAAACGATACTGAGGTCAAAATGAAAATCCAAGATGGCGGCTGCTAAAATTTCCTAATTGTTCGTCATGGGTGTCGTTTCCGTGGTTTTAGAGGGTGCTGAAAACGATACTGGGGTCAAAATGAAAATCCAAGATGGCGGCTGCTAAAATTTCCTAATTTTTCGTCATGGGTGTCGTTTCCATGCTTTTAGAGGGTGCTGAAAACGATACTGATGTCAAAATGGAATCCAAGATGGCGGCTGTTAAAATTCTCAAAATGAAAATCATAATACTAAATTTTTGCTGTTTATTTCAAAAGGTGTTCACATTTACGCGCCAAAGACAGTATTGTTTATTCAAAAACTAACGCTTCTTTTACAATTTTGAAACTGATTCAAAATTCGCTTGAGTGATCGAATGCAACCAGAATCATTTTTCTGCCAGCTTGCATGATGTAAGGTTCTCTTTTGCAGACAACCTTTAATACCTACCTATATCATATCATAACGACACTACCAAGAATCATAACGACACTACATGGCAGTGAAATACTTAGAAGTTTGAACTTCTGTTTCATGCTTCTTATCCCAGATTAAGTCCATAGATGGGTGCAGACTCGTAGTCACACCAAGTTGTAACACCAGACTAACATCATGTAAGCTTAGTAAACTAAAGTAATGGGAAAAAGACATTTCAAGACCAATCCGCTCCAATCACAGTAGTTCTACTCTGATGTAATGTCTTTAATTCTAAATTTTAGTACTTACTATTTACTTATGTTTTCATTGTGCAAGATATCGCTAATACAAAACGTTATTGAAATATATAAGTATTATGGCTATAATAAAGTCATACCTGTCCACTCAAGTTTCTTAATAAATAATTAAACAATTATCTCATAAACAAACGTACCTATAGGTGCCTTGAAAGTTCGTGCTGACTTGTGTTCACACGAATTCACGCGATGTGTGCTCGGACGACGCGTCAACGAGTTGTAACTATTACATTTATTTGTTCATTCCAAATTGCACGATCTGCCCAGACATTGAGTGTTTTGATTTGCCTGGTTATCTAAGTATTTATTCAAATAGTTTATGATCCATTTGTATCGCATCATAAAGTTTATACCTATTGCACGCATAGATTACCAAAAAGGACCTACGTGCGGCGGTGCTCCGCCCAAGCCGGGCAGACCTCCACTGTATGCTCCACCGTGTCCTCCGGCGATCCACACAATGGCGACACCCGGGCGTTTCCTCCCGCATTATGCGGAACAGGAACCTCCCGAAACAACATCCATAAGACGCTATTCGGGCTCCCCCGTACTCGTCGCACCACTGACGCAACTTTTTTACGCATAATTGCGTAGAAGTCATCTACGCTGGCCGGTTTTAATCAGTTTTCAACATACAACCTGACACTGACCTGCAAAAAATGTGTGTAGCCCGCGAAATTATTTTTTTTTGGGTTTTTTGCAATTTGCAGGTCCGTGTCAGGTTGTATTTTGATCAAAGTATGATACGCGGCGATTGAATTTCGCGGGCTACCACTGCGCATCATCATCAACTAAGGCTTTGCCAAGGGGAGAGCTTATCGACTGGGCTATTACTTTATACAACGTGTAACGTTAAATGCGCAAAACCTCTTAAGGGGTATCATTGTATTCATCATTATGAACAACTTTTACTATGGGACCAAACCTGAAATCGCGAAAAAAAAATCAGCTGTTCAGTACATTTTGACGAAATAAGCGAACATAAATGTACTGAACAGCTGATTTTTTTTTCATAATGATGAGTACAATGACCATAATGATGATAGTGTATAGTCTTAAGTGTATTATCTATGGACTGGGCTCTGACTCAGAAGAACGACTAAAGCATAGAAGGAAGGCTAAAAACAGAATTCTGTAAAGCGTTCTTCTGAGGGCTCTGACCTGCTCTGACAATCTATAAACGTCTTCTATCCTTTATGCCCGTTAGGTTGATCATAGGCATTCTATCCTCTATGTGTATTATTTTGAGTTTGAGATTATTTTGTATGGCAAAGATGCCAACGTAAACCACGTTGCTATTATTACTTTATATAGTGTATTATCTATGGTTGTTATGGTAACGCGTGCCAAACATAAACATGTCCATAAAAAACATGTCTCATTGACAGCGGAAATGTAATAATTTGTGATTGCGTCTTACAATTAATAAAAATAAATACAAGTTGATATATAAATACTCTTCATTATTAGTAAGAAAAATGGATTTGAAATTAATGGACAAACTGCGCTTACTAAAAATTGACACCGAGTTACGTTCGCAAATCAAAATGAAACCGATGAGCAGGTACTATTTTATCACTGGCACGAACCCTGGTGAGCAATTCTATGTTTTTGCATCCACAGCCGCATGGCTTATCAGGAAAACTGGCAAAGAATTCGAACAGCCCAACGAGGAGGATGATCCAAACAGTATTATTGCTACCATCCTCGATATTTTAAGAGAAAAAGAGATCGTCGTTGATTTCTCTTCGCACAAACTAAAACAGGGCTACGGCGACCAAGTGTGCTACATATTAAACGTTTTAGCTGACGCAGCTTTGAAGACGGAGGAGTTTGAATGGCAGCAGCCCATTGTGGACATCCCTGAGCCTGAAGAAGCCGCAGACGACGTTGATCAAGTTGAAGATGAGACTGAAATCTTACTAGACAAAGTCGAGGAAGAAATGGCGATATATTCCGGAGAATCCGAACAAGAGTTTGATGTAGAAGAAAAAGAACCTAGCTCAGTTAAAAAAGTCCACGATTGGGAAGCATGGAAATTAGAATTAGAAAGAGTCGCACCCGCTTTGAGGTTAAAAATCTCAGCTGATGGTCGAGATTGGAGAGCAAGACATTCTCAAATGAGGACTTACAGAGACGAACTGTTCGAGAGATTCAAAACAACAGGTTCTCAACTAAATAAGTTACATGGAAACATTAGTTCCGTTATGGACAAGATATCAGCTAGAGAGAACATTTTGAACGAACAGTTCGAGCCATCGGTTCGGGAATACGGATCTTTGCTAGATGAGTTGAGTAAAGTTACAAATGAGTACAAGGACGTCAGTGTAGGAGTGACTGAGAGACAAGAAGTACTGAATGAATTGACAGCTAAAGTAGAAAATATAAAGCAGAGAACAGAATCTAAGGGTTCTTCAATGAACGATAATTCTCCATTGGTCACAGCAAAGAAGGCGGTGACGAATTTGAAGAAGGATATACAAGACATGGATTTCCAGATTGTCGTGTTGCTTTGGCTGTTGACGACCAAAGAGAATCCTAATAGCAATAATTTGTTTACCAATGCAGAGTCGAAGATGGTTGGCATTGAAAGTTATTGATCCTACGAAAGCTAATAAAAAGTTATTTTAATGGGATATTACTTAAATCAGAAAATAATATTTGTTTGATATTCGTAATGTTTTTGTAAGAAAAGTCTTTTCTTTGTACTTATCATTTTTTTATTCTTGCAATATTCAAATATTACGTAAAAATATTTAACTCTTAATGCATTAATTTGCCAATGTGTCGTCTTGGCTGTACGTACAACGTTGTGAAGTACCATTTAAATTACCTAATTAAAATACTCAAAAATAATACAATCTTTGGTGAAAAAATAATTAAATTAATAAATTAAAAAGGTAACATATTGTTTATTGGATTTCTACTTAAAATATATAGACTTTAATTTCGACATGTAGTAATCTAACAAATAAACAAGAGTGATGTACACTAATTGTAAAATTTCATAAAATGTGAAAGCATTTTGTAAAAAGCCTTATTTTTTTGCTCGTCACAAATTAAAATGCGGCTAATATGCTATAAAAAATAATTAAGTAGCCTATAATAGTAAAAATATAAAATTTCATGTTCCTTACACAATACGTATTTACTTACTTAAATGACTTTCAAAATAAAAAATCTAATAACATTATAAATTGGGCTCCTACTGCAAAATATTTCTGTACAACGACTATTGAACTTATCATGTAGGTAGTATTTTCATTTTAAGTTAGTATTCAAAGTTTTAGCTTGATTACAGTGGTTAAACCAAGTTTTATATTTAATTACATAATTATTTACATTTCTTTGGTTTTGCAAGAAACAATTAAAATAACAAGAATTTAAAAGTAAAAATAATGATCTATGTTTGATCTATGTATGTTTTTTTATAATATACTACAATATTAGGGGCATTAAAACAACAGTGTACGCTTCTATTTACGCCAATACCCGGCTGATGCTGCCAACAGAAAATAACCACTATACTATAGCAAAACAACAACCGGGCAGTGTCCACATTTTCAAAATGTATAGTTCATAAACCCGTCTTTGCAGCCGGGAAAAAAACCGCATTTAAATTAAAATATTTTCACTTATGTTCTTAAAGTAAGTATAAAGAAATGGGTTGTGCTGCCTCTTTAAAAACTTAAAATAAACATTCTAACACTAATAAATAAGGAAATATCTCATTTAAATTGACATAGTTTGCGAATAATTTGATAAACTTAATTGTTTCCACATGTTTACAAAATACGAACTCGTTTCTGTGATCGAGTTATAAAAGTTAGTAAAAAGTATCCTTCACTATGTCTAGCAAACTTATTTAGAGAAAAAAATATTTTCGTAAGGTTTTTTAATTCAAAACAATTTTTGGTGATATTATTCTGATACTGCAAATGTTACTATAAGTACTAGAAAGATTTAGGTAGTGAAATAAAGGTAAACAATCTTGATGTGACTTTTTACACAAACACATAGTAAACAAATAAACTACTGCTTATACTAAAACCATATTAGTATGGTTCAATTGATTCAGTAATCATTATTGTTGTATTTACATTGGTTTTTTGTTGCCTTTTTTTTTAATAAACACAACAAGATTGTTTACCTTTATTTGACTACCTGTACCTTTCTAGTTATAATAATTTTACTCAACATTCTTAACTCTCCCATTAAATTCGTAATTGAGATCAGTAAAAGATCTTAAATCTGTAGGTATACGTTTTAGAAAAAGAGTGGCACATTTTTGTATCTATCTTTTTTTCGTTTATCGCAAACTGCCAAAACAGTATCACTACATAGTATAAAACAAAGTCGCTTCCCGCTGTCTGTCCCTATGTATGCTTAGATCTTTAAAACTACGCAACGGATTTTGATGCGGTTTTTTTAATAGATAGAGTGATTCAAAAGGAAGGTTTATAATTATCGCGGGCGAAGCCGCGGACAAAAGCTAGTAAATTATACAATGCAAATGGAATGTAAATAAATTCTAACGAGTTTACGTTGCGGATAAACTAGCACGCTAATTTAAAAAAAAACATGAAATTACTTACATACTTAAAGGCAACCTTATCCTCCATCGGCTTGAAATCCAATGGCACTGGTAAACAACAAGTTAGATGATACTGACATGTAAACGTGTAAGATCTACTTACAGAAAATAAATATACATAATTCCATTTCATCATGGGAAATTATCTTTTTCAACTGGCTGGTTTTACTTATTAAGAATATAACACAATATTCTTCTATATAATTAGTTACGATACGTTTAAAAAATTAACTAATTCACAACATTTTGACAACTTTTTTTGATATATTTATATAAAATGGATTACTTTTATAATTACTAGAACCTTAGCCCAGTCAATAACAACATCAAACATCGCAAACGCGCATGTAACTACGATTTTTTATATGTTGTTATGTCCCCTGAGAGCAGTCTTTATACCCAAGTTCGCAACACTGAAAACCTTGTGCTACTCCCATGGTGCTCGAAAAACTGCGAAATTATGGCATTGTTTTTTTGAAAAATATACCTTAAAATCGCGTTTTTTAAGTATATTTGTTCATATTTTGGTGAAGCAAACTAAATGTGGTACAATTTGAGCCTAACTCAAGCACTCTAGGTTTATAATTTGCGAAGATACAGCTAGTCAAAGATGGGCACTTTTTTCCAAAAAGTGAAAAATTATTATCGATAGGGATATCATTTGCTAAGACACGTACCGACTGAACTAATGGTCCTAGAGAAAAGTCATCAAATAAGAATTTGTACAAAATTAAATTAGAAAATGCTGGTGAGGTCTATCCACTTAGGGTTTTTTTTTTTTTAGAACGTTTCACCACTTCATCTTGCCTCGCCAGAAAAGGGCAGAGGTGGTGTCACCCACTACACTACACTGCAAGAACAAAACCATACCCCGTAGGACCTGCTTTTCACCACATGTGAAGGAATTTACTGGATATTGGACGCACTCTGATCCACCTCTGCTGCCTTTCTAGAAGTACACGTTCGTCTGTCCAGAGCTTATTTTTGAGGAAACTATGAGCTTCATAGTTACCACTTTAGAATAAACTTAAAGCTAATTTAATTCTCTACAAATTCTTAATTGATGACTTCTCTATAGGACCATTAGTTCAGACGGTACGTGAAAATAGATAAAACGAATTTTCCCAGAAATGAGACCTAGCTAGATCAATTTTTCGCCTCCGTAAACCTCTATATCGCAACTTTCATCGAAATCGTTAGAGCCGTTTTCGAGAACGTGATTACAAACATATATATACAAATATAGCTCATTTAATAGTATAGGATTTTCTTCGAAAAAGGCTGCAATATGGCTTACGTAGATCTGGTAAAGCGCATACCACCTTTTCATTGCCAAGCAAATGTCAACATTGCACTCGTTGAAATAAAGTCGAATAAAGTGGACAAGAGCGAGATGTTTGTATGTTTATTTGACTCCTTATTCCAATGTATGCAAAGATGATATTTCTTGAGCAATAAATACGCATGGTGCTGTATGTTAATACTCGCAAAACATATGAGTAGTTTTTTTTTTTCGGTTACGTTCGTACACGAAATAATTGAAAATTCTTAGGCCTTGTTTCTATTCTTGGATAAGCACTATCCACCAGATAAATTAACCGCCAGTCAAGTTAACTGGAACTCATTCGGAGGTATTTAAACAATTCAATATTCATATGTAATTATACTAATAATATCTTCAACGAACATCAAAAACAAACTTTCGCAAGTTTTATAAGCAAATACACTATTACAACTTTTGGGGCATTTTTTACAAATGTTTTTCATGGTGAATACGACAAAACTATTTTACCAAGTTCAGGGCCTTACCACACTTCCGCCGCGAAATCTCAAAACCGCACGATGTTCCACTGATGTTCTGCTATACGAATCTCGATTCGAGTCCACGGAGCAAATACAAAGAGATGTTGTAATGAGATTTCCCTAGGAAACAACGCGTGACTTTTTGCGGGGTGAGGGGGTGTTAGATCCCACCCACATCTTTATTTTCCATCTACTGGTCAATAGCCAAACTATTAGATCCCAACCACTTCTTTATTTTCCATCTACCGGTCAATAGCCAAACTATTAGATCCTGTTGAACCATGAAGGTTGTAATCCACTATGGTTTAACAGTAGAGTCTTCTCTATTGTTCCCTGGCAACTGATTATTTATTAGTTACTGTCTTTAGAGTTGTCAATGGAAGAAAAACGTATTTTGTGTTTTACTTTATAATATACTTTTACTTTCTCAAATATAACCACTGCAAGTTACACGAGTATATTTATTATTCTTAGTAACCTAATTCTAACAGGTTATGGGCCCAGACTAGATCTGGTGTGATATCTGAGTAAGTGGAGAAGTATCTGATCTCAATTTCAAATATGGAAGCTGTTAGGAGTTTTGAGAAACTTTCGGGGCAGGCCAACTATGGCACATGGGCCTTTGCCATGGAAATGTTTCTGACTGACGTGGACTTATGGGACTGCATTAGTGATGATTTTAAGCTAGATTCAGTGGAGGCAAAAAAGAGAGATGCCAAAGCTAGAAGCAAAATTTGCCTTATGTGCACGGAGAAGATATATCCCATGATAATGCATGTTAAAACAGCGAGAGATACTTGGTTAGTAATAAAGCGAGCGTATGCTGACGGTGGACTACTGCGGCGGCTATATCTGTTGCGGAAGTTGTTCAACGTCAAACTATCAATGTTCAGCACTATGGAGGAGTACTTGAATGACATTCAGACTACGAGTCAGGCGTTAATAAGCATAAAAGCTGGTCTTGATGATGAGTTCGTCGGGATTGTAATGCTGGCTGGTTTGACAGATGCCTTCAATTCTCTGGTGATGACATTAGAGCATTCGAACATACAGATTTCGACAGAAACTGTGATGGCAGCGTTACTAAAAGAAAGTATGAGAAAGAACACAAACGAAGATAACTCGGCACTTATGTCAAAGAGTGACAAAACCAAGAAGGTAATTATATGTCATGTGTGTAAGAAGAAAGGACATTATAAATGGCAGTGCAAAGACAGGAAACCTAATGACAACAAGGGTAATGCACCACATGATAAGAAGAATAGTAAAGAGGCAGTCGGTCTGATAACTGCTTTGTCAGCGACGGTCAGCGGTGCATGGGTCATAGATTCCGGTGCTACATCACATATGACGTCACACAAACACATTTTGGAGAACAAGGAAAACGTTAGTTCAAAAGTGGTAACAACTGCGAACAATGACAAAATCGTATCCAATGTAAAGGGGGATGTGTTTGCCATGGGACGTTCTATAAGGTTTGAAGATGTTTTAAATGTACCAGGTTTGATGACTAATTTACTATCAGTAAGTAAGATGTGTAGTAAAGATTGTGTTGTTGTTTTTGATAAAACTTGTTGTAAAGTTTTTAAGAAAAATGACGTAGCTGTAGGTAGTAATGCTTTGTTAACAGCACCCCTGAAACATGGTTTATATGTTTTGGATAAAGAGGCAGCAATGGTTCTTACGTCTCCTCCAGATACTACTTCTAGTGACTTTGATTTATGGCACAGAAGATTGGGTCATTTGAGTAGACCTTTGATGGAAAAATTGAAAGGTTTAGCAGATGGGTTATCGTATGGAGCGGTTAGCATGGAACCGTGTGAAGGTTGCTGCAAAGGGAAGGAGTGCGTCAAAATGTTTCCAAAAGGTAAAAGCAAGAGAGCAAAAGACTTTCTTGAACTTGTGCATTCGGATTTAGCGGGCCCTATGGAGGTGGAATCCTGGGGTGGTAATAGGTACTATCTGATTTTTGTGGATGACTTTAGCCGAAAAACATTTGGCTATTTATTAAAATCCAAGACGGAAGTTTTCGCAAAATTTATGGAATTCAAGGCACTTGTTGAAAATCAGACGGGGAAGAAAATAAAGAAATTTCGTAGCGATAATGGCACTGAGTATACCAACGGAGAGTTTCAAGGTTACCTGAAGAAACATGGGATCCAACACCAGAGATCAGTTCCTTACACTCCTCAACAGAATGGAGTGGCAGAACGAACAATACGCACAGTAACTGAAAAGGCTAGATGTATGGTGCATGAGGCTGGTTTGGACAAGAGATTTTGGGGAGAAGCTGTCGGTTGTGCCGTGTACCTGAAGAACCGATCTCCTACAATGGCCCTCAAGGATAAAGTTCCAGAGGAGGTTTTTACAGGAGAGAGAGTCGATCTATCGAATTTGAAAATATTCGGATGTAGAGCTCAGGTTCTGGTAAAGGATCATAGTCGCAAGAAGTTTGATCCAAAGACTGTTCAAATGATAATGACTGGGTATTCGACCAATTCGAAGGCGTACCGATTTATCAATTTGGAGGATGATCCAAGGAGGATTATCATCGCTCGAGATGCTACATTTATGGAAAATGTTTTCGTGAGTACTAAAAAGAAACATGGAATCGCTATTCCTGTTTCTAAGAAGGATGCTGTGGTCGTAGATTTACTACCGTATGACATTCCTGGAGTTAGTCGTTCCACTACTCAACCAGAGATTCCAAGGATTGCTGGTCCTGTTGCAGTGGGGGTTCCGGTGGCTAGTTCGAATATAGATGAAGAAGAAACTGGAAGTGCATCTAGTACAGTGAGGGCTAGTTCACTGACGAGATCGGATTCTGTAGAGAATTTTTACGACTCTGAGGATTTGCAAAGTTCAGCTTCTGTCGACTTAGAGTGTCCTGCAGGAGATTTGCAAAATTCGAGACGTTACCCTGCTCGAAATAGGGTTCCGAAGCGGGAGAAGGACATGGTATATAATTTCCACGTATCAGATGATCCTGATCCTACTTCAGTTAAAGATGCCATGGAGCGTTCTGACAAGAAGTTTTGGGTGGAAGCGATGAAAGATGAGTTCAATTCCTTGAAGGTAAATGGAACCTGGGAATTGGTTGATCGACCATTAGACGCTAATGTTGTCAAAACGAAATGGGTTTTCAAGTTGAAGGTTGGAGCTGATGGCAGCACCCAGCGCCATAAGGCCAGGCTGGTTGCTAAGGGTTATTCGCAAAAACCTGGTGAAGACTATTTCGAAACATTCGCACCGGTAGTCAAGATGTCTTCGATTCGTCTTCTACTAGCACTGGCAGTTGAGAAGAACCTGAGCGTTCATCATATTGATGTTACCACCGCTTTTTTGAATGGAGATCTGCATGAAGAGATTTATATGGAACAGCCGCAATCTTTTGTTCAAGAGGGGAGTGAAGGCAAGGTTTGCAAATTGAAGAAAGCCATATATGGCCTCAAGCAAGCTGCCAGATGTTGGAACCAAAAGATTCATGAGCACATAATAAAGATGGGTTTTACTCGGTCTAAATATGACCAGTGTGTCTACACAAAGAATTATGAAGGAATTTTCACTGTCATAGCTCTGTACGTGGATGATTTTTATATATTCACAAATAAAGCTATAGAAGCCAGGACGGTGATAGATCAGATTGGAAGAACCTTCAAAATAAAGGATTTGGGTGAAGCAAGAGAATGTCTTGGAGTCCGGATCGAGAGGAAGAGTATAAGTGAAATCCACTTGTCTCAAAAGAAATACATTTCAAAAATCTTGGAGAAATATGGAATGTTGGATTGTAAACCAGTTAGTACACCCGTTGAAGTGAATCTTCGCCTGAAACCCGGTGGAAAAAGTGACAACACGCGGTATCAGGAAATTATCGGTTCACTAATGTATCTGGCATGTTGTACAAGACCTGATATATCGTATGCAGTTACGATGCTAAGTCAATTTAATAACTGCAATGATTCTACTCACATGGCGGCACTGAAACGAGTGTTAAGGTATCTGAAGGGGACGGCGGAGCTATCGCTGTGTTACAAAAAATGTAATAAGCCTTTGGTTGCCTATGCAGATGCAGATTGGGGAAATGGGCCTGATGGGAAATCTTTCTCTGGTTATACCATAGTTTTCGGTGGTGCTGCGGTGTCTTGGCAGTCTATAAAACAGCGTTGTGTTGCGCTCAGTACTGCTGAATCTGAGTACATCGCAATCTGTGAGGTCGCTAAGGAAGTGATATCAGTAAATGGTTTATATTCTGAACTGACTGGCAGGCATAATACTGCTGTAACTATTTTTAGTGATAGTCAAAGTGCCAGTAAGCTAGTTTATACTCCTGCTATTGGAAAACGTTCCAAACATATAAATATACGGTATCATTTCATTAGGGAGTTAGCAGAGCAAAGGGTAATTAGTGTTGAATATTGTGAGACTGCCCTTATGCCTGCTGATATGATGACAAAGGGAGTTGGTAAGCAGAAACATGTGTTCTGCACACAACATAGTGGATTAAGTGGGGGTGTTGAACCATGAAGGTTGTAATCCACTATGGTTTAACAGTAGAGTCTTCTCTATTGTTCCCTGGCAACTGATTATTTATTAGTTACTGTCTTTAGAGTTGTCAATGGAAGAAAAACGTATTTTGTGTTTTACTTTATAATATACTTTTACTTTCTCAAATATAACCACTGCAAGTTACACGAGTATATTTATTATTCTTAGTAACCTAATTCTAACAGATCCCAACCACTTCTTTATTTTCCATCTACCGGTCAATAGCCAAACTATTAGATCCCAACCACTTCTTTATTTTCCATCTACCGGTCAATAGCCAAACTATTAGATCCCAACCACTTCTTTATTTTCCATCTACCGGTCAATAGCCAAACTATTAGATCCCAACCACTTCTTTATTTTCCATCTACCGGTCAATAGCCAAACTATTAGATCCCAACCACTTCTTTATTTTCCATCTACCGGTTAATAGCCAAACGATTTGCTCGTTCTGGCAATTTTACTTTGTAGTAACGTAACTATCTCACACTAGATGTCACCTTAAAGGGTCTTTAGGAATGAATGTTGAACAGTACATAAATTATTATTAAAATATGTTAGTACTGACCTCTATGTGCCTAAATATTTTTAATTCCCATGGCACCAAGTGTCGCCATCTAATGTCGGGTAGAATTATGTTTGGAAAATAGGAACGTTTACAAAGTTGTGCACAGGACGAACGCCAACAATACACTGACTAAGGTCACGCCTACATGATGACGTCAGGGCCTAGTTGAGAATCACAGTGCACAGTTGCTTAGGCCGTCTCCTCTTTGTATTTGCTCCGTGTGCGAGTCAGTTGAATTGAACTACAGCCGTTCGCTTCTATGGTTTCGCGGCGGAGCTGCGGAGGTGTGCTAAGGCCCGTATATCTTATCCTGCGGATAAATTTTGAATTTTTGACAGTTTTTCCATACAAAAACCGACAGACGTCAAATTCGGATAAATTAGTTTGGTAAAATCAGCTCTTAATTAATGTGCAGTACAGACTACCACATAGTATTTATAAAATAATGTACAACAGTCAGTTTACCTCCTGCTCGCCAGCCTGATTGAATATGATACTCTTGGCCTGCGCTAAGTACACAGGGTCGGGTTTAGACGGCTCTTCAAACGTTACGTTATACTTTCTCTTGAGATCTTCCATGAATTCCTGTTTCAGTAAGGCTAGGCAGCTGAAATATGGATAAAAGGTTGGTTTTATTATAATATGACTTTTATAGTAGTTCCAGTAGCGGACCTGGGATGGCGAAAGGAGATTTTAATTGGATTTTTTTTCAAACTTACATTTTCAGTTGGAATGTATGGGAGAACATGTTTTTCAACTACAATGCAAAGTTTCATCATTCATCCCGACTTCGGAACCGTTCATCGTGCACACGCACTTGGCCGGTTTTTCCTTTTGAGGTACGGAACCCTAAAAAACCGGCCAAGTGCGTGTCGAACTACACACAATAAAGGGTTCCGTAGTTGGGATGAATTATCCCAAGAACAAACTTAACATTGTAGTTGAAAAACATGTTCTCCCATACATTCCAACTGTAAATGTAAGTTTGTACTCACAATATTGAGAGATTTACCATGTTATTTTAAGACCACAGACTTCTTATAGGTTTTCCTGTAATCTACAGGTAAAGAACTATTTTTTGTATTTTTTTTTTCAAAATTTTAGGCTCAGTAGTTTCGGAGATAAGAGAAAAATTTTCCACCCCCCGGAATGGACAATTTTCGTCTATTTTCTTAAATAACTTTAAAACAATTTTAAAATTATAAAAAATATATATATATTTGAGACCCTCATAGTAAGCTTTCATTTGATATGTCACACGGTACAGTATGCAAAACTTTTTTTTTTATTTTCTTATTTGCTCCCTAAAAGTGACCCCCATATTCAAAATTCATTTATTTACTTTAGCCGTACGTGTTTGGGTCACAAAAATCCATATGTGTACCAAATTTCAACTTAATCGGCCCATTAGATTCAGACAGACAGACACAGTGACGAGTGATCCTATAAGGGTTCCGTTTTGTCCTTTTGAGGTACGGAACCCTAAAAATGTATTCTGTCCTTCTGGGGAGGCTCATGGCGGACTCCTACCGACTACATCCTCACAGTTGTACAAAACACCACAAAGGCACTGTGGGGTTTTGAGCAGATTCATGTGTGAGGTCCTGCAAAGGATGATGGTAGGGCAGTTGGTACTCACATGCGATAGTGCGGGTCTGCGCGGAAGGCGGTGATGTCCTGCGAGGGCGCATGCGGCGTGTGCAACACGAACGCGCCCGGCAGCACCACGCAGCGGTAGCCCTGCGCACGTAGCTCCACGCTATGGGATACCTGTGAAAATACACCATTACCATACCATTACCTACATACGAGAAATCATGAGTGAGAATAGAACATTATTTATTTGCAAGAATCAATCTGCCTAGCCTTTTTCTAATACCAGTATTTTACATGGAGCGACTGCCTATCTGACCTCCACAACCCAGTAACTGGGTAATACTATACTCCTTGGCACTTTGGCACAGATTAATACATATGGGACACTACGCAAAATCATTTAAATAAAAAGCGTCTCTTGCTACGACACAATAAAGTGCAATTCAGTTCGCAGAACGCTAATTACCTAAAGTTATATTCACCTACACATTGCCTCTCTTTCTATCGCGTAACTCTTTTACCTTCAGCGCGCGGCATTTCTACTGAATTAGCCCCGCGGACGGGGCCCGCCGTGTACTTGTAGCTTCATACCTAAACTGCGGAGTGTCCCATCTGTATTAATCAGTGCCCTTGGTAAGACTGGTTGTCAGACTTTCGGGCTTCTGACGACCCGTAACGACTGTCAAAGATCCACGAATGACAGCCGGGACCAACAGCTTAACGTGCTTTCCGAGGCACGGAGGAGTCTCGGTATGTAAATATGGTCACCCATCCACTGACCAACCCCGGCAAGCGTAGCTTAACCTGATGGATCGACCCATGCGGCTGTTATTACATTTATTTGCAAGAATACGAGTACAATAAGTTGACAAATAGGTATATATGTTAAAGGGTATGGTTTCCGCACTTAGTCCTACATGTGGACCATTGTGCGTGCCGTAGCGGCCGTCGGGGGTTATTCTAACCATCCCACCTCACTCCAGAAGTCGATCAGGTGTCCTAGTCTGTTTAGAACATCTGTGAAAGATCTGGGTGCTCCGAGAGTTTCTGTTCTAATCTGTATAACACCTATGCATTCAAAGAGCACGTGCGTAACGGTTTTCTCAGCCTCCATGCAAGCCCTGCACAGAGGACTGTCCGTTATTCCTTTTGTGTGGAAGTGTTTATAGGTATAAACCAAACCTGAAATCGCAAAAAAAATATCAGCTGCCCCATACATTCATGTTCGCTTAGCTCGCCAAAACGTAGGGAGCAGCAGATTTTTTTTCGCGATTTCAGGTTTGGTCCCATAGTAAAAGTTGTTTGTTATCATGAGCACAATCACGTGTTTAGGTTTCGGTCACTAATTACCAGTCACCCTATATATATATATATATACATGAAAATATGACCAATGTGTATAAAAGAAGACCGAAGTCATGAAAAAAGCATAAATAAGATTGTACAGCAGATTTACTGACCAGAGAAGCTTCTATAAACCGGGATCAAGCTTGCCATAGACAAAATAGTTTAGAATAATAAGATCTACATTTATACCAATAATAAAACTGAAGTTTGTTTTTTTTTGTTTTAATATGTTTGAACGCGCTAATCTCTGCAACTACCGTCGCATTTGAAAAAATATTTGATAATTTGATAGCCCATTGTTTGTGGAAGGCTATAGGCTATTTAATATCACGCTAGGACCCTTAGGAGCCGAGCAATAAGAAAAAAATCAGAAAGTACGCTAAGCAAAAACGAAGTCAGACGATGCGATACGACGGGGTGGGTAGGGGGAACAAGAAATTTCACGCGGACAAAGTCGCGGGCAGAAGCTATATAGTTTATAATAACTCACTTTATTCCAGCCAAAACCAGAGAATCTCGTATCGTACTTAGGCACTGATCTGTGAACCACTAAATACGGCTCGTAGTCCGACTGCCACTCGACCTGAAATATTAGAAAAAGAAAAACTCGTTTATTTAAGAAAGAGAAAAGAAGAGAAAGAAGAAAAATTGCTTATTTTGCACAAATAAGACGCACATTATTTGCTTCGTTCTTGTTCAAAGAAAGAAAAATACGAGAATACACGCACGCAGTTTGGACTATTAGGATCGTCCAATTTTCTTCTACCGATTTTAATTCCGATGTTTCCTCTGACCAATAAATGGTGTCAGCCAGTGTAAATTTTGAATTGAGAAACGAACACAGTAAGGACTATTCTTGCTTGCAACGCTCGGCTGCTATAGTAACGCCTGCTAAAATATGTGGTCATCATGTGCACGGGATTTTGTTTTCAAATTGGACTTAGAGCAGGGCAGAAGTTGGACGTTTCCAGTGAGAGAGAGTGACGGTGCTATAAGTCGTATATAGCTCCGTCTCTCTCCCTCTTTCTCTCTCTCACTGGAAACGTTCAAGTTCTGCCCTGCTATAAGAGCTCATAGTAAGTCCCCTTTTTTTTGTGGATGGGAAATCATCTTAGACTTTTCCCGCTCTGGGTGGAGCGGAAGGGCGTGTCAGACTTTTACTGAATAAAACCCACCCGTGTTCCTTCAGTTGCCTATGCCAGGGCCGCGGTATCTCTTTCGAACAACCCGCGACCCCGGCGGCATAGATATAAGTTTTCCCGATAGTACCTCGTAGGGCGCGGCGGCGTTGGTCCAGCGCGAGTAGTTGGTCGCGCGGTGTCCTCGCGGCCACTCGCGTGCTCGGAAGGGCTGCACGTCGCCCGTGTGGCCGCGGGCTGAGCTCGCCAGCCGCGCCAGCAGCGCCGCCTTGCTGCGCGGGACGGACGTGCGGTAGCGCGTGGTTTCGAACGCTGCTACCACTAGGCACTGCGCAAAAAATAAATACAACTTTTAACACTGAAAAACTAAAAAAATTGAATAAAAAACCTTTTCCTTACAAATCCGCATTCAAAGATTTTCGAAAATTCGCTTGCCACACTCAGGAATCGAACCGACTAAAATCCGAAAAAATAACACCCTGTACTTTTATGGCATCAATCGATAGGGTCAATCATAAGGATCAAATCTCTCTAACAAACATGATAAATTAAATGAAAGGAAAACCATGAAATCGAAACTTTATATTCAATGGGACAAGATAAAGCACTTTTACGCAAAGGTCCATCAGATTACTTATGTTAACACCTAATCAACTAACAATTAACAATTATCTGTGACATCAGTTACATAAAATGACGACCACTGCCTATATTAATAACCATTTCAACACCTGGATTTGGTACAAATGGCACAATCAGATTGGCCTGCAAGATCAGCCGACCTCACCTTTTTAGATTTTTATGGGGATATGTTTTAAATCTAATTTACCAAAAATCCGTCCTAAATAGGTAATTGTGAAGTTGCCGTCCTTCAAGTACGCGTGTACAGAGTGTTTCTTTTATGTATCAATTATTATATCAAGCATTTCTGTAAATTAAGCCATTATTATGTAATTAATTTATATCAAGCATTTATGTAAATTAAGCCAATTTACAGTCACTTTTGAACTGTCAAAGAGTTGGTCAGTTAGTCAGAAAGTTGAAGCTAGTTGCCCATTCCAAAACGTAGATCTCTATTGAGAAGATCTGGCAAAAAACTCCAAGAGCACTCTTTTAGATCAAGATATTACAAAATCCTGGGTCCATTATTCTTGTTGCTTCATATGTGAGAACAATGTTAAAAAAATAACTAAAAACAATACTTAGTGTGGATTATACATTTTTTCGACTGTATAATAACTACTTTGTCAATGCTGTAATGTATAACTATTTTTGTCCGAAATAAAATAAAATAAAACAATTCAAAACATAAGATTAAAAATAATCCCTGTCAGTTAAGAGATGACCTGTCTCAACTGAAGGCGCCCGTTTACGAACATGACGCGTGGATCAGCACCATCCAGCTCAACCATAAATTTGCAGCTGCAGAATAGACCGTGACGTATATCAATGTATGGGAGAACATGTTTTTCAACTACAATGGCCGGCATTTTTTTTTTCAACACCTCTAATTTTATACCGGTCGGTAAGTGTTATTGTTAAAGATTAAACGAAATGTTACGAGACAAAACGTGTACGATTACTACACTGTAAAGTGCAAAAACCACCCTTACTGTCACAACATAAAAGCGCTGTTAGTGTCAAATAGTTACTAACTGCAATTGACTATCCAGTCATTCCAAAATCAACTTAATTTACACAACATTAAAGTTGATACTTGTTTAACTGAGCATGAACATACCTTCTTCTGCGGATAAGGATTAACAAGCTGAATGGCGCTCCGCAGATGATCGTACAAGCCTGCCATGGGCACGAAGTCAACGTCCATTAGAAACACATACGGCGTGTTCACGTTCTCCAGCGCCACGTTGCGGAGGTAGTTCACTGGGTAGTGCACCTGTAATAACACCATGCAGATGTTAAGAGAGAAGGAGAATCTCTTTTTCGCACTGCAATAATGATGACTTTGACAATGATTCTCTATAGAAGTCAGGTTCGCAGAATCTGGGCGCAATGTTGTAGGCCAACAATCCTAATTTGTAGAAAACAGTTTTATTTAGTTTAGATCCTAATCTTAATTAATATTATAAATACGAAAGTGAGTTTGTTTGTTAGGCTTTCACACTAAAACGGCTGAATGGATTTAGATGAATCACGTATTTTTAGTTACGTTTTATTAGATTCACGTTGAGTTGCACGAAACCAACATTAGTTTAACAGAGACTTTAAATTCATGCCATCCCTTACATTTTGTATCAAAAAGAAAGTGACAGCAGCAATTTAAAGTCTCCGTTAAACTAATGTTGGTTTCGTGCAATTCACTGTCAAACTGATATCAAATAATGCTTACCTACTGACTATAAGCCGTAGCTCACTTACACTTACACGACCCCGCTCCAACACCGCTCCCGCACAACACCGCCTTCGGAAATGTATGATATCGAGTGGTGGTGGTGGTGGTACTACTTTGTCTTGTCAATGTAAAATATGTCTACAGAGGACGCCCTGAAGCTCACATTTCAATGAATATTATTTTGCCGTGTGGGAGCGGTGTCGTATAACTCGGCTACGACCATAAGAATGATGTAAAATTCAGGTTTCTAGTATAAACTTAATGCAAAAAAAGGATACGGCCTTTCAAAGCATATTTTCATGTCCATTTGTTTGCGTTTATGTGGTACGAAACCCAAATAAATAAAAAAAAATATTTAGCTTACCTTATCATGTTTAAACACCAGATGGTATCCAATATTCTTCCTATCCCTAAGGGTGTCGGACCAGTCTCCGATAAAGCTCCACAGTCTTGTTACTTCACAGTCTGATAAGTATATGGCAACACTCAGTGGTCCTGTCAAATTAAATTAACTAAAATTAATAAGGTATAGTTTGTCTCGTACCCTGTACCGCGCCTTAGGTATGTGCGCGGCGAGACAGGAGGGCAGTGTCAACGCTCACAGTGTCTCGCCCCACGCGGTATAACGGTGTCGGTACAAACTATAGTTCAGAGTATAAGGACTGAGCCAAGACATTTTTGAACTGATTGCATAATTAAATAATGATTTAAAAATTTAACTGTACGCCGCATTGAAGCGAAGCTGCCGCTCCAACCGCGTTAATAACGGACTATTAACTTAGGTCAAATTAAATTAGCTAGCGAAACTCCGCAGGCGTGATGGGTATCGACATTTAAACACGACAAACTAATAATAAAAAATTGTTGAGAATGATGACATCCATATTGTGCATCCACTCTGTCCCAGTCGCCTTGAGTTTAAAAGAGATAATTAATTAATAAACTTATTGTAGCATAAATATTTAATATAATTAGTTGGAAATGAAATGTTAATCGTTTTTAAATATACATACAGTTTTTTTGGGAAAAAAAATATTTTATTTTTATTTTTCGAAAAAATTAATTAATTAATTTTGTCTTGTCTGGGGCCGTACTATGACGTGAAAAAAGATCAGGGATCCATCATGATTCCAGTGTGAGAGAGAGACCTGGAGCTATGCACCATCCTTTTTTCTCATCTGAACCATGATGGATCCATAATCTTTTTTGACGTCATAGTACGGCCCTAGTCCATCTAGCTGATGGGTGTCCAACGCTACGCTTGCCGATACAGTCTCCACTCGAAAACGCGTTTCTAAACAGAGTATTATTTAGAGTTGTTTCTAGGACGTACCTTCCCAGTAGTTGACGAGTCTCTCGAGGAACTGCAGGCGGTCCATGGACAGCTGCAGCGCGAGGGTCACGTCGAAGCTATCCACGTCAACGTGGCTGTAGTCCATGTAGTAGAGGTGCGTTCGGAGTTTCACCTTTTGTGCTGCGCGGAAACTTACGCAAAGGTCTGATTGGTTTACCTGGAGATACGAAAGGTTTATTGTTGTACAGGCAAGGTCAATTGTCTTTGTTATAGCCAGAGCCTTTTCAAACAACAGAATAAGCCGACGCACGGACGGACGTAAAAAATCGCAGCCGGATTTTATCGCACACTGGATTTTCAACTCTCGGTGTTGATCCGAGCTTCGAGAATCCAACCTAACAACAACAGAGTGCATCCCTGTGCGACGAATAACACACTGTTGGATTTTCAACTCCAGGCGCGCGGCGCGGGCGCTAAGCGGAGCGTTGAAAATGCGATTTTTTTACGCCCGTGCGAACGTCGACTTACAGTTGCTATTTTTGAAGTGCATTGAAAATGTTGAAAAGTGATTTCAATTGTATTTCTAATTGTATTTTAATTGTATTTGAATTGTATTTTGATTGTATTTTGAATTGAATTGAATTGTATTTTTTATTGTTTTTTAATTGTATTTTTGGTAGTAACATTGCATTGGCGTTATAGCTGTTAAGGTGTTAGTAACGTAATTTTGAATAAATAAATAAATCAATTTTAAGGCTTGTCGTCCCGTAAAAGCGCGGTCAGTGTCCGACTGCATAGAAAAGAACGAGAACCCTGGTAATTTATTGCAAAATATGAAGCAATTATCTATTTACAATTAATCTAGGTATTGATTGGACTAAAAAGTAATGACATGAAATCATTCCTTATTATTTTGTACAGAACTGTATACAGGGTGAAATTGAATAGATGCGACAAAATTTAAGGGGGTGTTCTACGCATCAATATGAACAACTTTTACTATGGGACCAAACCTGAAATCGCGAAAAAAAATCAGCTGTTCAGTACATTTAATGTTCGCATAATTCGTCAAAATGTACTGAACAGCTGATTTTTTTTTCGCGATTTCAGGTTTGGTCCCATAGTAAAAGTTGTTCATATTGATGCGTAGAACACCCCCTAAAATTTTGTCGCATCTATTCAATTTCACCCTGTATATTTATGAAAAAATTTAATGAAAATTGTAGGAGTAATAAAATTATGGTAACAACTAGAAAAAATATACCTGGATTTAGTTTTTTTTTCTTTAGCTCTAAGTATAAACTAAACTGGATTTCAGGACAAATGAAATCACTTTTTGTGAATTGTAGATTATTGTGTATTTTTTCCTATAATAAAAACTTTTTAACAAAAAAAAAAACCGACTTCCAAAAATCACTACAAAGTGAAAAATAACTTTGATTTCGGAAGTCGGTGTCTTTCGTTTTTTATTTACTTTCTTTTTTTTTTTGCCACCGACTTCCGAAATCAAAGTTATTTTTCACTTTGTAGTGATTTTTGGAAGTCGGTTTTTTTTTTTGTTAAAAAGTTTTTATTTCTCGCTTTTTAGTGGGTCTGTTTATAATTTGTATAAGTTACAATAGTCTAATGTCAATTGCTCATCACTTGTTACAAAATATTGCTTTTCCCGATGCTGGGACGTTAATTGTTGAGGAGTTCTGCTGGTAAGAACCAGGAGAACTCCTCAACAACCACTCACCACACGCATTGTGTGACGAGCGGAAATTGCTTAGCAACTATATTAAAGTAATCGAATCGGAACCCGTGAAATATTTATCATTGAGTAGTTCCGGTAGCCATCTGTGGTCTTCATCATCAGTTCCACTTCACCAAGTGGTGCTTTCCGAGAGCAAATGCACAAGCTACTATAAAAAATACCCAAATCGCTATAGGTGTGCCTATAATATTTGAAGAGTTCCTTCGATTTCTCCAGGATCCCATCATCAGAACTGGATTTTGAAAAAAATGGGACCATTTGGGAAGTATACCCTTTCCAACAAAAAAATAATTTTTCAAATCGGTTGGCAAGCGACGGAGTTATGCGCGAACAAACATAAAAAAAAAAAAAAAAAAAAAAAAAAAAAAAAAAAATACAAACGTCCGAATTGAGAACCTCCTCCTTTTTTAGAAGTCGGTTAAAAAATGCTACACTGCTTTAAGTCTGCGGTCACGAAACTTGCGATGGCCGAGCGATGGCGACGCGACGCGACGGCGATGTATACAAAAGCATTGCACCGGGCACGAAACGGGCGACGGCGGCGGCGGAGCGGGGCGATCGAGCGATGCACGGGCGGCGGTGGAGCGACGGCGACGCGGAAGCGACGAGAACAAACTAGTTTGGTTTCGTCGCTTGCGCGGGTACCACAGTGTTGTATTGAATTATTATTTTAGTAATGGAATTTGACAATGAGGAATTTATATCTTGTATTTTATCAAAAACTGCTCTATGGGACACTAAAAACGTACACCATATTTTTTTTCCTATAGGTTTAGTGCTAGATTTCCTGCGTGATTATTTCTGCGATGTCGCCTTGTTTCGTGGCCGCACGAGATATCGCTGCCTGATCGCCCCGTGTCGCGTCGCCCCGCTGCCGCCATCGCTCGGTCATCGAAAGTTTCGTGCCCGCAGACTTAGAATCTTTTGGCGCTCGAATGACGTTGTCAGGGCGGTGCTGGTAGTAAACAGTGTGTTGTGAAATGTATTGAAAGACCAAGATGGCAAATGTCCACCACGACCACGCTGACAGATGTTGATTCTTTCATCAAATTTTTTAATTTTGCGATCGCGAAATTTGGTTTGCAATAAATTGATCGTTTGATTGGCTGTGTGAGATGTGGCACCGTCCTGTTGAAACCACATTTCAGTGATATCCATGTCATCAATAATAGTCAAAAATTTAGTGGTCTCAGAAGGACGATTATGTTGTCCGAAAATATCACGAATTTTACGAAATGTAACTTTAACAGAACGACCATTTTCATAGTGGATTTTAATTATTTTAATGCGATTTTCGAGCGAAATTGAATTCATTGTAACAATTGTCAAAGCACCTACTACAAATACCGCTAAATACTAAATGTCAAAACTATCACGTTCTTGGTGTTGCCCCAATTGAAAAACAAAGTTCTTGTTGAAATACCCTATAATATATACGTGAAATGTGTCTGAAAATTGCTTAACTTTTTTGTTCTTTGATCATGATTATCCTAATGTATATAATTCTTCTGTACGTGTGTCACCTAACTCCTCCTAAACGTCTGTACCGATTTAGATGAAATTTTGTGTATATTTCAATGGGTTCCTGGATGGTTTTAAAACACAATTGGACCCGGTAGGTGGTGCTGCAGTCGGGTTCTAGGATCGTTCAGACAGGACAACGTCTGTTGGGTCTGCTAGTACATCAATAAATTCCTTATCTATGTTGATACTAACTTTCATCGTAAAGTGCTCTATGAAGGAGCACCGGTGAAGTTTCTCCCGCAGCAGGTAGCCATCGAAGTTGACGTACGACTGATGTATGTCACGAAAGAAACTGGCGTCGCGCGTGTTTATGTGATGTTTCAGCGGAGAATTCCAATGAATAACCTGGAAATTATAACCACAATTATGTTTTCTATTCTGCGTAAAGTACCACACAACTCTGTAAGCAGTCCTTTCTGTAGGAGTCAAGCTCGTCTCTCGAATTGTGTAGAAAACAACATATCGGGCGGTGACTAACACTTGCACGCACACTATAGTTGTCAATTTTTAACTTTACTGTGTCGGAATAAGATTAGAACAGTTAGAACTCGTTTTGTAATAACACCACGGGTAAGTAAAGTGTAATAAAATACTACTATTTCATAATACGTACCTTAACATTATTCCTATCCTCTCCATAACAATTCTTAGCCAGAGTCTGCGTAGACATCTGAACATTGTACTGACAGCTCATATTATACACGTACCGCGGCTGGCTCGTAATGATAGCATTGATAACATCCTGGTCTGCTAGCGTAGTCTGTTTCAGCCTGCCTATGTTATCGTGAACAGCATCGTGCCACAGTCTTGTCCAGTCTGTGGTTGTACGTATCTTCTTGAGGTCTAATAATAATAAAAATGTATTTTCAGACCAGAGCCCATAGGCAAAAAATTACAATCTACACATTATGTATACAGTGGTACCTAACTGATAAGGCGCGTCGTGAATCTTCGTTCGCACAGAAAATAAAGTATGGCCCCGAAGATTAACGAAAGAATGCTTAAAACTTACAATCAACCTTAGATCACTACTATAAGGTTAATAATACACTGCAGCTGCTAATTCCGTCTCACTCGCAAGTATGGCGGCTGACTAACATGCCACGCTGCACGCGCTAACATGGCGGCAGCTGCCGACCAATAGCGGTACAGGAAAAAGAAGCGCGGTGCGTGGAGCGTGCTGCTTGGTCAATAGCATTTCCCGCGCTTTGAAAATTCATCTTCTGCGCAGGTACATTCGTTAGCCATATCAGTTGGGTACTACTGTACCTACATCATCATTCCTCATTATTCTCCTGCCCTTATCCCAAAGTATTTGGGATCGGTGCAACATGTCTTTTTCTTCTATACTTCTTTATTATTAGTCGTCATAATCTCGGTAGTCACCATATTTCTAGACATATCATCTTTCACACAGTCCATCCATCACTTCGTTGGTCTTGTTCCCCTACTCTTATCCATACACATTCATACTCTAAACATAATGTCGTAGCCAGATCTTACAATTGATCATTTCATGAAGTGTTCAACCATTTCATGAAATGGTTGTATTTCATGAAATAGAACATCGACCGCTGGTCACATCATGATGTGGTCTGGCCAGACCATTGAATACTGAACGTTTGACGATTTGGACAGTTAAACGCACTACTACTTCATGATGTGGCCAAACATTAGTGATCATAATTATCGTAAAATATTGATATACAGGGTGTTTTTGAAAACATGCGACAAAATTTAAGGGGGTGTTCTACGCATCAATATGAACAACTTTTACTATGGGACCAAACCTGAAAACGCGAAAAAAAAATCAGCTGTTCAGTACATTTTGACGAATTATGCGAACAGAAATGTACTGAACAGTTGATTTTTTTTTCGCGATTTCAGGTTTGGTCCCATAGTAAAAGTTGTTCATATTGATGCGTAGAACACCCCCTTAAATTTTGTCGCATGTTTTCAAAAACACCCTGTAGATGTCACTTTATTTTTGTTGTGCATCGCTCCTAAAAATACTAAATAGCCAAGTATTGTAACTGCGACCAACTTGGATGTAGCGCTCTCCGGCTGCTGCCGAGGTACCGCTCGCTTCGCTCGATCGGCTCACGAGCGGTTGGTCAGAGTTCTAACCTAACCGGTTTGGTCGAAGTGCCACTAGCGGCGTGCATGGCAATTACTTTGCGATATGCCCAGTGGTCAGCTGGGAATGTCGATAAATAGGTTGCTTTCGTCACGATATGGCTATTTCTACGATCGGACCACGACAGACACCCTACATTAATGAGATAGCCAAACGTCAACTGACACATCATTAAACATTGATGTTTAAACAATATGGTAAATCTTAGTCGGTGATTTCATGAAACTTCATGAAATGATCAATTCTAAGATCTGGCCACGATTATACATATTAAAAATTAAAATATAATACCTAAAAGCATTACTCCTGTGTTGTAGCCCCTGCCGAGGGCTGGCCAGCGTTTTGCCTTGTTTAGGTACCAACTGCTTTCATTTTCGACTAGGCCTATAAACTGTTGGGAATATGGTTAGTTGGGCTTCTAAAGTAAAACGTGATTTATTGTATGCACATAGAACTGAAAATACAATGGTTATAAGGTTTAACATGGGGTGTGGTCAGCTATTGACTGATTAAATCTGCAATTTCGTTTTCTAAATATAATTAAGTAGGCTATGTGTGTGAACTTTTACATCAATAAATAATAAATACATAGATCAGGCCAAGTATTATATTTCTATGTTATTGGTGTGGTTTTGTCTGTTTAGTTTTTTTTTCTGTAGTTTTCTGTAGAAGAGTCTGTATTTGTGCTTGTTGAGTGACATAGGCTCGCCCGCTATTACTTCAACATGCTAAATGTGGGTGTGGGGTGTCCCAAGTCCCAACTATACACAACTCTGTCTTCCTCTTCAGGAAACAGAGGCGTGATGTTTTGTATCATCAATCATAATTTTAAATAAAATAGCTGTTGCCCGCGGCTTCGCCCGCATGGATGTCAATACTTCCCTATTTGAATCGGATTTTGTTCACAATTTCATGGGTTTATATTTTTTTGCGCGGAACCCTAATACTTTTTCTGAAATAAAATAGATAAATAGCCTAAGTTACTCCTTATAATATCAGCTCTCGGCCAGAGAAAGTCCCGTCAAAATCGGTCCAGCCGTTTCGGAGATTAGCCGGCACAAACAGACAAACGAATTATTTTTTTGTTTTAATTAAGTACAACTTTTACAATAAGACCAAATCAGCTTTCCCTACATTTTGACTAGTTAAGCGAGCATAAATAAAAGTTGCTTAGGTTACTAAAATAATAGCTTATTTATTACCTAAGCAACTTTTATTTTAGAAAAAGGATTAGGGTTCCACGCAAAATAAGTGTTTGAGTATCGGTCACTGATTAGTACCAGTCACCCTATATACTTTCATATTCAGTAAAAAGCAGATATTTGATATTACAAACAGAGGCTGTGTTCCGAATTGCGCTATAATCGATTTGAGCGTGCTAAACCCGTTCCGAAGTAGCGTGAGCACGATGTCCCGTGAATCGTCATAGATGACGTCATGTCATGACATGCGCCATCTTACAATAACGCTGACCATGCTCTAAATTAATATCCCCGTGAGTTGACAGTTGTGCTGTTTTGCTTTGAGTCGATCATATCTTTAAAGTAACGTGGCATTTTCAAAATTGTGCTTCTGACTATAGTCGCCACCTAACCAAAGCAGAAGAAGAAATTTTTGGTGTATACACAAAGAAAGTGGGTAAGTAATAACAGCCGTACGGGTCAAACCATCAGGTTAAGCTACGGTTGCGGGGGTTGGTCCGTGATGGGTGACCACCTTTACATACCGAGACTCCTCCGTGCCTCGGAAAGCACGTTAAGCCGTTGATCCCGGCTGTCATTCGTGGATCTTTGACAGTCGTTACGGGTCGTCACGTCAGAAGCCCGAAAGTCTGACAACCAGTCTTACCAAGGGTTATCGTATTACTCAGTTACTGGGTTGTGGAGGTCAGATAGGCAGTCGCTCCATGTAAAATACTGGTATTCAGCTGCATCCAGTTAGACTGGAAGCCGACCCCCGAGGTTTGACGTTGAGCGAGCACTGTGAATTGTTGACAGCTCTTAGCTGTCATAATCGTGATATCTAAATCGGAACGCAAATTATTGACGTGAGCGCTATGAGCGATTATGGTATAATTCGGAATGCAGCCATTTACTTAAATTTTATTTATTTGTATGGATATTAGATAACTTTACCTGATCATCCGTCATATTTCTGAACATAGCCCACAGTTCAGCAACATCACACAGGAAGGTCAGATCCGAGTCCAGCACAATAGCCTGACTCAAAGTATCCGGCAGAATGTCGGGAAACAGCAACTTGACTAGCGCATAGATACCGGAGTAATGGCTGTTCGGGATCCATCGCACTTGTGTCAGATACTCTTCTGCATTGTAGCACGAGTATTTTACTGAAAAAATAAAACAGATTTCACCCAATAGGCCTTATTGTTGAATAAAGCTGGAATCACACTGCAGTGCAGCTCGCGCAAGGTTCGCTAGCGCTCATACAATTGTTTTTTTCAGTGGTAATGTTGGGGCCACACCAACGGTCAACATCGCAACAACGCTCATTTAATAAAATTGGTACTAATTTTCCTTCCTTGAATTTCAAGATGGACATTGACGCTTCTAAATTGTATTTAATTTGTTTAAATTTTTATTAATTATATGAATATATTTTATCATCATTACCGAACAAAGAAAAAAAAGAACAAAGAAAAATGATTAGTCCACTCTATAATTGGCTTCGCTAAACAAACACGTTATTGTTGATTATTGTTATTTAAATATTTATTTAGGTATCATTATCACTAATATCATCATCGTTGTCGGTCTATAGTTACAAGAAGCAAAGATTTTACAAACAAAAAGGTATTCCTAAAAAAGGTTTGTAACCTATAGATTAGTGAACAGGGATTCCTGTGAAAGAAAAATAATTACCTTACTAATTATTGTAACTTCAATCATTTGATAATAAAAAATCTAATTACCATATCAAAATTATCAATCAATTTTAAAGTTTTAGTTTTCCTAATTGAAACCTTAAATTCAAGAAAGATTTTCACTTAAATGTGTTCCGTTTTCGTTTTTTTTTTTAAATTCTCAGATCCCCGTTGAATAAATAAATTCATTACTACTCTCTTTATTTTAACACAAACCCATTGGCATCACTTTTGAAGTTATGACGTAGTGTACTCACCATCAGGCAAATCCCAAGTATCAAACAGCTTGTTGATGGTTCTATGAGAACTGCTATCTACAACAAAATGGAAGTGAATGGGGTTCTGCCGGTGGTGCATCAAGGACTTCAGCATGGGAGTAATCTGGCGCGTACACTTGCCCATGCATACTAAGGCTATGTGGACCGTCTCGCATAGAGTACCAACCGCATCTGGTATCTGTTGAAACATTATTTGTTAGTTTTTTTTTCTAGACTATAAAGAAGTCATTTAATTCATGACACATTTAAAATGAATGTTTTTTTTACTATTTTTTCTTAATTTTTGTTTTTAATGTACTTATTTGTTACCAAATGTAAATAGTTATTATATCAATATCAACTTGTAATTTATTTATGTGTTAGACATTATGTTGAGCTGATGTCTCTTCAGTACTTATACATTGGTATTTTATTTCATTTAATTTACCTTTTGGGTATAGTGGGCTGCATCAATTGGGTACCCCAGTAGTATTAAAATTTTAATACTACTGGGGTACCCAATTGATGCAGCCCACTGTACATATACAACAACATATTTCTTTGCTTTCTATAAAACAAATTTTATAAATTATTAACATTACAATTTTATATTTTTTTTTTCTTTTATCAAAAGTTCTCTACTTACCACAGGAACTTCATAAGTTGATACAGAATCAACGGACATTTGTTTCATGACACTCTGTGACAGTCTCAGTTGTGTCTTGAACACTTTGTTCTGTGTTTCCAGCACACTTATCCTGGATATTAGCCACCAGTAATAGACTATGGAAACCGCCATACCTATCCCAAAAGGCACTCCCAGCCATGGCCGAAAAAACAGGCAGTACAACAGATTCTTTAACTTCATGTTTGTATTGGTTCATTTCAGTTTCATAATTGTTTTGAATATGCTGGTTTTTAGCTATAAAAATATTATTAAACACTTTAATTAGGTACCAGTTCAAAGTACAAATCAATTATTTTAGTGCTACTAACTCATTAACAAACATTCGCTCACATTCTGGCAATTTAATGGTGCTGTGTACCAAAATTAATTACTTAAAAGTACATTGTGAAACACTGATGAACAGGGTATGGTAAATTGGTTTTAAATAATTTGATTACAATGGCAGCATGCAGATTAATCTCTTGTATTCATGAACCCTAAAATAGAAGCTAAATAATTTGAATTAATTAATTAAACTGTAGTACTTACTTTTTATTAGGATTTACACACAAACGACTTCTCTACATAATTAATATGAGGGAAACATGGTTTCTAAGTGCTTTACGTCTTTGCAACTGTTAATAGGCCATGTTTATTGATTGAGTATTACGTATTTTTAGGTATTTAATTGTTTATTTACACATATAATTTAGAAAAGGTCTCTGATTTCCGTGTACGAAATGTCACTTTGACGTTTCTTAGACTTTGATTGACAACCAACTGATACATTTTTGACAATGACGTTCATTTCGGATGCGTTCATGCATTTGGCTTGGAAGAACTGTAACCGCTACCTGTAAGGCGACGTTCGCACGGACGTAAAATAACGCAGGGATTTTTTTTCGCGCACCTCATTTTCAACGCTCTGCTTAGCGCCGGGAGTTGAAAATCCAACAGTATGTTTTTCGTCGCGCTGGGATGCACTCTGTTGTTGTTAGGTTGGATTCTCGAAACTCGTCTCAAAACCGAGAGTTGAAAATCCAGTGCGCGATAAAATCCCGCGGCGATTGTTTTTACGTCCGTGCGAACGTCGGCTAACGATCACACAAGACGTTTGGATTGATACCGATTGATATGAATGAACGAAAAGGAGTTGAATAACCGGGGAGAATGGGAGAAGTAACTCTTTTGTGCCAATCTGTAGTAACGTAAGAAAAGGTCACAAGAGCAGGCGCAAGGCCTTCGCCTTGCGCCTGCTCTTGCAGGGGCCGTACTATGACGTGAAAAAAGATCATGGATCCATTATGGTTCTGTTGAGAAAAAAGGATGGTGCTATAGGTCGTACATAGCTCCATCTCTCTCTCACACTGGAACCAAGATGGATCCATGATCTTTTTTCACGTCATAGTACGGCCCCAGGATAATTATATACTTAGCGATAACCCAGAATTGAGTACACAACCGCTTAAGGGGTCATTCTATCTGATCAAAATTAACGTTTACTTACTAAGGGACCAAACCTGAAATCCCAAAAAAAATCAGCTGCTCCCTACATTTTGACGAATTTTGATGTAGATACGGAACAGCTGATTTTTTTTTGCGAATTCAGGTTTGGTTACATAATAAATCGAAAAAGTCACACTGGACCCCCGGATCACCCGGATTTGAACCAACCGCCTCTTGCGTGAGAGGCGAGGCCTCAACCACTGCGCCGCCCGTCAAGAGACATAAATAAAAAATAAATAAATAAAAAACTTTATACAGTTCAGAAAAAAAACACGGTATGTAGGTACAATAATTTAAAAAAAAGAAATCTAGTATCAGATGAAAGTAGGTATCACTGGCACTAACTAATTTTATTCCCAGACAATTAACGACTTATTTTCTGTGTTACATAAATACGTTGCAAATCAAGGTTCCGGTTAAAACATCAGTCAGCCGCTATTTTGGCAACTCCTCTTTAACCGATTAGGTACTTATTGAATGTGGAAATCCTACCCGTCAGTTTACTTTTAGAATAATAGGCAGCATAATTATGAAACAATACTGAACTTAGATTTTAAAAAAAAATTTTTTACCTACATATTAGGGTTCCGTACCAAAACGGTAAAAAAGGGACGCTTATGGTGTACTCAGTATGTCTGTCTGTCTGACACAGCTGAATCTCTCAAGAACTACTAATGCTATCAACTTGAAATTTGAAATAGTTTTATATAACGTTTGTCCAACTATTTTAAAAATAAGAAAGTAACAAAAATAAATATGTTTTTTTTTGCAACAGGGCCTGAAGTCCCCCGTCTTAAAAATTCGAAGTGGGGTTGCTAGGCCGTGTAGGGTACCTATATGAAAGAAAAATACTAAATAAACTTTGAAATTCATTTATCGGTATTATGGTTACATTATTAATAACCACCGGTAAATGTGATTAATTTCTTACTTTTTCCTCGACTTTCGGTAATTATTAATAATAATAGACTATTATTAATCATTTTCAATTAATCACACTTACCGTAACATCTCTATCTCCAGCGGTTTAGGCCGTGTGCTCTAAGGCCGTGTGTTGTCTGTTTTCATACAAAAATGCCATCCAAAAAAAAATCTGTCATATTTGAACTTTGTCCTGACAGTTACAAACACAGCAAAAAAAAAGAGCGAGCCTTAACAGTCTACGCTTACAGTAGTCGCATAATAACATTAGTTTTTTTTTTATTCTTAATTTTTTAAGAGGGTTTTAACCACAGTGGCAAGTCAGCCTCATCATAACTTAAACTATTCTAAACTGCATCTACAAATACAATAAAAAATATTAATTCCTAAAAAAATATGTAAGTAGGTAGGTCTGCTATCTCAGGTGACAGTTGCGCTAAAACTTTTACGTAAGGACCAATATCATATTTACCACCTTTAACCATACTCCACAGTCTCTCTTTCCTTCTTTGTTTTAGAACACTCCATAAGTATACAGGGTGGCCGGAACATTGACGTCCAAAAATAAAATTTCGGTCCCTCGTATCGTGGGGTATTCGAATCACCCCCATGTACTTATGTTCCGCGACTTTTCATAGTTTTCGAGTTATGAATTTTTTTCTGAATGTTTGAAAATTTTCGACCTGACCAACCTAAAAAAATTCTAAAAAAAAAAGTAGAGGGTTTTATCGAGTTTCTTTTTTTGCAACTGAATTTTCATAAGTAGTACTTTTATGCATAAAATAATCAGCTTCGTAACTGTGATGAAAGTTATGAAAATGTTGATCTAAAGTGAAAAATTTACGTTCGGTAAATTATGACTCAAATTTTCAACTTTAAATTAAAAATCTTAACAGGTGACTTCATAATTCCTAAGTAGGCTTCAAGAATGCGCCAGACTCTCAGCTTTCATAATCATAAAAAAATGAAGTACTTAATAGGGCTACTTTGTTTAAAATCGGCCTTCAAAGACAGGGAGGTGGAAAAATTCTTAAAATTACCCATCTGAGTAATTATTTTTTTTTGGCTATTTTGATAAGAATACTGAAAACTAACCAACAAATAGTTTCAGAGTTGGGTAAGAAAAGTTTTACGTAAAAAGTGGTTTTGAATAAAACACAGATGATAATGTGAAAAAAGTACTTAATTTATTTTTAACATTTACAAAAGGTTTTCAAAGTGGCCACCACCAGCAGCAATACACATTCTACATCTACGTAAGAAATTGTCTGGCAATCGTCTAAAAGCGTCTCTGTTCTCTCTCACAACACGTTCAGCTTCTGCAATCAACTGCCTCAGCTCTTGTTCACTTGAACAGTCTCGGGCGTATGCTATTTCCTTGTAATAGCCCCAAATAAAGAAATCGATGGGGTTGAGATCAGGTGAGCGTGGAGGCCACCTAATTGGTCCGCTGCGTCCGATCCATCTGTTGGGGTATGTTTCATCTAAGTAATTTCGGACCTGGGTTGCATAGTGACACGGGGCGCCGTCATTTTGCAACACCATGGTTCGTCTGAGTTCGAGATTCACATCTGCCAGCAACAATGGAAGTTCATTTTCCAAAAAGTTTTTGTATGTTTCTCCATCAAGTCTGGACGGCAGTTCAAACGGACCAATTAGTTCGCCATTGAGGATACCAGACCACAAGTTAACGCTGAAGCGATGTTGCAATGTCGAAGCTCTCACTTCGAGTGGATTTTCATTCGCCCACGTGTGGTAATTATGAATATTGAATATTCCGGATCGCTCAAATCGTGACTCATCTGACCATAAAACTTTATTGAAAAATCCAGGATCCTCTTGCTCTTTTCGTAACATGGTTTGGCAAAAATCAACGCGCAATTGGTGATCTGTAGGCAGTGAAGCTTGGACTCGTCGGATGTGGAACGCGTGGTATTCTTCATCGTGAAGAATGTCTTGGATAGAAGTCCTTGGGATGTTCAGAGCACGAGCCATACTTCTCGTACTCGTAGACGGATTTCGCTGAACTTCTTCCAGCACCATTTCTCTGCGATCCGGGTTAGCTCTAGGGATTCCTTCATGACTGCCGCGTCGACCAGGAATGCGGCCTGCCATCAAAGTGTTGTGCGTGTTAATAAAAACACGATGGTCGGGATATCGCTCAGGTTGCGGCCCACCAAGACGTTGAAGTTGTTCGCGATACAGTCGCGCTGCTTCATGGCCGTTTCCTTGTGCAACTCCATAAAAATAATGCATTTCTGCATATTCACTTAACGTGTAACTCATTTTTTACACTTCCACGTAAAAAAGTCCAAATCAGAATGCAAAACACAGTCCAATAAACGAGCAAAGTAGTCAAACAAGTAGGCAGCGGAGTCCGTGGGCAAAGCGAGTGTGGTAAAGACAAAATGGCGACACGCGTATAGCAGTAAACACAATGTGAGTACGACTGAGGTACTTGTTTTGCGTTGGCTTCGGTTGCGCGCCTTGCGTGAGAGAGATAGCAATAATTCGGTCTCTTTTCCTCTCGGTCCATTGTTATTGCAGGTAAAAGAGTTGCACCCTCGTTTACAACCCATAGTCCACGAGAACGGATCGCGCAAAATTCATTAAACTAACATTTTAAAAAATCTCCGTGTTTAAATCTTAGCTTTCCAGAGGGCTTAGTGCGAGTTTTTATACTTACTCGATCACGTTAACGTAAACGTCAGTTTGTACTGAAAATGAATAAGCGCCGCCTGGTGACTATGACGGGAAAACAATTATTCCATACGAATTGACATACGTCAACGTTAACGGAAACGCGATCGAGAAAGTATAAAAACTCGCACTAAGGCCTCTGCAGTCATTTTTGGTTAGCAAACTAAATAACCTTAGGAGCGAGAAAATGGAAAAAAAAAAATTATTAATCAGATAGCTAATTTTAAGAATTTTCCACCTCGCAGTCTTTGAAGGCCGATTAAGGCCAAAGTTAGCCCCATTAAGTCCTACGTTTTTTAATGATTATGAAAGCTGAGAGTCTGGCGCATTCTTGAAGCCTACTTGAGAACCATGAAGTCACCTGTTTAGATTTTTAATTTGAAGTTGATAATTTAAGTCATAATTTACCGAACGTAAATTTTTCACTTTAGATCAACATTTTCATAACTTTCATCACAGTTACGAAGCTGATTATTTTATGCATAAAAGTACTACTTATGAAAATTCAGTTGCAAAAAAAGAAACTCGATAAAACCCTCTACTTTTTTTTTTAGAATTTTTTTAGGTTGGTCAGGTCGAAAATTTTCAAACATTCAGAAAAAAATTCATAACTCGAAAACTATGAAAAGTCGCGGAACATACATGGGGGTGATTCGAATACCCCACGATACGAGGGACCGAAATTTTATTTTTGGACGTCAATGTTCCGGCCACCCTGTATTATGGTGAACATCTTCAACCGTTCCGCATGTTTCACAATTAGGCGAATTAACTTTGTTCATCAAATAACCAAACTTGCGGGATGGGTAGTGACCAGAGCGTAATCTATGAAGAAGAACAATATGATAACTACTCATTTCTTTGATAGCAAACCACGGTATTCGAAGAGGCTGATATTGTATAGTTTCAAACCAAATATCCTTTTCCCTACCTACTTCGTTCGTCAAAGTACTCATTAAATTTATCATAGCAAACTGTTTTGCATTTACGTAAATGTTCTAAATAATTAGGTACTATATCAAATTCTTGACCTTGAAAAACCGCTAATTTTGCTAGTCTATCAGCCTCTTCATTACCTCTCAAACCTATATGAGATGGAACCCATTGCAATCTTAGCACTATGCCATTGTTTGTAAGATTTATAACCTTACTTAATAGGGAGTAAGCTACCGAAATACTTCTGAAACCAGAGGCACAACGAGCTAAATGCTGCAGACCACTCTTACTATCTGTGAAAACCACAAAATACCAATCTCCCGAGTTATAAGCAGAGTTAATGGCTTCATAGATTGTAATGAGTTCCATCGTCATAATAGACACATTAGTGTTTACTTTGTACATAAGAATTCTTTCTGTCACCGTCATAAAACGCTGCTCTCAAACCATCCTCACACTTAGAACCATCAGTGAAATATTTATTAAGCTCAAGGTATTTATCGTTTAGTTATTAGGTATGATGTGTAACATCTGACCTCTCACCGTGGTAAAAGTACTTTCTATTCAACTTTTAGAAAAATATTTTGAAATCCTGTTTCACACTTCCGTCCCTTTTCACGTAACCACTCCCACAGATTGCAGGAAAGCGAGAGGAAAGATGTTAGGTACACATCAAAAAGAATTAGCCAAATAGGTGCAACCGTTCTGAAGTGATGCGATGCGTATAATTACATGATTTTTATTTATATACAGGGTGTCCCGTAAATAATGGATAATCTCTTAAGGGGTCATTGTACTCATCATTATGAACAACTTTTACTATGGGACCAAACCTGAAATCGCGAAAAAAAAATCAGCTGACCAGTACATTTATCTACATCAAACTCGTCAAAATGTAGGGAGCAGCTGATTTTTTTTTCGCGATTCCAGGTTTGGTCCCATAGTAAAAGTTGTTCATAATGATGAGTACGATGACCCCTTAAGAGATTATCCATTATTTACGGGACACCCTGTATAACTATATCTAAAGATAGATTAAGGTTTGGCAAAAAAGGTTCTGTATGCAATATATCATTGGGTTGTTAATTAAGAATTTCTCTGTAGATGCAGACAGTTCGTCGAGTGACCGAAACAATTTTTATATACGTTTAGGTAGTATAAAAAATAATATAGTACCTAGTGAATGTTAGGTAACTAAGGTTAGGTAGGTACTCATTATCGGCTTTACATTAGAAAGTGCGTTTACTTAATTAATACAGTTTACGGTACCTAATCTTTTTTACCCGATTGCCACGAAGCCCAAAAGGAGGGTAATTAATATATTTTACAAGTCTCAGAGTTCTCAGTTCTGGAATTAAACTTGATAATTGATAATATACTTAATAGTCATGGAAGTTTACAAAATACTAGATAATGTTATTGTAATGTTTATATAATTAAATTCGGAACGACCACGTTGTATTTATCAGCACCTAAGGCCGAGTGACTAATTTATGTGACACACGGCCGTGTGACGTCAAGGAATACTACCAACAAAAAAGTTTTGCGGTTTTATGTTATTTTAATATTTTAACGTGAAAATTCAGTTTTCATGTGGTTATTGGGTTTTTCCTTCTGTATCTGGAATTACTCAAGGTGGACTGATGACCAGAGGGCCTAGAAAAGTGGCAATCGCTTTCAAAGCGTTTGTAATTCTTTAAGAGGTTTACCACAAAATTGCGTTTTGACAGTTTAGATGTATTCAAGCATGGCGATGCGTTACAATATGTAGCAATTTGGCAGTTGTAATTACGTTTATTTTGAGTCTTATATATTTTTTTTAAGTTGGAAAATTTTAATTTCTTTTAAAGGTATGTAAGCTAACGTTTATTCTAGTATAAATTTTACGTAATATTAATGATGTAGGAAATTTACCTACAGTTAATTATGTGACCGTTATGGACAAATCACTACCTATTTGTCAGATATTATTGTATATTTTTCATTTCATTTTCTTATGTAAGTAGTTCAATCCACGAGCTCAAACAAATGCGTCGTGCATTTTATGAAAATTTTGCTTCGGAATGTTTTCTTTATATATTTAATAGATAAGAAGAAAATGTGAAAAGCGAGTCCGCTATGTATGTACTAAAACAAAACTAATAACTATTCTCCACAACTCAATAAGTCAAAGTTGTCAGTCTTTCAGTTTCTCCGAATAAGAACGCCAAAGTTGGCCATTTTACGCAAAAATCATGGTCGAAATGCAGGGCGCATTTCGACCATGATTTTTGCGTTCAATTTTCAGTAGCTAATATCAGTCCAATACATTTTCGACTATTCCGTCATCATTATCGCTAATAGACAGTCACTTTTTGGCCCTCACTTGAAGTTCACAGGAGTTCGGATGTTCGAAGCGGGTTGGAAGCATAGGACCTCGCTTCGCGGGTCATCCTGGCGCTATCTCTTTATAACTTTTAGTCGTCTATGGGTGATAATAAGTCATGTTACATGTGTGTATGGATCTACCTGTTGCGTTAGCTTGCCGTCCGGTCCGTACGCTCCGTGTGTAGTATGACATGTCATCAAGACACACCCGCGATCACCTTGTAACACTGGATTCGTTTATTTTAACATGTTCATATGAAAAAAACTAATTACTAGGCATTTACTTACCGTTTAATATGGTGAACAAGACAAAGTCATTTATTTTCTGTAGGTATTTCTGAGGTCTGAAACTCAAAAGGGAATGGATAATCTTACTTCGATGACATGATGGTCATGTCCTGTAGAATTTTTGTTTCCTGTAAGAAACCCGATTAAGGGGTAGGTAAATACTAAGCAACATCTTTCTGGATTTAAAGGTATATAATTATATCCGATATTCGCCAGATATAGAACACAGAACTTAATGAATAAGCGGGAAGCATGTCTAGATTAGATACGAGTGCCAATGTCATTGAATGCCAAACTCCATTTGTTTTATTATATTGTAGTCTCGTAATTATAGAAGTCTTGCCAAACTTGAATAAGTACCTAAGTTTCTGTGTTTTAATGGGTACCATACCATCCAAATTAACGGTCTGTTTTTAACCCATGAGAACCACATAAGATTGTTGATCAGTTTCTGACTGACGCAGCTCATTAGTAGATATCTCTGATTCATTTATTTAATCGTCCATTTTCTTTCGTATAGTATAAAATAAAAAAGTCTCAATAAAGACCGGCTTTATCTCGTGTTACTGGCACGGTAAAATTAGAAACGTTGCTCGCCATCGAGGTTCTGTCAGTACTTCAGAGTTCAGTCGCGAGCAAACGTTCGCCGCAAGCGGACGTTATATGCAACTGAAACTTACAGAAAAACAACTTTTAAATATCCCATTTTGTTTTTAACATTGTGTAAAGTGACGATACTGTGTGGATGCCATATTAAAGAACTGGTGTGTGTGCTTCGTGTGGTTTATTTAATTCAAAAAAGGATCTATCTTTGGATGCTGTCGATTGTAATGTGAATTTGTTTTTCGGAGGCAATATAGGTAAGTTTTGTTTTTCCAAGTTTAATGTTTTATAATTTCCATTATATAACTAGTTAAGCATAAGTAAAAATATATAAGTTTCCATGCTCTCTGAAGAACTATTATAGTTACCTACTTGACCTGTTGCATGCAAAAACTTTAACAAGTTCAGGATATTCCTCAAGACATCTTAGACCAAACTTTAAAGAAAGAAAACCTATTTCTGTACAAACAGAAAACTGTCTACATCCTAAAAAGTGCAGCTTTTTCTCCAGTTCAACTTGTATGACACTGCACGTGACCAAAAACTTTCTCATCGTCTGAGGCACCGATACAAAACTTTTAAAGATTACAATCTTGTTTTATAGCTTTGACTCCAACTGTACATACGGAAAAGTACACTCAAGAACTGTCACGTATTAAAGAAATAGTTCAAATGTTGAAAGCTATCTAATCCGGAAAGTCTTTGCTAATCATTCCAAGAAAGTTGCATCCATTAGGTCACCTGCAAGAAACTGGTTTGATTTTCACATACGATATGTGTGCATTAATAGGTGCACAATGCACTGTTCTCCATACACCGAGGTTTTACTAATACAGGTAAAAGGCTAGAGGCTATTTATGTAGTCAAGTAGGCATTTAAGGAGTTTTGCGTACGTAGGTTTATGCCGTTCATGTGACACGCGAGAAATGGCCACGTTTTTACTCACACGAATACTAAAGACCTACTTTATGGAGATGTGACGATATGCAAAGTAAAGAATAAAGTTTTTGAACACAGACCTTCGCTGTTGCAATCGCAAAGAGGATTTTGTAGTCTGTTGTTACTTTTACATTTTCATAGCAAGGTTAGACGTTCAATTCTTTGAAAGTCTAAATGCTAATCAAATCACGAACTGAACCTCCTATTTGAAATAGTTTTGTCTATTGAAATTATTCCCCCTTTACTTTTAATGTTGCCATGGCATTTTCATATGTTCCTTTTAATCTCTTTTTTACGTTGCCATGGCATTTTAATTAATTCCAGCTTTATTTTTTTAGGTTGCCATTGCATTGTCATTAATTTCTTCATTACCATTTTATATTGCCACGACATAAACATTATCTAATAGTCACTCTAAACGTGAAATCGTCTTTATTTAACTCATTATCATTTAGAGGCGAAAGATATTAGTGCATCAGACTTGATTAGATACTAGTACCTACATTGATATAAGTTATAAGTAGGTACCATCGATAAAACAATAACTACGAGTAGGTAGATTGAAACACGTTACCGTATCGGAATTTGCACTGATAAGTCGTGATAGCTGCTTGCTTGAGTTGAGCAATCAATTTCTGCGTCTCTTTTTCTATACATATTATCGTTTAATTTATAAGTACGAGTAGATATGTCCGGTCTTGCGTTTTTACGCGATTTCTTTTGTTTTAAGACTTCCTTTGAAAGATTTTTCTGTGGATTTTTAAACTGAATGTTGTGCATTGTTTTGCACTATTCGTCCATCATCATCTTTTTAAATAAAATATTATCTATTACGGTTAAGTCCGTCAGCTTGGCGATTTCGTCCCATGAGAGCTTATAATATTTTGACAGATAAAATAATAAAATCAACCTTTCCGTCGTTTTATAACCAAAGCAAATGGAGACTTCGTATAAAACATTTTTGGGACCAGCTGTCTTCTCACAAACTCGTAAAGCGAGGTATGTATGCAAGCTGTTTATTTCTCCACCTAATCGTAAACACGGATTATAGGAAAAGGTTAATCGCATAGTAGGTAGGCTAAGCCTTATCAATAGAGGAAATGTTACTGCATTCTCCATCTTTAACTTATTTCTTATAAGACAATAGCTACATGCAGTGTTTTGTTTTCCAATAATAGGTATTTGAATTAAACTGTCTGCCTGTAAATTGACTGCCTCGTTAGTCTTGTGGGTGCATAAGGTACCAGGTTCAATACCAGGTCAAAATTGTTTCCTTTTTTCCATCAGGAATTTGTCAGTATTAGCCCGGAGTCTGGATTTGTGCCCGTTGATGGTAAAAGGCTCGCCTACGCGGAAGCTGCGTAGGTACTAAAGTTACAACTCTGCTTAACCCTTCGGGGATTTCGGACATGATGTTTTGTTAAGTTATTTTATTTAGAAAACTTAACATCCAAGTTATACTTGAAAACAGAGTGAACTTTCGTTGGGTGGGACTTGGTCAATTCATTGTAAGTAGTAAAGGTATAATACTAGTTTGATTGCTACCAATGTTCAAACAACAACACGAAGGAGGAAACGGAGGAAACGTGAGGAAAACGTCATGTCCTAGAACCAACAATTCGAAGACGTTGACCCGCACTGCGCCCGCGTGGTGGATTACGGACTGATCCCTCTCACAAAGAGGAGGCCTGTGCCCCAGCAGTATGGGAACATTAAAGGCTGATTATTTTATTCAAACAACAACACCTACAGGAAATGATGGTCGATTATGCAGCGCAGACCACACGGAATAGAAATAAAAAGTTCCATACACATAAAACCAATAACATTACGAAAATAGGAAATGACCTGTATCTACCTACCCTAGGACACATTCCAGCGTACCATTCGAAGAACTATTGTTATTTAAGAACAAAAGACGATCGAAAGATTCTACGCACGGAACGACTATTGTCATTCTTCAAAACAATATAGCTTATGTTGCTGTTTAGAGACTGCGATGGATGCTAAGCATAGGTAACCTTTCATTAGCAAAGAATTATGTGGAATTATTCAAATACGCCACAAATACAACTCATGTCTCTATGGTGTATTCCAAAAGCATCTAGATCTCGTGAAACAAAACAACAACAAATGGATCACAAAACGTATGTTACCAATTTATAGCGTCGAGGTCTTTAACTTTGTGTGTGTAGTAGCTGTAGGCTTGCACCAAGGGTCGGCTTTATGTCCTTACCTCTTCCTATTGATTATGGACGCTCTGACGTCGAAAGTACAGGAAGAGACATCCTGGTGCATGTTGCTTAACGATAACATTGTTCTTGTCGGTGAAGATGAACCTGAGATTCAGAGTAGATTGGAGAAATGACGACAGAAGCTGAAGCTGGAGAATGTTGGCTTGAAAATCAGCAGAACCAAAACTGAACATATGTTCTGCGATTTCGGCGGTATCTCCAGTTCTGGAGCCATAGCGCTTGGTGACGCTCTTCTCCCAGTGTTCTCGAACTTTCGGTATCTCAGTTCACTCGCGTAAAGCGATAGTGATATAGATCGGACGGTTAAGCACAGAATTAACACTGGATGGATAATCTGTCATTACGAGAACAATCTGCGAGTCCCGCATTCCCCTTAAACTTAAACCTGGATTTTGAATATCAAGCCAAGGTACAAGGTCATTGACTTATACTTTTTATATCAATGTGCAAGGTATATTCTGTGGTTACAGACTTACAACAGGCACAAATGAACACGACTAAGCAAAAACTATTTTTATATGTACGGCAGACTAGAAAACGACCGCAACATACTCCTAAAGTATCGTTTTTCATTAAGTTATTCGATATGTCGCTACCTCAGAACACAGGTGGTCAGGAATTATGTCCCTATTTACTAGTTATACTTATGTAATATGTATTCCTAAAAACATACTTTCAGGGTATAGGTACCTACTACATCGATAAATTTTGTGTTTTTAAAATTCCTATATAACCAAATGTATAATGTTTAAATCATTTCGATTTTCCTTAGGTGTTATTTGACTATTTACTGTCTTCTGTAGTAAAACCGAAACATGAGTAGGTAGGAAAAAATTCCAAAGTAGCACCGTCTATTTTCTGTTTTATAGGTAGGTACGATTAAAATATGTAAACAGTTCCTTAGTGTGCAATAAAATTGGTTTTATATATGTTAAGAACTTACTAAGCTAAAAATTTATTTAAATATAGCATTTTATCATAAATCTACATTCACATTTTATTTAAACGAAGTGCGATTAGAATTCCGGTGCGCGGGAATGGCTGATCAATCAACCCGTGCGGCTGTAATTACTTAGTCACAAGCCCCTCAAGAAGATAATACGTTTGTTGTCCTAAATTCCCAATCCTCTTAGACAACGATTGTGGAATTGTGGTCCCTACCAAAGAACTGGTAAGTTGTAAGTGACATTCCATTATATTCGTATGCGAAGGAAGCTTCCAGTTATCCACGCCTCTCTAATATCGCCTCCATTAGTTGTCAACACTTTTTCTTAGCTGATGTATGTACTTGTATACTTCCAAGGCTACAAAGGAAATATTTTAAAGAGACGTTATTTTTCCCTTTATGTCGAATCTCGAGGCGCCATTTATTCCAATCTCATTATTTACTAACAAAACAACGCTGTCTGTTGTTAACATTGAAATACTCGTAAAAGTTACATAAACAAACAAATTCCCTGTTGGTTTTTCATTCCGAAAAATATTTATGTTGTGTATACTGAAGGCCATTTTTGTAACATGATAATATCTTGTAAACATACTTGGTTGGTTTTTTAAACATAATATGTCGTCATAAGGGTTGTGTGCACAGAACAGATAAATAGGTTTATCTGTTTTCCTCTGTATCTGTTCTGTGGTTGTGTGGGTCCCGACGTAGTATATGTAAATAATCCACCCTTTTAAAAAAAAAAAAAAATTTGAAATGGCTAAAGAACATGACAATATCATACTCAGCAATAGACGCTTATGCATATATTGTACTTACATGAATGCCTTGCTTTGAGAGACTCCTGAAAACTAAACTAGCCAGCTACCATGTTAAGAAAGAATATCAAACAAAAGCAGTAAGTACCGATATCAGATTTAGCCCAGATAAAAACTTTCGTACGGTTTACGGCGAATGCACCTCGATATCATATAGATAACTGACGAAGGGGGCATATGACGTTGGAGTAAAAGTATCCAATAATCGAATGCATCTTGATGAGATATTGTGAAGGCAGACGAGGATAGAACTAAATAGTGTGTGAATGGAGTGGCTTAATTTCAGAAGTGGGTTGCTAAATAGCCTTATGATGATGATTGTAACAAAGACCAAACAAGTAATAAAGTATTATAAACCAACAGTCAACAAAACTAAAGTTTCTAGACCGCCATTGCACTTTAATAACCCATTCGAATGACTCACAATTTTCTCTAAACGGTAACTGACCAGTTTATTGATTAGTTCCACTTAACATAGACATATAATTTTAGCCACGGGTTAGTATATGAATGTGTGATTTTTTGCAACGTCTCGTCGGGTCGGAAATAGCCTGTCTGGCTGGCGCGGCCTCGCGTGGCTCGACTCACTGACACCGCACTACGCTGCACATTGCTACCTAGATTTTACTGAATTATATGAGTACTATCTGTACTATCTTGATAATGAGCCACGAACACTCTTTTGTCATCCGTATCATCAGTTTTGGACTCATTGAAATCTATTTGCTGGATTGCCAAATTGTTAAAACTTATCTATTTACAACAGCATTTCTAATTTCACTCCAAGTAGACACTACTTTTCAGGGGCCTTTACTAAGTCGACTCTAAAAACGTTGACTGTATCTGTAAAGTATAATTATAAACCGGCAACCACTCGGTCAACCAACCATTAACTTCAGAATTCGTAAGAGAAAATTTGTCTAGTCTTCAAATCGAACTCCTAATAAACTGGCGTGTTTCATCTTCTTTAAACAAGTTAATCCACTGAGCCGTCTTAATAGTTAATTAAAGATGGAGGTGTCAGATGCTAGGTGAAATCATTGTGTGATTTTTTGCGGATATGCGAGTGAAAGTCGCTGAGTTTATCAGATCCACGAACTTTAATGTCAACTGATCAATGCACTCCCTCCTCTTGGGGGAAATCCATTCTAATGATTGTAACGTATCTTGTATTGTCTTTGGTAAACATTTTGTTTGTTCTTCTAACACAACGTTAACCTTACAAAGATACCGATAAAATATCAATGCTTGTTACTTCATTTCCTTCTCTGCTGCATGAGAAGCGTCCTTTCCCTACATTGGGACCCTCACTACAACTTTTCTTCATCATCTTCCTGCCTATGGGGTGTTGCGCAGACGCCACGTAACATGGGATAAGTCCCATGTTACGAGGGGTCGGCGCAACACGTTTTCTTCTTCCATTCTCCCGTCACCTGTCACGCTATCATTAACTCCCTTCTCTTTCGTATTATCATGCACTACAATATGTTTGGTTTCTATTGCATCGTCTTTAGAATTAACTGAAGCCTGTTTTGTTAAGAAGAATCGTCTGCTTGCTCCATCTGCTGTTAATATCCTCAATTTATTACTGGAAGTTTCCTTGGTCTTCCAAGATGTACCGTCATCAAACGAGCCATAAGCGTGTGCGCAATATTCTGTTGTACCATACATGGTTGCACGCCATATCGGTCCGTCTATTGTTGTGCACGTTTGCTAAATACCTATCGCTGACTGTCCTTGGAATGAGAAGGATGTTTTTATTACATTTTGGACCAGGTAACTTGTGTTTTGTTTTATTTGTGTGGTTTAGAGTGTAGGTTATTATTTGCTGATAAGGGTATGTCGCCCCGAAAAGGTCCATTCTGTTCCATCCATGAGAGTGTATGAACTAGGTGTTACAATCTTTGGAAGAAAAGCTTATCGACAAAAAACTTTTTTGATAAAAAAAAAACAACCAACTTTAAAAAGAAAATACTACAAAGTGAAAAATAACTTTACTTTCGGAAGTCGGTGTCTTTGGACCTGTATTTTAGTTTTTTGCCACCGACTTCCGAAATTAGTTATTTTTCACTGTGTAGGTACGTACCTACTTAGTGTTTTTTTTCGGAATTCGGTTTGTTTTTTTTTTTTTGTAAAACAATTTTATTCTTCACTTTTTAGTGGGTCAGTTTGTTATTTATCTAAATTATTACCTACAATAGCCTAATAAATGTCAACTGCTCATTACCTTTTACAAAATATTGCTTTTCTCGATGCAGTGACGTTAATTGTTGATTAGTTATCCTAGTAAGAACTAGGAGAACTGGAGCTGATGGTGAAGTCACTATCAGCTCCACTTCACCATACGCATTGTGACGAGCATAAATTGCTTAGCAACCATATTAAATTATTGAGTAGTTCTGATGGCCGTTTGTGGTGTCCATCATCAGTTCCACTCACATCACACATCAGTACACAAATGCACAAGCTACTATAAAAAATACCCAAATCCAAAATTACCAAAAAAACCCATAAACCCATATTTTATGGTTTCCCTCGATTACCACCAGATTTCAACTTGATGACAGTGGGACCATCTCGAGAGCATACCCTTTTATACAAAATGAGATTTTTCAAAATCGGTCCACAACACAATTGATGGAGAAATCGGTGAACATAGGTCATAGACTTATAAAAAAAGATGGACTCCGCGCCACGAATATCGAAAGTGAAGCACCGTACCGATCTATGTGTGCATGATTTGAGTACCTGCAAAGACGCCGTCGCTCGTGTCACGTAATGGCGGCCGGTCGGCATACTATGATGTAAATGTGTGCGCGAGGCGTGTTTGTACAAACGGTCCGGCATACTTACTGTGCTTCACTTTCGATATGCGTGGCGCGGAGTCCATCTTTTTTTATAAGTCTATGACATAGGTACATAAAAAAAGTAAGTACCTACTTACATTATAGGTAACCTCCTCCTTTTTGGAACTTGTCTAATAAACAGCGAAAACATGGCATGAACGAAAATACTCTCGTTGGTCTGTTTGTCTTTGAATTCGAAATTACTCGAATGACCATGATAATCATGAAAATAATAGGTAGGTACCTACTACCTACCTTTATTATTTTATTCTCCAAACATTTTAGTGCCTCTTTTCATCCGTTCTTATTGTTTCAGACTTCCGCAGATAGTTAAATCTTTATTCGCATTCTTGGCAAGTATTTGATACCCACAAATTAACTACTCCGTGCTTCGGAAAGCCGTTGGTCCCAGCTGTCATTCGTGGATCTTTGAAAGTCGTTACGGGTTGTCAGAAGCCCGAAACTCTGACAATTAGTCTTACCAAGGGGTATCGTATTACCTACCCAGTACCCGCTCCATGTAAAATACCTACTGGTATTCAGTCAGCTGCATCCGGTTAGACTGGAAGCCGACCCCAATACCTATAGTTGGGAAAAGGCTAGGCATATGATGATAATGAAATTAATTATATCGATCAACTTTATTATGATCTGAAGACTTCTACTTAACGTCACCCACACAATAATAATGATGGTTCGAAAGATCCTGAGTTATCCGCTTGTCACAGTTAAACCAACATTGTGAAGAATTTGGCGCCTCTTGGTTGTTTAACCTCCAGACTTCAAATATTTATTGTTTTATGTCTGCTTTTTGTATTTATTTAAGGAAAATAAAATAATGTTGGCAAGTGATGAAACGGCGCTAAAAGTACCTACACGGTAGGCACAGCTATCATTTTTGCAGTAGGTACTGTATGTAAAGGACCTTTCCGAGATGGGCTGCAGACCGCAAACTGCAAGCGACTCCACTGGTTTCTATGAATCTCTATGAAATTGATTCCGAGTGCGGCAACACTGCGGCCTGTAGCCGCGACCGCAGACTGCAGCAGCGCCACTCACAGCGCCAGTGGTTTCGCGAACCGCAGAGAGTTCACACGTACAAAACATACATTCTGTCTCGCACGAAGGTACTGGAGTGACTGAGGCATGGTTCTATGCATTGTGCAGCCGCGGCATGCCGCTGCGCTTGGAATAGAAGCAACTGAAATCGTAGGCAGCACTGCGGTCAACCGCAACCGCTAGCCACAGTGTCGCCTGCGGTTGCAATCTGCAGCCCATCTCGGACTTTTACCAGGAGGTCTACTCCCTAAGCACGAATGCCCGTAATTTCGGCCTTCGTTACGGGCGTTTTCTACTGAATCCTATCCTATTCCGTATCATCTACGGAAGGATGATTGGTTCGGCGCCCGAACGAAGTATGAATGACAACACGATTTGACAGTTGTCCCTACTCCCGATGTGTTTTTGCATTTACACTTGTTTTGATGGACCGTTAAGTCAGACGGACGGACTCACGGACGGACGAACGCACGGACGGACTTAGGGAGTAGACCCCCTGGTTACATTCAAAAGGCGATCGTATGTCGTACATATCTATAATTATCTGTCTGTACATGTCTGTCGCTGTTAGGAAAATAGTTGAAAATACAAGCGAATTTGTTTTTTTTTTAATATTTATTCTGTGGCTACAGCTATCATTTGTGCAGTCCCTACTGTAAAGGTTGCATTCAAAAAGCGACCTTATGTCGCACATGCTGTTAGGAAAATAACTATGGTAGCTTTCGATCATTCAAGCGAATTTGGAATTAGGTTTCTGTTTGGAAAAACGTCGAAGAAAAGGTGATCGCGTGATGTTCTTTGAAATAAACTGATAAAAATACAACAAAATAATTCAAGTTTATCGTCTATTATTGTACGCACCCCATACACAAAACATTACACATCACAGTACCTAAGAAACGTGTAGGTACTTACTTATTTTGGCGGAACTATACGCCAATGACCTTGAGTGGTTAGCTTGCGCGTTCTGTGCTGAGCTCACGCAACGCGTCGTACGTCCAGCCAGTAACAGGACTCGCCCATCAAGGAGCGCTGTCCCAAATTAGACGCATTATTCATTTATTATACATGAAACAAAAGGCATTTTAATAAAACACGTATACTAAAAGATAAATAATTAAATTACCTTTAAAATGGTGAAGGTTTCATAAAAATACGCCTGACAGCGTGATTCTCAGTTTTTTACAGAATCTGCGTTAGACATAACTTTACAAATTAATTACACTATTTCATATAAACATAATCTAAAATATTCACATATTAAGTTATTAAGAAAATGCTCTAATTTAACATATATTTTTTCCAAATCATTAACACTACTCGTTTAGACGTGATCTTCAGTTTAAAATCATCAAAAGTCAGATAGCGTCGCCTTAACACTCGGTGAAGGAGATCATAGTGATCATCTACCAACGCGCACTGGGCCGCGTGGTGGCTTACGGCCCACTCCCTCTCACAGAGAGGAGGACTGTGTCCCAGCCGTGGGAACATTAGGCTGATCATACTAAGAAGTTTTTAACCAAAACCAGTCTTACAAATGGGTACCGTGTTACCCCGTTACTGTGGAGGTCAGATAGGCAGTCGCTCCATGTTAAATACTGGTATTCAGCTGCATCCGGTTAGACTGGAAACCCCATCATGGTTGGGAAAACGCTAGGCAGATGATGATGAAGAAGTCTTTAACCAAATGAGGTTTTAATGCTCCAAAGACGGTTTTAACCAATTCTGTGTATCGTACGACATTTCTGTTGGTCGGGGGCACATATGTAACGTGTTCCGTGTGAGCCTTTTATCAGAAACAAGTTTGGAAAGTTAATTCCGGTCGACGAACCCAAGAGCATTCTCCTATCGCTGTGTCGCGTCGCGTCGAACTGGCGGGTCTTGCTCCTCGACCGATTCAAATTAATTTTCGAACTGAATATCACACGTGTTTGTTATGCAACCTCCTTTTTTTTTTTCTTTGAGAAACTTTGTTAGCATTGAATATGTTTATGATTATTTTTTTTTATTTATTCTATTTTTATTTTAAAATGTTTCGATTTGCAAATGTGTTTTTAATTTTAGTTTCTGTTTTCACTAATTTAAGTAATTGAATAAATGCATATTATTATAATGATGGCTGCAGTTTCTCTAACGTAATCTTCTTAATCGACTTCTAGAGATAAAAATAAAACAGGTTTCCTTCTGCAGAAGCAAGAAGGTACTTGTCAATAAATCGTTTTCCACGATAAATTCACTGAAAAGGTCAGTTTTTTTTTTGTTTTGACGACAAAACAAAAAAACGGCTTTGTTTGTCAGACGTTTTTAAAAATACCTACCTACCATTGTTTTTTAAACTTTAAAACAAATTAAACAATTGATGCGAGAATATAAGAAGCTTCATGTAAATACTTATGTAATTCCTAGGTAGGTAATTCCTGAAATCTATATTTATTTCCAATCATTTCAGAACCTGTTTAAAACCAGCTATCAACAATCTTGTGCTAGTCTATTTCACCCACCAAGGACGACCAAGGAACAGAAGCGTCACAGAATATAATATGAGGCAGCAGAAATACGCAATACACCTATCCTACCACAGATATTATGTAGATATCTGTATAAACTACGCACGCATATCGAGCCACAGTATAAACAATAGTAAACTGAGGATACGAACATGGAAGTCGTGACGTATTTAAAGTTGGGTGAAGCGAGCAGTTGGTTGGTTGGGCTGGTGCCAAATTTTAGTAAATTATACCTAGCTATTTATGTTTTTAGTCGTAAACTTGGATTTTATGGAGGCTAGACCACCTTTTTTCGTACCTATTTAAGTATATGCATTATTTACAACTTAACAAGTAGATACAGTAGGTAGGTATATTTATTTTCCGTGCAAAGAAACAACGATTTGGCACATACTCGGTCGCTGATTAAGAAAAAGATATTAATTGCCTTGCAAGTAATTTAACACGTCTACAATACAAATACTCGTTATAATATACGTCGTCGTATTGTATACGTGATTTTTAATATCAACTACCATTATACATATTATGTATAATGGTAGTTGATATTAAAAATCACAATGCACTCTTTATAGATGATGAAAATACATAATAATTATATTAATTAAGTGTCTCGTCCTACGGACAATTGGCCGGTTCCCCTTACAATAGCGTCCATACCAAACGCATTCCATGTATGATGCCAATTGATTCATCGACGTATGTATCTCACAAGACGATCTTCAATCAATTCAGTTAGCAATTGTCACTTCCCTAATCAAATGTCCCGTGAATTTTCAATTGAAGTTTTAGTATTCTGTGGTTCTACATTTTTAGGCCATACTAGCGGATTTGCGAAAATTTTAAAATTGTGATGTGTTTTTGTTTGTTTTACTTTTCTAAATTACGAAACAGTTCAGTGGAACATTGTAAATTGAATACGAATTAACTGAAAGTCGACAAACAAGTATAAATTAACGATGGTTAATTTTACCGATTTTGGACAAAAGTGGAGTAAATTAACCTGAAAGTTTAATAATAATAAGTACACTCTTTGATATTGTGGTAATTTTCTCTCGTTACGGATAAATAGTATTCATTACAAAGAGCCACTTAAAAATTCAAGAGATTGAGCGGTTCCGGACTAATATTAGTGGAAATTAAAAAAAACAATGTGTTCCAATTTTGAATAATTCACAGAAGCCAATTCATTTAGTGTTTTACCAGTGCGTTCTCATTTTCTCAGTTACATATTACGTTCCTGTTTATTCGGAATATCGCATGGAATTTTTAGCGAACTGAGGGCTTAGTGCGAGTTTTTTATACTTACTCGATCGCGTTTACGTTAACGTTGACGTATGTCAATTCGTATGGAATAATTGTATTTCCCATTATAGTCACCAGGCGGCGCTTATTCATTTTCAGTACAAACTGACGTTTACGTTAACGTGATCGAGTAAGTATAAAAACTCGCACTAAGCCCTCTGTGGCTAAAGACTGGCACTGAGATTTCTTTTGGTTGTGATGCCGTAAAAAGTTTAACTAAATAGAGAAAAGATTTTCTCAAAATGAGTCCATTAGCAACGTTTAGGAAAACTAACAGGCAGATGTAAGTAACTAATCATTTTAAAAGTTTACAGAATTAGTCAACAAAAAATTTCGTAGACGCAGACTTTCGTTTCCGCGCCGTTTGTTTTCGTGAAAACAGATTGAAATTTTACTACGGTTTCTGATGCTGGCGTAGCCATTGTATTTGCTCAACACTAGACTTAGATAGGCTCATTGCATTCCATAGAAAGTAATCCTTCACCGATTATGCTATTTTCTAGTTCTGAGAAGGTTTACGGCCGATATGAGACGACACTGACATTATCATCATATTAATTTTTAACCCTATTTTAGCCGATATTTCTGTTGTTTCTCTTTAGTTCTTGGTAGTGCTTTGTCAACTCTTGACAAAGACACCAGAATAACTGATCTAGATAAACACCTTTTTACGCAGTAATATTCTGCGCTATACAAATTGATATTTCGATACATAGTGAAAAGTAGAGGGTCGCGCGCACGCGCCTGCACTAACATTGTGACGTCACATACAAAATTGTTATAAATATGAGCTATCTTTTGAATGCTCAACCATTACTCTAGCATTAAAAGTTTCGTAGATATTAGCGGTTGAAATCTTACATGTTTTTGTCGGTCAGAAATATTGAACTTAGGTACCATCAGTTACTTGACCAACACACTAGTTATCAATCGGGATCAGTTTCATTTTGACCGTTCAAAAACATTCATTGCGTTATTTACGGTGTTGAGAAGACAAATTTTTCGAACATATGAAGCAACATAGAATTAATAGGCTTACTCTAAGTGAAGCAATGGATTAGCAATTTACTTCAAAATGATTCAGATTCCGATCGATTATGTTTTATAGTAAATTTTAATTAAATAAATAGGTAACCTACCTGCCTAAAACCTCTGCTTTAAAAATATAAAAACCTTTATTACAAAAAAACAACCGACTTTAAAAAAAAACCATTACAAAGTGAAAAATAACTTTTCCGGAAATCGGTATCTTTGGTTCTGTATTTTAGTTTTTTTATATAAATTAGGTATTAGGTAGGTACCTAATACTTAATTGAATATTTTGTGCACATTACATTACGCTTGCGAGCATAAGCAATTAAAATTATAAATTAAGTATCAGCCGTTTATACATTAAACCTTCTTATGTATAATTTTATTGAATTCGTTGTATAACACAACACAGTTCAAAAGAATTTCACCTTGAGTCGCGAAAGCTGTGTGCAAAATCGTTTTGTGACCCGACACATACTCGATAAGTATTTCGTGTACCTATCGTAAAACCTGGGTTTTCGGCGGTACGCAAACAAAACTATCGACACTTTGTATGAATACATATTAAGTAGTAGCATCAGTCTTGAAATATCCAGCTGTGACAGACAGACTGAGTCACACCATAAGGGTTCCTTTTTTACCATTTTGGTACGGAACCCTAAAAATGGCTTATGATAATGACGATAATGAATCAATAAAGATCACCCACTGGTAATCATTCCAAGTACTAAATTATTCGAAACGAATTGTAAATTAATTGCATATGAGAACGTATAATTTTTATATTCAATAATTATACTAAGAACAACCGTCTTCACTTTACGACGTAACGAAGTCGAGGGGCAGGCAGACTGAAGAGCCGAACAGTTTCCTCAAGGCGACCATCCCACTTAATGACGGTAGCTCAAATGTGGCACGATTAACTGTGGCTTCTCAAACACTCCCCTCCAGCTGACCATGTTTAGCCTGCAGAAAAGGTTCCAGGGGACCTCCTGGGTCTGGACGACTCTGTGACAGAGGGGGAAGTTGTGGCCGCCGTGGTCAAGACTGGGGGGTGCGCTATCGAGCAGGTGAGGGTAGGCACCATCCGTCCAGACTCCACGGGGTTGCGAGCCGTTACGGTGAGCTGCCCCGTATCGGCGGCCAACAAAATCGTTGGGGGGGCAACCACGTAGGAGCCAAATGCACCTCGGAGGTGGACCGCAGCAGTAATTGCTTCCGCTGTGGTCAGCCCGGTCACAAGGCCGGCTCGTGCAATGCCACGCCGCACTGCTACCTGTGTGCGGCAGCTGGCAAGCCGGCCGATCACCGGGCTGGAAGCAAGGGCTGTGGTCCACCCACGAAAGCCTGGGGCAAGGGCAAGCCCCCCGCCCCCTCTACCGCCGTCACCGCCGCAGCCGTCGCCACAGGCGCCGCCGTCGCTGCCGCCCCCACTGCCGTCGCCGCCGTACCCACTGCGGCGGAGCCCTCACAGGGGGCTCAGGAGGGGGCTGAAATGGAATGCCAGTAGTGGCCCCATTACGCCTCCTCCAGGCGAACATCAACCACTGCGCCGCCGCTCAGGATCTGTTGATCCAGAGCATGGCGCAGTGGTCGATTAACATCGCCGTGGTCGCTGAGCCGTACTTTGTCCCGCCCAGTGATTACTGGGTGGAGGACCTGAGCGGCTCAGTGACCCTCATTTCGTCGGCCGCCGCCGGTACCCTGTCCCTTGAAGCCGTCAAGAAGGGACAGGGTTGCGTCGCAGCACGGTTCGGGGGGATTGTCGTGGTGGGGACATACTTCTCCCCGAACCGAACTCTCGCCGAGTTCCACAACTCCCTTGCGGAGTTGAAAACCGTCGTCGTCGGGTATGGTTCCCTTCCCGTGCTTGTCCTCGGGGACTTCAACGCCAAGAATGTGGCTTGGGGTTCCCGGTGTACGGACACACGGGGCAGGATGGTGGAGGACTGGGCTCTGGAGACAGGCCTGGTCGTCCTAAACCGGGGTTCTGTCCCCACGTGTGTGCGGATGCGGGGCGAGTCGGTGGTGGACATCTCGTTCGCCAGCCCCGCTCTGTTGCCGCACGTGGTTGACTGGCGCGTCATGGAAGGGGTGGAGACCTATTCCGATCACCGGTACATCCGGTTTGACGTCTCCGCCCATACCTCGAGCGCGCCGGTCCGACAGGCCCCGAGTGGTCCGCGGTGGGCGCTGAAGAAGCTGGACCGGGAGCTCCTCCTGGAAGCCTCGATCGTGCAGGCCTGGGTGTCACCACCGGACAGGCCTGCCGACATCAACGACGAGGCGGAGTGGTTCCGGGAGGCCATGTCCGAAGTGTGCGACGTGGCAATGCCCCGGGTCCAGCCCAGTCGCGCCTTTCGCCAGGTGTATTGGTGGTCGCCGGAGCTGACGGCTCTGCGCGAGGCGTGCGTCGCCGCGCGACGCCTGTACACCAGGCACCGCAGGCTCCGTATCCGCCCTCCGGATACGGAAGCCATTCAGGCGGAGCTGTACGAGGGGTACAGAGCGGCGAAGACCGCCCTCCGAGCGGAGATCTTGCGGTCCAGGGATCTGGGCCGCGAGGAGTCGCTGGAGACTCTGAACAGAGACCCATGGGGGCGCCCCTACAAGTTGGTGCGGGAGAAACTCCGCCCATGGGCGCCCCCGCTGACGCAGAGTCTCCGGCCCGAGCTCGTGGAGGACGTGGTGAGCGCTCTGTTCCCTTCGCGAGGGGAACATACTCCCCCGCCTATGGCTCCGCCTCATGCGGTGCCTGCTGCGGACCACGACACCGACGACGACGTTGATGCTCCGGAAGTGACCGAGGTAGAGTTGAGAGCGGCGGTACGTAGGCTCAGTGCCAAAAATACCGCCCCAGGACCCGACGGCTTACCTGGAAGAGCCTGGGTTCTGGCCTTTGGGGCTCTCGGGCTTCGACTAGGGGGGCTCCTAAGCGCATGCTTGGAGAGGGGCCAGTTCCCACTTCCCTGGAAGACGGGGAAACTGGTCCTCATTAAGAAGCCGGGGCGCCCTGCGGACTCTCCGTCCGCTTACCGGCCCATCGTGCTGCTCGACGAGGTGGGCAAGCTCTTTGAAAGAGTAATTGCAGACCGCCTCGTCGGGTGGCTGGTGCAGGAGGGGCCGGATTTGGCGGAGACCCAGTTTGGTTTCCGCAAGGGGCGCTCTACGGTGGACGCCATCATGCGCGTGCGAGCCCTCACGACGGGGGATGCAGTGGCCCGGGGTGGGGTCGTCTTGGCGGTGTCTTTAGACATCGCCAACGCCTTTAATACCCTGCCCTGGAGTTGCATCAGGGAGGCATTGCGGTATCACCGGATGCCGACCTACCTCTGTCGAGTGGTCGAGGCCTATCTGACGGACAGGGCCGTCATCTACCCCGGTCATCAGGGAGAGTGGAACCGGCGAGAGATGTCGTGCGGTGTCCCACAGGGATCGGTCTTGGGGCCGCATCTGTGGGACATCGGTTACGACTGGGTGCTGCGCGCCGACCTCCCAAGCGGCGTCAGCGTAGTATGTTACGCTGACGACACGCTGGTCCTGGCGCAGGGGAGGTCGCACCAGGCGGCGGCTGAACTAGCGACACGCGGGGTTGCGATAGTCGTGGAGAGGATCCGGCAGTTGGGACTCGAGGTGGCCTTGCACAAGTCCGAGGCCATGTGTTTTCATGGTCCTCGGAATGCGCCACCGTCGGGTTCCGAAATAACGGTGGGAGGGGTTCACATCGGAGTCGGGTCGACGATGAAGTACCTGGGACTCGTCCTCGACAGCCGGTGGAACTTCGTGGAGCACTTCCGACGTTTGGCTCCCAGACTGGCACGGGCTGGGGCTGCCTTGAGGCGGCTCCTGCCCAATCTGGGGGGTCCAAACGCCTCCTGCCGGAGGCTCTACGCGGGGGTCGTGCGGTCCATGGCCCTTTACGGAGCACCGGTGTGGGCGCGTTCCCTAAGGCTGGGACCGGCCGGCAGGTTGAACGCGTCCCAGAGGGTCATGGCCATCCGGCTGGTCCGGGGATACCGCACGGTCTCCCGGGAGGCGGCGAGCCTCCTTGCCGGATTGCCGCCGTGGGATCTGGAGGCAAAGGTCCTCGCGCACGTGTGGGAGTGGCGCGAGGAGGCGAAGCGCCGGGGCGTAACTCCGCTGCCGCGAGAAATCACGGTACAGCGGACAGAGCTCCGGCGGGATCTCATGGCGGCATGGAAAGCGCGACTGTCGCAGCCCAGCGCTGGGCACGCCACAATAGCGGCGATAAGTCCCCTCTTTGAGGAGTGGTTAGAGAGGCGCCACGGCGTCCTCACCTTCCGCCTGACGCAGGTCCTCACCGGACACGGTTGTTTCGGGAGGTTCCTGTTTCGCATAAGGCGGGAGGAAACGCCCGGGTGTTTCCATTGTGTAGATCGCCCGGAGGACACGGTGGAGCATACAGTGGAGGTCTGCCCGGCTTGGGCAGAGCACCGCCGTGTTCTCACGGAGGCGATCGGCGGCGGCGATCTCTCGCGTCCGAGCCTGGTCCAGGCCATGGTGCGGAGCGAGAGTGCATGGGAGGCCGTCACCTCCTTCTGCGAAGCAGTGATGCTCGCGAAGGAGGAGGCGGAACGCGTGAGGGAGAGGCAGCCTCACGCCCTCAGTCGCCGCAGGAGACGCCCTGGGCGGCGGGAATCGCGGGGCGATTTCCGGCCACCGTAGGCGCGGGCCTGCGGACGGTGAGCAGCGGGTAGCTCGCCGTCCGGTAAGGACCAGGCCCGAGTCGACGGCGCGTCGTGTTCCACGCGCGCCTCAAAGAGACGTCAGCAAGTGACGGGGCCCAATAGGGCCGACGCCGCTGGGGTCGCGGGTTGTCTGAAAGGGTTACCGCGGCCCTGGCATAGGCAACTGAAGGAACACGGGTGGGTTTTAGTCAGTAAAAGTCTGACACGCCCTCCCGCTCCACCCAGAGCGGGAGAAGTTATTTGATGATTTCCCACCCTCAAAAAAAGGGGACCACTAACTGCCATGGCCCACCTGGAAGCCAGGTGGGCCGCTGTAGGTACAACTTAGTCAGGTTGCGACAGTGGGCCACATCACAAACGATGCCTCACCTGTTGTCGTGATCTCAGTGCAAAAACAGCTGCATTATGGAAGACCTTTGCGAGGCCGATGATAACGCTGTCAAAGTGGCCGAATTCTAGTCGAAGCTGAAAAGGCTAAAAAGGTAATATGCAATGTTTTAATATCCGGCAATAAACATTATTGCCGGATATTAAAACATTGCATTTAAATTAGCTGTCTGTATAAATTGTCAATTTAGATTTAAAGTGGATTTAAAGTATAATATTATTTTATTAGTACCTACCTATTACATTACTTTTTTTTTACTATTATGTAAATAAAGGCATTATCAGACATAATAAGTAAACAGACTAACTTTGTGTAAGTAAGTATACTTAGTCATTTCGAGGAAGTTTTTTTTCTTTTACACATTTAGTCTGAAAATTAACTGTTGAAAGAAAGTAGGTAGGCTACTTGTTGTTGTTATTTAAATCTTTTGCCGTCTGGTATAACATGTACTGTACGTGTATAAAACTTATGTAGTATCATTTTAAAACAATTTAACCTGATTATTTAAAATAAACATGCAGTCAAGCATAAATCAAGCGAAGTGTGCAAAACCTTATCTGAACATCGGCCTCCTTTCCTCACGTGGAATATGTGTTAATCTAACTAATTAGGCAACACCTACATACAAGCTAAAATTAACTCTAAAAACACTACATCTGAAGTTATTTTCGTAAAACATAAAAGTAAATGTTTACTTATGTCGGAAATATCTTCGAAGTGGCTTTAGTTTTAAAAACGTTTAATGATATGTATGTAATGGGGGAAATGTAGGGAAGTTGTACTTATTGAGTGAGCAATATGTATTTCTAAATAATCTGCAGCTTAGACTAGATCAAATCTACAGGGTAAGTAGGTACTTAGTCACTAATGGCGCTCAACATCATCATCACCTGCCTAGCCTTTTCCCAACTATGGGGGTCGGCTTCCAGTCTAAGCGGATGTAGCTGTCTATAGGTACTAGTATTTTAGCAGAGTTACATATTTTATCTGTCTTTACAACATTTCAATACAAAATCAAGTCGACCAATGATTTTAATTAATTACTCAGTCTTCAACGCAAGTAGGTTGGAACACCAAAAATTCCTCGTTACACCAACCTTGTTCCATTTAAAAAAAAGAATGTTTGATTCTTTTCTTTCAATATTTTTTACGCCCCAATGAACTTGTTTACGATCGGAAAACTGGCTGAATGTAAATGTTACGCACGTTAAATTTCATTTAAAAAAAATTGTATTGTGTAGTATTTTTGAATCCACGATTTCAGATAAGTAGTGAGATTAAAGAGATTCTGCGTACCTAACTAAGAAAAGGTATCAAGTTCATTTTACAAACATCAGCAGCTGTTTGTTCCAGAACATTATTCATTATTTTCAGTTCTGAAAGCAAAAGCCTGTTCAATTCAGTTATTTGTCCCAGAAGTGACATAACAAAGGAGGGTTCAAAATATTTTCCGTACCTAGATATAGGAGCTTCCCTGTTTTTATCTATCCCAAAAGACATTTTGTTAAGTTTTGTACTGAATACGTAAATCGTAATTTTGTCGTAACTGTAGAGCTAGTACGGTTTCTTGAGAAAATAAAATCTCGATGACAAAAATAACGTCCGATGACGCTTGGAATTTTCATCCATTTTCAATAACTAAGTACCTACCTACAGCTACACCAAGGACAAAAATACAGCAACATTTGTCATATTTGCCAAAACTGACATGACAAAGCAAAGCCATCATTTCGAAATTCGAACAGCGTGATTTAAAGTATGAAATACATTTGTGTCCATGCGATCGACACGATATAATAATGGGCCACAAATGTTAGTTCGTAAATAGACGACCCAAATCCCGAGTGATTCCGAGTGCACGGCTGGACTGCAGAATGTAGTCATCTGTTCCACGACACGAAGTAGACAAATTGTCGAGATGGAAGGACGTCCTATTTGTGGTGACAACTGATTTTTTTTAAATTTGTGCGCATGAATCTTATCGTAGGGCTACCTAGGGTAAAATTTCTAAACACTTTGGTTACAATTTTACAAAGGTAGCAATACCAAGTAACAACCTTGCAAAGTTGTTACTTGGTAGGTACGTAAAATAAAGTATGTGGTGCCTAGGTAGTCACAGAAGCCGCTGGGGTCGCGGGTAGTTTAAAAAAGAGACCGTGGCCCTGACATAGGAAACTGAAGGAGCACGGGTGGGTTTTAGTCAGTAAAAGTCTGACACGCCCTTCCGCTCCACCCAGAGCGGGAGAACTTATTTGATGATTTCCCATCCACAAAAAAAAGAAAGAAAGGTAGTCACAGAAAACTTTTTCTCGTAACTTGCAAAAGCATTTGAATTTAGAGAATGACTCAAACTTGAAAGTAGACTTTCTCACATCTGTCCTGAAGATCTTAGCGACATTATTTTTATTCTAGTTTCAAACGCTTGAATGACATAACATAACATTGTGAGATAATTTGTAAACATGACCATTATTTACAATTCTAACAAAAAAAACTAGGTTTTAAAAAATTGGCATACTATTGTTGCCATACGCTCAATACACTTTTAGATCACTTTGTCTGACTTTGGCAGCTAGACGGAATAACAAAACAGAGAACAAAATTCGTATACTTAAATATAAAAATAATGTACCTACAGACAGTTTAAAAATAATAACAAAACAAGTCCAAAATAAAAAGCTGTTCAGCTTCAAAAGTTCATGGCCGTCATTTGTTTTTTAAAAGTATGTACAATCTCCGATGTACGTACTTGTACACGACTAATGGTGCCATAAATAATTTCTAAATTGCTCGTTGAACGTTTAATACATCATTTGTTAAAGTACGGTCCTTTATTTGTGCATTAATTAATTCTGCACGTTTCCAGCAGATAGTATATTAATATTATACTTTGCAGTAGAGCTATTTGCATGAATATTTTAATGTGAATGTAATACTTAAATTTTTATGTTATTGTTTCAGATCATCAGAAATGATCCACGTTGACGAAACAGATCCGGTTGGAGGTAATATTTTATTTAAATACTTTTTAAATACTTTAAGGCAGAGCAGACACAGTAATTGCCATTTCAACTGAAAAACACATCACGAATAACGGATTTGAATTCCGAAAGTATGACGTCACAAAGATTCGTTGATTCTCTGTATCCTTAATTTGTTCGCAAATAAATTACTTAATTAACAACTACAGGGTCATAACTATGTGTATTTGTATCTTTTGTATCAAATAATTAAAAAAAAAATACTTGCACGGACCAGGGAAGCATGGCACAAAAGGGACGAGGCCGAATACTCAGCAGTGTGGGTGGAACATGGCTGCCAATGATGATGATAATGAATCTGAAATTTACCAACCCGCACTCAGGATAAATGCTCCTTCACAACTGGTTTCGGGTACCTATAAAGGGCAATTTTTAAATCACTAGCACGAATATGAACAACTTTCACTATGGGACTGAATCTGAAATCACGAAAAAAAATCTGTTGTTTCATACAAAAGTTCAATAAAAACCTACTCGACCAAAATGTATGAAACAGCTGATTTTTTTTCGTGATTTCAGAGTTGGTCCCATAGTGAAAATAGTTCAATAACACCCTGTGAAAATTTAGCTAGTGATTTAAAAAAGCCCTTTATAGTACCTACCTACTCGATTTTTAAAGATATACCTAATACGAGTAACCTCCACAGCTTCAACAAAATTACTGTGTGAACTAAACATTAAACTCACTAAAGTCAGTGTAAAATAAAAATAGCAAAAATACTATGTCAACATCAATTACTCTTAGCACATAACGCACATTCTATTAATTCCTCAAATCTAGGTTAAATCTAAAGTTAATAATTATCGTTACGAGTAGTTAGCTAAACTGACGGCAGAATAAAAATAAAGTAAACAAATACAATATTTGGCAGACGAGTGGAATCCGTCTTTATTTTCGACTGGGCCGAATATTTGGAATCGTGCGCTCGATGACACTATAGTCGTCATGTCGGTAATACATGCAGACGGCTCGTGCGTGGAGGTTATTCTGTCGTTCTATGACGATTATTGACAGTCATTACGTCATATATAGATTTTTCTTCTTGTCGTACCGACTGTACTTTTTTTCTACATATGGACATTATTTATATGATTAAATTCAAAGTAAATCCTCGAAAAATCTCAAAATACTGCCTCGTTGGTCTAGTGATCGCAAGCGCTACTAAGCATGAGGTCCTGGGGGTCTACTCCCTAACTCCGTCCGTCCGTCCGTCCGTTTATCAGTCCGTCCGTCTGACATTACGATCCATCAAAACAAGTGTATAAGTTAAATTTTTCGGACGGGCAAAAACATATCGGGAGTAGGGACAGCTGTCAAATCATGTTGTCAAACATACTTCGTTCGGGCCCCGAACCAATCATCCATTCGTAGGTGATACGGAGTAGGAAACGGCCGTAACGAAGGCCGAAATTACGGACTTCGTACTTAGGGAGTAGACCCCCTGGGTTCGACTCCGAAGTCGGGCAAAGTGTTATCGGGTTTTTCCACCAGGAATTTCTCAGTAGTGCCCGGAGTCTGGATTAATAGTGCCCGGTTGATGGCAATAGGCTCGCCCCCTATTACATGTGACTGACGAAATGTGGGTGTACTATAGGTACACCTCTGCCTAACCCTACGGGGATCACAGGCGTAATGCTATGTTGTGTTAAGTATGTATTTCAAAATATACAAATTAACCAAGTCCTCAATAGGTACCTATAACAAATCAACTCCTAGAAATACAGTCAAAGCATTTCCGAAGCTCGGTCACAAGAACGTCCGGAATTCCGATTCGGATATGACGGCATCCGGCTACAAGTTATGTCAGGTTCAATTATAGAGCCCCATGCACAAAACAACGACCAACATCCCTAGGCATCCAGGCTGGCATACCACAGGCTTTAATCTTATAGCATTCTTTGTATGACGCATACATCCTTTGGATGTAAACTTTTTTTACTTGAAACAGGCAATGTGGTCTGTTAAGCTTGTTTTAAGAACTTATTTGTATTTGAAAACTTGTCTAAATACTCTCGCAATGTTTATTTTTGTAAATGATTATGTTTGTCTGAAAGAATCATGTCTTGTATCATAAGGAAGCACCAAGCAAGGGGTTGGCGTTTTCATATTGGCGTTCGAAAAGTGCTGATTATTTGATGATTTAGAATCAGCACTTTTTGTTTTTGTTTTTAATGAATGACGTGCCTTTCCGTACCTAATTGAAATACATAGTTGGCTTTTAGACTTAAGTTGCTATGCAGCACTTTATTATATTACTTACGGTTATTTGCTATTGCTTTTAAAAAGCTGTTTTACTGAAACGTCTGAAATACCCAATCACCAAATCAACCTACATACACCACAGTACCTACCTATCTATAATAAGAAAAATGGTACCTAGGTATCTATTGTTGTGTTACCTACCTACCTACAGATAACTACTTATTTATACTTTCAAAAGTCATGTCTCATACTCCCGACATAATTATCTACTTACATACACTGCAAATGTTCGTAAAATGCATTAGGTATGTTTGACGATGTGAAAGGTGAATGACATTGAAGACGAAAATACATTTTCACGCTATCGCATTTTTCAGGCAACAAAAAATACAAACGTAAAGTACCTACTTACAGATAGCGCGCGAGTTGAATGCAGTCGGGGTCTGAGGTAAAGAGCGCCCCGCTATCCGCACGCCCCACCTCACGTGCCTGCAGTGTAGTGCTAATTATAATTAGGTCACAGCACTACCGCATTCCTAAGCACTGCATTCAACTCGCGCGCTATCTGTAGGTAGGTACCTAAAAAAAAACTGGGCCTTTTTAAACCTTTGTCGAAACTGCACAGACGAGACGGGTAGCCTAGTAACATAACATAATCAGCCTACATTATTCCCACTGCTGGGACACACCTCTCTGTGAGAGGGTAGGTAGATGTCACATGTCATCGAATTTTTGGTTCTAGGCCATGCTCGTTTCATCACGATGTTTTCCTTCACCGTTTTGAAAACAGTGGTGATTAAATTATTTACACCATACACAAACACGACCTTACAACTCGTAAGTTGGCTGGGCCACCACTGCACTGCTCTCCCGCCAAAATTTATTAATAATAAAATAAACTTTTTGTAGTACTTAAACAATTTTTTTTATAAAAACAGATATATATACATAACAAACTTAATTAGTATTCCCGCTACCTAAGAGTAGGTAGCGGGAATGCTAATTAACTTTAATATTAATCTGTTTTTATAAAAATCACAAAAAAAAAGATATCGTCCACAAGAAACCAAACATCTGATTTTCCGCAACGTACCTACCTATTCATATTTCAAATACATATCATCTATGCTATGTATCATCACATTTGTTACAGAAAACAATTGATTTAATTTTAAATTTCGTTTTCCTTTACCTAACAATAGAATCGGATTGAAATAAATTCATAATGCGGCCGCACATGGCGGAAACAATTGAATTTTTCAACGTCATGAAATGATAACAATCATTTCGCCTAATATAGAAAGGTCAGACAGAAATATTTAAATATATTTTTAGATATTTTTCGTACCACTTGCTCTAAAAAGTGACATTCTATGCCACAAAAAGCGAACATAACAATAGTCATTTTTAATCTGAAGGCCAATTCTCGTACTTAAAAAACGTTCAAATTCAAGTCGCAGTGTCATCTTAGCGACAATCAATGTCAAAAATGTAGGGAAATTAGAGGTTTTTTTGACAGATTGCGACTGAGATTACAATGCGAACGTTCTTAAAATTACGAGAATTGCCCCTCTGTTATAGACAGGGAAAGAAAATTGTACTGAATTTCATTCATCCTCTAGGGGGAGAATGTGATTTAAATTTGGAATACTTACCGAAATGTACACTGAACTACATCTGTATTTACACCATTGAGTTTGTATATAAAGCATTATACATCTTTTTGAAAAAGGAATACGCATTTATTATGCAGTTATGATTATTAAATAAAATTACGAAAACCGACGAGGCCGTATGAGCTTGATGCCTTTGCTTTTCCGACAAAAAAATATTAGTCTAGGAATTTGCCGCGTTTTTGTTTACTTCAAATACATAAACTTTAAGTTTATTTTACTTTTAATTGTCATTATTTTTAATAAATGCTTATCTCATATTATTATTGTGTTAATTTTTTCGCAAATGGTACGAAAAGTAGAGTATTTTTCTCGGTGATAAAGCTGTCTTAGTCTTAGGTGAACTTAAATCCCTCGCTACACTCAGGACTCGTCTTAAATCCCTCGCTTCGCTCATGATTTAAGTTTTTAACACCCTCGCTACGCTCGGGAGTAAACCTCGAGTCCTTCGTTACACTCGCGATTTAAATCGTCACCCGCGACAGAAGACACTGCTTTTTCCCCTTGGTTAATAATCTACTAATATCTGAAGACAAAAAGAAAGAATATGGATTTTGGTAGGTAGCTATGTATTTACTTATGTATTTATTTAAATACAGGTGGCGTCAATCATTAATTTATCTTTTTTTTTAACTATTAAAGGTCCAGGGATAAGGTAGGGTTCTTTAAAAGACGCAGATAAGTGTCAGTGCCCTTGAGTGGTTAGAGCTTGCGTGTTCTGTGCTGAGATCACGCAACGCGTCATAAGTCCAGTCCATCCAGTCCAAGCAAAGAGCGCGGTCCCAAATTAGACGACGCATTATTAATTTATTCCACATAAAACAAAAGGTGTTCATATAAAACACGTAAGTATACTAAAAGATAAATAATTAAATTACTTACCTTTAAAATGGTGAAGGTTTCATAAAAATACGCTTGATAATTTTTGTGTGTTTCTCTGTTTTTATCCGCAATAGACAAAACATTACAAATTAATTACACTATGTAGTATAAACACATATTACGCTATTAAGAAAATGCTCTAATATAACATATATTTTTTCCAAACCATAATCGTTAAATTCTAAAATTTAATTTTAAAATCATTAAGTCTCTTATTGTCGCCTTAAGTGATGATTATCTTCTTTCTTAGATCTATGGTTCAAACAGACGTAAACAGCAATTTTAGAAACTTACATAGATTAAAATACATATACACCGACTGTGGCCTACTTTAATAACAAAATGCTACATCTATTTCGCTATTATTATTTTTAAAACAATGCCAGGCACAAGGCAGTACTAAATCTATTTTAATAGCAGAATTCGCGATTCGATATAATTTATAACTGGCTGTGAGCGAGACAGTTTTTACAACGGCGTGATTTAAACGTCTATATTTTAGTTTGTTTTCTATCGTTAGAAATAGTAGGTAATCAAACCAGGGGTGACGATATTACCGACATAGAAAAACTAATCAATGTAGATAGGTATTACGTGAGGTAGATGACCTGGCTGGGGGTCTACTTCCTAAGCACGAAGTCCGTAGTTTCGGGCTTCGTTACGGGCGTTTCCTACTCCGTATCACCTACGGACGTATGATTGGTTCGGGGCCCGAACGAAGTATGAATGACAACACGATACGACAGTTGTCCCTACTCCCGATGAGTTTTTGCCCGTCCGAAAAATTTAACGTCAGACGGACGGATAAACGGACGGACGGATGAACGGGCGGGCTTAGGGAGTAGGCCCCCTGGCACTAAAAAAAAAAATACCGAGAGATATCTCAAACCTACGGAAAGATATAGTGCAAAGGGTTCGTTCTTCTTTTTCATCGACAATGACAAATGTCCCCTCCGAAAAAAAAATGTTTTTCTTCCTGAATATTCAGTAAGTACCTATATGTATATGAATATTCTTCCAGAATATTTTTTTTTTCACAAAAACTTGATAACACAACCATTAAAATAGGTAATCTTAAACAATTACGTTTTTATTATTACTGCTTTTTACAAAATTATTGTGACATAGCACATAGGTTCTATATAGGTAGGTACATACCTACATGGCTACATAGGTATAGGACCTATGTCACAATAATCGGGGAACGGTTTTTTTTTTAACATTTTTCATCAAAAGTCGAAAACTATGCGGTTTAAAAAAAGAAAAGAAATGTTTGAGAATCTGCAAACAGCGCTCTTTCATATGATACTCCACAACCACATGCCTTAGTAGCCCCACTTCGAATTTTTAAGACCCCCTTTCAGTACCTGTTGCAAAAAAAAAAAACATAAGTAAGTACCTATATATTTTTATTTGTTTCTTATTTGCAAAATAGTTGAGCAAACGTTATATAAAACTGTTCCTTTCAAGTTGATAGCATTAGTAGGTCTTGAGATATCCAGCTGTGAAAGACAGACAGACAGACTGAGTCGCACCGTAAGGGTTCCTTTTTACCATTTTCTGTCATTCGTGGATCTTTGACAGTCGTTACGGGTCGTCAGAAGCCCGTAACTCTGACAACCAGTTTTACCAAGGGGTATCGTATTACCCAGTAACTGGGTTGTGGAGGTCAGATAGGCAGTCGCTCCATGTAAAATAATGGTATTCAGCTGCATCCGATTAGACTGGAAGCCGACCCCAACATAGTTGGGAAAAGGCTAGGCAGATTGATTGGTACGGAACCCTAAAAACGTAAAATTATTCGCTGTGAGTCATAGCGTAAAATAATTACACCGTGGCGGTAATTTAATTTTTGAGCTCGTAATAAAACACTATGATGTGTACATAGGAACACGTGCCAATCAGTAGCCAAGTATCCAACCGGGATTATGTAGTTAGAAGGTCGACAGATCTTTGCCCGTTCGGCGCCCGCGCACCCATTCATAACCTTTTTATTTTTAAAACTAAAACGACGCAATAGTGTTAATTTATTATTATGTTTTTTTAACTGCCATTGTCTCATTTCATTGGGCTAGGCTATATGTCGCATTTTGTATTAATGTCAAGCGTTTGGTCATCATCATCATCACCCTGACTTCACCCACTGACTGGCATAGGGTTCTCCTTGCTTGTCATCATTTTTACCAACGAAAAAAAAAAGGAGGAAGTCCTCAAGTCGAGGCGTATTATGTATTTATATATATATTTTTTTCATATTGACCACGCACAACTTTTTAGAGTAGTCTGATATGAACGATTCTTGTTTTATTCGGTAGGGACCTCGAAGTTGGTCCCATGTAAAATTTATTTACTTTGCTTGGGTACTTTTTGAATTAGCTTCAATAATACGTATTTTCCCCACTTAGTCTATGTGGATGATGTTCTAGTCTATTTTGCCGGTTGTGGTATTCCAATTTATTATGTAGGATATGTACTGACCACAACTAAAAACTGAAAAATAATAACTTTTTACAAAAAAAAAAAAACAACCAACTTCCAGAAAAACACTACAAAGTGAAAAATAACTTTAATTTCGGAAGTCTTTGTTTTTCTATTTTCGTTTTTGCCACCAACTTCCGGTCCAAGACCAAGTCGGTTGTTTTTTTTTTTGTAAAAAAGTTTTTCTTGTATTTCTTAATAGGACAGTGATTTATTGGGTTTTCTGTCAGCTATAACTTGGAGTAGGGATTCCCCTTCTAGGTATATCAAGGTTTCTTGAAAGCTGATAGTCGCTGATCAGTCAATGTTGGTCCTTAAATAATCCTAAATTAGGAAACCACATTAGATAAACGCAATCCATTTTTTTTGCCTGTTACCAAAAACCATTTTCATTTATGGCAAACACATAAAACATCAGCTTCGTTTATGGTAGCCATAATACTTTAAAACCTCGGAAAACACATTACCTACCTACAGTTTGTTATTTACTACAACAAGTAGCTTAAGCATAGCATAATCAGCCTATAATGTTCCCACTGCTGGGACACAGGCCTCTTCGAGTGGGAGTGGGATCCACCACGCGAGCGCATAGAGGGTTGGTAGATGTCACGTCTTTGAATTTTTGGTTCTAGGACATGGCGGTTTCCTTCCTTTTCCTTCACAGTTTTGAAAGCAGATGAAATTATTTACGCAAAGTAAAGCGCATGTCTGGGTTCGAAGGTTCGCACCTTTGTACCCACGACTCGTAAGTCGGAGCCGTTACCACTGGACCACCACTGATCTCCCACCACCCTTGGTTGGTGGTGAATTTCTAGAAACGGTAAACGATAGATTAGCTAAACGATATTTGGGCAGCGAATATCCTTTTATTTTAAAAAAACAATTTACAGGAAAAATAGACGAGGCACAATATCGGTGTCAATTTGCTCAACAATTAATTTCCCTGACTGCACCTACCTACACTACACTTGACTGGAGTTAAGTTATTGAAATCGGCCGTAAGCTATGAAGTCCGCCAATGCAATATTCGTGGCATAGAGTTCAGTAAATAAATAATCCATGTAGATCTGCCTATATAAAATCGATGACTAATCAACTGCTTGCTGTAAAGGTGGATGCACGCGTCATAGGCGTCTGAGGTGCGTTCACCCCGTGCACTGTCCAACGTAGTAAGGTTGAACTATATTAGTACTATTGTGTGCCTACTATTAATATTACTACAGGGGCGGATTTGGGAGGGCAATGGGTGCATAGAAAAATGGGTGCATGATGAAAATGTTTTTAATAATTGTTGATAAAATAACGTCGCTTTTCGTGTCTGTCTGTGTGGCCGCGTCGTTCTTCTAAGCTACACAACGGATTTTGATGCAGTTTTCACTGTCATTTAGAGAAGTTATTCCGAAAGGTTTATATTTAACTTCTAAAGAAACCTTCATGTTTTGTCAAGTCGTAAAAACCATGCGAAGCAGGGCCAGTAATAAATAATTGCAGTAGGTACCCAGTTATATAAATACTTTTTGTAGGTAAGGATATTTTTCGTAACGTAGGTACCTATCCATAAATCAAAGATATAATGAATATGAGATGAAATTGTATGCGAATTCGGCACCTATACAAAATTACATGCATAAATATAAGTACAAAACTCGGCGTGAGTTTATGTATGTAATTTTGTATTTTGTAATTTCCCATGACGAAAAATACAAAATTATTAGGTAAGTACATTAACGATGTTTAAACTGAAACCAACAAAATTAAACTTGTAACAACAAAAAAACAAACACAGCCTCCGAAACTTGACTAAATAACAAAATTAACATACGAAATTAGGTTGATTACCATTGAAAATTAACTAAACAAACCAAACTCATACCGGATACAAAAATATGTAAACAAGATAAGTACAGCACAAACGTTGAACACATGTTGGTCGGATAAACAATAGACAGACACTCCAAAAATCGCAATGTCGTGCTTGACACGCGTTTTTTACGTCTTGACTTGCTGCCAAAAAGATGCATGACGCATTAGTTGGTGCACTCCTAAGTTTATTATTGTTTTTTTTTTTTGTATTGTCGCTGTAGAAGTATCGAGAAAAGCAATAAATTAGATTGACAAATGTGTTGAAGACAGCTTTTTTGCCAATTTTGTTATTTGTAGATGTAATTTATTGGCTCGATGAAACAAATTGCATCGTGATTGAGCAATGACGTCGTAATGTCACACCTAATTTACAGAGTGATTAACTGAGTTGAAGACATTAGATAGGACCTATGACATTACAGAGGTGATGAAGTAATTTTCCTATCTAGTATCTTATCTACAGTGTAAATGTCACTACAATATTTATTTACGCTGGCGTAGGTTTTGCTTGCAACAACGATATCGATAAAGCCTACTCGGAAAACGAGAAGTGCTCGAACCTCGTTTCTCCATATAAAATATTCGTTGACGTGACTGCCATAGTAACAGTCAAAGCTAAGGCTAAGCATACAAATTGGCTCGTAGGATAGCTTCAAAGACACACACCTGCTCGATATTTATCTAAACGTACGACACACCTAGATTCGTAATTTTATGTTCTTTATCGCAGTGATATTAAAATTAGTTATTTCATTCTACTATACGGAGCAGTTTTATCTGTTTATCAATCCAGGGTACAACAACCATTCTAATCAGGGTAATTACCGATAAGAAAAATCATATTCGCAAAGGACAAAAACAATTTCTACAACAACAGACAGTGAAATATAGTCCAAAAACAAAGTAAACAAAACCAATTTCCCACTCATACGAACAAGGAACGAAAGCAAAACGTTAATATCAGTAACAAATTATACATCGTGGCATGTCGTAATTATCAAAAGGGAAACATACAAAGGTGACCACAGCAGTGTCATCGGTAATTCAAAGTGCGCATAGACATAATTATGTTCCAATCAGATAGTAGATAAAGAAGCTAAAAAGGGTCAGTAGAACACGTGAAGCACACTAGAATACTACTGCTTCTAGTGTTGATAACAGATAAGCAATCTGGATTACGGCAGATGTTATGATACTTATATTTTTACTACAGCAAGCTTAGCTATCCAAGATGTCAGAAAATACAAAGATGCAAGGGCCCACTAAATCGATTAGGATAGATCGTGGGGTTTCAGGACGATAGTCTGAGCTCGGCATGGCTCTACTTGACCTTGGACCTTCTTAACACGGTGCTGAAGTGGTCAGTGCAGGGCAATGTTAAGTGTAGGGGGCCAGGTAATATCTTGCCTCCCTAAGATAGTGGACCTGAAGCTCTTGCCCGAAATCATTTACAGAATATTCTTACACAGTCATAATTATCAACCCTGTGGAACTCCAACGGTTTTAGCAATCAACCAGAGTCCGTAACTCCGTACCACTCTTATCCTTGATCCTTTCATTTAAATTAATATTAATGTACTTAATAAATTTTTTTATTTTTACAGAGATCGAGCCACCTTTCCCGTGTCGCGATGTCTCAATCAAAAGAAGTACAGATGTCAACGAATTTTATGAAATGCTCTCCGAGATCGGCAGGTGAGTTTATCAAATGTATTATACTCAGGCTACAATAAGTGTTTGTTGAACACATAGAATGTGTTTAAACAATGATTATGACGATAAGCTATCGCAATTGTATGTGTTGGACATGTCTATTTACATGTAGTAAGTAGAAAGTATACAAAACCAACAAAGAGTAGGTACCTACTTTGGTGTATGAATGTGGGTTTTCGAAGTGTTGATTTTATGATATCGATTGTATCGATGCGATTCGATTATTGAGTACCTATTTGTCTGTGATTTTTAAGTAGGCAGGATACTAAATATAATGATTCAGAATATGTAAACTGGGTGGACTGGGTGATGAATTATTTCTATAGTGGTTTAAATGCCTATAAATATAATAGTAGGCTAATAATTTATGCATTTCATTTGCCAAATTATCCTTCCCTAAAGTTGAATTTGTCTATTGCTAAATATTCTAAATGCCTACCTAGTTCTATTAATCATGACATGAATTTCCTAGGTCGCTCCCCAAGAAACACTAAAATACCTTGTTATAAATATGAAACATGGCTCATTCACGCGAAGACAATGCCAGTACCATTCGTAATCGTCTTATAATTATATCCCACTAAATTTAATGTCGGAATCGATAGTCCAAACGCGTACACATAAAGGTTCCCTCGTTACATGACTCATAATATATAATAACAGGTGGAAACAATCATTGAACCAAAGCTTCACTTAATAGTTTACTAACGTTCATTTATCGACTTGAATCCAGAACTATGTATGATGTTCGTTACGCAACAATTCTCCATCTGAAAGGTTTTCGTTTGCCATGGAATTAATCTCACCATTGTAATGGCTTCCTTTATCAAAAGACGTATACGTAATTCATTTTCTTAATCAGCATTCGAATCCATTAAAGGCAATTTGTGGAGATTGTTCTCTTTCATAAATCTTCGGGACGTTTTTGTGTTGTAACTGACATTCAGGCAAATCTAATTGCCGCCGTCGCGGGTTGTTCGAAAGAGATACCGTGGCCCTGGCACAGGCAACTGAAGGAACACGGGTGGGTTTTAGTCAGTAAAAGTCTGACACGTCCTCCCGCTCCGCCCAGAGCGAGAGAAGTCATTTGATGGTTTCCCATCCAAAAAAAAAGGCAAATCAGATTGGATTCAATGTCGATGTTTGGATACTTATGGAAACTCGAGAAGGATGAACATGACCATTGTGTTTTATTATTCCTATATTTTACGATTCTCTTCAAATGAAACCTTTGAATGATGAATGATGACCTTTCTATTTCTTCCTCTTCAAGTTTGAGAGACTTGTAATAGTCCAATTTATTTCTATAGACTCATTTTCGCTAACATTTTCTTTTTCAGAGGCAAATTCGGAACCGTATACCTGTGCCGAGAGAGAAGCACTGGGCTAGAGCTTGCAGCTAAACTAGTGTCAGTTAGCAGACGGGATGAAAGACGGAACGTAGAACGAGAAGTGGATGTGATGAGGAGGCTGCGACACCCGAGGCTCATACAGCTTTATGATGCTTACGAATGGGGGAAATACATGTGTGTGGTGCTAGAACTGTAAGTACCATTCAAATTGAAAGTAATACCGGTATGATAAGAGGAGAATGTTGGAAATGTTATTAACAGCCAGCACTTCAACTAGTCATTTGATTGTATGAATGAAATCATGTACTCAAATGATAAGAATGGTGTTATGATCATTGATAGAAAAGAAAATTCTGAATAAGTTTATTTAAATATTCAATAGATACATCTAGATTTTATTCAGTCTCCGAAACTAATGTCTTGCGTGCGGCATTCTATTTTAAATCATAGACTAGCGGATGTGAAATTTTAAATTATTCTCATAATATTCTAATTAGTTGTAACAACAGTCACTTCTTGATCATTTCGAAAGTCAACAATGCCAAGAAATCTACTCACGGCAGTCCATATAGCGTGGGACATACCAGATGCATGTTTATCTAATTTTATTCAACGACCTTTCTTTTATACAAATACTGTGCGCAAATAACTAAATAATCACAGTATCACGCGACATGGCACTTGCGGAAAAACTGGTGGAGGAGCCGACGATTCTGAAGCTTCCGTCATACCAGTTTATTTGTATCATTCATCGTCCACTAGCAGCTTCGCACAGGAATTTATTTTGGTAATAGGTATTTATCATACACATGACGTAGGAGGCAGCAGATTCATTTGTAGTTTGTACAAACATGCTCGCTGCATTTCGATTTTGCCAGTTCATTCAAACGGTAGCTTCGCGAGTTGAGTCATGTTCGCAAAAGCTGGACAATATCAGGTTATGTTTGACTCCACTGATGTGGGTTAAGGACGCCCGTAATTTTGACGTACCAGAATTCTAGGCCATTTGTTTCCATTAATTTATCATTTCACTAAATGATCTTAAGTTTGCATTATTTATCACCATTTGCTGTCACTCACCAACTTATTCGCACAATGTGTTGTTTTTTTCTGCTTGTCAGTTTGTAGATAAATTAATGGAAGCATCTGTTAGCGCTGAAATCATCTTTGTTTTAAAATCTCTGAAGGGCATGTTAATGTGCCTAAAAATATGCACCCAAACATTATCGTTGGCTGAATTCAATACAGACACGACTGTTGTGCAAACTTTAGTCTGAAGACATCGGATATTTTAAAAACAACGTAAAAAAATACATCATTATCCTTGTTAGACCTCTCGCTGTCATCGCTTTTAATTAGAATATTATGTATTTTTTCACTACGGCGGAGTTTCCTTACGAAGTCTCCTATAAATAATAATTATGAATAATCCCGGTGTAATTAGGTCGGTCGTTGACAGACCGAGTATGCTGACAGGTGCTACAACGCCCGATAGACATTAATTATGGAATTTTCACTTTTATACGTGACGTCATACTAATAGTAAATAGTTTGAAACAAACTCATCTGTATAATGTGTCTGTTATATTTATTTAATTGATGTAAAATTAGAAGACAGCTGTTTGTCATAATTTAAATATATTAATAATGCTTTAACTAGGTGTAGTATGACTAAAGTACACTGTTGCTTAATTGATTGCATTAGTCAGGTAGTCCCTCATTTGATGCAAATTACTTTGGCATTCCCAAAATGACTTCCACCACCCACTACCCACTAGTGAAATCACAAGCGTAATATAGCAAGAAAACATAATGTCAAATGCTTTCATTCGAGACTGTATTTAGGTACAAACTTTTTGCTCATACATACGTTAATCAGATCAGTGACATGTCAAAAAGGTGAAAGTCAGTCAAGTGATGAGTCACAAGAAACTGTGTAGTATTACTTTACTATTGGAAAGTAACACAAATGTACAGTTAAGCAAACATGAGGTGGTTTTCTTATCGCCTGTTCTGCGGTTAACCGCGATGAGTACGGGAATCGCACCGTACAGTCACAAGTCTTGTCAACTTTGTTTAATTTGGAGATACCCAAATATGGATCGTTGCGGTAGGAAAACACGATTATGTATGATGCCTATAAATTTTTGACACAAGTTGGTATTCGTCGCATTGTTCCGGATGTGTTTCTTAATGGTATAATATTTTTTTCTAAAATTGCCTGTTTCTTTCAACAGTCTGCATACATTAAGTACCCTTATTGTTTTCCGTTGTAGAAGACTTAAATATCACTTGAAAATTATGCACCCACCCTAACAGCACTGGATGCGGCCCTGACTAAGAAAAAACGATTGCTCTCAAATTAAAAAAAAAAAGCTTCTAAAAAGAGTTGTTTATTACTCAGTGTGTATAAGGCCTCTCTATCTTCAACTTTGAATCCGAACCCTCAATGAACCTATGTTGAATACCATCTTTGTCTTCCTCCGTGACGCATATCCTGTTATAAAAGCGCGCCAAAGCGTAACCCGTAAATGGCGACGGCCACTCCACAGATACAGAATGAGTCGTGGCGTCAAACCACGTCAGAAGTTACGGCGCATAGTTGGCGCTCAGCCACGAGACGCCATTCTATCAAAGTTGACAGGGCTGCTAGTTGTCATCGCTAATTTATTTTATAACATAACATCACACCGGTATTCCGCGAAGAGTTAGACAGAAGTGCACATTAAAGTACACCCACAAACACAAGAATCTTTTTGGCGCGTGGCGAAAATCTGAACTAACGACGCCATCTTGATTTTTCAATACAAAATTCACAAAACAATTCACAAATGTTTACCAACAACGCCCCCCTGTTAATGTCATTCAAGAGTCAAAAGATGCTTGTAGCACTTTATTTAGAAGCTTCTTCTTTTGGAAAAGAAAGCTAAAAGTGTCAAAATGACGGTACCTAAGTTTACTGAACATGCAATAACTTATGTTAGGAAATTGTAGATGTCCCAGCCAGACGGCAAAAAATATCTACAGTGATGCGCAAAACTACACCTCACTTTGTCTCACACCACTGTTGACAGCGCTATGTCTCGATTTTTTATTGTGTCTGGGATGATGTCCCACTGATTCACAGGAATGCTTGCTCATTAAGAAAATTAGTTTACCTATTATGTTATCTTATCGAAATCATTTACTTATTATGATTTCCTGCGATACGGTTAATTGTATTGTAGATACTCACTTAATCAAGATTTCTTGTTCCTATCTTTTGTTTCTATTAATTATTACCTAAGCATTTACCTATTACCATAGACTTATAAAAAAAGGAGGACTCCGTACCACGCATATCGAAAGTGAAGCACAGTAAGTATGCCGGGACCGTTTGTACAAACACGCTTCACGCACACATATACATCATACTATGCCGACCGGCCGCCAGATCGGTACGGTGCTTCACTTTCGATATGCGTGGCGCAGAGTCCTCCTTTTTTTATACGTCTATGCCTATTACCTACTATTTACTTACTTATGTCTAAAAAAACAATGCGTCTCTGATGACTGAGCCAATTATTATCCTTTTTCATTTCCCTCCAACCCTAATTCAAACATCGAGCAAATCTGCCAATCGGTCGTCGATCGTCGTACTATAGTGTTGACATGTCTATTACATTCCTTACTCTGCCTAAATCTCCTTGTCTCCTCAGATGTTCTGCCAAATGTCTATCTTCACATCAAACATGTGACCAAACACAATATAAAATAGGCACTAATTACATAATTTCCTTTTTGGCCACACAAAGATAAATATTTTATTTTTAAAAGTTGGCAACCCTATGGCCGCGTTCACAGAAAATGATTAACAATAAAGACGAAGCAACACTTAAATAACTTTTATATTATTTATTTAAATCTTGTGACTTTTGGCTGACTCCTTATAAAACTATTACGTACGCCAAGGATATTTTTTTCCTTCTAAAAATATATTTTTCTGAATCATATTCATGAGACACTTTTTTCGGTTTTGGTTCGTAGTGCACACACGCATATTATGCGCCTTGTATTGTTTGAGCTTTCAACACTAACTTCATCGAATGCATAAGTAATGTTATGTTCGACCATTTTTGAAAGGAACATGATTTGTTTTGTTTTTGCCTCAGTTATCTTGATAGGGTTCACTTTAGTATGATTTCTATGAAAAACATGATCAGATAACAATTGCCAAAGCAGTCCGGACATGAGAAAGTAGATAGGTACCTATAGCTTTCGATCCTATATAAGTATCTATTGAAGACCATCGCAAAAACTATCAATGTAAACACAGATAGGTATTGATGTTACGATTATGACATTGATTGATCATCTTTTGAAGCCGTTAACTTTGTTTATGACTACATACATTAGTTGCCTTTTAATGACGTACAGCAAAAACCGACGTTCGTGCAATATTGTTTATGTATACAGCAGTTTTAAACTGTTTACATATCTGAGTTATCTGAACTACCGACGTTTCTGCTTACGTCGAAACTACACGAAGCAAGCTATAAATTCGGAAAACTTAACACAAGCACCGTAACAGTGACGTCATCTTGAAAAACAAAAGAATGTTGCTCAGAATCAGCTGTTGACGTTCCTCCCCATTCAAACATTCTAATTTTAAATGAGAAGATGACGTTAAAGCGAGAGAAGTAAACATAACGTATTGGTAAACGGAAAAATCCGACGTTGACGCTTCATTACTCGCAGATAGTCGAGTCAGGGTCGTCCCAACAAAAAAAAAGTTTGTAGCATCTCAGGAATGTGTATTTTTAGAAGCAGTTATGGGTCAAGGAAAGAATTTTGCCGGTCTCGCCGGGTAGATAAACATTTACATCCTTTAAGACTCCTGCAGACAGGTGCGACGTGGCTATAGTAGAACAAATTTCTATGAAAACTTCATGGAGATTGTTCTACCAGAATCGCGTCGTTATCGGGAGCGTTTACGAAGTAGGTACATTAACTGTCAGATAATCAAAAATCTTCAATAAAAAGTCCATATAAAATGCTTCTTTACAGCTCTCTATACAAAGAGCAGAGCAGTAATAAAATTTTTGGACATATCTTCCATTCGCTTATTTGGCATCAGACCACATTCCTTCACAGTATGCACAATTTGGAATGAAAAGCACTTGTGCAAATCACAGCCGGATCGTAACACGTAAATAATAATTAATGTCGTGGTTAAATAAATTTATTTCGACGGGTAAATACTCGTAGCTTTCTGGACCGATCTTATTGGCCAGATTACTTTATTCATAAAATAATTTAGGTAACTTATTTCGACGTTTGCCCACGAGACTAAAATGTCAGGCGATAATAAAATGGCTACAAATTCCAGGTGGTCCCGTAGTTACGGCCGAAGTTACCGGCGTTTCATACTCCGTATAACTTATGAAGTTATGACATACCTACGTGAATATGAATGACAATACGATTTGACAGTTGTCCTTGCCCCTACTCCCGGTGTCTATTTGGTACATATTTGTCAATCCGAAAAATTGAATTTGACACTTCTTTTGACGGATCAACTACTTTCGGACGGTCCCGTATCTTGACGGACTTTTAATCTTTCGTATTATTATATTAATTACAGAAACAATTAAAAGCCCATTGTATCTCGCGTAGATCCATGTTTCCGGCAACCCATTTGTTAAATATGAGACAGGGCTCCTCAATCCATACGGAACCTTGTGATAATACAACAAAAATAATGAAGATGATGACTAGTAGAAATGTAACTCTTCTTTTTGTAGCGATGCTGTCGCGCGTTTACACGCGTTAGTCGCATTTGCAACGCGCTACAGAAGCGATGCCAACGCGCTACTAACGCGCTACAGTATCGCGACTGTATCGATGCAAACGCGCGACCGTGTCGGACGACATCGGGGAGAGAACAGAGGGAGGGTGGCGCGTGAGTGGAGAACCGAGCTTTCGTTGCCTACGCTTCGGCTGCTTACGTAAAAGCAACACCAAAGACAACGTGACGAATGTTGCCTCAACGGAGTCCATCTTGCAACTGTAGCGATCGCAGGTATTTTTGTGCCGCTACTGAATCGCGTTTGCATCGCGACAGAAGCGCACCAGTGTCGCGTTTGCATCGCGACTGAATCTGTGCCCGTGGGCGCGAGGGCACACAGCTAGCGACCGCTTCGCGACTGTATCGATGCGGACGCGCGACAGCATCGCTACTGCATCGCTACAAAAAGTCGCCGTGAGCGAGGGCCTTTAGATTCGGAAATATGCACTAGGCGATTAAAAACCAAACTTATAGATGGATATGCAAATCTTCCCGTAAGATTCTTGCTGCAATCATGAGCAACTCAATGAATGATTACTTACTTACCAACAAATCTAGCAAAATGTTATTTATCTGCAGCTTCATAAGGCTCTAAATCAAATGCTCTAAACAACCAAGTACAGCTTCGGCCGAAATATCTTGGCAAGTCTGAACAAAGGTACTACGAACTTTCGGTCTTTCGCGCATACAACTCGCCTACATGTCACAATTTGGTTCCTAAAAAATGTTACTGCGCAGCTTTTTGTGCGAAGTTCGGACTTGCCAAGGTAAATCGGCCGTACTGTATCTATTATAGTCCCCATACTACAGGGTCAAATTAAATTAGCTAGCGAAACTTCGCCTAGGTACATAGTCAGCAACAAAAGTCGATTAACACGTGTTTTCTAAATCTTAATTATTGAGAAATAGAGAAAAATACTTCATTAAAATCGGAACCAATGTAAATTTTAAAGAAAATTAACTTTCATCTAATTAATGAAATGCTAAAAAGCAGGTTATCGTTTCATTTTGTGTTAATTTTGAGGATGTCAAAAAGTAGCAGTGTAAACCGACTTCTGTTGCTGACCGTACGTCATGGGTATCGATATCTAAACACGATACCGGAAACATAAACTTTTTGACAAAAAAAAAACAACCGACTTCCAAAAAAAACACTACAACGTGAAAAATAACTTTAATTTCGGAAGTCGGTGTGTTTGGATCTGTATTTTACTTTTTTTGGCACCGACTTCCAAAATTAAAGTTATTTTTCACTTTGTAGGGTTTTTTTTTTGGAAGTCGGTTGTTTTTTCTTTACAAAAAAGTTTTTATTTTTCACTTTTTAGTGGATCAGTTTGTAATTTATCTAAGTTACAATAGCCCATGTCAACTGCTCATCACCTTTTACAAATTATAGATTTTCCCGATGCAGGGACGTTAATTGTTGAGGAGTTCTCCTAGTAAGAACCAGGAGAACTGGAGCTCCATGGCGAAGTCATTATCACCATTATGCATTTTGACGAGCATAAATTACTTAGCAACCATAATTAAAGTAATCGAATCGCAACCCGTGAAATACTTAGGTATAATTGAGTAGTTCCGATGGCCATCTGTGGTCTTCATCATCAGTTCCACTTCACCAAAAAATGGTGCTTTCCGAGAGCAAATGCACGAGTTACTTTCAGAAGTCGGTTAAAAATAAAAACAGTTTTACTCATACTTCAAGTAACAAAACCACCAGCGGTCGTTTCTTAATCCAAAAAAAAAATTTTTTTTTTTTATTTTAATTTGTCGTGTTTAAATATCGAAACCCAACACCACGCCTGCGGAGTTTCGCCAGCTAATTTAATTGACCCTATATTTACGTTGGCTCCATTCAGGTCCACGTGCAGAAACCTAGCTCTTAGTTTAGTTCTCATCTATTTAGCTATTTTGAACACTTTGTTTGAAACCTGTCCGTCTATCGGACACTCCAAATAAATCGTCTAGCCATTTGTTACCGAGTGAAGTACGCAAATGGAAGCATAGGAAGTTTGGTATGAATAGGGTTTAAAGGGCGGTGCACACCAGATGCGTGGCGTGACGTGACGTGACCAGTTGTAATGTATGAAACTGTAAGAAAGATGCCAGACCAGATGCGTGACGTATGCACGCGCCTTTCATACATTACAACTGTGCGTGCGCACGTCACGCATCTGGTGCCTACAGCCGGCGATTCTGTAAAAATCTCACCGTGAAAACTTAGGTGAAGTGAGTTTGTTTTTGCTAGGAATTGACACTATTGACAGCTCTCTCCACGCTCACTTCACCTAAGTTTTCACGGTGAGATGGTTACAGAATCGCACTGCAGATGCGTGGCGTGACGTGACGTGACCAGTTGTAATGTATGAAACTGTAAGAAAGATGCCAGACCAGATGCGTGACGTATGCACGCGTCTTTCATACATTACAACTGTGCGTGCGCACGTCACGCATCTGGTGCCTACATACCTATAGGTAGTTACATAAACTCACGCCTTCTTCCAATGGGGGTAGGCAGAAACTACAGAACGCCATCTGCTACGATCCTTACATGCACGCACCTATAGTCTCGTATCATCAGGAGAAATAGAAAATAAAACAGAAGCAACAGAAGAAACAGTCACTTTAGTAATTTAACTTTACTACCTACTGAATACTTTTTCAGAGCAGTGCGTGGCCCAGTGGTAACGGCCGCGGCTTACGAGTTGTAGGTCGTAGGTTCGAACCCCGACAGGCGCTTTACTTTGTGTATATTATTTCATCACCACTGCTCTCAAAACGGTGAAGGAAAACATCGTCAGGAAACCGGCATGTCCTAGAACCAAAAATTCGAAGACATGTGACATCTACTAACCCACACTGGGTCCGCGTGGTGGATTACGGCCAACTCCCTCTCACAGAGATGAGGCCTGTGTCCCAGCAGTGGGAACATTATAGGCTGATTAGATTATGCTTATTACTGAACTCTTTGGTCACTATATCAGAATTTTTGACCTTACCAACGTTGACAAGGCTGCTAATACAAATGAATTCCTTTGCTTTTCAACTGATATAGTTTCTAAGCTAAGTCTTATTATTTCCATTGACAGTGAACCCACGACAAGAGACCGTGCGTTCTATTTTTAGATGATGCCATTGCACGATTTATGAACAATAGATCAAGCATGCCTAACGTGAGACAGTGCGCATACTTACTAGAAACAAAACAGTTTTGTCTGTCATAGACAAAACTCCTGTGTCGAAACAGGTATGTCAAGACATTTTAAAGTGAGTATAATAGTCGTGAAATAGTCGTTTTTGAGAGCCTATTGCATTTAAATGAGCCTACAGAAATTCCAGAAAAAATATATATGAAACTTTGATATACCTACCTACTTTAATCTAAATTTTAAGCAACATTAAATACCATGTAAAAAAAATATTGAAATGAGGTTGTTTTCAACTTTAAATTCGCTAACTGCTTCTAAACTACAAGTGGTATTTTCACGGTTTAGTGACGATAATATTGGTAAATCACTTACCTATCTTAAAACTGTGATTTTTATCAATTTTTTTTTTTTTCAAAACGCAGCTTTATTAGCCGAAATTTAGAAATATTCGTGGGATGACTGTAGGGGACTACGGGTCGACGACTATACCTTTAAACAACTTTGACTATGAGACCCGTTTTGTCGTGAGACATAGATTGTGTTTTAGGTATTAAAGCATAGAGACTTAACCACATCCTTCATTAGTCTTCTGTTTTACATATTTTTTATGCGTGTTGAAATCATCCAGCGCAATATATAAAATGCCAATAAAATAAAATATGTTCTGACCTAGTAACGCCATTGCAGTAAGAGAATAATTGTTCACTGTTTTGAATTTTATTGCGACAAACGTACCGGACGTGCTTCTGCAAATAAAATGGAATTTAAAATCTTTGGATCGAAGCCTTGTCCAATTTAAACCTAATATCTTCATCGCGTGCAGTTTTATGTCTTTAAGAAGGCTTCTGTAAAGTTTTACCATCGTAAAGATTTCTCCAGTTTTCGTCTGTTCGTCATTAAATACAGTAGCTATAAAAACATTGACCTCTAAAGAGCCATGAAGGCGTGAACCAATATTGCATTTCAAAAAGTTCTAACCAGGACTTGAGTGAAAGCGTGCCACAGAAAAGCTGTTATACGTTTCAAAAGCCGTTGAGTTTTATGGCTAATTTCGCGTTTATGGCTATTGTTTAAATTATGTTGTGTTGGTAAACAAAAGAAACTAGGTAACGTTATGACTAGTTATAAAATAATGTGGCTTTGACATTGATATAAAAAGTATATATAAGTCAATGGGCTTTGAGCAATCAGTGCAAAACAAGCTTGGTTTTAATTCTTTAAAGCCGGTTTCTGTGGGGCCTAATTAAAGACTTGAATCTAAATCCTTTTCAAAATACTATCTTAAAAGTTTCTTTATAAGTGCCCATCGCTCTGGAATTTAAATCCTCAAAACCTTAATATAGCAGGACAGGACAACAACCTTGTCTTGTTCTCTGAAGCAAAAAATCCCGTCTCTTTTAACAGCTCACACACAAAGACACACAGTCATCGCTAAAATAAAGAACAGTTATTCGCCACTTTACCAGCCTTTCCAAGACATTACTAAAGCACTATTAACGTATTCGTGCACGTGTATGCTAAGGACGGGGTCGAAATAGCGTCGTGATGACCTAAACGGAACTTCGAAACTCCACTTTAAAGTTAAAACGTTAACAGCCAAGTAAAGGAAGATTACAGACTGGTTTTCGGTTCAGGAATGCGGTTTCAAGAATGCATTAAGGCCGCTTAGGTCGATTTAATGGTAATTCTGGATTTGGACTTCGAAATGTCGGGGTTTCTGTGATATCTCCCAAAAAGAGATAATACTTCGGGTTGGTGACCGCAGAAACGCCTGCACCGGTCGCATTCTGGGCCTTGTTGTTTGCTATCCCGTGGGTCGAATCGAAAATATCACATAATTTTATGCTCCCCAGGAACATATAACAACGTTTTCAAATCCAGTACATCGATAAACACGAAATAAACGGCCTGACATCAACCTTCAACACCTCTATTTAAGTTTATTTTGGCGCCAACGCACACGTCGATGCTAATTCGATCATCTTATTTTTTTGGCAACCTTACCCAAAGCACGCTTCAGTCGTGCAATTTGTAGTTTTTCTAATATATAAAAAAAAAAAACTATTTTCTTGTGTTACGTCTGTTTATAAAAAGCAAATTTTGGAGATATGCGTAGGTATTGGTTATTTGTTTATTTCTCGTTGCTGTTAAATCCGCAAATAGTTTATTTTGACTTCACGTAATTTTGAGGAGGAAGCAGATGATAATATAGGTTTGATGAGTCACACATAGCTTGAATTCTAAAGCTTAGATGCCAGCCATTCTGGCCTTGTGATAACAAATGCACTTTGTGTTGATAATGCATAAATATGCCGCTTCCTTAACGGAGAACCGAGCTTCAACGTGCATTCCAAGAACTAAGGGACTACTGATTTGGAAGACTTATCTTTGGGCTTCAATAATGCGGAACGCGGAAAACCCGGTAGTGTCATGAAATTGGGAGAGGTCCAGAAATGACTCGTGTGGACTGAATGACTAATGGACCTTCTGTAGAAGACCGTCCAAAAAGAACAGTCGGTTTCCCCATCATGTAGCCACAGTGAGTGACTTTTGCTTGGTGGGCCAGACTTCCATTATAGATGTAAGTAAATCTTGCTAGAAACAAATAAGTGATCCTCTCTATAAACGTTACTGAGCACCGTGCTTTGACATATAGTCCGGGCGGCCGCTGCACGATCACTTTTTTAATAGGCATGTTACCGTCTCTATCTTGCACTTGTAGTTTAATAATATAATAATAATAATAATAAATTTATAAATGTTTTTATTATTCTTTTTATACTAATATTTAAAAATGTAAAAAATGTGTGAAAGTAAAATAAAAGAAATAATAATAAAATCGTTTATTTATGAAATGGTGCAGATTTACAATAACTTATCTTAAACATTAAAGAGGACACAGTTGCTCATTTGCCTGAACTAGGTAGAACCTGTGTTTCAGGCTATTAGGTGCTTAGAATTATAAAATATAAAATTATCAACGTACAAGACTACTTAAAACTTAAATATTAACTTAAAAGACTAACATGTTTTATTTACAGACAACGAGTAAATCCTCTGTCTCACTGTATGGTACCTATGCTAAGTAAAAATTGCAGAATAATCTTTTTACAGTCATAATTATTTAATTTATACATACTTAATTTTCTATTTAATTTATTGTACAGAAATGGGCCTAAAAATGTATAAAATCTGTTTACAAAGACATAATAATTTAGATGATACATTTGACTCACATACAATATCATTCCGTCTCTTATTAGTACTTTCAATGTTATAGGAGAGCATGGTGTGCTGTTTTAATACCAAGTGCGATGTGAAAAGCTGGCGAACAGTCAGCACGTTACAAGATTTGTATAGCAGATCTGTAGGCAAGAGAAAGGGATGGAAGTTTGCTACTTTTAAAATAGCTCTCTGTGCTCTTTCAAGAGGCAGTAAGTAAGTTTTTGGTGCTCCACCCCATGAAGTAATACAGTACTGTATTACAGATTGACCTAGGGCCAAGTAAAGTTTGACAGTTGTACGCCAGTGACAGGAATCAGGGGCAATAATACACATGCATGTAACGTGTACAAAAGTATGCAAGCAGCGTGCATGCCGTGTGCCATAACAACATAAATAAATAAAAATTGTTTATTCTCACCATTAAAGTTACAATTAGAACAGGTACGTGACAAGTATTAAAATTTTTTTTTTGTGGTCATAAAAGGTGCACAGATTATTGACCATAGCCCCTGAACTAGGCGGGAACCTGGGGATAGTGTAAATGGCATGCCATCTATTTGCATAGTTTTGTACAAGCTATAGGCATGTGCATTCCCGACATTCCCGCCCTAACGCTTACCTACGCTTAGCCAAAGTACGTGCTAAGTGTGCTAACTAACGGTTGTAAATTTCGGCCTAATCCTGGGGTTAGGTGCCAAAAGGACAAAAGGAAAGTTGGTCCTAATCCACCCCATTTTGGGGCAAGTTGGGCCCACCTGTGTGACTTACGAAAATTGCGTTGTTTTTCCAACCTCAATAAACTTTCCCCCAAATCCAGTCGTCACCATGTTCTTCAACTAGTGATGCTATAAACCAGATTTTGTGACCGTTTTACGAGGTTGAGGTGTTCAACGCGGACTAATAGCAGTAATATCGTCGGTTTTGTTTGTCCGTCCACACGATCGTAATATTTTATGTTCACGCGGATATTCGGGATTGCGTTGAAATGACGTAGGTGGTTCATGCATGGGATTCTGACACTTAATGTATTGCATCTATAAGGCCGGTAATTTCAATAAATTGATTTGTAAACGCATTGTAGGTATTGCATCTAAATCTGACGTAGTTAGAGTTTGGAATTCAGTGTACCTACCGATTATGTTCTCATATATTATCTCCGAATCTTCACCATTTTGCGTTTTGAAAGATGCTCCTATTGACTATTAATTTGGTATCCTATTAACACGACCGATCGCGATGATGCCAATAATATTTTTTTTTTAACATCATAGCAAGTACTATGAACCAATTGTTGCATTATAAATTTATAAAACATACGATGTAGCATCCACCGTCATACATTTATGTGTGATAATTTAATAATGTTTTCTCTATTATTTCCAGTATAACCGGTGGAGAACTGTTCGAACGCGTCATAGACGAAGACTTCGTGCTGACGGAGCGAGCATGCACGGTGTTCATGCGACAGATATGCGAGGGCATCGAGTTCGTGCACCGACAGAACATCCTGCATCTGGACATGAAGGTTCGTTTGAACTGGATCTATGAGCCAGTAACTTCTGTCCCAGTAAAATCTGCCTTATTCAGAAGTTCTTCTAGCAAAAGACTGATTTTCTGACCGGTCACTTTACAATTAATACATGTTTTTGGAAACAATGGTACCAAAATCAAAGGTGCAACACGACATTTGGGCGTTGATTAATCATAGAAATTGGAACAGCATATAGAGATATTATTATAATAATACCGCTATTATGTACCTATGGGAGCTTAGACCCATAAAAGAGAAACATCCTAGACTTGGCGCTACAAAAAATTAGACTCATAATAATAATTATTCAAGGAAGTAGGTAAGTACCTATTTTATTAATATCGGTACAGTTAAGGCGTAAGAGCTGAAAATAAAACCACATAACGGGACAGAGCTACGTGATCTTCTAAACGTTTAAAAATGTGACGTATCTAAATAATTACATGTGTAATGGAGAGGAGTTTTTCTATTCGAATGACTAAGGTCTAGAATTGTGCAATGATGTCATTTGCTTAGAATCTTACGATATTTCGTCGTCTGCAAACACTAATAGAAATTAGACTATTTTTTGTCTAGGATCCATGCGTAGTGACTCGAAAAAACGACAAATGACGAGACTTTTTAAACAGGGCCTTCCAGTTAGACAAAATTCTACAAAGTTCGAATGAGAAGATTACAAAAGATGAACGGTTTGGTGCATGGTGAGAATAATTACTAAGTACCTACTGAATTACTTAAAATTCTCTTTAAAATGGCAATGTCTTAAGAAAATGCGAAATCGCTTCACCCTTGACTCCAACAATAAATACAGACGTAACTCCATTTGTACAAATAATAAAGTAAATAAAGAAACGATTACGTTGTTCAGCTGTTGCGGTCCCGCCATCTTGGTACGCGTCCAACTAATAAATCAAAATGGCGGAAAAAAGCGCGCGAGTCGCGACTTTTATGATTACCGGCCAGTTCAGTTTATTTGAAGATGTCGCTTTTGAATTTCAAATCCGTATATCTATCATCTGTCGGAAACGTGCAGAAATATCTTTATTTATTTTTGTTTTTAAAGTTTTCGATCCGGTAGTGGTTAACAAACAATCGATGATTATTTTTTTTACGCTCTATTTACTTTGAAGTGCCTTGTTTACATAAGACAGTGGTGTGAGTGTGTATTAAAATAGTTGGCACATGTTATTAATTAATTAGGATTAATATACACTTACAATACAACACACTTCTAATTTTACCTAGGCACCTACTTAACATAACCGTATTCCGACTCTTTCTCTCGTGTAGGTACTAAATCATAACTTTAATATGCTAGCCCCATGGGAAAAAAGCGTGAGTTTATGTTGGTATACGTATGGACATAAGTAATATGTGTATAAGGTAACAAAATTGATTTTGTCAGGAGGATAAACAGCAGCATACCTCGCTGCATTGACATAATATTTGTTTTGGGAAAGATAAGGGCTCCATTCTGGTCCGAAAACGTTGAACCATTGAAAATGATTCCTATTCAAATTATCCTAACTCTTCTCTTGCAGCCAGAAAACATCCTCTGCCTAACAAAGCAAGGCAACCGCATTAAGATCATAGACTTTGGTCTGGCCAGGTTCTACGACCCTGAGAAGAAACTCCAAGTCTTGTTCGGGACTCCCGAGTTCGTGGCCCCAGAAGTTGTGAACTTCGATCAGATTGGCTACGGGACTGATATGTGGTCTGTGGGAGTCATATGTTATGTGCTGTAAGTATTTGCGTTGTTTTTCTCAATGTCAAAAGCTTAGATATAAGGTCAAGTCAAAAGTCATTTATTTGCTATAAATACTAACAAATACTTACTACCTATTTGAATCCGTTGTCTATGAACCAAAACCACCCAAACCTACAATTTTGCAGATCAGTTAATTGATAGACGTCTTGGAAGAGTTGAAAGTTATACCTACTTATTTAATACTGAAGATAGATTTGAACACATTCAGATCACACATCCTACAAACAAAAAGATCATAAATTAAATTAATACAGACGAAGCAACACTAAAACATTTGTCATCTCTTTCCAGCCTTTCAGGTCTATCACCTTTCATGGGCGAGACAGATATCGAAACAATGGCTAACGTCACCGTCGCTAAATACGACTACGACGATGAAGCCTTCACCGAGATCTCGGACGATGCTAAGGACTTCATTCAGAAACTTCTCGTTAAGGACAAAGAGTAAGTGTCTTGCCTGATTATTTGTTGTGATATTTCTAGGGCTTTAAGCCCTATAGAGCCTGAACTTTTTGCAAAGAAACGTTTGAGTGTTGTAAATAGCTTGGAATGGTTTAAATCCTTGGAACGTTTTTTTCTTACCCTTCAAGGCCTCCTGTTCCTAGGCTTGATATTTTAGATGATGACGATGGTTGGGATATATAAGTTCTAATACCATTTGCAAAAGGTTTAGGCCTTAAAGTAAGCCTGTACAAATTATGAAGTTTACTCTTCTATAAGAACCTTAGTTCAAAATGCGTGTCAAAAAACCTTTTATGTTCGAAAAAATGCCTTAAATCCTCGCAACCTTTCAAGTCCGGTATGATCTCAAAATAATCGCGGATTTTCTAAAGCTGTGTACATACCAGCCTGACGATAAAGAACCCTTGTTACTCGTTTTATCCAACACTAGTAACTAACCCCATATAAAACATTGCACGATGTAGAAAGAATGACCTAACTTTTACAATAATTCTCTAACCCTGACATGCTAGTTAAGTAGTTGTAGATTAGAATGTATGTATAGACCACCTAACTGTTCCTTCAAAATTTTGTCCAAATTCTGGCATAAACTGTCCAATCTGCAAATTAACCTATTAATCCTTCCGAAACTCCTTCCTCTTTTGCACGCATTTCCTCTTACATCCCACTTTGGCGTAGCTGGATCCTACCAACCACATATCTATGTCCATCCCGTAGAACTAGAGACGCCACTCCCTTAACTGTTGTGTCGGTGTTGGGCGCTAGTAACAAGGGTCTTTGTCGCAGGTCGCGGCCGAGTGCCACCGAGTGCCTCCGGCACGCGTGGCTGCAGCGCAGACCTTCGCTCCCGCACCTCCCGCCACACGCACCGCCACCGGTCCGTCCTGAGCTCAAGAACCCACTTGACGTAGCCAAGGACAACCTGCGACTTTTCGTCGAGCGCTGGAGCGAACACCCAAACTCACCATACGTATTCGATAACCAAGCACACGAAATCACCAGCCTCGCGAATGGAAACTGCGAACGATCTTCCATCGGAGGATGTTCACCTTCACCCAGAAGCTCCCTCAGCAGCTCCCCCGACGTAGTATTTGATGAAGATGACTTAGAACCGCCCCCGCTAAGAGAACACAACTTCCTATCTGCGCCCAAATACAACCCCGTCGAAAGGCGAGCCTCCGACAGCACCTGCTTCTTACACAAGAAACAAGACGTCCTCGTCAGGAAAAACTTAGCGGAAGAAATAAAGAAACTGTCCGACCACTTATACATGCTATCCACAATGAACACTGATCTCGCAAACAACAACAGCATGAAGGAACTAGACAAAAACGTTACGGAAACTAAGTCGACCAAAGAAGAGAAACTACCGAACGGTTACAAGAAGGAAACAAGGCACACGAAGCTTATAACTAATGGCGACGCGTCAGGCAAGGAGAAGAGACTGTTCACGTCAAAGTCAACGACCAAAATAACGTCATCATTCTTAACAGAGAGAGAACCAGAAAAACCAATGACGAGTAAAATGCCTTGGGCGAAATCAAACAGATCGAAACGAGTGACGAATATGAGTCGAGATGTCCCAGACCAGCCCGTAGACGTTCGGAACAGTTTCTTCCAAGAATTCGACAGACGAAGGGAGAAGATAGACAAACTAGTGAATGGCTCTGAGAACGGTAGACAGATGCCTTACCGGAGGGGTGATGAAAACAATGCTCATCGGACGAAAGACCTCCTTTTACATCTGTTAGAAAAATGGGGAGAGTCTGAGGAAGTGGAGGCAGAAAGATCGGCTGGAGGAACCTCTAACGGGGGCAGACACCAGTCGATCTCCCTAGAATGGTCGCCCTCCCACCAGTTGGGACAGACCTCTATGTCAAGTCTACACGCATTCTTCCAAAGACAGACTTCGGATGAGAAGACGCAAAGGAAGAAAGTGACGAGTAATGTAGCGAAATGACTCCGGTTGTAAGAATAAGTGCCATGACACTATGTTACCAAAGTACGGTATGAGATTAGTTAATGTTCTTATAGCCTAGCGCATATACACGAGTTTGACTCGGAACATCACGGATTTTAAGTACAGGGTTTTGTTACTTTTTTTTTACCTTAGGGCGCATACGTAAGGTATCGTACCCATAGGGAAAATTGGGACATACAAGTCCCAGAACTGAGAATATTTAAGAAAGTTGAAGTTAAATAGACTCTGATAATGCAAATTGTGGTACAAGTTTTTTAAATTCCAATAAAAATTGTTTGGAATTGACAAAAGTACCTAAGTACGTTTTTTTTTTTTAATGAACGGTCGTTTATATGCGCTAAGTCTTAAAAAGGCAGTTAAAATGACAATAATAAAATCTAGTCTTCAAAATTTTACAAACAGATTTAGATTCAAGACTGAGAACGAATTATATCAACTTATTGAACACATTTTGGTAATTTTTTAAACATTTTTTTTTTGTAAATAAGACATGTTTTGAAAAGTAGGGGTATATAAACTTAAATTATGATTGTTCCTTATCTGTACTTATGTATAACTTAAATGTAATTTATTGTTATTGCGATACGTAAGTATGTTGTTAAAATATAAGGCTTTATTAAAAATCTGTTGTTTTATTACTTTGAAATATCAACGACTAGCTGTGATTTTGTCGTCATGGAGATTCCTACAAGTATCTTATATCACTACACGTCTACATATCTTATGCCACTCGAGAATACCGTGACTTTCCTATCTGTGAAAGATTTTGTAATTCCAGACACAACTCTTTACTAACATTCCACAAAAATGGTTCCTATAAGAATCTCCATGCTGATGAAACCGCGGGGTACAGGTAGTAGTAAATAACATGACTAATATCGCCATCCATAAAACAATATGATATTTAAATCAACCTTCCACAGCGAACGTCTATCAGCGTCATCAACTCTGACACACCCCTGGCTGATCCAATCAGCGCTTTGCACAGAGCTTCACGTTACCAAGTCCAAATTGAAGAGATACGTCATCAAAAAACGGTGGGCCAAGGCAGTATCAGCTGTCATAGCCCTCAAGCGAATGGGAGCCAAGTTTGAAGACCATCATGACGAAAAAGTGGAGAAGAAGAATGGAGAAAATTGATTGGAGAAGGTTTTTTAGTTGAACGCTGATTGGGCAGTGTTGTGAAAAGGCGTAGCTAGGATTGGTTCTCTATTGTGCCAGATAGTTTGGCTCAAATTGGCCCAAATTCTTTGCTAAACAGGACACGGTACCAATTTCAGGGGATCTTATATCACAATCCTGGGTACGCTCATGTTTTATTTAATTTATCAGAAATATCCGTGGACTTAAACTTTATTTCTTTTTTCGATTTCTTAGACCATGTATTTCTCTGCGATATTGCCCAGCGATATTGCTTCTTGACAGTTCTTGTTTTCCTCTCTTTCTTTTCGTCAGTGCCTTTTCGCCCCTTCTTACTCTGATTCAGTACCTACTGCCCCTTGCAATCACGGACTCGCATAGTTGATTTATATTAATACTTAATTTATTTAATACTCAAATATTTCTGCTAAATTAAAGTTACACATTTGTTTTGAAGATGCGTCTGAGGCTGACTTAGATATTATTTGGATTTACACAATTTGTAAGTATCAAAAAAATATGACTGGATTAGATTTTATAAATTGCATAACACTGCTCAATCTTCGACTAAATACAACATAGATTTATTTTAAGCTTACGACAACTGGTTTAACGCACATAATTCGCAAAAATCGCACTATTATATGCATATCTAACATAGTTTTAATTGGTTATATGTATATATAACATATTCGTATACCTACTTAATTATGTTATCGACAGTGTACCTAATCAAATTCTATAGAACGTTGACCTTGCCTTTATTCCGTTAATATTTCTGTTTGATTTTTTGTTTTTTTTTTTTCTTCAATAACCACTTGTTAAGTCGCTAGAGTTCAATGTTGTTTTAGGGATAAATATGAAATAAATGATATGCATAATAGGTAGCCTATTAAAAACACCGCATCATCGTGTTGTTTAGGTAGGTACTTCAAGATAGCCATAAATACGCATATCTAGTTCACTTTGATATAACGAACTTTTGAAATAAAATGAAGGGTCCACTGCAATAATGATGAATGTCCATTGTCGTTTGTTTTAAGATAACTGGGTTTTAAATTTATAATCGGTGTGAAAAAACTCGGACCGGAAGATAATGAAATGTTGTTTATTAAAGTTAAAGTATATGTATTTATTTATTATTTCTTTGACAGCAAGATGGCGGTCAGTGCGAGGCGCCTACGACTGGACATTCATCGTTATTGTCGTGAACACCTGTGACGTTAAGCGTTCTAGCCGTGTAGCCAAAATATTAAAAACGTTTTATCTCGGGACTGTCAGCGATATTGCTAAGTTTGTAAACGCGATTTCATAACTACATAGTCAAGTGACCGAATGGCATTACTGAATAAGAAAAAATGTTTTTTGGACATTCATCATTATTGCAGTGGACCCTTCAAATATTATTTTAGGACAAGATAGTGGCAATTAAAAATTAATATTATTATTTAGACAAAATTCAGTATTAATTAAGTCATGATTTTAAATGCCTGTATAATTTTAATTACCTACCTACGGTAAAATTGGGTAAATAGGGATGCATAGGGTGATTTGTTACGAAGCTTTTAAGTTATGTCCCGATTCGTCCCAGAATCTTTATAAGCACCATTTTACCGTAATGTAGTTTTGCCGATCTAGAGTACATCGAAAAAATTAAGATACATTTGAACCTTTAGAGATAGGTACTTAAGTTTTTGAAGCTATTAGAGGCAGAAAACCTTTGGTTTTACATGACTAAAATGGTGCCAAAATATTTACTAACACTAGGTGTAATGCAGTGCCTATAATAAAAATAATAACTTAATGTAATCTAATAATCTCATTAAGATCTGTATATCAGAAGTATTCTATATTTACATTATTATATTTTTTTTATTAAAATAAGAAGTAAATGGGTTATCCCGCCAACGTCCCAGGCAAAGACGAATGGACTACTCAGCCAATTGGTACAGTCAGCATCGAAAGTCAGTTTAACAATAACATCAACTTACTTAATAACATCAACTTACTTAATTTACTGTCCGTACCTTTAATTACGACCATTGAAATAAATAGGCCTTGTTCATGCAGTGGTACGTCACAGGCTAAAAATAAATAAAAAATACATATAAATAGGTAAATAATGAAAGACATTAACTTCTAACATTAAATCTAAGTTTTGTGCTAATTTAAATTAATATTAATTGCAATCTCATAATATAATATTAGATGTATACCTACATAATTATAATGGTTGTCATCGCCATAATATTTTTTTCTTTATCAGCCATATTTATTTCTATGGAAGTTTAATTTAAAAATATAAATTGTGAAAAACTAAATTGTTTGGAATTGTTTAGTCGTACGTTATATATTGCATTTAATTTTCCAAGTAAATGACTATTATTAAAGACATTGGATTGTGAACGAAATTTTTATAGTAAGTAAGTATAATATTAAATCTTGTTGCATGAATGGCGTATTTTTTTCTTTTTCCTTTATTTTATTGCCGTTTACTGGTTATCTACAACATTTATGTGACCCGTGCATAGGGTTGCCAGGCCATAAAATGCAAAGGCCGGACTGCGCACTATATAAGGCCGGACATTTTGCCCTAAAAGCCGGACATGTTTTTTTTATTGCCAAATATAATGTTTTTACAGCTGGGCTGTTAAAAAAAGAATTTATACGTGATGTAAAGTGAGAATGAGATCGAAGATGGAGTGTGTGTGCCAGATATATGCATATTCGATATTTATTTAAAGATGGACATAATATTTATAATAAAAAAAAAATTTACAAAAAAAAAAACAACCGACTTCCAAAAAAACACTACAAAGTGAAAAATAACTTTAATTTCGGAAGTCGGTGTCTTTGGTTTTTTATTTACTTTCGTTTTTTTTGCCACCGACTTCCGAAATTAAAGTTATTTTTCACTTTGTAGTGTTTTTTTGGAAGTCGGTTGTTTTTTTTTTGTAAAATTTTTTTATTTTTCACTTTTTAGTGGACTGCCTACCCCACACAAATCTGAACACCACTCTGCAAAATAAATTAGAGATCATCCACATAGACTAAATGGGAAAAATACGTATTAAATTATTGAAGCTAACTCAAAAGCCACTCATCAGAACTTGAAGATATTTTTATGCGACCATCTCAGGAGTATACCATTTCAAATAAAAACTTTGCAAAAAGCAAATACGTCGAGCTAAGTCGTGTCAGAAGTTTGGTAGGCGTAGTTTTAGTTGACAACTCAAGTACCTAGCGCAATTTGAATCATTTATAGCCAGAGTGCACATCATGACGATTCCAATAAGCCCAAACACGGCAAGGATACATTGTTTTATTACTGAGTTCCGATGCCTACCTTCCGGCTTCTTCATCAGATCGCTTCGATGGTACCATTTTCATCAGAACCATTTATTTAAAGCTTCGTCATAGTCGCTTAACTATTAGTCGAGATATCTTATCGCCACCCGTGAAATACTTATCATCGTTGAGGAGTTCCCGTGGCTTTCGCCATTCTGACAAAAAGCCTGACAAAAGCCGGACAGGCCGAACACGTACATATTTGGCCGGACGCGACCGCAAAAAGCCTAACATGTCCGGCTAAAGCCGGACACCTGGCAAGCCTACCCGTGCAGCGTGCAGTGTTGTAAGTTTGCAACATTGAGGGAAAACCGGCTGTAAAATTTCTGTTATAGAACACAAGCCTAAGCCCGCGACTTAGTCTGATTCTTGTTAACATAAAGTATATAGGTATATCCTATGACACTCGGTAATACTCGTACCGATCCGTTTCTGAAAATTATTATTAAAATTACTAAAATTTATATAAATTATCGGTGGTTTAGAAGATATACCAGGTTGTACCTAACTGAAAGGTGTGATCAAATTAAGGGTGTAGTACAAACCATCAAAACTGAACAACTTTCTCCATGGAACCAACATCGTAATCGCGAAAAAATAATCAGCCGTCCCTTAATCATTTGCGGCGAGTAGGTAGATACATAATTATGGAAGTTTTTATCAATAATTTTTTCGCAATTCCGATGTTGGTCCTATGGAGAAAGTTGTTCAATTTATCGGTCTGTACCACACCTTTCTGGTACTCTCTTTATACAAAATCACAAATTTGACTTATGTTATTTTACCTACCTCTAACAGCAGCAAACCAATAGCAACCTTTTCATAACGATAATAAAGATCACTGTTATTTTGACATACCTACTTGTCCAATGGCAGCAACCTAATTGCAACGACATTATAGTTCACTGTGATTTTAAGGTTGCTGGGGGTTCTTGTCAATGATAAAATAACTGTGAAAGGACTAGACACAACATCCATTTCGCCAACTAAAGTCCTGAAGTCATTTCAACTAGGTACTGCTGAACTTCTGCCCAGAGGACTATTCGAAGGTGCACGGTTCCCAATACTCTATGGTACACGGGTATATATAATAGTAGTCTATGGTGACCACTGCCAAATTCGCATACGTGATGGTGTCCCTTCTTTAGTAGGAAAGGCTACAACTTAGATAATATACATCTAGATCGATCCACCGCGTGGCCGGTCATGAGACAGCAATATAATACTTTTTCTAGGTTATGTGGTATGTGAAATGAAGTTTAACGTAAGAAATCTTCCATATTTTGGACTGAAACCCATGTCAATGCATTCGCACACAATGCAAAAACTGTCCAAAAAAGTTAAATCAATAGACGCAAGGTAAATTTTGTAACAGTGAAAGCCCTTTGTTTGGCTAACATTCAAAAGTTTGCCAAGCAAAAATACGGCACGCCGTAAGAGACAGAAGATACGATGCTTTGTCTCAATTTTCGTACTAATTTCGTAGGTATATATGCGTCTCACTTCCACACTTCACACTGTAATCATGGCAACGTCTAGCTAGATGTTTAATGTCATTGTGTTACAAGGATATTTTGGCTCCCGAATGACGTTAATATGGGGGCGCTGTCCATTAACATTGTATAGAATTCTAAGTCAATGGTAAAATGTATTGAAAAACAAGATGGCGGCGTTAATTCACTGTCTTCGGTTAGTTCCGATTTTTGATTTTTTGCCGCGTGCCAAAAGATTCTTGTACAGTCGTCGGAACAAATGTTAAGGTACTGTGCTGCCATCTATCGGTTATCACTCATCAGCCTCGTCTCACACAATCACAAAAATATGGTTGTGAGCTGTGGGCGTACTTTATCAATCCATATGACTGACAGGCGATCCAAGACAAGCCACCTAATGAGCGAAGTAAATTGTGAGAAGAGGGGTATCCACCACCTCAGGACTTCTTAAAGCCCCAAGAACACCTGCCTGCCAATCGCGAATTGCAGTAGACATTTGCAAAGCACTGAATCGATTGCGCACCGCGTACCCAAGCAGGGCGCTGCAAACAAACTGGCCAATCGATGTTGGATGGATTGATAATGCCCCATGAAATTATCGATTCATCCCACAACGAGTGCGATTGCGGTGATCCTGAACGGAATACGTCCCACCTCCTAGTGTCCCAAATGTCCGTTTACCTGCACCCTTAACGATCTAATTAACACCTATAGACAGGGTGTAAGGGACAGCCCTCCGCAAACTAACAGGGTGCATTCAGCTCCTCATTTTGAATCATATTCCACCGGAAATTTTCTCAGGAAAATTTTCATTTTTTTCAAAATTTTTTTCAGTTACATTTTCATTATTTCAACGTAAAATTGCATTGTGTTCGCAGCACTCCATTTATGTAAAAAAAACCAGCAATGGATGTTGAAATACTCTAACCAACGACGCGTGAAATCGGCTGTTCACTTTCTGTCTAGCGGGTGGGAAATCATCAAATAACTTCTCCCGCTCTGGGTGGAGCGGAAGGGCGTGTCAGACTTTTACTGACTAAAACCCACCCCCGTGTTCCTTCAGTTGCCTATGCCAGGGCCGCGGTATCTTCTTCAACTTCAAACAACCCGCGACCCCAGCGGACTTTCTGTCTAGCTACAGAGTTCATCGAAGTCACCGCATACCTATTACCTTCCCCTCCCAACCAGTAATAGACGCTCCGATTTGTGCACAAAAACACAAACAAATCAGGTTTATTGGATTCCCTTAACGTTCCCGAAAAAATTTCATGTACCGGTCATCTTAGTATGACATACTGAATTCACCCTATCAGTTTGCGGAGGGCTGTCCCTTACACCCTGTATATGTGGCCACTTACTGGACGCAAACACTGCAAACAGTAGGTATATTATGCAACATAGATGTATCGTCGAAACGAAAAGAAGATCCCACATTACTGAATCATTTTATTTAGTTTATCCATAGTAACCCCTATCATAACATTGCCCGTCGTCGACCTACGGACAGGCAGATCGCGCGCGTTCCCGCGCCGCGCTGCGTGTGGCTGACACTGGCTTGGCCACCATCAGGGATTTTACTTTTGATAACACAAAGATTTAGTCGTTAATTAGTCGAAATTTGTCGCCAAATATCAGAATTTGTCGGTCACTGGTTCAAAAGTTATAAGGGGTCATTGGTGGCCGATCTGGAGAGTCTCCCCAGCTTGGCCACCTTTATATCTCAAAAACTAGGGCACCTAGCGAAGATCTGTTTTCTCCCAGATTTAGTCGCTAATTAGTCGAAATTAGTCGCCAAGTCACAGATTTAGTCGGGTCTTAGTTTAGAAGATATAATGAGTTCAATTTTTAAGTATAGACCAAGAGCTAGATTGAAGAGTTTACGATAAAATCTTTGATCTAGCTCTTGGTCTATACTTAAAAATTAACTCATTGTATTTTCTAAACTAAGACCCGACTAAATCTGTGACTTGGCGACTAATTTCGACTAAATCTGGGAGAAAACAGATCTTCGCTAGGTGCCCTAGTTTTTGAGATATAAAGGTGGCCAAGCTGGGGAGACTCTCTCCAGATCGGTGTGGCTGACACTGGCTTGGCCACCATCAGGGATTTTACTTTTGATAACACAAAGATTTAGTCGTTAATTAGTCGAAATTTGTCGCCAAATATCAGAATTTGTCGGTCACTGGTTCAAAAGTTATAAGGGGTCATTGGTGGCCGATCTGGAGAGAGTCTCCCCAGCTTGGCCACCTTTATATCTCAAAAACTAGGGCACCTAGCGAAGATCTGTTTTCTCCCAGATTTAGTCGCTAATTAGTCGAAATTAGTCGCCAAATATCAGAATCCGTCGGTCACTGGTTCAAAAGTTCTAAGCGTTTCCAGGTAGCCGATCTGGAGAGAATCTCCCCATTTATATCACAAAAACTAGGACACCTAGCGAAGATCTGTTTTCTCCCAAATGTACTCGCTAATTAGTCGCAATTTGTCGCCAAGTCACAGATTTTGTCGGTGTGTAATTAAAAAGATATTAAAGAATTCAATTTCTCCATACATTGGTACATACAACCAAGTACAAAATATTTTAAGTAGTTTCTAGAAAGTATCTATGATGTTCTATAAGGTGGAATGTTTGTTTCGATTTATATTAATATGAAGTTATTCTATAAGTAATTAAAATTTAAATCCACCAAAGGAAAGCTGTATCATTACCTAGAAACAGATCTACAATAAATAGAATGTAATTATTTATTGAACAAAATGTAGTGCACATTTCGCTGGCAGATAGATCGCTGCGCTCCGTTTCATTTAAGGTAAGTAAGAAAGAGATAGATGCGCGTGTACAGACGAGCTACTTAGAGCGAGTTGCCCGTGACGTAAGTTAAAGCTAGTTTACAGTGGGATTTATTATGAATAGTTAGGAACTGGTGTAATAACGGTTTTGTAATCAATTAATGTGGGTTTCCGTGTGAGTGTGCGTTTCGTATGTATTTTTCCTTATAAACATAACTGTGTAAAGACAAGATAAACAGAAGAAGTCCTTGCGTAAGTTTGAAATTATATGCTTAGTGCATAGACTTATAAAAAAAGATGGACTCCGCGCTGCGCATATCGAAAGTGAAGCACAGTAAGTATGCCGGGACCGTTTGTACAAACACGCCTCGCGCACACATTTACATCATAGTATGCCGACCGGCCGCCATTACGTGACACGAGCGACGGCGTCTTTGCAGGTACTCAAATCACGCACACATAGATCGGTAGGGTGCTTCACTTTCGATATGCGTGGCGCGGAGTCCATCTTTTTTTATAAGTCTATGGCTTAGTGTGTTAAACTCTGAACGCAATAAAATATAGTAAGTAAAATAATCTAGCAATTTAATTTTCAGTTATTAGGTAATTTGAGAAAATACCCTTAGATGAGATATTTTTATTCAAAAAATAGCTATTTACTTACCTAGATAGATCTCACATTCGTACATAGCCATGGTTTACGTATGGCTGCAGCTGACCTACGTAAACATGGCTAGATATGATTAAATTCTATACCTATTTACGAAACTTAAAATTCCACGCAAATTACCTAGTAGGATTTCTAGTACTATTTTATATTATGAAATGGGTCAGCTCTTGACCTTGATCTCGCCTGATGGAAAGCGATAGGTAGATGAGATCTAGGATGGAGCGAGCGTACCCAGAAGGTGTTTGTTAAATTTAAGGTACATTTATACTGCCTCTGTGGTGTCTCAGGGACGCGTTTGTTACGCGAGGTTACGTATGATGACGATGATGATGGGTTCAATTCTGGGCCGGAAAGTGTCTTTGTGGTTTTCACATAAAAAACGTAGCTGTAGGTGTGTACCTCTATTATTAAACAACATGAAACATAATAAAAGCAGAAGGGTAATAAGTTTTGTTTACAAAAAGTAAACTGAGCGATCTTCACGAACGCACACAATTACCTACAGGCACGTAACAATGGACATACTCAACTACTAAAATATTACGAAAAAAGATTATGTACGACTACTTCCTTCCTTCCATATTTTCTCTCTATACCGCAAATACAAAAATGAGGGAAAGAGCGAGATAGAACGAGGTTGTCACCTGCTGCGCATTAAGCTACTGACAGACGGTGCTCATTACTAGCACGAAAGCATGCTTTTATTGAGCAAGTGCTCATTTGTAGCATGTGTGACTAGTAATGAGCATGCTTATTTCTAGTATGTTTTCGAGTAAAGCTACTGACAGACAGCGTGCTTATAGGCATGCTTTTTATGAGCACGTGTCAGTACCTTTACCGGCGCGTCGGCGTTTACGCCGCTCAAAGTATGTACTTAAAATAAATAGGTAAATAAACAAACTTGCTCTAAAATATAAGGATTTTTTCTTTAGTCATCCACCGGGAGTAGGTACAGTGAGTGTTTGTTTCTGTAAATTAAGCCCGTCACAGACGTAGCTATAATATAATATATTAATATAATTCATAGCAAGGCATATTACGATATATTTTCTATAGTAATCTTCGAGTGACCATAGACTCAGCAATATGATTAAGATTACTATAGAAAATAAATCGTAACATGCCTAATATTAATATAAAAATATTAAAATGTTAAATTATCAGGGTTGGTAATTTCTACCAACCCTGATAATTTAAGATTTTGCCTAAAATATTACAGCAAAAATAATACGATGACTGTAACTATAGCTAATGATTTTGTAGTTATCAGCAAACTTCATTTAAATACAAACTTAGTTATTTGGTCTCAAAAAACAACGTAATTGGACTTTATTGATATCAGTAGGTACTCATGTCGGTGGCATGTCATTTCGCTACCGATATCTGTCGGTGACATGTCGTCGAGTAGGTTTCGGGCAAGGTCGTCCAATGAAGAATCACCCATTGTAATTTTTATTGAGTTATAATAGTACCTACATAGACTTATAAAAAAAGATGGACTCCGCGCCGCGCATATCGAAAGAAAGTGAAGCACCGTACCGATCTATGTGTGCATGTTTTGAGTACCTGCAAAGACGCCGTCGCTCGTGTCACGTAATGGCGGCCGGTCGGCATACTATGATGTAAATGTGTGCGCGAGGCGTGTTTGTACAAACGGTCCGGCATACTTACTGTGCTTCACTTTCGATATGCGTGGCGCGGAGTCCATCTTTTTTTATAAGTCTATGAGTACCTAGGTATCTTTAAGTATGTACACTAATTTTAAAGTAATAAATAATTTTATATTTCGACAATATAAGTTTTATTATTCTAACCTTAATTAGAGCCATATGCTCATATTAGGTATCTAAGAATATACATCTTCGATTTAAGATTATTAGGTATGTATTTTTTTGTAACGTATTGTATATTTATATGCGTCAGAACCGCGGGTGTACTTTTCAGATGCACCTAAATTTATTGCAATTATTTGGTACCTTCCGTGTACCTTTACGTACCTCTCTTGAAAATCTGTGTACCTACACCCGTACAATGATATTTTAAAAATTAGGTACACCCGCCATCCTGATGTCAGAACCGCGGGTGTACTGCTAACCAATGTATGTTGCTAAGTACACTCTTTAAGTAGATTTGGTACCTCTTGTGTACCTGCAGAAACAAGTATTAAAAAAACAAAATACTGTCAGGTTGCTGCGAAAAGTAAAAAAAACAATCTTCTTTCTTTGACGTTGTTATGATTTAAATAAAAAAAAAAACAATCTTCAGTATTAATAACGTAAGTTAAATATTTTTAAAACCTATTAGAAAAACAAACAAGTTTGCCTATTTTAGAATTTTGAACGATTTATAGAATTCAGATATTTCTCAGTGTTTTCAGAATCGAAATGAAACAAGAGAGAGTTTTAAAGGTTTTTTTTCATTAATTTTAATGGTAACGAAATAAGTAATGATTAATATAAATAACGCATTGATTCCATGTGCATTTAACTCGGCCAAATAATTTGTTACAAGACTTATATAAGGTAATCTATTTTGTAAGTACAAACATTTTAAGGATAGATTCATTAACCCCTCAAGTGTCGACTGCACCCCGTGTGTGCATAAGAAAAACTGTTTTTTTGTTAGGTATATAAGCATATATCACATATATATAAATGTAGAAAAACATCATCCGATGGAAAACCAATCATCATCATTAGTTGTGAACCTATGGAGTTCGTAGCTAACCCCCCCTCTCCCCCCGCGTGTCAAATGCACCCAAAGTGTGCAAAAGGACAAAACTTTACATAATAGGTATATAAGCTTAGATCACATATACAGGGTGAAATTGAATAGATGCGACAAAATTTAAGGGCGTGTTCTACGCATCAATATGAACAACTTTTACTATGGGACCAAACCTGAAATCGCGAAAAAAAAATCAGCTGTTCAGTACATTTTGACGAATTATGCGAACATTAAATGTACTGAACAGCTGATTTTTTTTTCGCGATTTCAGGTTTGGTCCCATAGTAAAAGTTGTTCATATTGATGCGTAGAACACCCCCTTAAATTTTGTCGCATCTATTCAATTTCACCCTGTATATAAACGTAAAAAAACATCATCCGATGGAAAAAATATCATTATCAGTAGTTGTGAACCTATGGGGTTCGCAACTAACCCCCAACCCTCCCCACTCGCTGGTGTTTTGGGTCTAAAATTAGCCAAACTCAGACACTTGAGGGGTTAACTTAAGATAAACATTTCTTGAAAAAATCATAAATTTCTATACGCTAGTTTCCAAGAAAAACACCAAAAACCATTTTTGTTTAAAAAGTAAAATTCAACACCCCGTGTATAACGGGGAATTCCAGCTAACGTACTTTATGGCAGATAACAAAGGCGTCGCGTTGTTTACCTAAAACCCCGTGGCGGCGCGCATCCCCCGCTTCGCCCCTGCCGCACACCGTTGCGCGGCCAGCCAGCATTCGACGCGGGAGCGGCTTCTAGTTCGCTAAAGTCATTTCACTGATAATGTGCTATCGACGGATGAGTGCACATTTACGCGCGAGGGACTATGTAATGTGCATAATGCGCATGCATTACTGGTGCGATTACAATCGAACGAGTGATTCGGCCGGACCACTTCCAACACCGTTTCAGTGTGAATGTGTGGGCAGGACTCTTGAACGGCCAATTATTAGGACCCGTTTTTCTGGATCGACTGACTGCGGACACGTATCTTCAGTTCCTCCAGCGAGACCTACCAGAGCTACTGCTGGATATACCTGTGTTGTACCGCAGGTAAGTACATGTACTACCAGCACGACGGCGCACCGGCTTACTTCAGTGTGCGGGTACGCACCTACTTGGATGAGGCGTTCCAAGGGCGATGGATTGGGCGCGGTAGCGTTATCCGCTGGCCGCCACGCTCACCTGATTTGACGCCAGTGGACTTCCACGTGTGGGGTCGGGCCAAAGACCTAGTGTATGGGAACGAACCGTACATTAGATGAATTACGTGCGCGAATTGTGAGTGCATTTGACGTGATGTCCAGTTAACAGCAAGTGCTTACTGAAGTGCGGAGGCATTGTCTCGATCGCGCTAGACAGTGTGTGCGTCTACAAGGGCGTCACGTCCAACAATTGATGTGATATGTGTAAATAACTAGTAAATTGTGTAAATAAGTGTAAATCTGATAGTGAATTTTGACTTTTAAACACGCCAAGTTAAAAAATAAAAAATAATTGGCGAGTTTTATTTGTTATTTTGTTTTATTTATTTGTATTATTACTTAGGATTAATTTCCACTGAACGTAACGTTTACGTTACAATTTGATTCCTGCATTACAAAGGCAGTCTTACACCAGTCAGTAGAAACATTTTAAATGACTGTTAGTAAAATTGTTAATATCTGTCATAAAAAAACAATAGCTCCACACTGATCTGCTTCGATTTATTGGAAATATCTCTACCAAAGATAAGCGCAAATTTTGCTTTCGTTTATTGCAGCGGAATATTAATAGCGTTGCTCGAGGTGGAGACAAGATCCTAGACGAATAGGTAGGTACCTACTAAGAAAGAAAGTCATAAATAACGGTTTGCAACATGTGCAGCAAGCGGGGAGCGTCAAATGCACTCACAATTCGCGCACGTAATTCATCTAATGTACGGTTCGTTCCCATACACTAGGTCTTTGGCCCGACCCCACACGTGGAAGTCCAATGGCGTCAAATCAGGTGAGCGTGGCGGCCAGCGGATAACGCTACCGCGCCCAATCCATCGCCCTTGGAACGCCTCATCCAAGTAGGTGCGTACCCGCACACTGAAGTGCGCCGGTGCGCCGTCGTGCTGGTAGTACATGTACCTGCGGTACAACACAGGTATATCCAGCAGTAGCTCTGGTAGGTCTCGCTGGAGGAACTGGAGATACGTGTCCGCAGTCAGTCGATCCAGAAAAACGGGTCCTAATAATTGGCCGTTCAACAGTCCTGCCCACACATTCACACTGAAACGGTGTTGGAAGTGGTCCGGCCGAATCACTCGTTCGATTGTAATCGCACCAGTAATGCATGCGCATTATGCACATTACATAGTCCCTCGCGCGTAAATGTACACTCATCCGTCGATAGCACATTATGCTGGCTGGCCGCGCAACGGGGTGCGGCAGGGGCGAAGTGGGGGATGCGTGCCGCCACGGGGTTTTAGGTAAACAACGCGACTTCTTTGTTATCTGCCATAGAGTACGTTAGTTGGAATTCCCCGTTATACACGGGGTGTTGAATTTTACTTTTTAAACAAAATGGTTTTTGGTGTGTTTCTTGGATGTTTTGCTTGGAAACTAGCGTATAGAAATTTATGATTTTTTCAAGAAATGTTTATCTTAAGTTAATGAATCTATCCTTAAAATGTTTGTACTTACTAATAGATTACCTTATATAAGTCTTGTAACAAATTATTTGGCCGAGTTAAATGCACATGGAATCAATGCGTTATTTATATTAATCATTACTTATTTCGTTACCATTAAAATTAATTAAAAAAACCTTTAAAACTCTCTCTTGTTTCATTTCGATTCTGAAAACACTGACAAATATCTGAATTCTATAAATCGTTCAAAATTCTAAAATAGGCAAACTTGTTTGTTTTTCTAATAGGTTTTTAAAATATTTAACTTACGTTATTAATACTGAAGATTGTTTTTTTTTTATTTAAATCATAACAACGTCAAAGAAAGAAGATTGATTTTTTTACTTTTCGCAGCAACCTGACAGTATTTTGTTTTTTTAATACTTGTTTCTGCAGGTACACAAGAGGTACCAAATCTACTTATAGAGTGTACTTAGCAACATACATTGGTTAGCAGTACACCCGCGGTTCTGACATCAGGATGGCGGGTGTACCTAATTTTTAAAATATCATTGTACGGGTGTAGGTACACAGATTTTCAAGAGAGGTACGTAAAGGTACACGGAAGGTACCAAATAATTGCAATAAATTTAGGTGCATCTGAAAAGTACACCCGCGGTTCTGACGCATATAGTATTTTAAACATTTTTCTAAAGGTACGATAATTTTAAAACGTATTAGGGTAAATCATATATTCTTATTTCGGCAACAGAAGTTTTATTATTCTAACGTAAATTAGAGCCTAACGTTATAATTTGGTAAAACAGTTGCATGCGACTGTACATCTTGACACCAAATAGACCAAGAGCAAGGTTTAATGTTTTCAAAGAAATTGAAGCCACTCCAACCTAGTAATTTATAAAACATAAAAACATGTATTTAATTGAGAATTTGTCTCTCTCTGACATTTCTAAGGAGTTTAGACCAATATAACTAGAATAATTCTAGTTATATTGGTCTAAACTCCTTAATGTATAATGTGTAATATAATAATATAATTATTATATTACACATTATTAATAGAAATATTTTTTCTTAGCAATTTTTCGTAAATTCTTCGATCTAGCTCTTGGACAGTGGATCTTATCTTAGAACCAAGTGGAATAATAAGTGCCAGAAGAATTTCCAATTTTGAGAGGAAATGCACGTGGGTACGTGGTCGTACTTTCAAATTCTTTATCGTTTGAAGTTTCGTGTCTACTAACTGAAACCCTCATTGGTTTCTTCTTTTCAAATAAAAAAAAAAAGTACGAATTAGTTGTGTCCAGTTGGGCCACGGTGCACCAACATCTTTAACAAATAAAACAAACCAAAAACTTTTTATACTTTTTTTTATTTTTAAAAACACGCAATGATATTGCATTCCTGGGTCCACAGCAATGCAATACCATACCGTGGTACCAAAGATGGTATTAACGGTAAGATTTCTGGTAGCGTGCGCGCGCACCTGGACCACCAAACTTCTTGGGCTCGCAGCGACGAGGGTCGGCGACCAGCAAACTCCTATCGTACTGGACGAGGATGTCCTTGATTTCCTTCTTTGATGCCTCGTCTACATCTGGAATGAGATAGGAGATTGTTTAAAATAATGCTTTCTAGATTAGGAAAATGTAACCAAGTTATTGATAAAAGTTGACATTAACGCACTTTAGGGGGCGTTAATTACGCGATTTTTCGAAACCTTGGCGAGTTGTCATGTGATTTGACCCCCCTCCTTATCTCACGTGAGATTTTTCAAACTGGGTATTTTTTGTGTAAACAGGTATGTTAATCTGTGCAGCAGTAGTTTGTTGCGAAAAAAAATCACAGTATGCCAAGACTCCCTTTGACCCACGTGAGATTCGGCTCGACCCAAAAAGTCTCACGTAATTATTGAACACCCCCTCTTACAAGAAAAAAATTGTCCAAATATTTTCTTTTAACAAATAAAACATGAGTTGGTATTCTAATAAATAAATGTTGTGTACATTTCAAACTAGCAAGTTATTGAGATACATTGCTGCTTGGTAAATGTCACAGTTGATCTACCCTCCCTGAAATGACTGAGTTACATTTGGGCAACACAGCTTTGGAAGAAGGGATAATTCTGATACCTACTAAAAATAGCCAAATTATTTTGACAAAGTAGCCTTTTTTGCTAGTATCACAAAACAAAAAAAATTTCAAAATAATGAAAATTATTAGTTTGTTTATACTTACATTTCTGGTAGAAAGCGATAAGTGCCTTAGAGATAGCTTGTCTGATAGCGTACACCTGGGCGACATGACCACCACCCTTAACAGTGACTCTGATGTCAACACCGGAGAATTTCTCCTGTAAAAGTAATAATAATATTTTATTAGTATTGTACTATGTGATAAGGAGAAATGTAGAAAGTTTATGAATGAAATGGATCAGATTGGATCTTTACTACACATCCATAGATGCTCAGGTTCGGAATAAGTGTAATCATCATTTAAAAGTTAGAAGAGCTAATATTTTTACTCACTGGTCTCACCCAGTAGCCTCAGTATAATATTTTTTTAAGATCTGGGTTTGTGTTAGTTTAACATAATTAGTTAAGACATCACAAAATTGAAATTGTTATAAAACTGATAGAACAAAATATGTTATGTGGGTAAGTTGTAGAAATAGCAATGCACAACAACTAACTAAAACAAAATCAGTGCAAACTTGGCAAGCAACCTAGTATTACTTTACTACAAACATGAGCAAACTAAAGAATGTGAAATAAACATGCAAATGAAATGAATGAGTGTGCTTAGATAAAATAACAAATGCCATGATTTTAAAACTGAAGCTCTTGGTAGTCTATGGAAAGAGAAAAGGCATAAGATTTGAGGGTGCAGCTGTGCTTAGTTACCATATATTTTGTGATGTTGTCAACACTCACTGTTACGTCATTATAGTGAGACTAACATCTTGATTATTTAGAGACTGTGTTAGAATATTATAATGTTTTCAGATTCTGTCATAATAATTGTTTTGATGAAATTTCTTAATCAAAATGTTAGTTCCATTTTACGCCACGCCTATTCTCTTCCCGCACAGACTTTAAAATCTTGTTTCAGAATTGATAACAGCCAGCAACAAAGTACAATTGACTAAATATGCATGTAAAAACTAGAAAAATCTTAAAATTTTTTTCAGTACCAATCTAATTCTACAAAACATGCATGAACTAAACTAAAAGCAAAATTACCAGAATATTGTGTTAAATAACAATATTATTCAAATTGACTGGATTTGGATGTAAAAACAAATGTTATTGAGTTATACAAAACATACAAGAAATGCAAAATGAACTTTTACATTAGTGCTGATAAAATGAAAAGTACACGTAGGTGTTCAAACATCAATAAATATTTCTGACCTTGCCGAGCAGTAGGATGGGCTCCTGCAGTTTGTACTGCAGCAGACGGGGCTCCACCAGGTCGAGGGGGCGACCGTTTACGCGCAACACACCGTGTCCACGTTTACAGTAAGCCACAGCCGTGGCAGTTTTCTAAAACACAAAATTCATTAAGATGAAGTCATGAAAAAATTATTCAACATGGTACAAAAAAATTGTGCATGTTCCAAGCTAAACTCTTATTGGTGAAAATGGTGTAGTTAAGGATACAGTTCAGCTGTAGAGTTAATTATTATGTCTGAAAAAAAAACATTTTTTTTGAGAGGTTATGTTGGTCAAAAAGTATTAACAGAGCGACTTGAATCAGAGTATTATTTAAGAAATACGGTCAAAGCTCAGATCAGTAATATTGCTATAGATTAAAGAGAGATTGGACCACTGTGATGGCCAAGCCAACGGAAAAGGAAACGGTGATGCATCCAATGATGCCCGCATACAAGATACCACATTATTGCGGATGGAAAGTTTGTATTTCAATTGTTTTACCACTAATCTCGTACCGCACACTGGGAACGGGGTAAAAATATGGACTAAATAACCAAAATAATCACTTAGAAATCGGCACAAACACGTGGAATGATCAAACACTACTAACCTTGCGGCCGAATACTTGGACGGCCTGGATAGGTTCACGTCGCGCCTGAAACACAGGTAAGCAGAAATCGAATGAGAATCAAATCAATTTAGAAGGTTTGGTAAAGAAAGTACTAGTAAAATTTGATAATTACAGAGCGCAAATCTTCACGCACCTCCTGCGGGGCAGCCATTTTGACAGAGAAAGACTGAATGAAATATGAATGAATTGATTGTCAGAGAGTAAACTTTATGGTTGAACGAATGACAAATAAAAACCGGAACTTGTCAAACAAAGAAACAAGATAGGCATTCTCGTCGGTTTTACTGAATTCTACTACCCCGACATCTGTTGGGCAGTAGTAAAAGTTTTTGATTAAAAAATTCTGACTTGACGCGCTACCATCTTAGTGTATATATTTATAGCTAGATGGCGCTATAGTTTTTTTTGTACACATATTTGCTACTAGATGGCACTAAAACGCATACATGTTCACGCTATACGTTCTGAAAGGTTGATGAGTCAACTAGCCCATCCATCACGCATAGCAAAGCGGCGCGCCAAGCTTGTTTTGTATTCGTCGAACGTAATTGCTGAGGTGGAGTCGTGCGGAATGTGCGACAGTAGTGCACGATCACGACAATGCGCCGCGAAAAACTCTAACTTGCAAACATTCCCGCGCTAGTGCATTTTATCTTGGAACAAAACAGTGTGAATATTGATAGTGTACGAGAGAAATTTTGTGAATATTGTATTGTTTATGTAATAAACAGTTTGTGTAATATTTGAACTGGATTTATTGTGATTTACCTGTGCGAGTAAGAACATAAATATTGAGAATTTGGAGGTAAGTTCGAAAATGTTTTAATATCAATTAATTAGTTAAATATACGTGAATTATTTAGCATTATTACAGCAATATCTTTTAGGTATTTACAGTTTTTTAAAAGTACCAACAAACTGTCGAAATTTTATAAAACTTTTTTTTACAATTAAGTACCAAAATGACAAAAGTTCCTATAATGGAGGTAAGTACCTATGCAGTTTCATTGCAGGATACCTACTGTGAAAGTGTGAATTGATTAATGGGACGGTTGGTTAATGGGACGATTTTTATGACTAAATTAAATTCCCAGAACCTAAGTAGGTACTACATAATGTAAACGTTAAAAGTGTTTTTAGATCAAATCAATAATTCTTATGCACACAAGTCAAGTAGGTACAAGTGTAGATACTTACAGTGAGACTTGTACACTTTTTATCACTTACTTTTTATTGACTTTATGCGTCATAAAAAAAAAAAACAATATGAATCATTCAAGAATGTTAGCCACAAGCTTACGTAGTAGCCGCTGGGGTCGCGGGTTGTCTGAAGGGGTTACCGCGGCCCTGGCATAGGCAACTGAAGGAACACGGGTGGGTTTTAGTCAGTAAAAGTCTGACACGCCCTCCCGCTCCACCCAGAGCGGGAGAAGTTATTTGATGATTTCCCACCCTCAAAAAAAAAAAAAAAAAAAAAAAAGCTTACGTAGTAGGCAAGAAACGAAGTACAATATCCAGGAAAAAATAGAAAAATGGGAATTTAAGTATGTCAAAGTAATTCATTGGATAAGTGGTAAAACCAGTGGGTAGTAAATAGGATGTTTTTCAAATAAATAACTTACAATATGTGACGACGATATCTGGCTGTAAAGCCACATTGCAAATGTAATTCATGCCTGCTGAGTACAACTTACTAGCTGTTTGTTGCCCGCGACTTCATCTGCGATCCAGGATGAGAAGTAGCCTAGATATCAATATGTCCTTCGCTAGGTCATGGTCTACCCATGTGCCAAATGTCATCCAAATCCGTTCAGCCGTTTTAGCGTGAAAGCAAACAACAAACAAACTCACTTTCGCATTTATATTATATTTTAGGGTAACTACATAATTAAGCTCGAGGAGCAAGAGGAGCTCGTGGCTAAGTAATAACAGCCGCACGGGTCGATCCATGAGGTTAAGCTACGCTTGCCGGGGTTGGTCAGTGGATGGGTGACCATCTTTTCATACCGAGACTCCTCCGTGCCTCGGAAAGCACGTTAAGCCGTTGGTCCCGGCTGTCATTCGTGGATCTTTGACAGTCGTTACGGGTCGTCAGAAGCCCGAAAGTCTGACAACCAGTCTTACCAAGGGGTATCGTATTACCCAGTTACTGGGTTGTGGAGGTCAGACAGGCAGTCGCTCCATGTAAAATACTGGTATTCAGCTGCATCCGGTTAGACTGGAAGCCGACCCCAACATAGTTGGGAAAAGGCTAGGCAGATTGATTGATTTTGGTAACTACATAATTAACTGGAGAGTGAGCAAAAGTGCAGTTTCTGTACACCCAAGATATGCCCGGACCAAGGAAGAATCGCATCAATTACCGACTGAGATTCTTATAGTTTGCATTCGAACCCAGGAACTCGCGCACCACCGTGCGCCTATCTTTCGACTACTGAACCTACGGAGAGTAACATATACTTATTTAAGGCTGCGTTGCTGATACCACCTACTTACATTGCGTTTTTAGGGTTCCGTAAGGTAACCCTTATAGGATCACTTCGTTGTCCGTCTGTCTGTCTAGCAACCCCACTTCGAATTTTTAAGACCCCCTTTCAGTCAATGACGTTGCTTTCAGTCCCTGTTGCAAAAATATATGTACCTATGTATATTTTTATTTTTATTTCTTTCTTATTTGCAAAATAGTTGGGCAAACTTCATCTAAAACTGTTCCAAATTTCAAGTTGATAGCATTAGTAGTTCTTGAGATATCCAGCTGTGACAGACAGACTGAGTCGCACCATAAGGGTTCCTTTTTACCATTTTGGTACGGAACCCTAAGTACGGCCAATTGTAATGCGACATATTTTGATACTCGCAAGTAAATCAAAACCTATGGGGTAGGTACTTCCCGGAAAGGAAAAAGTTCGAAAATTGTTAATTTGTAATTTTATCGAATAACAAAACATTTTTTTGGGATTACAGTGTTAACTTTGTTTTAGGGATAAATTCACTTCAACTACGGAGCCCTTCATTGTGCGTGGTCCGACACGCACTTGGCCGGTTTTTTTTTAAAGTATGATTTATTAAATTAATAAATCAATAATTTAATATACTAATGATAACTATAAATATTGCATCCTAAATCCTTAGAGCCTATTTAACGATGTCCGAATAGCGACTACTCACCGAATAAATTCAAAAATGGAACAGAATTTGTATGAAATTATCTGCCAAGTAAGTTAATTTGAACTTAATAGTAGGTGGTGAAACAGGCCCTAAAATATAACTTTGAGTAACATTACTGCAGAGCTTAAAGATGGCTGCATATCAGTTTATCAGACAAGCAACAACGTTCCTCATACTGAAATATAAGATAACATCAAAAACATAACGTTTTCCCTAAATCTAATCTCCGATTGTTCACCAGTTCAATTCAATCAAAATTAGTTATAAATATCGGTCAGTCGGTCTTTTACGTGATTCATTTTTTTGTACCGTAAAAACTATAGTTGCCTACTACCAACAGTTACCTACTTACCGCAAAATTATTTACCTGTCGTTTTCCTCGTACCCATCCTAATTCCTACCTTTAGGTAAGTTCTCAGAGTAGAAGCTAAGCTAGGCCTCAACAAAATCTTGAGAAGTCCTAACTGACTGACTGATTGACAGACTGACTCATCAACGCCCCGCCCAAACCCTTGGACATATAAAGCTGAAATTTTGCACAGAAGTTCTCTTTATAATGTAGACAAGGAATAAGGAAGGAATTCCCGGTAGCACGTTCCCGTGGGATATTTTCCGACATACACGCGGGCGAAGCCGCTGGTAAAAGCTAGTATAACATATTCATTAGTGATTCGAAATTCTTCGACCAATCTTCTAGGAATTTCATCCCAGAGCATTTTTACCTCGAAAATTACATCCTTAGGCTTAAAAGAATTTTTGTCTACCCTGATGGAGTCACAAACAAATGCTAGATCATCCAAACTGTTACGATTTACGAACATTAACATATAATTAACATGTATTATGTGCTATTAACATGCATAGTATGTTCACGTCTCAATTAGGGCCCCCATCACTAAGTTATGTAACAAAACTAGTCCAACACAACAAACATTAATTTCCATAGTTTCATAATTATTATAATTACTTGTCAAAATAAATTAAAATAACCAGCTATGCAACGCATCTACGATTCCAAGTCGGTGCTTATCAAATATCGTCAAATATGTTTGGATTTTGAAAGTGTAATAAATTATAGGATTTATATTTACTTCCGTCGTCAAATGTAACGGTTTAGTAGAAGATTATCTAAGCACATTAAAACGAATGTCACATTATTTAAATAATCTAAATAAATAAATAAATCAATTTTATTGACACACACAAGTTACAAATTATACAAACAAGAAAACAAAAAAAAAAAAAACATTGAGCATAGTTGGAACAAAACTAGAAGAAGCCGTGGGCCCCAAACTAGGCATAGCCTGTATCTTGGTGGCCCAATATAGACAGTAAAAGCAGATTGAATAACTGACTGTTCAGCGTGACACAGCACTACAAGATACAAGAAACAGTTAAATTTGAAAATTATAAATAAACAATAAAAATAGTAATAATATCAATCTTGCAGTCAATAAAATGAACATTAAAACAAAAAATCAAAGAGAAGAAAAACATGCGTACTTCAAAAAATTCAAATTATTCAAATTAAAATTATCAGTAATAAACAATAAAAATAATAATAATATCAATCTATGAACATTAAAACAAAAAATCAAAGAGAAGAAAAACATGCGTCATTCAAAAAATTCAAATTATTAAAATTAAAATTATCAGTAAGCATGATTGCAATCAAATAAAAGTCAAAAATCATTCAGAAATAAAATAAGAATTAACAATCAATAAAATTAATATTCAAAACAAAAGAACCAAAATTAAATTAAAGATAAGATCAACATGCGAAATTATAAACATCATCAAACATGATGGTATCATTATGGCATGTCTTCGAGAGTGTGCGTGCGTGTGAGTGTGTGCATTATAGTATTTAATTAACTGTTACGTCACATGCATCCATACGATACAAGAAATGGAAAATGGTACAAAAGAATAATTAAATATAAAAAGCCTCATTAACTGACATCAAATTAGCTTTTGCTCTAGGGAAACTCGGAAACTCCTGTCAAAAAGAAAAGTTAAATTTTGAAGGTGTAGTCTGTAGTACTACACTGTTTTCACGAGAAAATTCGCGCGTAGCAACTAGGGGGTAATAGGTACTAGACGTACGAAGATCCAAATCCAAGGATGACATCATTTAAAAAAAAAAAAATTTATATCCAATGTTGAGTGATAAATTCTTTTCAAATACGGAACCCTTCATTGTGCGTGGTCTAACACGCACTTGTCCGGTTTTTTCTTATATTCTCTTCCTTTTCCAATGGGTTTCATCTTACATTTCTTTTTCACTTTTTACCATTTTGAAAGGCTTTTCTGCACTGGTCTACTAGCCTAGACTTATACTACAAACTAACAAAATAAATTGTCTATCAAGCAAACTTTTTAATTCGGATGCGTTTATCGGGCGACCGTTGTGTGACCGAGAAAGAGAGAACATGTCGAAGTAGACACGGCTTCCTGTCGATCGCACACTTCACGTAATACGGTCACGGATAATCCATTTTAGGCTTAAATGGGCTGAAGAAATGTGTCTACGATAGTTTCTGCGCTGGGTTCGTTGAAAATGTTGTCCATGGGTTATGATAATGCACCAACCATACACCCTGGGGCCTATTTAATAAAACTGACAGGCGACAATCCGACAAGTTTTTTTTTCATAGTTTCCTGCTTTATCAATTACACAGCACATCATCTGCCTAGCCTTTTCACAACTATGTTGGGGTCGGCTTCCAGTCTAACCGGATGCAGCTGAATACCAGTATTTTACAGGTCCTACCCAAGAACAGTTACCTACTGGGTAATACGATACCCCTTGGTAAGACTGGTTGTCAGACTTTCGGGCTTCTGACGACCCGTAACGACTGTCAAAGACCCACGAATGACAGCGGGGCCAACGGCTTAACGTGCTTTCAAAAGCACGGAGGAGTCTCGGTAGGTACCTAAGTAAAGATGGTTCGTCCACGGACCAACCCCGGCAAGCGTAGCTTAACCTGAAGGATCGACGGCTGTTATTACTTAGCCACGAGCGCCTCCTAGTTAAACACACAGGAAGAATTTAATAGATCTAGATATTTCTTAGTAACAAAAACTTGTGGCAGTAAAATTAAACATGTAAAAAATGTATAAAAAACATTTATTCCTTATGTCTAGGCATGATGTGTGGTTCTTAGAAGACAATGTGGAGCTAATAATAGTTAAAATATAAGGAAAATTAATAAATAATTACATTTATTATTGTCTGTTTACTTCGTTTTAGACATTCCTACCTAAGGATTGTAATAAATAAACTTTACATTATGTGTGGCATGCATGCCTCGTTGGTGTAGTGGTCGCTGAGCTGTACTGAGTATGAGGCCCTGGGATCAATTCCCGGGTCGGGCAAAGTGTTATTGGGTTTTTCGATCTGGAATTTGTCAGTAGCAGCCCGGAGTCTGGATTAGTGTCCGGTTGATGGCAATAGGCAAACTGGCGTACACTTCTTTCTATGGGTTTACTAAACTAGGTACAGTCAGCAAAAAAAGGCGGTTAACACATGACATGTGTTTTCTAAAACTTAATTATTGAGAAAAATACTTCATTAAAATCGGAACAGATGTAAATTTTAAAGAAAATTAACTGTTATATAATAAATGAAATGCTAGAAAGCAGGTTATCGTATCATTTTGTGTTAATTTAGACGATGGCAAAAAGTAGCAGTGTTAACCGACTTCTGTTGCTGACCTTACACCTCTGCACACTTTGTTAAATTTTAAACCTTATTCAGTTACTGAAACGGTGTCAAATTAAATAAACACTTGTGCAATTGGCTGTATAGTAGTTAGAAGTACTAGGGCTTCATATAATATAGTTAGTAGATTACCAATGCACGCCGCAGTCACGCAACTGGAGCCGGGAAGCCATACATAAACTTACTGCAGATTTTTCGCAGAATATGTGTATACAAAGTGTATTGGAAGGAAGCTTGTGGTTGTATAATTCAATTTAAATAAAATATTAAATGTCTGTTTGTTATTTAAATAACGTTTGATGGACAGCTTTGGGGAACGAGGAATGTGTCCCATTCCCATTGACTCTATTATACAGGGTGAATTTTTCAAGTGGGCGTGTGGGGTGGCCAAATTCGAAGAAAACCGGTCAAGAGCGAGTCGGACTCGCGCACCCAGGGTTCCGTTCCGATTTCTGAAAAAGTGTGCTATTTAGAAACATCGTTTTATTTTTCCTGAAAAAAATGTTTAAGAATGTGCAAACAGTGCTCTTTCATATGATACCCCACATGCCCTAGTAGCCCCACTTTGAATTTTGAAGACCCCCTTTCAGCACCTGTTACAAAAAAAATATAAAAAAAAATTATTTCTTTCTTATTTGCAAAATAGTTGGGTAAACGTCATATAAAACTATTCCAAATTTCAAGTTGATAGCATTAGTAGTTCTTGAGATATTCAGCTGTGACAGACAGACAGACAGACAGACCGAGTGAGACCATAAGGGTTCCTTTTTTACCATTTTGGTACGGAACCCGGGTTGGATCTAGAATCGTTTGGCAGGAGGAGGGGGGTGAATGGGGTGAAAGTTGGTAGGGGTTGGGTCCCTGATTATAACGCTACCACTCTCATTACAAGGTAATACATATTTTTTGAGAAATTAATAAAAATTATTTCTAACCTCAGATCAGATAAACAGTGAAACGAAATGTCAAAATGGGCGATTGACAACCAAAGAATCATGGCCACGCCGCTAACATGCTTGGACTAGTAAAATTTAACAAAACGACCCTTGATGAAACATACGTTGTTTCATTACCTTTAGAAATGTAACTAAGTACGGCCCTTCAATATATTTTTAAAAGATGGGAGAGTCAAGTAATTAAAAAATATGTTTTTTGAGGTTAGGTGGTAAATTATTAATCTGTGGCTTTTTGAATTGAGAGGTTTTTCACCTGTTTTTAGGGTTTGGTACCAAAATGGTAAAAAAGGAACACTTATGGTGGGACTCAGTCTCGTCTGTCTGTCACGGCTGTATATCTCAAGAACTACTAATGCTATCAACTTGAATTTTAGAACTGTTTTAGATTACGTTTACCCAAGTATTTTGCAAATAAAAAATAAAAATATTTATAAATGTTTTTTTTGCAACAGGGACTGAAAGGGGGTCTTAAAAATTCAAAGTGGGGCTACTAGGGCATGTGGGGTATTATATGAAAGAGCGCCGTTTGCACATTCTCAAACATTTTTTTATTTTTTTAGTCCGCATAGTTTTCAACTTATGATGAAAAATGTAAAAAAAAATACCGTTCCCCCCCCCACTCCTTATCTCCGAAGTTTGCAAAGAGAAAAATCTGAAATTATTTTATGTGATAGACGTTTATGTAAAGATTACAGGAAAAATAAAACGATGCCTCTAAATAGCACACTTTTTCAGAAATCGGAACGGAACCCTCGGTGCGCGAGTCGGACTCGCTCTTGACCGTTTTTTTTTACATAGGTTACAAATTATGTCGAATGCAAGCCAGATAAGTCTGTGGTAATATTAACAGTGGGATAACAAATCCTGCTCACAAGGAAGTTAAAGTACCCACTTCATAGTTAAAATAGGTCGAATCAGTTTCAAAACCGAATCGCTGCTACCCCTAGAGTGTATATAAAAATCCGGATCCGTGGAGGAAGAGCAGCCCCCGCCCGCTGTAACAAAGCTTAGGCACCTGTGCGAGCCACAGCGGCTGAGGCTGGTCGCCTCCAGGAAGCCGAAGCTGCAGAGGTAAGGGCGAAGGCGCTGCACTTCCCGCAGTGCGAGAGACGCTGCAGAAGCATGCCAGTTTAAATTAAAACAAAGCTAACAACTGATTATTAAGCTGCTACTTTCTACTTAAAATTATCCTTCGCCGTAGCTGCCAACCAACTATTTTTGCTACTGGATTTAATCATTTTTAATCCCAAACTCAGATTTATTTCTCGCCGCGTTAAGGATGATGCGCAGTGGTAGCCCGCGAAATTCAATTTTTTTTTTGGGTTTTTTGCAATTTGCAGGTCCGTGTCAGGTTGTATCTTGATCAATGTATGATACGCGGAAATAAAACATATGTATTTATATAATTTTAACCATAAAAATCATCAAATCAAACCTCTCTAAGTTAGATTTCGTGCAGAGTCGTAAGATTTCGTTCGTTTGACGACTCTGCCGAAATCTAACTAAGAGAGATGTATTGATGATTTTTATGGTTAAAATTATATAAATACATATGTTTTATTTCCGCGTATCAAAATACAACCTGACACGGACCTGCAAATTGTAAAAAACCCAAAAAAAAACGAATTTCGCGGGCTACACAGCGCTATCACCTTAAATACATGCCTAAAATGATTACTTTTAAACAGTTGACATTGCCTGGGATTTCATTTTGATTAAAAAATGAAATCGATTTAGATCTAAGTTGAAGTTGAAGTATGGACTGCGTTCTGACAAAGCAAAGTTATAATTATAAAAATGATTATTTAAATACTTCCCAATCTTTTAAAAATAAATTGATGATACCTATTATTTACATTAACAATGTACTACATTTTGGTGACAGTCTCATCTTAGGTCGGAATTCTGATTTTTCTTAGTCCAAAATGACCATGATCCTTTGTATCAATATATTGTCTGCGATGTAAAATGTCGTGTAAAATACGTGAAACGAAACGCAAAAAAAAAAAAGTCAGTGTCATTCAACCTAGAAATTCTGCTCAGAAGGAAGTTAGTGTGCACCCCACTTTATAGTTAAAATAGGTCGAATCTGTCCCAAAACCGAATCGGGGCACCCCGACTTTACGTAGTCTTTTGGCTGGCATACTAGAGTGTATATAAAAACCCGGAGGCGCGGAGGGAGAGCAGCCCCCGCCCGCTGTAACAAAGGTTAGGCACCCATGCGAGCCGCAGCGGCTGAGGTTGGTCGCCGGAGGCGACCAGCAAACCGATGCTGCGGAGGTGAGCATGGGTGCCTGTCCTTTGTTACGTAAGGGCGAAGGGGCTGCACTTCCCGCAGCGCCGGAGACGTTCCAGAAGCAACATGTGTTTAGAGGTTAGGTTACAATAATTAGTTTTTTTTTTTTCAAGAATGGTGCTTACCTTTACATGGGAGTGGTGGGGGAGGGTGCGTTAGGGTACCCCCCACCCCCCTAAACCCCTACCTACTTCTGCCACACGATACTAAAAGTAACTTTAAAGTGTTTTGAGGTTAGGTTACAATAATTAGTTTTTCTCAAGAACGGTGCATTACCTTTTCATGGGAGTGGTGGGGGGGGCTCAGGGTACCCCCCTCCACCCCCCGACACCGCCCCCATCCCCCTCCTCCTGCCAAACGATTATAGATTTTAACCCGGAACCCTAAAAATGGAATAAGTATATGAAATGGTATTGTCGTGGATGGAATTTTTTGGAAAGTGTTACTTGGTGTCGGCTGTCGGTGCTCCCTTTTGGAACGAAGTTCTATAACGCGGCTTGTGTTAGGAGCAAACTGGCAGAAAAACGTGACGTAATGAAAATTATACCTACTTACTCGATCACGTTCACGTAAACTTCAATTTGTACTGAAACTGAATAAGCGCCGTCTGGTGACTATAATGGGAGACACAATTATTCCATACAAATTGACGTAAGGTAACGTTAACGTAAACGCGATCGAGTAAGTATAAAAACCCGCACTAAGGCTAAGGCTGTTGACCTTCATGTTTTAAAAAAAAAAAAAAAAAGCTTTTGACACTTGAAACTTGAGACCATACTAATATAGATGGCTCTGTATTAATACATAATATACAGCGAATATTATGTATTAATACATAATGTTCAACTGTAGAAGTAGCTGGCTGGAGAGGCTCGTGGCTAAGTAATAACAGCCGCACGTGTCGATCCATCAGGTAGCTACGCTTGCCGGGGTTGGTTCGTGGATGGGTGACCATCTTTACATACCGAAACTCTTCCGTGCCTCGGTTGCTCCCGGCTGTCATTTGTGGATCTGACAGTCGTTACGGGACGTCAGAAGCCCGAAAGTCTTACAACCAGTCTTACCAATTGGCGGCAAGGGGTATCGTATACCTAGTTAGGTACTGGGTTGTGGAGGTCAGGGGCAGTCGCTCCATGTAAATACTGGTTGTATGTTAAAGTAAATAATGTAAATACAGATTCGGCTGAATCCGGTTAAACTAGAAGCCAACCCCAACATAGTTGGGAAAAGGCTAGGCAGATTGATTGGTACAGCAAAAGGTACTTCTTTCCTACCGGGTGTCCCACGGCGACGACCACAGAACAGATAAAGAGTTTTATCTGTTCTGTGGGCACCATACAACCATATGATCGAGATTCAGGTCATGACAAGTACCTAGTTCTAGTTTATAATCAGATAAGATAAATATTTTTGGAAAAAGGAAAAGTATTTTAGGCCATGTTTGCTATTGATAACCGAATGTTTACTCACGATAGAATTTATCAATAGAAAGAATTGTGTTGCTGATACTACCAAATATTTACCGAACCGATTTCTTTCATGTTTCAATGTTTGATGGATTATCAAAGGATTATTCAATTGAAAATAGTATTCAAGAATTTAGCTCAGAAACAAAAGATGGCTTTATCAAATCTGTAAAAACATTTTATCAGTCTGTTGTGCAAAGCTCATTTCGTCATATCACAATCTATGACAAGTTGTGAAGTTCACAACAACACTTTCAAGTCAAGAAACATAATCTGTTTTTTTTTTTGTCTTAAGTGCAACTTAAGGGCACTTAAGACAAAAAAAAAATGGGTTAGAGAATAGAGATTAATGTTCATAAACCCAACGCAATCAAGCACAGATTTAACGTATTTAAACTAAAAATACGCAATCTCACGTGAGATTAAGTGGGAGAGGGAGGAGGGTCGAAATCTCACGAAGTCTCTTACTAAGGGGGGTCTCCCTTAGGGGGTCGAGAAATCGCCAAAACTGCCTCACGTAATTAATGAACGCTCCCTTACAGTATGTAGTTATTAGGTAACCTACATACCTGTAACAGCTTGATACAGGGGTCCTTTAGTATCCCTAAACTAAATTTAAGTTGCATGGACCTTGTCTTTTCGCTACTTTCTTTGATATTAATTCCTGGGATATATTATGTCAACAATATTCTTCAAAAACACTTTACAAACTAAGTTGTAGACATTATATACAGGGTGTCCCGTAAATAATGGATAATCTCTTAAGGGGTCATTGTACTCATCATTATGAACAACTTTTACTATGGGACCAAACCCGAAATCGCGAAAAAAAATCAGCTGACCAGTACATTTATCTACATCAAACTCGTCAAAATGTAGGGAGCAGCTGTTTTTTTTTTCGCGATTCCAGGTTTGGTCCCATAGTAAAAGTTGTTCATAATGATGAGTACGATGACCCCTTAAGAGATTATCCATTATTTACGGGACACCCTGTATAATACCTATCTACTTCCTATTAGATTCAGAGCACTCGTTAAATTCTTCAAACTCCACCCGTTAAATTCAAAAACATTCAAGTTATTTAACACTGACAGTGATAGTTAAGTTCGTTGACAGTAAAGTTAAGTTTAGAGAAAACTTAATAGTAACTTATGTGCCGCCGAACCTTAAAAAGGAGTGTTTATGTTTAAAATGCCGCCAAGAAATGTTGGAGAAATCGTTGGAAGGCTCTCGTATGGGTACCTCCTTCTGCGAAGCAGTGATGCTCGCGAAGGAGGAGGCGGAACGCGTGAGGGAGAGGCAGCCTCACGCCCTCAGTCGCCGCAGGAGACGCCCTGGGCGGCGGGAATCGCGAGGCGATTTCCGGCCACCGTAGGCGCGGGCCTGCGGACGGTGAGCAGCGGGTAGCTCGCCGTCCGGTAAGGACCAGGCCCGAGTCGACGGCGCGTCGTGTTCCACGCGCGCCTCAAAGAGATGTCAGCAAGTGACGGGGCCCAATAGGGCCGACGCCGCTGGGGTCGCGGGTTGTCTGAAAGGGTTACCGCGGCCCTGGCATAGGCAACTGAAGGAACACGGGTGGGTTTTAGTCAGTAAAAGTCTGACACGCCCTCCCGCTCCACCCAGAGCGGGAGAAGTTATTTCTCTCGTATGGGTTTAAGTTGATATATGTGTTGACTATGCCTTGTGGTTTAAAAGAAAAGATAAGCAAAGGTAAATCGTAAAGATGTTAAAAGCTTTAGCGGTCAAAGAAACTAAAAATAACTTTGTTAAGGGGATACTTACATCGAAAATTTTTGTGTTTTTAAAATTCTTATAAAACCAAATGTAAGTATATGGTTAAATCATTTGGTTTTTCCATATGTCATTTCACTATATTGTCTACTGTGCGGTACTAAAACCGAAACATGATTACTTGGATTTTTTTCGATAGAAAAAAATTCCAAAGTAGCACCGTCTATTTTCTGTTTCATACGATTATACGTAAACAGTTCCTTACTGTGCACTTGTGCAGTAAAATTTACTTTAAATCGAAGGTATTTAATTATGTTAAGAACTTACTAAGCAAAAATTGATTTAAGTAAGTACCTATAGCATTTTGTCATAAATCTACATTTAACCCTCAAGTGTCGAATGCACCCCATGTGTGCATAAGAAAAACCCTTTTTTTGTTAGGTATACAAGGTGTAAAATAAATAACCCACAACCTCTTAAGGGGTCATTGTACTCATCATTATGAACAACTTTTACTATGGCACCAAACCTGAAATCGCGAAAAAAAAATCCGCTGACCAGTACATTTATCTACATCAAACTCGTCAAAATGTAGGGAGCAGCTGATTTTTTTTCGCGATTCCAGGTTTGGTCCCATAGTAAAAGTTGTTCATAATGATGAGTACAATGACCCCTTAAGAGGTTGTGGGTTATTTATTTTACACCTTGTATAAGCTTATATCACATATATATATATAAATGTAAAAAAACATCATCCGATGGAAAACCAATCATGATCATTAGTTGTGAACCTATGGAGTTCGTAGCTAACCCCCCCTTCCTCCCCGCATGTAAAATGCACCCAAAGTGTGCAAAAGGATAAAACTTTACATAATAGGTATATAAGCTTAGATCACATATATATAAATGCAAAGAAACATCATCCGACGGAAAACATATCATCATCAGTAGTTGTGAACCTATGGGGTTCGCAACTAACCCCCAACCCTCCCCACTCGCTGGGGTTTTGGGTCTAAAATTAGCCAAACTCAGGCACTTGAGGGGTTAAACGAAGCGCGTTTAGTTCCGGTGCGCGTGAGTCTTCTATCTCGCGCGTCAAACTAGACAGCCATAACGCCATTTCACTTACCTACACACCGAAGCACACTTCGATGTATCCTCTTAACTTTGGTACAGATTGTTTTGGGGGCTTACTCCAAATTATAAACGAACCGTTTATTATTTGGAGTAAGAAACTTTAAGTGATGTTTAGTAATTTGATTCCTATAAAGTTTATACTGACAACAGCACATCAGGTTATACCCAACTGTCAAATTTCTCCAAATGATTTTAAACATTAAAATGTTGACAGTTAAGTTCAAATTCGAATGACAGTTTGTAGTAACTTGACCTGCTGCTGCGTACTTAAACGTTCACTAATCTGACCGCTCTAGTTTAGCTTTTTTCATTTATATGTTTTCTTTCCAACCTTTCCTGAAAAATTAATATATACAGTGCAGGAGGTTGACTGCAACGAATTAAGAATGATATTCTTAATTCGTTGGTTGACTGGTAGTTAATGCCTATGACATTAAGCCGCCTCTGTACATTTTGCGTGTTAATATATTATTTTTGGTTTATAAACCAGAATTAATCTGTGATTATAGGTACTTATCTGGTAAAAGTTTATCGTTACCTTTTAGAAATAAATCTAGGATAAAAATCAATTGCCGAATGTATGTGTACGCGCATCACTTCAAAACGGTTGCACCTAATTGGCTATTTTTTTTTTGTGTTTGTAATTGTCAGGGCAAGGTTTGTATGAAAGAAAGTTTTTGAAAAATTGCCGGGTAAATTGGAAAATTCGGGAAAACTGAAAGAGGGGATTTTGTATGAATTATTGAAATGTTAACATGACAACGTTTGTCGGGTCAGCTACTAAATAATAAATTATCACAAAACATACTGTACCTAACTGGAAAATCTGATTTAAAAAGTTGACAAAAGTGGAAATTAGAATTTGAATCAACTTTACAATTCGCAAGAAACCCTCTTCCACCTAAATTGGTCCCTCAATGATGAAGATTGAGAATCCTTATTTTTATGTGTAGGTGATATTTCAACATATTAAATAGCATTAAAAAAATCGGAAAAAAATGTTTCATCAGTAGCATCTAACTCTCGTTGCAAAAACCCCTCCTATACCTCAACAACAACCTAATAATATTTTATCACTTTATTCTCCATTCCATATAAGTCTTCACCCGGTGTCGAACCGCCGATCTCCTATAACGATACATAAACAATTGCGAGCGGTCTCCAGTTCGCGCCTTATTCGTGATCATGACTTATTAAACGAGATGTTTTGCCGACTCCACACTATAAATTAAATCTGATAAGTAAGCGAAGAAGCAATGTATGAAGAATTGTGATATTTTATCGCTGGACCATGTTGGAGGAAAGTTGCAGTAGTTTAGTTGGAAGAATCATTTTCACACTTCCTGCTGTCTAATGATTTGTGACTCAGGTTAAGCTTTTGATTCTCTTAGCTTCATAAGGATGTGTCCATGAGGCGCTAATTTCAAGAGAGTTGCTTTTAGAGCAGCACCCTAATTGCGTAACACACATTAGGAATCGGTTTCGTTTTTACAGTTCAACAACATTACGTTGTCGAGCAGTTAAAAGGAACAAGATTACTCTGCCTCATTGCAGCATTGGTTCAATCGATCAATCAACAGCCTACCGCAGTCCACTGCTGGACATACTTAGGCCTCTCCCAGGCTGCGCCACAGCACCCTGTCCTCCGCCTTCCGCATCATGCCTTATTGGTTGATATTTGAGTATTAGATACTAGTTCCCACATTTTTTGGAGCTACAATCTCTAGTTGCGGCCTCTTCCATAACAATCAATTGAGAACAGATTATTATGATATAGAGATAATTACGGACAAATCTTCTATCGTAGCAAAAGCGTAAATTCCACCTTGGAGAACCAAGATAACCGACAAAGCCCGAAGAATTGCCAAACTTAAGTGGCAGTGGGCAGGGCACATTGCTCGCAGAACTGATGGCCACCCACAAGGTGGACCGATTACCTTGTGAATGTTGCAGGAATCGGCTGGATGTGGGAAGCACAGTCGAAGTGGCGGTGCTTGGGGGAGGCCATGTCCAGCAGTGGGCGTTTTTCGGCTGAATTGATGATGATGAAATTCCACCTCTTCCACGTCCCATTCCTCGTTCTTTAGACACTTATAAACATGGATCTAATACTTGCCTTTTTTTTGTGGATGGGAAATCATCAATGACTTCTCCCGCTCTGGGCGGACTGTCAGACTTTTACTGACTAAAATCCACCCGTGTTCCTTCAGTTGCCTGTGCCGGGGCCACGGTATATCTCTTTCGAACAACCCGCGACCCTGGCAGGAAACATGGATACTTGGACTTAAAATCAGCTTCGCACTAACCTTTTGCTATGTGTCTCACAAAGTTAATCTTCTGATCATATAACCTGCTATATAACATGAGCTTTAACTTCCATTCGTAACACGAGAAATATTATATTTCGTCGAGCCAAAGTGTAAGTTACAAGTAAGCAGATTGTGTGTGGCCAATAACTACGTGGCTGTATGGCTACTGAGTTATCGGCGATGCCCATCCGGTCGAGATTATGAAGACATAAACAAGACTAATGACGTAGGAACTAGGTAGGTAAGTACTGCTAATGAGAAACGTAGCTTAGACAAATGTCTTTGGAGTAAGTATAATAGAAATTCATTTTCCAGCAAGTAGTTTAGAATCGATAAAATAATAGATTTGCTACAGTTCAGTAGATACCCCAAACTCAAACTCAAAGCATTTATTTCAAACTAGGTAGGTACTGCCCGCGGCTTCGTCCGCCTTCTTCTGTCTTCTAAATTCTTAAAATAATTCTTTAATTTTTTTTTTTTCTAAAATAGAAGTAGGTAACCTATGTTAATCCTTATAACATCAGCTATCTGGCAGTGAAAGTGCCGTCAAAATCGGTCCAGCCGTTTTGGAGTTTAGCCGGAACAACAAACAGGAAGACAAACAAAATTTTTTTAAATTGTTTTTTTGTTTTTAGTACCAACTTACTAGTAGTACTTACTTAGTAGTAGTTTCGTATATGCATTTAGTAAAATGCTGTTATTTTGACATTACAAACAGACACTTCAAGCTTCAAGTATGTGATGAATGCAGGTGCATTCAAGGTGCATTATACAAAATGGTTGAAAAACAAATTTTAATTCACATCAAGCAAGAATAGTACGCCTGCGTGCCATGGAACAACATTGTTTCTATAAAAAGGTTGCTATTATTATTTTAATTTACTAGTTTATTGAAGCAACAAAGTAAGTAGCTTAAATGAAGTACTTACTGCTAGCTTCACCTTCCACCGAAGAATATGGAGAGTCATTGCAAGAAATTGACTTAGTAGGGATGGCCCCAATGTCCCATAGGTATTTAATCGGAGCCCTTGATTGCTGTTTTCAGAAACGACCATTACTCTTTTCTATTTTAGGATTTAAGGGGTCCCCGAAACGGTCAATTGCAATAGATCAATTTCTATTTATTTATTCAATTCGGTCTTACGAACTAACAGACTTTACATCCAAAACGCTCATTCGATTAATTTCCTTACAATAATTACTTAAAATACTACACACACTCGTCTCCATAAACAATAGATTTTATAAAAATAGCAATAATACGCATGTCTATAAATAATAACAAAAAATATATTACAACGAAGAATTAATACACAGAATATAATGTAATAATATTGTAGTAATATTGTCAATCGCTTCAATTGCATTTAGTAGACCATCAATTTGCGCATCAATGTGTATCAATCACGTAAAAGTTGATAATTGCAATTGATTCTTTCGGGAACCCTTACGAGATACGTTACTAGACACTGACGCGACAGTTTTAAGAAACAGTAATTGGTTCCACATCCATTCATACAAATTTTTTGTGTACAAGCTGTGTATAAGTGCTCGGCACCGCGTCGCGCACCGACAAAAAAAACCGGTCAAGAGCGAGTCGGGACTCGCGCACCGAGGGTTCCGTTCCGATTTCTGAAAAAGTGTGCTATTTAGAGACATCGTTTTTTTTTCCTGTAGTCTTTACATAAACTTCTATCACATAGAATAATTTCAGATTTTTATCTTTGCAAACTTCGGAGATAAGGGTACGGAACGGTATTTTTTTTTACATTTTTTATCAAAAGTCGAAAACTATGCGGCCTAAAAAAAAATAAAAAAATGTTTATTAATGTGCAAACAGCGCTCTTTCATATGATACCCCACATGCCATAGTAGCCCCACTTTGAATTTTTAAGACCCCCTTTCAGTCCCTGTTACAAAAAAAATATAAATATTTTTACTTCTTTCTTATTTGCAAAATAGTTGGGTAAACGTCATCTAAAACTGTTTCAAATTTCAAGTTGATAGCATTAGTAGTTCTTGAGATATCCAGCTGTGACAGACAGACAGACAGACAGACAGACTGAGTCACACCATAAGGGTTCCTTTTTTACCATTTTGGTACGGAACCCTAAAAAGTGAACTCGGAAAATCGTGATGACGTAACGCGGGGGTCCGGTCGCGTTACTGGTTAATTAAGTTTTTCTGTCACCAACTCTTCGTTTGTATATTTAGGACCTAGGGGTACCAAAGTCTTATCCACATTATTGAAACTTTCTCTCATTCCTTTTAAAATTCCAGTTCCTCACACAATAGATCCAATCCACTGCGTAACAAGTTAACGAGAATATGAATATATAATGCGCCTGGTATTGTCACCAGGCTGTCAGTGAGTCAGGCAAGGCAAGTAACGAAATAACTGAACACACCCATTCCGGCTTTACATACAATCAACTGCATTAAAATAATCATTATAGCGACGTTGTACGGTTAAAATATTAGTATTTTGTGTGCACATAGCTTAGGTAATGGTAGCATAATCAGCCTATAATGTTCCCACTGCTGGGACACAGGCCTCCTCTCTGTGAGAGGGAGTGGGCAGTAATCCACCACGCGGGCCCAGTGCGGGTTGGTGGATGTCACATGTCTTCGAATTTTTGGTTCTAGGGGTTTCCTCACGATGTTTTCTTTTCCTTTACCGTTTTGAGAGCAGTGGGTGATAAATATGAAAGTTATTCTATTCGTTTTAGGTTTTTGACGTCTAGTCTGTTTTTACTTTTTATAAGTTAATTAGTATTATTGAAAAGCTTTAACTTAGATCCATGAAGCATTTTTATTTTTACTGAAAGCTTAATTCATGCATGCTAATTTCAAACAGCTTCCTCATCTTGGTATAAGGTGTCTCGTTCTATTCCATATTCCAATAATAGATTACATAATTTGGATGAAATTAACTGTGGCAGTAACCAACGTGGGCATGACTCTTTAAAGATAACTGGTATTTGGCTAGCAAAAAGTAATTACCTATACCTACTTAAATTAAAAGAGAAGTCCTAGTCCTGACTGACTCATCGACGCCCAGCCCTTGAACATAGAATGCTGAAATACTGCACAGAGGTTCCTTTTATAATGTAGACAAGGAATAAGGAAGGATTTCCCGGTTGACGTTCCCGTAGGATAATTTCCGACATTACGCGGGCGAAGCTGCTGGCAAAAGCTAGTCTAAAATAATGACGTGCATAAAAATTTACTTTAAAAAAAACCGTCAAGAGCGAGTCGGACTTGCGCACCGAGGGTTTCGTTCCGATTTCTAAAAAAGTGTGCTATTTAGAGACATCGTTTTATTTTTCCCGTAATCTTTACATAAGCTTCTATCACATAGAATAATTTCAGATTTTTCTCTTTGCAAACTTCGGAGATAAGGGGGGGGGGGAACGGTATTTTTTTTACATTTTTCATCAAAAGTCGAAAACTGCGGCGAAAAACAAAGAAAAAAAAAAATGTTTGATAATGTGCAAACAGCGCTCTTTCATTTGATACCCCACATGCCCTAGTATCCCCACTTTGAATTTTTAAGACCCCCTTTCAGTCCCTGATGCAAAAACATATAAATATTTTTATTTCTTTCTTATTTGCAAAATAGTTGGGTAAACGTCATCTAAAATTATTCCAAATTTCAAGTTGATAGCATTAGTAGTTCTTGAGATATCCAGCTGTGACAGACAGACAGACAGACTGAGTCACACCAAAAGGGATTCCTTTTTTACCATTTTAGTACGGAACCCTAAAAAGTAAAAATGACCGGAAAAGTATGGAATTGGGTATTCAGGTGCAGATAGAACTTTAGATAATCTAAACAAATATTTGCTTTTATGTAGAAAGTACAAACAGGAAAAAAACTTGAATATATGTACTCGATACGAGGATTATGTTATGTATTACATAACGCTTTGTATTTGCAAGTTTATTACATAAGTATTTACATTTGCCAATTCGTTTTAATTGAATCAATTATCTGTTTTTACGCCCGTCTTCTCGTCATGGTTTATCCTGACATAAGGTTTAAAGCTCATGGCTAAGTATTAACAGCCGCACGGGTCGATCCGTCACGTTAAGCTACGCCTGCCGGGGTTGGTCCGTGGATGGGTGACCATCTTTACATACCGAGACTCCTCCGTGCCTCGTGTCCCGGCTGTCATTCGTGAATCTTCGACAGTCGTTACGGGTCGTCAGAAGCCCGAAAGTCTAACAACCAGTCTTACCAAGAAGTATCGTATTACCCAGTCACTGGGTTGTGGAGGACAGATAGGCAGTCGCTCCATGTAAAATACTGGTATTCAGATTCAGCAGCATCCGGTTATACTGGAAGCCGACCCCAACACAGTTGGGAAAATGCTTAGGCAGATTGATAAGGTTTACCTATCTTGTATGTAGTTACGTACTTATTTTTAATTGAAGTGTCTTAATTAGTCAATCCGGTTATTACTTAATTTATTCATAATAACTACTAATTAGCACTTAAATGTCTTCTTCGGACGTATAGAACGATACAAAGTGGGAGACATGAAAGTGGGTCTATTCTGCAACAATTATGGTTACCAATCAAGAGGACCTATGTAATATGTTTCCAAGAACAATTAATTGAGCCGCAGTAATTACAACTATTACACGAATCAGGTCAATACGCTGTAGAAATAAATTGAATGCAGTCTTCTCCACATTTTCTGTGATAAATCATCGTGAAATATGCCGAACATTCGTTCGCACCGGCCGCGCTGCTATTACAAGCGAGCTAATGGCGGTAATAGCTCGTGAAACGGTAAACTGCACACTTGATCATCTAAATCGATGTATTAGCGGTTAACATCGGTATTACTGAGGTTTATTGATATTATCGGCATATATCTTTACACCACTTTCCTATAATTGCCGTGAAAATGGCAAATGAAAATTGCTAATTTCTGTATTGGGACAGTTACTGTAAACTTATGGAGTAAATGTCTGGCTTTACAATTAAACTTAATTAGTGCTTTAGACTTCTCTGAATCTACGGTACTTCTCACCATAAACAGAGCTACGTAATAACTGTTAGTCATAGTAAGAAAAATAAGTTCTCATAGCACAAATCATGGAGAGCGTTCCTATTTCTTGTTTCTGATACTGTCTTTGATACAAATATGACACCCATCAGTCAGATGTCAGACTACAAGTGATAAAGACGTCCCGATAAATCACGACATATTTGTCCCGATCCATAATTTCACGCCAAGAAAAAATGAATGTTAGAACTTTCTACATGAAACATACTATTTTGAATACATTGTACTGTTATCACTAAACGTTGTATGCATTTTAATGTTGTTATGAATTGATTTCTTTGAGATTACCTACGTTCTATAAAAATAAAAGGAGCTGTACATGAGCTGTAGGTACCTACTGTATTAGTCCATCGTTTTATAAACATCAATGTTACATTGTTTCAACAAGTCTTGTTTGTAACGGCCATCGTTTTATTTTCTTTTTTCTTAAATATGTATATTTCTTTATCTTCGACGTAATCTTACTTTGTTAGTAGTTACTTCAGCTTGTCTTGAATGATAGACTAGATAACCAGGTGAGATCACTCCGGAACGAAACCTAACGCTATGAATTCTTGATGATTCAACCGCTAATTCCTTTCATTTCCTCCACAGGTCCAACAAGCGACGTGATTGATACCTTTTCCGCGAAAGTGCATCTTCAAAAGGTAAGAATTAAGAAAAATCTTTATTTATTTTAAACCTTTTTGAACTAGATCAATTACTTACTAAGAGCATATTTTATATCGTAGCGTTTTTTAGCTCGGTGTGTAAATGAAATGGCGTTATGGCTGTCCAGTTTGACGCGCGAGATAAAAGACTCACGCGCACCGGAATTAAAACGCGCTTCGTTTAAATGTAGATTTATGACAAAATGCTATAATTCAATCAATTTTTAGCTCAGTAACTTCTTAGCATATTCAAATACCATCGATTTAAAGCAAAATTTACTTCACACTATGGAACTGTTTACGTATAGTCGTATAAAACATAAAATAGAGGGCGCTACTATGGATTTTTTTCTATCGAATTTTCAAATAATCATGTATCGGTTTTAGTAGATTATAGCAGTAGAAAATATAGTCAAATAACACATATGGAAAATTCAAATGCTATAAACTAAAACTAGGTAATCTAAAACTACTATAAACTAATCTAAAACTAAAACTAGTCTAACAGACCGCTACTAGTTGGCAATGTTCCCAAAATGCTGGCAGCATTGCCACGTTGTATGGCAATGCTTAGCGTTTGGGAATTTGGTTATATAGGAATTTTAAAAACACAAAATGATCGTTGTATTAAACGAAACTGAACCAACGAATCGGAAATATCCACACTTAGGTAACGCAGACGAATCATTCACCAAATTAGAATAGAAAATGATTCGCCAAATATCTTTAATATGTATGTAGGTTAATTATAAAAGTTGCCATCATTTTAAAAACATGAACGCATTACATAACTATTATTATGAGCTGTAATAAATTGATTTAAGATAGAAGCTAAGAGTAGCTTCATCGGCAACGCGAAATAAAATTATTGTTCGTAATTATTCACGCTAGAGAATTACTCAATAAAATAAGATACGTATATTATCCGATTTCTACGCTTTCTTCAACATTTGCAATAAACTGTACACTAACATAAGAATTGTGGGTTAGGATAAATTGTTAACTTGCTTGTTTATTTATTTAGTGGGCCACGAGAGGCTTTTGTGCCATAGATAATCTATTATATCAGCAGGGTATGGACATATTAGTTTACTGTTACATAAGGGACATAATAGGTCTCCTAATATCTTATGAATTGCAAATAGTAATAGTAATACGTAGTACTTAATAGTAATTTATTTCCTAACTTCAGTGTAAGTAACATCAATGAGATCTCGACCCCTGAACTTGTATGACAGGGGTCGAGGTTCTAAACTTAAAGGAAATTAAAATAAAACAAATTTATTCAAATAAAATGATAACAAAATAATTATGATTATTGATTTGTAAAATTCACAATCTTTGCAGAATTACTCAGTTAAATTATTTAGCACGGGAAAATTTTCAAGCAGCCTAATTTTTTGGCGCCAATAAATATTTTCAATTTTTTTTTTCTGTATTTGACACCAAAGCATTTAAGACCATCCATTCTTGATGGAGTCATTACTTTTATTAAAACAGTAAGTAGTGAGCTTTTTTTGTTTTTGGACGTGGGAATCTTTGTCCGGTGCGTCATTAGAAAGTGATAAAATATATTTTAAGTACTTGCAAGTGAAACGTTACGTCATTTGGTTATGAGATTTCTAATAAGGTGCTTTCTTTGCATTATGGAAGGAAAAGTCTGTTTTTCTTGGTATCGATTTGCATAGGGCCTAGTGAAAATATAAATAACCGGTTTGGTTACTGTTATGTGGGTACCTACATATTTATAATTAATAAATATGTAGGGTAGACTAGTGTCTTAGATATGCATTAACGACTGCTGCGTCAGTCCAATATATGAGCTTGTTCGTATCGGTTGCGTTATTTCATCTCCACCCCCGCCCCCGTTACAACAGTTACGTTACGTCGATGTGCTTTTCCTTTCAATTTATTCTACCATATTACGGATGCACTAAGAGTACTAAAATGTCGGAAAGTTATATTTTATTACTTTTTTACGTTGATTATTTAGTGATCGGATAGGTACCTACTTAAAACTTACCGTAGCAACTTGAATTGGAATTAGTAATATAACAAAATACTTAGCTCTATTTTACCTAAAGAGACCAGCCAGTATTAAATAATCAACGTAAAAAAGTAATAAAATATAACTTTCCGACATTTTAGTACTCTTAGTGAGTACTAAAATGTCGGAAAGTTATATTTTATTACTTTTTTACGTTGATTATTTAGTGATCGGATAGGTACCTACCTACTTAAAACTTACCGTAGCAACTTGAATTGGAATTAGTAATATAACAAAATACTTAGCTCTATTTTACCTAAAGAGACCAGCCAGTATTAAATAATCAACGTAAAAAAGTAATAAAATATAACTTTCCGACATTTTAGTACTCTTAGTGAGTACTAAAATGTCGGAAAGTTATATTTTATTACTTTTTTACGTTGATTATTTAGTGATCGGATAGGTACCTACCTACTTAAAACTTACCGTAGCAACTTGAATTGGAATTAGTAATATAACAAAATACTTAGCTCTATTTTACCTAAAGAGACCAGCCAGTATTAATTTCTGATTCACATAATTGTGCAGCAATTCAAATATCATTTTAGTGGAATGACGCGGCAAGTCAGCAACTGGTTCTCGCGGGTCGATTCCCTATTTGGGAAAAGTATTTTGTACCCTGCAACAATAATAGTACAGACTTTCCTGTGTAAATCTTGTAAAGGCATTACGTCATGGAGTTCTGGTGAATCAATTGATAGTAACGAATTTATGGATTTTCTGGGAGGAAGAACGCTAGTAAGAATAAAATACACGAGGGCAGTGTATTTTATTCTATACTAGCTTTTGCCCGCGGCTACGCCCGCGTGGATGTCGGAAAATATCCCATGGGAACGTTCATGTGGATTCTGGCCAATGTTCGCCGAAAACTGTGTTGCAGGATATGGAAGCACTTACCTATATAAATTAACCGTTATTAATTTAATACTTCTGATGTTCATCAAACGTTATCTATACGAAAATATCACTTTTTATTCTTGTTTTATTATGAGGTAGTATGGGAGTTCAAACTGGTTTAATTTAATTTTGGTTCGACATTGAACTAAGTACAAGGTTATGAAGGAAAAAATGTTGATAAAACATCAAATTACTGGTTTTGAAGAATATTTAATTGAAGTTTTGAAGCAACAAACAATAATTAAATTTTATCTAGGTAAGTACCTAGGTACTTATAAAATTAAGACTTAGAATTCAAGATCTGCTCAATCTCAATCTTATTTTTTGACAAAACATTTACTTACCACATAAATTCATAAAAAACCAAAATGGTTATATTGAATCTACCAATCAACACTACTTCGCGAACTACATTCTATCACAAACGATGTGTAGGTTCTTAAAAAAGAACCTACACATCTTCATTCATAAAAACCAAAATGGCCACTACCTATTTAATCTACCAATCAACACTACGACGCGAACTATTCGATTTTCAAATTCACAATCATAGTAGAGTATGCCAAAATGCCAAAATGAGTCAGGATGTACCTGGTGAACTTGAGTTCCGAGACAACTGTGTTCTCGGAACAAATCTGACATTCTCGACCACCTTACTTATGAATGGGCTGCGTCATCAATGACTCATGGTCTTACTACTTTTACGTTCACTGTTTTTTTGGAGCGTATTTGAGACTGAAACTTGTTCCTGTCTTGAGTCTCGAAAGAGGTATATTTTTATTCGCATAAGTTATTGAGAATTGGTCATCAACTCATCATTAACTGGCTTACCCACTCCTTTGCAGGTCATAACCCTGTGTTGAAACAGAATCTGCAGGACCAATATAGGTTTAGGTCACTTTTCAGTGCACATGCATCAAGTTTTTAAACAAGATTTTTGCCAAAAAAATTACTCGATGAAAAATATTTGTTCCTCAATACGAAAGTTCTAGAGCTCACTTTAACTTTAAAGGAACATTTTAAGGGAAAACATAATTTAAAACGCTTCAAAATTAAGGAAGTCCCGAGCGAAAACCATAAAAGCAAGTGTAGGTAACGAGAAATACCAATTACCCCGTTTAATTAACTACAAATATTAGGTCTCCGTTATACTCCAAATTGAATAAGTTCTCATTTAAATGCTAAATTAACCGGATGAGATACAATCTGTCACAATAGCTCAGTCTCATTGAAATCTGTGCCATTGTGTGGCATACTGCCATAAAATTATTGTGCTGGTATAGTATGGCACTGACATTTTATGACGTTAGTAGGGCAATAGGGATGGGTGGCTACGTCATTATCACGTCACTGGGTCAGCTTGGTTGTCCCCAATCGGCCTGGAAGTGGAATATTCGGCTTTGTGTGTATGAATGAGACAATTCATCAAAAGCTATGTCCATTTGACCAACATTTTGTTAAGCTGTGGTGACTATGGCGTTTTTAATGGCAGCATAGATTAGTTATAATTATATGCCAATGGCCTTTAGTGGTTAGCTTGCGTATTCTGTGCTGAGTTCACGCAATGTGTCGTACGTCCACCCAGTAAGTAATAGGATAGGACTCGCCGATCAAGGAGCGCTGTCTCAAATTAATACTTATTAATTTATTAATACATAAAACAAAAGGTTAAAATACGAATATTAGAAGATAAATAATTTAAGATAATTAATAATCTTTAAAATGGTGAAGTTTTCATAAAAATATGCTTGATAGTTTTTGCGTGATTCTCAGTTTTTTATTCGCATTAGACGTAACTTTACAAATTAATTACACTATTTAATATAAACATAATCTAAAATATTCACATATTAAGTTATAGAAAATGCTCTAATTTAATATATATATTTTTTCCAAATCATTACCACTACTTACTCGTTTAGACGTAATCATCAGTTTAAAATCATCAAAAGTCGGTTATCGTCGCTTTTACCCAAAATACAGAGAAACATCTAACGGAAGAAATACAAACAATAACAAAATTCTCGGTAGTTTTTCTCTAATACATAAATAATGGTAGTTTGATCACCGGAGGTGTCAATGCCTCAAACAGGAAGCGTTGCCAATTGGTTATCAATTCGATTCATAAGAATGTGAATACATTACTATACCATTAGTTCTACGTGTAAACTTTCATTGCTTGCACCTATATTTATTTATAACTTTATTCAGGCTCCGAAATTTGTGGTGTTTGTTTTTTAATTGCCTAATATCGTACAGATAATGACTCGGTAGAATTAGTCTTAATGATCTTTGTTTTTAGGGTTCCGTACCAAAATGGTAAAAAAGGAACCCTTATGGTGTGACTCAGTCTGTCTGTCTGTCACAGCTGGATATCTCAAGAACTACTGATGCTATCAACTTGAAATTTAGAATAGTTTTAGATGACGTTTACCCAACTATTTTGCAAATAAGAAATAAATAAAAATATTTATATTTTTATTGCAACAAGGACTGAAAGGGGGTCTTAAAAATTTAAAGTGGGGCTACTAGGGCATGTGGGATATCATATGAAAGAACGCTGTTTGCACATTCTCAAACTATTTTTTATTTTTTTTTTAGGCTGCATAGTTTCCGACTTGATGAAAAATGTAAGATGTAAAAAAAATACCGTCCCCCCCCCCCCTTATCTCCGAAGTTTGCAAAGAGAAAAATCTGAAATTATTCTATGTGATAGAAGTTTATGTAAAGACTAGCTGCGCCCCGCGGTTTCACCCGCGTATACCGGCATAAAAAGTAGCCTATGTGTTAATCCAGGGTATAAGCTATCTACATACCAAATTTCATCCAAATCAGTCCAGCCGTTTGAGCGTGAAGAAGTAACAAACATACACACACACACACACACTCACAAACTTTCACCTTTATAATATTAGTGTGATTACAGGAAAAACAAAAAGATGTCTCTAAGTAGCACACTTTTTCAGAAATCGGAACGGAACCCTCGGTGCGTGAGTCCGACTCGCTCTTGACCGGTTTTTTTTAAACCGGCTGTTCGAAGATTCTAATGGCTCTACAGCGAAACGAGGTGAATGCACTTTAAAACTAAACTTATAACCTTGTTCTTGATTCTTGAAGTCGTAAAATGTCTTTGTTGACTCATTTTTTATCACATGGCTGATGGCTGCCAAGACTAGAACATTGAGTTGCTTAATTTTGAAATGGGCCTAATGGACTACAAAACAATCTTTGTACGTTTCCTCTGATTCCTATGCTCACATTTTTAATCAGATGAGGTAGAATATTTTGTATCAAAAATATCAACACTAAACCTCCTAGGTTCGAATTTATAGCAGCTAACACCAAAAACGGCCATTTATTCTACCTCATCTGACTAAAAATGTGAGCATAGGAAATTTTCAAAATGTTCTATTTCTCCAGACTTATTAATTTTTCAATGGTGGCGCTGCCGGTTAGCATTAGCACCTATCTCAAAATTGCGTTTTGACAAATTAAGTACATTGAAGCAGGGCGATGCATAAGCTAAGATAGCTAGATGGCTAAGTAGCAATTTGGCAGTTGTAAAATAACAATAGTCAATCCACGAGCCCGAAAAAAGGCAGTCCCACATTTTATGGAAAACTTGCTTCGGGATTTTGGCATTATTTTTATAGAGAAAGAATTCCGAAAAGCGAGACCGCTATGGACTACGAGTATAATAATAACTAATCTCCATCACTCAATAAGTTAAATTTGTCGAAGTCTTTCAGTTTCTCAAAATAAGAACGCCAAAGTTGGCCTATTTACGCAAAAACCACGATCGAAATGTAATATGTCCCATAATATATTGTAGAGTAGCTAACTATGTCCTCAAAGAATAATTAACTCCAACATTCCAAAAACCAAAACAAAAGAAGTACGAGTAGGTACACATTGACACAAAAAACGATTTAGCATACTGCATAAGTGAACATGGGTGTTGTAAAGTTGTCACTTTGTCACGTTGGCAACCTCAATATGTCATGACAATTTCATGCCACTGACTTGGGCTGTCACGACTGCATGTCGCATGTGCGTTGCATAATTGAAGAACTTGCTGCTAATGCTAATTGATGCTGTGATAATTGATAAGGTAGCTGAGTTTCTTTACTTTCAAGTGTCAACCTCCGGTTTGAGCCCTTAGGAGTCAAAAAATGAAAATTATTAGGAAAAATTTATGAGGGATATTATGGTCACACATTATAATAAAATACTCGTGTGATAGTTTTCGAGATTTTTTCAAGACAATGTGAGTGATAGGTAGTTGGCTTGAAGTTAGCCAGATAGCTAGATAGACAGCAAGCTTAACTACAAAGAGGATTGGTTCTTCAAGTCACTCCAATTGGACGCACACTCCTCTGCCCTTTTTAGTTTCAGAACCAACTCTACATGTATTGCTCTATGTCCTTCGCAATAATTGTGTCCTCCACATTGCTACCAGCATTAGCAGTCTCCTCATACCTCCTAATACCTGATAACCAGATCTTTATTCATTACTCGAGCGTTAATCGCTCTCCACTAGCGCTCGACTCCACCTTGGGTTCGCAAAAACTATCACTCCAAGAATCCATGGATTTCTTACTTACATAAGTCACAAAATACGTACCCACGGCACGGTATTGTTCAATTGTTTGTCGAGATTACATAATAGTAGGTACGGTATACATCGATAATTGAACTAATAAAGCTATTCGCTAATCGTCTAGGTAACATCGGATCACGCAATGGACAGGTCTTTAAGAAATTAAATCACGATAAGGATAATGATCGTGTTTTGTCTTCGTTTGCATATATCTAAACCTGATTTGCGTGATTAGATTGAGTGAGTGTTTGTTTTTGCTGTCTACTTGTTTTTAATTGGGATCAAGTCGTGTTAATGTATCTAGGATTCCGTATAAAACGGATTACTGTTTATTCCTGGACCATAGGTACTCTATAGTCATTTAAATCGAATATTATGTAGTTCCTATTAGGTTTGTCGTCTAATTTATAGTTTGTGGTCGCAGAAATCATCACCAGCATTATTCTCCTGCCCTTATCCCAATTTATTTTGTGTTCGGCGCATACTTCTCTATGAGTAGTCATCTCAGTAGTCACTCCTTTTCTACCCATATCATTTTTCACACACAAAGTTATGGTTCTGCACGTCGCAGAAATATGTAGATGGAATGACCTAGTTCTATACTTCCAAGTTCCAACGGAAATCTCAAAGCCCCACTTTTTGCGACCTCCAAAGTATAACCCATCAATTAGCACAGCAAACGCACCCTTGAAAACTAAACCACTAATTACTTTAGAACCAAACGCCAAACGGTAAACTATAAAATGTACTTCCTCCTCGTATGCTGCACAAGCACTAGAAACAATACGAGTTGTACGTAACGCAGTGGCTACCATCACACTACGTGATTCGACTTCATACTGACTCATTCTGGAATCTAAAATGGCCGACTAACCTTTTCGATTGTGTTTTGTTTTAGAAAAGTACTGTTAGAAGAATAGTTTTGGAGTACCTATAGAGAGACGTTCTTCTTCAAACAGTCTTTTGGTGTTCTCGGGTTCAAAGAGATGCTCATGAAGTCATGACTTTGTGACACATGCTCTACGATACCTCATTGTTTTTCTCAAATGAAAACGCATCATAGCAATTCCTCAAGTAATTAGGATTTTTATTGGGTTTCTTCCCATATTGGGAGAACCCTAGGAGATAATGAAAACCCTGTACTTACTTATTTGTCATGAAGTTACAAAAGCTTTTTCGACACTACTACTACCTTCGATCAATAATTGATCGAAGACTACTACGTTGAACCACAAAGGCTATATCATTCCAGCCAATCGGCTAGGGGTCATTCGACTACTATTTTAAGAAGTGACACTATAAACTAATGACAGTTCCTTTGTGTTCTTAACAAAATAGCGTCACAGATGGTCTGGTGTCACGGCTAGCTTGCTCTGACCAATCAAACGGCTAATTGACTATAGTTCTTGAAGGTATTCAATTTAAGTTGTGTTGTTGAATGATTTAGTAAGTTTTGAGCTTGAAAACTTTTTCTGGACAAGGGTAGAATGTTCCTTGCGTAGTTATAGCACACACAAACATAATATCACGACTGTAATCCCCAAAAGGCACCTACATTTCGCCAGTTTAATCATATCCTTTAAACTATTAAATGAGCAATATTTGTACCTAAGTAATCACGTTCTCGAAAACCGCTTTAACGATTTCGATGAAAGTTGCAATATAGGTGTTTACGAGGGCGAAAAATCGATCTTGCTAGGTCTCATATCTGGGAAAATTCGTTTTCTCAATTTTCACCCTAGCAGAGCTCCGTCGACCAGGTTCTTATGTTTAAGTCCCTAAAAATGGGGGCGAGTTTTAAAAGTTGCGAATAGGTAACTGTCATAGTTGAAATCGTCTATAGGCTATGCTGTATCTTCTTCACACATTGATTTCCTATTCTACTTCTTATTCTTCTCCTTTTTAATAATGTTTTATTTTGTGCCACGCCTAGTTTTACGGTATTTTACCTTTTAACTTTACGTTGGTTAATACAATATTGTAAATTATTTACCAAATTATTTATTTATAAGGAAAATTCTTAGCTAAACATTTATTATAATATTGTCATCATAATAGGCCCGAGTTAACTTGTAAATGTGATTTACGCTATTAATATGACTTAATAGCTGTGATATACATAATTATTAAATGATTCATTCCTTTGTCACTTGAGCTGTTGGTAAAATATTAACTATTTACGATGATTACATAATATAAAGTACCTAAGGACCAACTGACCAAGTTTAGTAATGGCTAAGAAATGTTGTTTGACCCTAGGGTAGAAGTATTTAGAGAGATGCCACTTCATGCATTTAAAATATAAATGAAGACCTAACAAGACATTACAATAATTATACCGATGGAACCTGAGCCTGAACCTGATCAGCCTGTAATGTTCCCACTGCTGGGACACAGGCCTCCTCTCTGTGAGAACGAGTGGGCTATAAATGCTGTAATCCACCACGCGGGCCCAGTGCGGGTTGGTAGATGTCACATGTCTTCGAATTTTTGGTTCCACTGTGCCACCACTGCTCTTAAAGAAGTAAATGCATTGCCGTTATCAGGAATTATTATAATTAATGCACATTTCAAGAGTAGACAAAATAATGTTGGATCTGTCTGCGTATCGTTGGGACGTCAATGAGTCTCAATGAGTCTTGAAATTGCAGACGCAGATTTGTTATTAATTCATTAGGTAAGTTTTTAGTGTCTGTAGTGTAAAGCCTAATAATCTTTAAAAAACCGGTCAAGAGCCAGTCGGACTCACGCACCGAGGGTTCCGTTCCGATTTCTGAAAAAGTGTGCTATTTAGAGACATCGTTTTATTTTCCTGTAATCTTTACATTAACTTCTATCACACAGAATAATTTCAGATTTTTCCCTTTGCATACTTCGGAGATAAAGGGGGGGTCGGTATTTTTTTTACATTTTTCATCAAAAGTCGAAAACTATGCGGCCTAAAAAAAAATTAAAAAATGTTTAAGAATGTGCAAACAGCGTTCTTTCATATGATACCCACATGCCCTAGTAGCCTCACTTTGAATTTTTAAGACCCCCTTTCAGCACCTGTTACAAAAAAAACATAGATATTTTTATTTCTTTCTTATTTGCAAAATTGTTGGGTAAACGACATACAGGGTGTCCCGTAATTAATGGATAATCTCTTAAGGGGTCATTGTACTCACCATTATGAACAACTTTTACTATGGGACCGAACCCAAAATCGCGAAAAAAAAATCAGCTGCTCCCTACATTTATGTTCGCATAACTTGTCAAAATGTAGGGAGCAGCTGATTTTTTTTACGTACGCATTTCCGCACAGCTTCGGTGGATACACCCTAACCGAAAAACATGTCTTCTCGTCTCCTCCTCGGACATTATCGCTTTGGTGGAGTCCGTGTCTAAAAATAATGTGTTCATTGAATCACATTCCAGGACTCCAAAATGTAAAGCTACTTCTGCTCTAACTACTAGCCCAACAACCAAGATATCCCAGTGTCAATACCTAATATAAATCACCTAGGTTTAATCCTATTATTATTCATTCCACGTCGAGCTTGGCGAGCATTGAGCAGGTGATCTTTACCACACTCCACTTGCCGCATTCCTTGCGATATGAATCGATTTAATTACTATTGTGTTACTTGCTCACTCGGTTTTGCTACTCGATTGCTATTTATGTCATTAATCGATTCTTATAATCGTTAACAGTGCTAGTAAGTCAGTTGAGGAAATTTCTGAGTTCTAGGAAATTTTTCTTCCATGTTCTGGGATTTTTAAATCTTCAATCAATAATTGACGTAGATTCATATGAGCCGGATTGGATACCGCATACGATAGGGTCCACCGCCCAAAGTTACGATTAGTTTTCTACCAGCCTGCAAGATTATTAATGTGGTACACAATGACATTCGGAATTGGATACGATACGAGCCAAATCGCTCACTGGGTAGGTAGGTGTAAGTACATTAGTATTACAAAATTATACAATGAAATCATCATTGTCCTGTCCTTATCACAATTTATTTGGGGTCGGCTCAACATGTTTTTTTCTTCTATCCATACTTCTCTATTAGGCGTCATCTCGGTAGTCACTACCTTTGTAGCCATATTATCATCTTTCACACTGTCCCCTATTCATATAGCCATCCACATTCATAATCAAAACTTTCCTGACGACATTTTCCTCATTCCTCCGCATCACATGCCCATAACATGACAACCGATTTCCGCAAAACTTTTCAGTCACTGGTGGCACTTTCAGACTTCCGCTAATATACTCATTTATTATTCTATCCATTCGCGTAACACCACACGTTCTTCTTAGCATTCTCATCTCAGTTACATGCATTGTTGCTTTACATTAATTCCTTTTGTAGCCCACTGATCCATACCAGACAGCAGATTATTGCTTTTCCTTTGCTTTGCAACATTTTTCTCAAAACATTGTCTTGATTGACAAGCTGTGGGAGTAAATTGAAAAAAAAGGTTTTCAATAACAAGTCAATAAACATGCAATATGCGTAGTTGATTACAAAATGTCAACCGTCTTCAGATAGTGATTGTAATCGCATCTCGCTACGCGCCGATACAACTTGTAACGATTAGATAAACTGAGATGTTTGATATCGATATGATGAGAAACCGTTTTGTAATACTGTATTTTATTCTTTGTTTGTGATTATCATTTATCGAATCGCGAATATAACACCAAAAATAAATTGAGGAAACTGGTTATGGACCTCTTAAGGACGGGCCCAAAGTTTTGCGATTTCTTTTACTAACCACGATTTCTATTTTTCTGAAATTTCAAAATTCGTCATCATTGTTCAGTGTCTTTGTTTTTTTTATCCAGCCCGTATGATAGGACTCCAATGTATTCAAAAGTTAAAACTACGAAAGTCATGTTTGATATTTAGCTGTTGGCAACAATGGTTTTGTTAAATTCCATAGTTAACGTAAAGACGTGGAGACAAACACAGATGGTAATGGAAACATTCTTGTATCGTTGTGCACACATACTATCGAATAATTCTTTAGAATTTTCTTGTGCTGTGTGTTTGATTTCATGTTCCTTTCTGCGAAATCTATGTTTGCTCGTTTTCATATAGGATGACTGGTAATAGTAGTAATAGTGACCGATACTTAAACACGTGATGTAAGTACTCATGATAAAAACAACTTTTACTATGGGAACAAACCTGAAATCACGGAAAAAAAATCAGCTGTCCCCTACATCTATGTAACTCGTCAAAATGTAGGGAACAGCGGATTTTTTTTTCGCGATTTCAGGTTTGGTCCCATAGTAAAAGTTGTTTGTTATCATGAGTACAATGAACTAATTACCAGTCACCCTATAAACAAGCTTCTTGGTTTTTTTCATGTCTTGTCTTGACATGTTTTTCGGCACTGCCTATAGTAGGTATATTTTTAGGGTTCACAGTTCCTTACCTAACCCTTACTACATCTACAACCACAGCCCTCCAAAGCTATATTATCAGGCCTTAGGACCTTCCTTTAATAACTTAAATAACATAATATGTATACCTATAGTCCGCCATGAAAGTGTATCAGCCACTCGGTGCAGTATCGTTTAGAAAAGTGGTCAAGCGCCATTTTCTAGTCGTAGAACTTGTAGAGGATGTACGCACGGCTACAGATCAAGCTATACATTTTCAGTATAAGCTTATCTTGCATTGTATAGGATTTCCTTGCAATGAGAGGTCAGTGTAAACTGGAAATGTATAGCTTGATGTGTAGCCCTGTGTACTAAGAGGGCCCGAGCGCGAGCAGGCGAGTACGTCGGTTATGGTAAAGTTGGATACCTACTTATTAATTACTGTCGGATGCCTGCGATGAGCAGTGACCCAGTGGTATCGGCCCCGACTTCCGAGTTGTAGGGCGGGGGTTCGAACCCAGGCAGACGTTTTACTTTGTGTAATTTATTTCATCACCAAAACTGTGAAGGAAAACATCGTGAGGAAACCGGCATGCATGTCCTAGAATCAAACATTCGAAGACATGTGACATCTACCAACCCGCACTGGGGCCGCGTGGTGGATTACGGATTACAGAGAGGGTCCTGTGCCTGTGTCCCAGCAGTGGGAAAATTATAGGCTGATTATGGTTATAGTTACAGTACTAGCATGGAACATTGTACAAGTGTACGCACTATTAATTACTTATACCTACAGTTGTCGCGGATTGTCCGAAGGGGTTACCGCGGCCCTGGCATAGGCAACTGAAGGAACACGGGTGGGTTTTAGTCAGTAAAAGTCTGACACGCCCTTCCGCTCCACCCAGAGCTGGAGAAGTTATTTGATGATTTCCCACCCTCAAAAAAAAAAAAAAAAAAAACCTACAGTTAATTACCTGCAATTAGTGTGTATCGACAAAACTAAAACACTGGCGGAATAGTGCACACTTGCACTGTAAGCAGTTAGGAAGAAGAGTGGGACGCGTTTTCGTGGATTGTGTCGAGCATTCAATTACTGTGATTGTTTATCTTCACTAATTTAGTTCTTGAGGTGTATGTCAAACAACCGCAAGGGTTGATCGAATGTTACGCTACGCTTAACATAATCAGCCTATAATGTTCCCACTGCTGGGACACAGGCCTCATCTCTGTGAGAGGCAGTGGGCCGTAATCCACCACGCAGGCCCAGTGCGGGTTGGTAGATGTCACATGTCTTCGAGTGTTTGGTTCTAGGACATGCCGGTTTCCTCACGATGTTTTCCTTCACCGTTTTGAGAGCAGCGGTGATGAAATAATTTACACAAAGTAAAGCGCCTGCCGGGGTTCGAACCTACGACCTACAACTCGTAAGTCGCGCCCAATACCACTGGGCCACCACTGCGCTACGCTTGCCGCGGCCGATTCGTGGATGGGTGACGATCCATTATAATTATATCGAGACCCTTCCGTGCCTCAGAATAGGTACCTACCGTAACAGTCGGTACGGGCTTTACGGGTAGTCAGAAGTCTGACAACCGGTCTAACCAAGGCGTAGGGATCGTGTTAGCCAGTACACGGTTGTGGAGGTCGGACAGGCAGACGCTCCACGTAAAATAGTGATATTCGGCTGCATCCAGTTAGACTGGAAGCCGATCCCAACATAGTTGGGGAAAGGCTAGGCAGTAGGTATAAAATCCGGGGGGGGGGGTACTAAAATAAGCAAGCGAGGCACTGTTTTGCCAAATGTCGAGTTTTTTTTGGACTTAAACCGTCTTATTACAAAACAAGGTTCATCTTCAAACCGATTTAAACCATGGACGCTTTTTTGAATTTCGAATTTTAATCCGACACGTTAAGATAAACGGACAACTTAGACCGGACTAAGTTGTCAGTTTTTGTATAAAGAACTGTATCTCTATCACAGCTAGGTTCTTATTACAAAAAGTGTCTCGACGGTTTAAACCATGACAGTAGAAAAACCTCGTTTTGTAATAAGGCCGAAAGTGATTTATATGTTGGCATTAGATTGGCATTACTTGGAATTACGTTTTAGTAATACCTGCTGTTTACCGACTGCAAAGAAGGGTTACCTGCCTGGTAATAAAGGTAAGTACGCGCGCGCAAGTGCTAGTCACCGCCTGAGTATGTGAGCGGTGAGACGGGGAGGTAGACAAAGGTGAAGCTAAGCCGACGTTCGCACGGACGTAAAAATATCGCGGCGGGATTTTATCGCGCACTGTATTTTCAGTTGACTCTCCTTGTTGAGCCGAGCTTCGAGAATCCAACCTAACAACAAAAGAGTGCATCCCAGCGCGTCGAAAAAACACACTGTTGGATTTTCAACTCTCGGCGATAAGCAGAGCGTTAAAAATCCAGTGCGCAAAAAAATTCGCCGCGATATTTTTACGACGGCTAACTCTGCCAATCTTGTCAATGACGCCCTCCCCCTTCTCACCGCCCACATACCTCAGGCGGTGACTAGCACTTGCGCGCGCACTATACTAGGAAGCTAGGAACATTACTTAGATTTAAAAACAACCAAAATAAGGCACAAAAGAAGTTCCTTTTTCCTTAAGAAACATTTTCTTATAAGTAATGGCGTGTCATTGTGATGAAAACGCACGTGTATTCTGCATTCCAGCTCCATGATTAACTCTCCCAGTTTGGAAGAGATCGGACAAAGAGCATTCCTATGCGGTAAAGGGAGACAGATGTATGGGAATGCGTTGTATGCAGGCCCTATTTGTCTCATCTATCTATGTAAAGTAAAGTAAAAGTAAAGTAAAAATGTAACGCAGGTAACTAGCTTAATTAGTTGTTTAGTTAACAGCCTAGCCTTTGGAAGTAGTGCTTCCCTTCCCGGCCACTGCCGCGACACCGCTCGCTTTTTTTTTATCGTGGAGAAATGCTCATGCATTCTGCACTAGCACGGGGAGATAGTGTAGTTACGTGGGACTGTAAGTCGACGTTCGCACGGGCGTAAAATAATCGCGGCGATTTTTTTTCGCGCCCTGCATTTTCAACGCTCGCGCTGCTCTGCCCTAGCGCCGGGAGTTGAAAATCCAACAGTGTGTTTTTCGTCGCGCTGGGACTGGGATGCACTCTGTTTTGTTAGGTTGGATTCTCAATGCTCGGCTCAACACCGAGAGTTGAAAATCCAGTGCGCGATAAAATCCCGCCGCGATATTTTTGCGTCGTGTGAACGTCGGCTTACTGCTACCAATTCGGCTCGCGCGTGGTTGGTCACAGTTCCAAGTTCCAACCCACAGAATAGACAACTTTATCTGTTCTGTGTGGTTCCAACCTACATAATTGAATATCATTCAGGCTAGGCCGTTAACTGAAAGGCTAGTTATGCAGTTGGCTGCGACATCTACATAAAATGTAATTAAAGAGTCGTTTTGTTGTCAATGGGATATAAAAAGGGTTATTTTATTGTAAGTAGGTACTGTGGTATTTCTTTTTCTAATGACAGCGCCTTTATGTCGAATATATAAGTCAATGCGTTCAGCAGTACCGCTATAGCTATTTTCGTACTGTATTACTGCCTAGTGTGCGGTTCACTGTACTTACCTACCTACGAAAGAAGTTTAAAATTAAAATTGGCATACTTATTTACCGTTCATAGACGATACCTAACCATTTTGAAAATTCTTTTGGAGTGAAAGAGATGGGCGACGGGAAATTCACTGTGGAAGTAGTATTGTTTAGTTGGTATGTCTGATGCCATTTTTTTTTTACCAGCCATAATTGTCCCACCGTTGGGCAAAGGCCTCCCCACTCTCTTTCCACCTCTCTCTGTCCAGAGCTGCCAAGGACCAATCTTTATTAAAGGAGTCCAGCTCATCCCACCATCTCCGTCTGGGTCTGCCATGATGATGATGATGATGATGCCATTATGTAAGTAGGTATATAGCTATGATGCATAAACATAGATGCGTAATAAAATGGGTTTAAAGAATATTAATGAAATGGCCATATTATGGACCATCTGCATCACATGTTTACGTCAAGTAACATGCAGCCTCACATGCAGCATGCAGCCATCAGTATCAGTCATTTGTTCCGTTTATGATCTAGCCACAGTAAAAATAGCCTTAAAATATTTAAAAAAAATACAATTTATAACAGCGTTCTAAAATTGAAAAAATTGAAACGGTTATAGCGAGCGTAAGGCTAGCCATACACGGTATAATAACACATCTGCCGCTGAAGTAAATTGTTAATTGCACTGCTGTAATTCGCAGCTGCCCAGCCGTTATAGCTAAATGTCAAAGCTATAATCAATTCATTGCGAAGAACAAACGGCAAGGTCGGGTGTTTAATCCTGATTAACTTTAAACGGATATGAGTCCTTAGTCCTTACCTAATGACTAATGCGTTTTTGTATCATCTTGCTAACTATATGATATTGACAATGCCTGACAACTTACAAAGTAAATGGACATTCTTAACGTTTGTGTCATAGTAGGTACCTACTGGTCAATTACTGTGTGCTTATTAGGTAGGTGCTTAAAATTGTTAAGACTTGGTTACCCAAAAATTAATAGTGTAAATGTCGCCGCCGGATTGTATAATACGCCGTAATACATTTTGACTGAACGTCTATCAGCCGTAATAGAAAACAGTGCCTTATGTATTTCGGCCATTGACACCGCTTGAATGTCCGAGGTACTATAGTAGCCTCGCTGACTTTATAAAAACAACGCTAAAAAAATACCTATTAAGATTGATTGATTAATTAGGTACCTATACCCAGTTACCTACCTACTTAAAGAAAAAAATTAAAAAACTTTCTGACAGCGGATATTCAATGATTTCGGCTAGTTTTGTATTTTATACAATTTGGCTGCGACATAGATAAGTAGGTACTATTGTTCTAATTTTCTTTAATCATAAAAAATGTAAACAAAACAAATGGATACAGTAATAAAAACGCCACAACCATTTTCACACTCTACTGAGTAAAAAAAAACAAATTAAAAAGAAATTAACCGCTGGCACGTGGCTCTTTTTTAAAGGCAAACGCACGAAGCGTTATCAGCCATATGCCACCAACGCGTGCCCTATGAACACCTCCCTTTAGTTCAACCGACCGTGCCCGCTCGTGCTGATAAACCAACCTTTTTAGTTTTTTTATCCATCGTTCTTTTTTTTCAAATTCTGCAGAACAAGGTAAGTAAGTATACAGTGAATTCTTGGAGAAAAACAGCGCTGGCGTGAATTTTAATTCATTCGTATAAGATTCGTATGCATCTGAAATATTAAATAGGCGTTTTACGCGGCAATGAAACATTCACATGCTAAAATAATTCTAACACTAGGATGTTAGAATGGATATTCTATTGATTTGCATCGTAAAGGTGAACAACATTATCGTGTTGGTGAAATAACATGAAAAATGTGCTTAACACACGATGAAACAAATTCGCGTGTTTCATTATTATGTTGCATTGCATAAGTTTGGAAGCCTATATATACGATTTTTTTATATTTCTATGTTTGGACGGCTCATTTGTGTTATATTTCACGTTACATTTCACCAATCTGTACCGGGCATTATAAACAGTTTTAAATATGAATTTAATTACTCAAATATACCTACATAAGTACCTAGTTAAATCCTCAGAATTTGCATGTTGTACAAAAAGGAATCTCGGATAATATCGGCTGAGTATTTATAGATACTTAGGTACTTACTTAGGTATCTAAAAAATATTTATTACGTAGTTAATTAAACAATAATTAGCAGAAACCAAGATATTAATAAAATTATTATGTTTGAATTTATTTTGTAACATATTATAACAGTTTTAGTCTATATCGCATTCGATTAAGTAGGTACTGGATTCAATACTTTCACTAGTTTATTTTGTAACATATTATAACAGTTTTAGTCTATATCGCATTCGATTAAGTAGGTACTGGATTCAATACTTTCACTAGTTTATTTTGTAACATATTATAACAGTTTTAGTCTATATCGCATTCGATTAAGTAGGTACTGGATTCAATACTTTCACTAGTTTATTTTGTAACATATTATAACAGTTTTAGTCTATATCGCATTCGATTAAGTAGGTACTGGATTCAATACTTTCACTAGTTTATTTTGTAACATATTATAACAGTTTTAGTCTATATCGCATTCGATTAAGTAGGTACTGGATTCAATACTTTCACTAGTTTATTTTCTTGCCTTAGCTCGGGAGCGGAATTCCAAGTCTTTACTGTATCGAGTTAGGAGCAGATGTCTGCGAACCAGTAAGTAACCGCTTTGGGGAACCCCTTAGTACGGCCCGACCCACTAATCTTATACAGGGTGTTTCATATAAAAATATTTTAAATTTTACGATGTCTGTTAAATATTGAGCGTTGTCCAGATTTATTTTAAGAATGTTATTGTACTTAGCAATTTATTTCAGGACCTAATAACTAAATTAGATTCAATACCTATCTAGAAAAAAATAAGTACGTTCTAAATAACCTTTGATTGTTTCTAAACAACCTACCTATTTAAATAATTAATGTTACAAATATTATGTTAATTAATTAATGACAACTAACATTGCGAGATCAGTCGTTCACCATTCGTTTGAATTGCGCAAGCGCCGAACAATAGCAACAATCATACTCTGAAAATGAATTATAATGTCACACACCTGTGAAATGGCTATTCGTTACAGTTAGCAATATCACAGTTATTTATCACGTAAGTAATAGATAACAGGTGACTTGTTACGCATTTCAAATTGGACTGATTTACATTTAAACTGTTTACTAATGGCCAGCCATGTTGTTTTAATCTTTCGCTGCAAATCTAATGACTTACATTGGTAGATGAATTACGAATAGATTTTGTCGTAAGATGTACATTTCAACATTTAGTTCTGTCAATATTGTTGGTTTTATTCATTAATTTGTTTGCGTCCTTGTGACATCGAGTTCCTGAAACCGTCGCACAGATAACCGAGGTGAATTAATGATAAGTATGGTTTGTGGTATGATGGTGGTATGGTTTCTTCAACTTTTTATTTTTCAGGTTGATCAACGTGCATTTTAAATAAGTTTTGTAGCCATAATTTTGTATAATAAGTAGATCAAATTCTTTTAGATCACGACCTACGGATAAGTGCCAGTCCTCGCAGATTATATTTCATTCTAATATGTTCCATTTTTAAACACACAGTGCAGGCTGTCCCACTACTGAGCAAAGGCGTCCCTCAAAGCCTTCCAAGCATCCTTTCCAGGGCCACCTCGATCCAGCCCTTGCGGTACGCGACTCGCCACCTCTTTCTGGGCCGGCAACAACAACAGTAAATAAAATAGGCTGAAATATTTCCTAGAGCTTTGGTTTCCTAAGAAAGCGGTAACCGTCATACAATAACGGCTGTCCAAAACAAGAGGATTTCTTGACACCTTAATGTCAAATAGTTTTTGATTTTCATGACGGCCGATATAATATGACGGCACTGCCTTCCTAGGAAAGCGTGGCTTTACAGTTTTTAACTGTAAAGCCACGGTTTCCCCTGACACGATCTCTAATTAAATCCAACACGCTCTATAAAACCACACATTTTCATGTCTTTCCACGGGTTGGTATCAGAATGACTGGATCGCAAATTGACCACGTCGCTCTTAGTCCAAATCTCAAAATGTCTAAATCTCCAGACTTTTTGCGATGTAGTAATTTTGCGAGTTAGGTATTTTGAGATTTAGACATTATGAGATATGAACTAAAAGCGATGTAGTCATTTTGCGACTTAGGTATTTTGAGATTTAGACATTTTGAGATTTGGACTGAGAGCGACGTGGTCAATTTGCGATCTAGTCATTCTAATACCAACCCCATACCAGTCATCTTAGCAAAAGATCAATCATTTAAGTCACCTTTTTACAAGGAGATTTTATAACACGTAAAAACAAATATGATCAAATAGAATGTGATGATCTGATAAATAACGAACATTATTGCGCTGTGTAGGCCGCGAAATTCATTATTTTTTTGGTGTTTTGCAATTTGCAGTGCGTGTCAGGTTGTATCTTGATCAAAGCATGATACGCGGCAATAAAACATATGTATTTGCATAATTTTAACCATAAAAATCATCAATAAATCTCTCTAAGCAAATTGCAAAAAAAAACTCTAATTTAATTTCGCGGGCTACCACTACGCATCATCCTTAATCCGATTCTAATTCCCCAATTACATACCACAGGTTTCTCGATTATGTCACCAAGCCTATTACGCAGTATCTGACCCTGAAATGATTTAAGCAAATAAGTAACTAGGTATTTAATTAAATTAAATAGTAAGTAGGTATCAACTTAAAAACATAATTAATTATCAATTTTATGTTATGATTCATACTTATCACAATAAACTTCATGATAAAATTAAACTAACGATTGAACGTCAGCGTCAGTTAATTTATTTACTCAAGTGTGAATTTTATAGCTCTTGTTGTAGATTCACATTTTTTCTAAAGTAACTAAGTTATAAACAGCTAATAAACATTAATTGACGAGGAGCGCAAATGATTTTGTGGAACTAATTAATTGATTAAATTACTGTTTGCGCTATCGTTACGTTATAAATTAATTTATATCTAGATCTTATATAAGTAGGTAATTTTATATATTTCATGGAAAAAATCGTAAGTTTTTTCGGTACAGAATATGAAACACCATGTATACAAATCGGTGTGCATCGCTTCCCGGAGCGGTACGGGCGCCATCGCGACCCTTGCGCACACGCATAAAAAGTGCCAACACCTGGCGGTAACCATAGAGATCAAATCACTACATCGAAACACATATTATTATCTCTCGTACTGCTATTCTAGACTTTAAGTTTCTACATATAAGGTACATTTTCCATGGTTTGAGTGACAACAATTTATAGGTGAAGCTCAGGTATTATCGATTATTCGTGTGAATTATAACGGTTTTCTTTTGTTGATATTTTGACAGGTGAGCATCACATAAAACGCCTATCAATCTAGTTTTTAGAGTCAGAGGTACTCAATACGTTGCATAATAGTAGCATTTTTCATTCCATGTCGTTTTTATGTCAATGCACTTAATTGCGTTAATACCCGTCTATCGTGTTTCTAATCGAGACGCATTGTTTTTGTTCAATCGCTGCAATTAACAGGCCATATTGCATTGTAGAAACTAATTTAAAAATAGAAATTGCGTCAACCGAATCACGTTCACGGTGACCAATAATTCCGTTATTGGAGCAAAAAATAGGCCTGTCAAAAGAATTCCCGTTCGATTTTAAATTTGGAGCGCAGGATAGGACTGGGACGCGCATGCGCGTGCCATACTGCGCGGCAGAGCGTGGCGTATGGGAGTTGGGAGCAGATGACACGCGACCGTTACACCAGGTGCACGTGCCTGCATATTTTCACATCGGAATTTATGAGCTGTACACATAACGAGTGGGTGCGAAAGATAAGAGATGGGTATACGAACTCGTTAGGGAAGTAAAAGTATGTACCGTATTCCAATTAACGTGATTTTTTTTATTGAATAATAATTTTTCTTCATTCTCAGCGCTCATGTCTTCAAAGCTATTTGCATAGGAGATTTGCATCATAAAATCAAAAGTACGAGTGAAATCGTTGAGGTCTCAGCACATAGAAACAAGGTTATGTTACAAATGCCTACCTATCTACATATGTAGGTACTCTACACAGATCATTTGCTCAAATTGAATAGCGAAGTGTTCGGAAACTGATGTTTTACATTCACCAAGTTAAAAGGTATGACCTATCCTTGGCTTCGATTTGTAGAAAGGAACTATTTTGTATTTCCTTGCTCACTTAGCAGACGATTTGATACAAAACTGTTTTAATTTATCAGTAGGTATCACACTTAGCACTAAATTTTTTAAGGCTTGATGATTCTAAACATCTTACTTAGCTCGGGAAAGAATTGTAGAATTCTCATTAAAAGCTAAAAATAACATACGGTATATCACCAATCGGATTCTAGTCGGCCTAGCCTTTTCCCAACTATGTTGGGGTCGGCTTTCAGTGTTACCGGATGCAGCTGAATACCAGTATTTACATGGAGCGACTGCCTATCTGACCTACACAACCCAGTTACTGTGCAATACGTTACCCGTTGGTAAAGGCTGGTTGTCAGTTTCGGGCTTCTGACGACCCGTAACGACTGTCAAAGATCTATGAATGACAGCCGGGACCAACGGCTTAACGTGCTTTCCGAAGCACGGAGGTGTCTCGGTATGTAAAGATGGTCACCCATCCATGGACCTACTGCGGCAAGCGTAGCTTAACCTGATCCATCGACCCGTGCGGCTGTTATTACAATTGCCTAGCCACGAGTCCCTCTAGCCAGCTACTTCTACAGTTGAACAATTCTTATAATTTACCAAAATCGTCGGCTTCGCAATATACCTACCTACCTACCTAATTAATAAATATTTATACTTATGTTGAGATAGATTCGTCAATCGCGATAGTTCGGGAATCGCGCGGAGCAAAGCCTCTTAAATCCCATGCTATACCTAGGTATGTACTAAAATTTCTATAATACGTACATAACATAATATAAAGTATGAGTGACTACGATTTTACGATACTTATGTTTTTTATGATTCGTAAATCTTGATCGCGTGTAATGGAGCGTAGTCAATACGCTACAGTATACTCGGTCATGCTTTCCCCTCTCCGTGACCATTTCCACTTATAAATATTATATCAGTCTGTTACTAAAAAAACTAGACGGAGATTCCTCACTTTTTGTGACGTCTACGTTTATTGTTTTGGTTAGACCTCCCGTTACTTTGTGTAAATTATATCATCATCATCACCACTGCTGTCAAAAATGGTGAAGAAAAACATCGTGAGGAAACCGGCATGTCCTAGAACCAGAAATTTCAAGACATGTGACATCTACATCTACCAACCCGCACCGGGCCCGCGTGGTGGATACGGCCCACTCCGTCTCACCGAGAGGAGGCTTGTGTGACCTGTGTCCCAGCAGTGGGAACATTATAGGCTGTTTGGGTCACCATGGTACAGGCTATGCCTAGTTTGGGACCCGCTGTTTAAAATGTGTTAGTCTGTTAGTGAGAATTGCATACCATGCTGCTTGTATTTCATACCATGCTGCTTGTATTTCATACCATGCTGCTTGTATTTCATACCATGCTGCTTGTATTTCTTACCATGCTGCTTGTATTTCATACCATGCTGCTTGATGGTGTATTAGTGGTCTGGTAGCAAGCGCTACTGCTGAGCATAAGGTGTTTGATTCCGGGTCGGGCAGTGTTTTTGGGTTTTTTTCATCTGGAATTTCTCAGTAACAGTCCGGAGTCTGGATTTGTGCCTGGTTGATGGCAATAGTCTCGCCCCAAATGTGGGAGTTATTAGCTACACCTCTGCCTAACCTTTCGTGTAATACAGTCGTGATGTTATGTGAAAAACAGTTATGATAATTTTGCAGCGCATCGGTTGCATAGAAAGTTAGTGATGTTGAATATTTTATTGATATTTATTGTGAAACAAAGCCATACCAATTGCGGTATAGAAAATTATAAACTGCAGCAGTTATTGATGGGCAGATCCAATTGTAGAAAGTTTTGTGCTCAATTTTTGACAAGAATACTTATTTTCGTGTCTATAAATAGCAATTACTTACATAGATTAATACCATACATATTATATTTTCTACAATCAAACAGTAGTTTCGGAAAATCCTCTAAAACCCTTCCCTAAAAGAAAAACCTTTTACACTCGATTAAAATAATTAAAAGTCAACAGCCATTACAGGAATCAGCCATTGTCAGCATTGAAGCGTGTCTGTAGAAATGTAGGAAGCCGTCAGAACTACCGTACAACGTGAAGGTTTGATGATAACTTCAAGGTTCCTAATACTTAATGTCACTATTTAGGTCGATCGATTGATAAAATTCAGTGTCAAATTGTTTTTTGTTTGGTGCCTCAAATTATTGTAATGAAATAAAATTGCTACGATTACTTACATAAAATTTAAAAAAAAAACACGAATTGAGAAACCACATTATTTTGTTATTATAATAATTAGGCCGCCAAAAAAATTGTGCATTCTGTACAAGACTGCCCCAAATCCTGCACGCTTAGCATGACCGCTATAGACGGGTTTTGTCGACGGAAGAATAGACAAAATGGAAGATAGCAGAAATATTTGTAATAATAGCAATTATTGATCGAAGACTTACGCATTCTACGGGTCTAAGCATGGCAATGTGTAGTTTTCTCTATTCTTCCGTCGACAAAACGTCATGCTAAGCGTGCTGGAAAGTAAACCTTTTCTGTGGACTCTACTGGGATTGGTGACCACAATCGACATTATGATATACTAAGATGCTATTTAAATGGATTCCAATCCTATTAGAATCCATTTAAATAATCTCTTCATCGCCTGTAACGACCACAGGAGTAGACAGGTTCGTTACAATACCTACCTAAATGGAGAGACTACAAAGTCCACAATATCCTAACACTCATACTTAGGTTCTACATAAGCAGTTATCTACCAATGTAGGGGTTTAATAAAATAATGTCGTTGGTAGTCGTTATCCCGCATTTTTAAAAAACCCACAGAATAGGCCCTTTCACATGGGGACACCTATAAACGAATCATAAAATTCTAGAGAAAACAAATGAGCATCAGGACTTTTAAAACTGTTGTTCCCATGGTTGTTCCTTACTATATACCACCTAATATTGTGTCCCTACAGATGGTTAATCTAGCCATAGATAAATTAACACAAAGGCCCACTGCCAAGTAAATGCATACTAATATAATTATATCTTTCCACTACTCATATACATAATGTCTTTCCACTATGGGATATAAATATTATATTCCGAGATCTTGGTGCCTGATTATATAAATATATTATTATAATTAGTGTTAATCAAGCATTATTATTACATTTAAGTTTTCAAAGCTTCCTCTCTCCTGCTATTGTTGCTGTGCCCGACAGGGTCCATAATGATCACATATTTTTAAGTTACCATCTAATACACATTGTGGAATGCAAATAAAGTATTGAGTATTGAGTATATGTAGTACATCGCTCGCTCGATCGAAAAAATATTTATTGCTTGAGATGTAAATTACATCTCAGTGTACCTATACGGTTCCATTTAAAAGTACTGTAAAAATCTGATCTCGAGATGTAATATATAAATTACATCCTCTAAAATCACATAGTTGAAAGGCGGCTAATTCTTGTCTAAGTAGGTATGTCATTTTCAAACGATTAACAGAAATAGACTGATTACTGATTAGTGTGTTATTTAGTGATTTGTGCTGCAAGCAGGCCTTAATCTAGGTTTAGAATTGTGGATGGATAAATAACGAATAATAATTATATACAACGTGTAACGTTAAATGCGCAAAACCTCTTAAGGGGTCATTGTACTCATCATTATGAACAACTTTTACTTTGGGACCAAAACTGAAATCGCGTAAAAAAAAATCAGCTGTTCAGTACATTTTGACGAATTATGCGAACAGAAATGTACTGAACAGCTAATTTTTTTTTGCGATTTCAGTTTTGGTCCTATAGTAAAAGTTGTTCATAATGATGAGTACAATGACCCCTTAAGAGGTTTTGCGCATTTAACGTTACACGTTGTATAACCTAATCAATAATCTTATTCAGGATGGTTGTGCGTGCCATTGGATTGTTTCATTAATTATTTACACCTGCAATACAAAGAATTTTGCTGCTTTGATTGTCAATAGACCTTTTTGTGATCAGTTAGTGTTGACATTCAAAGAATCCATGGAGTTGCTTGTTTTCTTTCCATATTACTACGTGTCTGTGACGAAATAATCCCCATTGCGCATTTCGAATAGGTGATAATTGTCAATCATTAGCGACTTAGTATTAATTATTATAATTAGTTGCAGAATGAGACTATTTCACCATAGACCTTCGCAATACAGGATTAGAGCTTATATGTTAATTGTAAGAACAAGATGCATATGCCAGCATAAGCAGCACACATAATATTATTATTGTGTCATAGGATAAATAATAATTGAAAGAATTTTATAACCTTTGACAGTCAACTACCTACTGGACGGCGGACATAGGTCGCTCCTAGTATGTCATACATATCACCTGTTCTTCACTCTGCGCCTCAAACCGTAGGTAAGGAAAGTAAGAAGGTAGGTAAATCTGGCAGCTAAGCTGTTTACATCGAAAACCAATAAGTATCTTACATTTTATTTAATTACCTATCATCGAACGAAAAAACATTTCGACTGAATATAATTTAATTTACTTATTAAATACCTTGTAAGGAAAGTAAGAAGGTAGGTAAATCTGGCAGCCAAGCTGTTTACATCGAAAACCAATAAGTATCTTACATTTTATTTAATTACCTATCATCGAACGAAAAAACATTTCGACTGAATATAATTTAATTTACTTATTAAATACCTTGTAAGGAAAGTAAGAAGGTAGGTAAATCTGGCAGCCAAGCTGTTTACATCGAAAACCAATAAGTATCTTACATTTTATTTAATTACCTATCATCGAACGAAAAAACATTTCGACTGAATATAATTTAATTTACTTATTAAATACCTTGTAAGGAAAGTAAGAAGGTAGGTAAATCTGGCAGCCAAGCTGTTTACATCGAAAACCAATAAGTATCTTACATTTTATTTAATTACCTATCATCGAACGAAACAACATTTCGACTGAATATAATTTAATTTACTTATTAAATACCTTGTAAGGAAAGTAAGAAGGTAGGTAAATCTGGCAGCCAAGCTGTTTACATCGAAAACCAATAAGTATCTTACATTTTATTTAATTACCTATCATCGAACGAAAAAACATTTCGACTGAATATAATTTAATTTACTTATACCTTGTAAGGAAAGTAAGAAGGTAGGTAAATCTGGCAGCTAAGCTGTTTACATCGAAAACCAATAAGTATCTACATTTTATTTAATTACCTATCATCGAATGAAAAAACACTTCGACTGAATGTAATTTAATTTACTTATACCTTGGATAATGTACTATAGCCACTGAAATAACATACCTATCAATGGTATTACCATACTGCGCATTTTATGAGTCAATCGAAGGAAAACTACACTTTAACTATTTGTAAACTACATAGTAGTGATCACTTTATTATGTAATACTAGGAGTCTAGGACCTTTAGCCATACCTAACTGCAATCGACGCTTCCAATATACCGCTTGTTAATTAAAACATTGCAATAGACACTGTAGGCACCTAAATACATCAAGTTAAACATACTTGCCAAACTGTGGGGCAGTACTACAGATGTAAAAAAAATGTAAGTACAAACTTATACACAAAAAAAAATAGAGAAGAAATTTTTAAAATATAGGCACAGCTTAAATGAACAATTCACTGATACCTAACACTCTTTAAGAAAGACATAACCTAATCTTGAATTCCTTCGATAAACCAAGTTTATTATCGATCAGTAAACAAAATTATCGACTGAGTAACTGCCGCCGATGTATATTTAGTTACTTATATGTAAGTATTACATACAGTAATTGACCAATGAATCAGATAGTCCGTTGAGTCTGAGTCAGACTATCACAGACAACCGCAAACCGTGGCATACTTTGACCAGTCTTTACCTAGTCGAGATGTTAGTAAAAAAATGAACATTGTTTTATAAATATGAAAATTACCGCAAATATATAATAAACATGTTAGTTTATGGTAAGTGAACCAAGACATTCCTGAGCAAACTAAGTAGGTACCTACCAACTACATAGTATAACCACGTCTTAATGGATTGTGAAACTGTGCTACTAGGTATTGCAGATGGTAAAAGACGTTGGAAGAAAGTAGCCGACCTAGGTTTTTAATATTAGTCTTGCTTGCATGTACGACCATAGAATTAATAGTTATTTCCTTAATTATTTATTAACTTCATGTTTTTACCCTGAGACAAGAAATAGATAAGTAGGTACCTACCTAGTCAAATCAAATCAAATTAAAAGTAATTTATTCAAATTAGGCTGAGAATCAGCACTTTGCGAACGTCAAAATTACATAAGACAGTCCCCACAAAACGGCCGCCCTTCACCATTTCGCTGGGAAGAAGAAGTGGCGCAACAAACTCCCCAGCAGCAGTCTTTATCAGCATGCTGTTAGAAATATTTTGTATTCAAAGAATCATTGGACCGTATAAAATCTTAGCAAGCTCCAGAGCTAGTCTCAACAGGTAGCAAGAGTGTTATTATTTGTATGCGTAAGTCGCGGCGCACGGCGAACTGAAGGGGAGAAATCAAAATCACAGCCGATGTGTGAACGCCCTTGCATTCTGTGCACAATAGCTTCTGCAACGGTTTTTAACATCTGCCGATCGGCCCTGTGGAGACTCTCGTGATATGCCACCATTATTATTATTTCAAAAGCACGCGTCATACCGCCTTGGACTGTGTTTTACTACTTTTTTCTTTAACTATTGTAAGCAATCAACACAATAGGCGTACCAAATTCCCATGACTATCAAACAAAAACAAAACAAACTTTACATACGAGATAATTTGGCCTCGAAGGCACCGGCCGTCACGCGTCGCGGGCACGCACCTCTGATGATACTCCTCGTAATGGTACCCAACACATTACGTCACTGACACCGATCATTAAACCCACAACCTTAGACACGCAGTTCCCACGACTCATTGACTTTTTTCTTTTTCAGGATGTCCAATTTTCAACGAACGCGCAGCAAGGTATGGTGGGGTGATTCACCGCCGAGCGTAGGACTAGGAAGTCCGGTGGCACAGCCCGACTGGAACCGAAACAATCGCGCACGAGACGATCCCGAGTGGGAGCCCCAGCTACCTCACTGGATAGCCAATCAGCCTGACGAGCCGCAGAACAATAGCGCCGATGACATCGCGCAACCTGTACAGATGAACCAATGGCCTCTGCGTCACGGTAGCCCCGGCAGCCACAAGAGCCAAGATTCCGGATTCTCGGATTCAGATAGCTCTCCGCCACCCTCACAGTATTACCAGTCTCCGGAGAACACAGACAACAATAAATCGACAAGTAGCAGCGATTCAAACAACAATCAAGATATTACTGTGAAACAAGCTGCCGGTTATAAAAGCACATCGCAAAGCAATGTTGCTAAAAATGCGAGTATGCCTGATAACGTCAGTGTTGGCATGCCGACGCCGAAGCCACGGCTCCGGAGCAGCAGTGTCATACAGACACCATACGACTTGCAGAAGTATTGCGAAATACATCAAGACGAGGAACACATGGATCTGCTAAAAGATAAAGACACAGAAAATGTAAATAAAACCGAACAAAAATATCCAACGCCGAAAAATATAAATAACGACAAAGCAAATAAAGAAAACTCGAAAAATATTTTAAATAATAACTTAAAAAGTAAACCTAAGTTAAAAATCGAAAACAAAATAGACATAAAGGTTACACCTCCGGGTAACGTAAGTAACATAACAAACAAAAGTGCAATACAAAAAGATACCAAAGATGTACCAGTTAAAAATATTAATGTTATAAGTCCCTCGAAAAAGTATCCGGCGAAGAAGTCGTTCATATCTAGTACAGATAGCGATAGCACCAAAGTCATTAAAGTAGCTAAAGTAAAGGATTTGGAAACTAGTAAGAACAAATCAGATGACAGTTTAAAATATTTGAAGTTGGAGGATGATAACCAAATAGCAGTAAACAATCAGCCGAGAGTCCGTACGCCGATTTCAAACATATCATACGTACCGACTGAGAGGTCATCTGGATCAAAAGTAGAGTACACACGAAGTTTATCAAATGAGGATACTATTCCTATAACCACAACTCCGAAGTTCCAAAGAAATAGACTAAACAAATCCCTTAACTTCGAAGCACAGAGGTTAGACCAACAAATACTAGATATCCAAGACGGCTATCATTCGTTAGGATACATTGATGAGGAAGCTTTACCAAACAATGAAAATATGTACGATAATGAGCAAATGCATAAACCCGCTAAGGCCATCCTTGGTAAAAACATAATGGACAGTCTTCACTTAAAACCGACCAAAAAACCAGGACCCAAAGCTAAGCAGCGGATGGCCACCAAAGGAGACAGAACGAAGGACATATTCAGAATATTTCCAAAGAAGGAAAAGCCCGGAGTTGTGGACAGTCACGCTGGTGGTCATGTAGCTGGCAGTCGAGTTCCTTCTCTCGGTCTACCACGAGCCAAAGACCAAGACTCGTGGGTAATTGTTGCACATCCCGAAGAAATGCTGATACCGCATTACAACGAAAGGCTAGTTGGTACAGAGGCCGAATTAAACATGAAATCTAAAGACAAACCTGAAGAAGACTACCTCAAGAATGGACGAGTTACTCCACCACCTCAATTCCAAGATAAGCAGAAGACGCCATATGAAACAGATTCTAATACGAATAAAAATCTAACGCATGATACTAAAAGGGAGAAGCTAAAAGGGGAGATGGACTTTGTGGATGTTCAGCTAAACATGGCATGCACATCGACGCCAAAGATGCTGACTCCACATGAGTTTATGGAGATTCCAAATAGTGAGAGGAGAAGTACTCGGAGAGTTAACTTATTTGAAAACTTTAACGCTGGGTAAGTATCTTACTATTTTATAACTCCAGAATTTTAAATACTACGGCTTCCTGCAAAACACTTTATCTATCCTATCCTCAAATATTGTGCTGTATATTGAACTATTAAGACGATTATGATGATGCGATTATCGCATTGATCCCTTCTCTTATGTATAAGTATACAAAATATATTTAATTGAAAACCTTATAAGTTCTTACGATTTCCTGAACACACAATGAAAACCATTACATTTTTAAGCATCCTTTGTCTTTACAATAATCGGCTTTATTACAACAATTTCATTTAATTCAATATCCATTATCCAGTGTCAACTAATTTTAAAAGGTCAACCAGTCGCCACTTGAAATTCTTTGTCTTGAGTAACTTTAAGTGACTAACATCCTCCTTGCGTGGTACCGTTTCTATAAAACCCTATCTATACGGTTTTCATGTTTACGACTAACGCAATGAAAGTCCTATTACATGAATCTCTGATGTCATTGCTTTATTCGCCTGAAACCAATTGAAGCTTAAACTTAGAGCATATGCTCTATAGCTTAAAACTGTTTTGAATAGTTTCGATACTACCTCGGCTACCTCCTATCCGATATCCTCGGAATCTATTAAATAACCCTGCTTTTTTGGCTTCGCCATATATCTCAATTTCATCATTTCATTTAATAAATCTCAATCGGTATTTAGTGCAGGTATTCCCGCATAATAATAAGCAGATATATGAATGTACGGTGGTAGTGATATATATCTCGCACTGCTTTTCAATAAAATTCTGCCCTCTCTTAACACCTTCATTTTAAACGTTTCCTATAACTTACTAACACATTCTTCATAATTGCTCAACAGCGAATACCATTCTAGAATAGTACTGAACAACCAAGACGAGATCCTATACCGAGAGCGTTCAATAGACCAGACATGTCTAGAAAGGCTCTGCGAAAGAAAGCCGGAACCCGTCCAATACTGGTTGTGCGACCTGGTCGGGTCGTGTGAGAATGAGTGTATGACGACACTGCAGAGCAAGCCGCTGGGTGCTGAGATGAAGGCACTGGTCTCTGCGAGCTCCGCGACTATCACGGGAAATATAAAGAAGGTGCAGACTCATGGGCAGATCATTGTGCACCAATACAGTGATGTTTTGAGGTAAGAGTCATAGATGTATCTCTGAGCTTTGTAAATAATTATGTGTTATTGGAAAAGGTACTTAAAACCGGTACTTAAAAGTGACACAATAGCATACTAAAATCCGGTAGCAAAAAAGATAATAGAATAAAGTTATCAAGAACCAAGATCTAATCGATATATCGATAATCGAAAGTAGTTTCCTGTTGCAACTTTCACAGTAAAAAAAAACAATAATCATTTCATTGCTCTACATCCATCCATCCTACCAACTACGGAAACGCGTACTTTTCACAATTACCAACTTAACATATACGCATTCGTGATTATGCAAAACACTTTCATTTTACAGGCAAATCGAATCGGGGAAATCAAGCGAGGAACAAATCTGCTTATTAGTAGCAAATATCAACGAATTCGTACTAGCTCACAGCATAACTCTAAATACAAAGCCACCGGGAGAAACACCGGAGAGATGGGACAAGATAAAGAAGTCCCTACAGCTGTATTTACAGAAGTTGATAGATGTAGGAGAAGATGTTAAGGTGGAACTGAACGAGAGCAATACGGAATGGAGTCTTGTTCTGAAACATTTGGACACGTTGATCGAGATTTTCTTGGAGACTACTAAGGCTGTTCTTGTCCAACAGATGAAGGTAAAAAACTAAAGAAATTTCTTGTTATCTTAATTCATTAAAAGAAACTGGTCATCAGGATGAAACTATGGGAGGGTATCTAAATAGCATTTTGGGATTTTAAGTTACTTTTGCCACCAAATGTCTCGATTGATGACTTGAACCGATTTTACTGAAGAATATTCAGTTTCCGATATATAGGGTGACTGGTAATTAGTGACCGATACCTAAACACATGATTGTGCTCATGATAACAAACAACTTTTACTATGGGACCAAACCTGAAATCGCGAAAAAAAAATCAGCTGCTCCCTACATTTTGACGAGTTATGCGAACATGAATGTATGGAGCAGCTGATTTTTTTTCGCGATTTCAGGTCTGGTCCCATAGTAAAAGTTGTTTGTTATCATGAGCACAATCATGTGTTTAAGTATCGGCTGAGAAAATCTGGTCATTGGAGTGGGCACCTACTGAGGTACCCACTCCAATGACAAGATTTTCTCAGCGTCTTTTATAATTTCAATATTAACAATATCACAATTTCCTTTCCCACAGACTCTAGTGTCAATAATCGAAGAACCACCATCGGATATGATCCTCAAAAGCACTCTAACATCCATAGGGCATTTAGCCATGTTAAGTGACCCCACCGAAAGTTCTTTACACGAGAAATGTATTAAGATCATGAAGAATATCACGGAGTTACCGTTTGTGGACTGTGCTGTACCCAGGGCGTTGTTGACGGCGATTATTGAGTCGAATAAGAGCTCTATAAAGGCGCTGTCACTGCGTGCGCTTGCGACTGTCTGCGTTAACGGGGATGCGGTGAAACAGTTTGAAGAGGTAAGGATTACTTACATGATTTCTTTTTTTTTTTTTCAAATATAGGTAAGTAATACCTATTCTGGTACCATCTTATCCAGTTTAATCACTGATAAAGCATTCTTATGCTATCAGCTATCATCTACTTTGATATTCGCATCTAATGTTGGATATTGAAAATGAGTCTACCCAATTGCAGTCACTAAATAATTTGGTAGATGCTCGTTCTACTAAGATCTTTGAAATTGCATTCAGTAGGAATTTGTACTCTCCTTTTGGGATCCTGCGCGAGATCGATCTAACGGTCTAACCCAACTCTCGTAATCTGCTCTCATTTCAGAGATTATCCGTAAAGACCTACATTCTCTAACAGGAATTCTAAAATGAGAGAAGATTAAATATTTAAATATCCTACAAGCCTCAGTTAACGACCACATTTTTCTTTTGTTCTCTTCAGGGAGGTGGCATCGAGATAATATCAGATATCCTGTCAGACCGGTCGAACCCAGAGCCACAGATGCGAGAAGCGATCACTGTGCTCACTCAGATCACGGCGCCGTGGCTGAGGGGACACTACGACCTGACACAGATGCATCTGTACCTCAATACCATTGTTGATAATATTACCGGTAAGTTTAAGAGAAAAAATCTGGGGACGTCTAGCGCCATCTAGTTTAAAAGAATCGAAGCAAAAATATGTTCGAGTGTGTAGCGACATCTATTGATAGAAGAAAGACACTAGTTTTTTCTAAAAGATTACATCTTTGGCTAGCTTTACGAAGTTTTCGTAAGAACGTTTCGTATCATAAAGAACTTAAAGAACTCTAAAAACAAATCAATTTTCCACTTCAATAAACTTGAAACACATAATAAAAACTGCAACATCCACAAAAACTTTGTCTAGTGTGATGGTTACAGCTAATAGTAAGTACAACACCTTTTTTATTTCGTGACAACTTATGCTCATAAAAACTGCATGCATGACTAGGTATTCCACATATATATAAAAATTACAAAAAATTTGGTTTATTTTGTGATTAGGTACTAGCCCAATAATAATTTAGGACACTGAAAGTAAAACGTCGAGTACCACCCTATACGCAACTTCATGCCTAATAAAAAGCGGTTCTTACAGAAAAAATCATAACAAAAACGTCTATTTCGCAGGAATTCTCTCCCGCACCGACTGCTGCCAACTCCTCCTCCTGTGCACCGCATGTCTCGTCAACTTGGTGCGAGAGTTGGAGCTAGAGAAGAAAGAAGGTGACGTCCCGACCGGCTCTGATATCGTCGACGTCATCACCAAGCATCGGACAGTCGAGAGGCTGTTGGAGGCTGTCAAACGACGGGGACCGAATATCTCCGTGTTTTTACAAGTAAGTTGAACCGGAATCGGCCTATCGCTGCTACCAGGGTACCCGTGTTCGTCTTATGCTGCGTACGTAGACTCTCGCCCAACGAACGCCATCGAAGGACATTCGGCGTTGGCTACTGAACGTTTTTTGATCTCCTAAGGTACGTCCAAATACTTAGTGGTCGAGCACACGAACGGTCGATTGCTTATATCTCTTTGATGTTACCGCCATGCTGCGGATAACCGACACACGCCAACGAACGATAGTTGGCGTGTGTAAAACTGTCCAGACAAGACCAACGAAGGCCAGCAAAACCCATTCGTCGGCCAGGGGGCTTACTATGAGCTCTTAAGCAGGGCAGAAGTTGAACGTTTCCAGTGAGAGAGAGAGACGGTGCTATAGGTCGTATCCGTCTCTCTCTCACTGGAAACGTTCAACTTCTGCCCTGCTATAAGAGCTCATAATAAGCCCCGTGTACGCAGCATATCCGTCAAATATAGGAATGGCATGGAATTAGTAAGATGAACTATGCGAATGGGGCCAAAGCTGAAAATGATGTCGAACATTTTACAGCAGGGTCTAACTAAACTTTCCTTTCCAGGAACAAACAGCCTCTCTGCTGGCCTCCCTGTCGCGCATCCCGCGCTGCATGCTGCTTCTATCTTCCGTCACGTCTTCCAGCGTGGCGCTAGTGTGCTTCGCGCGCACCGCGCCCGGCAGCTGCGCGCGTACTGCCGAGCTGCGCGCGCAGGCCAGGCTGCACTGCCATGCCGCTGAGGCTATTGCTAGGTACGTGTCGATACTAGTTTCAAATTCAAATAATTAATTTCAATTAGGCACTTATAAAGCACATATAGGTCAACATTTACAAGAAAATAGAATAGGGGTCAAGCCTGGGTAAAAAAAAACTATTTATTCCGTCAGTCAGATAATAAAAAAATATTAGACACGTATTTTTTGCTCCATCATCATCCATATTGATTCTAATTGCCCCTTCCAAAAGATGGGCAAGAAGCTCCATAGTTACTTCTTTTAGAATACTATAAGTTTCACTACCGAACCGACACCAATAAGCAGGAAATACTTTTTGAGCGTCAAGAAGAAGGGCGCCCATTGCGAGCAACCTTCACCACTTCCTAATGTCTATGAAAGTTACCCAACAAACTGACATAGACTGAGTTCTGGATACTTAGCCAAGTCAAAACGGAATAATCTAATTTCGTCTGGCTCAACCTGTCAGATCCATTTACGAAGAACAACATTTTTTTAAGTTCAGTCAGCGACAATAATATCGGAACGAACAGACTATTCAAAATGATCTAAACAACCTAAGAAAATGTAATATATTAACTCAATGACACATATTTCAGAATGAAGACATCTGTCATTCTGACAAGGCCTTTAACCAATTGAGATAAAGTTTAATTTTCTTAGTTGTTGAGATCATTTTGAACAGTCAGTTCGTCCCGATATTTTTGACGCTGACTGTACCTCCAAAAAGTTGCCTCTTTAACTCTAAACTTACTAACCATCTCAATTTATCCGCAGGCTCTCAGTATTGCCCGACGTCTCCCATCAAATCGTACAACTAGAGGGCGTTCCCCTCCTTACCAAGTTGGTAAGGCTGCAGCGAACGCGCCCCCTCCTCGACACCAACCCCGACCAGACCCTGATACACTGCCTGAAGGCTTTGAGGACCATCCACAAACACTTCCCAGACGCTTTCGATGATGAACAGGATGTGAATGACATGATCAGACCTCATCTCATGGAATCGCTTATGCTGTTCTCGGCTAAAAAGGAAAGTTATGTTTAGTTGTATTCGATTTTTGTGTAATAGATTTTGTTATTTGATAATTAAATCGTTACATTGGATTGTTTCGATAAAAAATCGAGTAATTTTGTGAACTCGCGATTTTATCGATTGATAAATCGAGCAAAACTATAACCTTTTAAATTCGACCAATCAAATATTAGTAATTATGTATTAGTACTTAGTAATCATTCCGATTCTTGTGGCTAGAATATTCTAGTTTTATTTCTTGGTTAAATGTAAATTAGCCTAACTCGAATATAGTTCTTCTGAGACTGAATTGTAGAATTATAACTACTTATGGAGGTAACGTAAATTCATAAAATATAGCGGATTCAATGAGCTCTATAATCGATTCGAAAGGATAATCGACTATGAAAGAAACCAATTGCTAAACGCAATGATATTTAATTTTTAAGAAAAAGAGATAGATACACGTTCTGCAAGACAGTGACAGCACGTCAAAATCTGGCTAATCAGCCACATTTTCGTCGTCTTGTCTCTTTTTAGCTCCCGATATTACGACATCCGTCCTTCCACGTGTCATTTAATAATTCGACATTGTGCCGTTTTTGAACATCGAATGTCTTTTTATCACTAATAATATAATTGGTTATAGGTCTCGAAATAAAATTTGACAAATGAAATATTATTCACAATTATAGACCACATCCAATATGTACTTGGTATAAAAGTGTTGCTGTATATAAATTTTAATGCTACTGTAAATAGCTTAACATCTACTTAATTTTTTTACTATTTATCTTGAATAGTTTAGTCCTGAGGCCATACTATCGTGAAATTACTTTTACTAGTCTTTAATCATTTGTGTACACTTAGCTTTAGTTGTATTTAACGGCATTATTTTATAAAACATCTTGAATCGTGTTCCTAATACAAAACAAAGATATTTTTTTTATTATAGGCCTCGTCTACACTATGGCACATTTTTCTGGCTGACAACATTATTTTTGCTGATAGTGGCATTAACTATTCGAATCGTGCCCTAGTGAGGATGATGCCTTAGAAACATTTATAGGTTTGTAACTAGTGTGCCCCTACCAACTACCAACCATACCTATACTAAAAAGGTTTAGGTAGTGAAAAAAAGGTAAACAATCTTGATGTGTCTTTTATCTTTTTTTACTCTAAAACCTCAGTTTAAAAATAAAATGTAACTAAAAACCAATGTAAATACAACAATAATGATTACTATGAACCATTAGTTTAAGCAATAGTTTATTTGTTTAGTATGTGTTTGTGTAAAAAGTCACATCAAGATTGTTTACCTTTATATCACAACCTAAACCTTTCTTATACAGGGTGTCCCGTAAATAATGGATTATCTCTTAAGGGGTCATTGTACTCATCATTATGAACAACTTTTACTATGGGACCAAACCTGAAATCGTGAAAAAAAATCAGCTGACCAGTACATTTATCTACATCAAACTCGTCAAAATGTAGGGAGCAGCTGATTTTTTTTTCGCGATTCCAGGTTTGGTCCCATAGTAAAAGTTGTTCATAATGATGAGTACGATGACCCCTTAAGAGATTATCCATTATTTACGGGACACCCTGTATACCTTCTTACTTACATTGTTTTTTTCATATTGTCCTGACCTAAAGTCTAAAAACATTGCTAGTCCATTCACAGTAATTTTACCTCTGACAGCAGCAACCCAATATCAACCTTATTGCAACGGTAATAAAGCTCATTGTGATTTTGACAGACTTGTAAATGGAAGCAACTCAACAGCAACCTTATTGCAACGATATTAAAGATCACTGTGAGTTTGACAATGATGCAGAGGTAAAATAACAGAATCGTCTATAAAAATCTATTGTTTTGTATTCTGATGGATTCATTTTTTGTATTAACTTCACATCACTCATGACAAAACTCAGTAGTATTAGCATTGATACCACCTTACTTTAATGTAAACTATAGTGCTATACTATACCTACCTGCTTAGACATGTATACGTAAAGTTTGTAAAGAAATTCCGATATGCGGCGCCCGCCACTGTTATCTGTTTATAATAAATATATTATCGATTCCATTTTTTGTTTTATTTGTGAGTTTGTGAGGAGAAGAATGTTGTAGATACCTACACCATGGCTACCATCCACACACATCCACGAGTTTTATATTGTCTATAGAACAGATAGTCCCGTTATTAAAATATCGTATGGCTGTCAAAAGTCCCCCGTTCACTAATGGCGATAATAAGGGCCTCCGCGCACTGCCGTGCGTTTTTCTAACGCATAATCTGTGAAATATGGAATGTCTTTGAAGTGCGCGCACTGCGGTGAGAAAAACGCATGCGTTTTGTTACCGTAGGCCCCACCCAGTGCGGCAGAACTAACGCAACGCATTCCAACGCACGGCAGTGCGCGCAGGCACTAAAATCATATCATTATTCAACTAGTGCGGCTTCGGGATAATGGATTAGTAGGTACCTACATACGGTATCAAAAAGTAAAAAGGGTCCCCATGTCGGGGCCCCTTTTTACCTGATTGCGGCGAAACTCCAAATGAAGGTATTTTTGTTTACAAGATAATGATAATTACAATTTTACAGAATGCAAGAGCAAGTGACGCGAGCTAGAAAATTGGAGCACTCTGACTCGGATAAGTAGGTACGATCAGCAACAGAAGTCGGTTAACACTGCTACTTTTTGACATTATCAAAATAACACAAAATGATACCAGTTTTTAGTATTTCATTTAATAGGTAAGAGTTAATATCTCTCTGCGAAAAATAAACCGATAACCGAGTTCTCACCACTTACGATCAACGGAAAAATAATTAAACGGTCTAGTCACGAAAAATATCTCGGCCTGTGGGTAGATGACAAACTTACTTGGAAGCTGCACATCGATCATGTCAAAACAAAACTAACGTCACTGTTAGGAGCGTTACGGAAAGTTACAAACTGTATTCCGAAAAAAGTACTACTAATTATTTATAACTCCCTAGTAAAATCAAACCTTGAATATCTAATTGAAATATGGGGATCAGCCGCGAAATCAAATCTAAACTCACTACAAAGATTACAAAATAAAATTATCAAAGTATTATTTCATTATGACTATCTTTATCCAACAAAACAATTATACGAAAAAACTAAATTACTAAATCTCACACAACTTTACACATATTACACCTGCATTCTCATAAAAAAAATTACAAATTCCCTACAGTCAAATATACAACTACATAAAAAGACAACAACATACAATACAAGAAGTAAAAACAAGTTTCAAGTAATGACTGCACGGGCGCGGACTACTTACGGCAAAAAAACAATATTAGTTGAGGGAGCACGGCTGTTCAACAATTTACCGGAAGATATAAACAAGTGTGATAGTATAAATATCTTTAAGACAAAACTCAGGAAACATGTATGTACCCTATAACGTCACCAACACCCCAGAGGCAATTATGATAATTTACTTTACTTAGATGTAAGCACTTTGTATCTCATTTTAAGTGAACTGTTATTTAAGTTCTTATGAGAATAAAATTCTTTAAACCTTAATATTCTATAAAATTTACATTTTGTTCCGAATTTTAATGAAGTATTTGTCTCAATAATTAATATTTAGAAAACTCAAGTGTTAATCGACTTTTGTTGCTGACTATACTAAGAAAATGCAGTAGCAAGCGAGCCGAGCTCTAAAGTTAGAGCATCCTGACTGGGTCCTTGTGATTTTAATAAAATAATAGGTACAAGAGCGAGCGAAGTGAGCTCGAAAGTTAGAGCACCCAGACTTGGGTGTTTTACATTTTACTAAATGAAGGCAAGCCTTTGTAAGCCCTAAATAAGCCATACTTATAGTAAAACCAATTAATGACTCAATCAAGTTAGTCACTACTACTTAGTTCACAAAATAAAAATTAGGTACCTATCTAAATAGTAATGTAACATAGCAAGAGTAAAACACTTGTAATATTTCTAATGATTTAATTATTCTTTCTCTGTGTCAGCAGTATGTTAACAATAAATAGGTATGTCATCCATAGGATTGTTTGATATTTTTAGAGTGTACAATGTCAACCGTAGTCTCATGGCAACTTCTTAGATCTAAGTCAAAGATACCTAGACAGAATTTATTCTCTGGGGGTTTGAAGAAGTCTAGACCTCTACCAATTTTGATTATCCAGCCAGAACTTAACCTGAAATGGACAAGAGAGAACTATGTTACAAAGTGTAATTATAGACAAACAAAACTAGCTTGTTATATATTAGTAATCTGTGAATAACACTTTAAAAGTAACAGTTTACACAATATGTACAGACGCCAGCAGGTCAAGCCGAGTGTACTACGTGAGCACGACAAATGGATGTGCGATTAACGCTTGTGCGACAAAACTGTACTGCGACTCACCACAGTTCGAATGCACGCTTGTGCGACACACTGAACCTCGACATCACGCTAGTGCGACAAACGATTGTGCGACAATAGTTCGACACTACGGTAGTGCGACAAACGATTTCATTTCAACCGCATCTTAATCAGCTTATAATGTTCCCACTGCTGGAACACAGGCCTCCTCTTTGTAAGAGGGAATGGGACCTAATCCAACCACGCGGACCCAGTGCGGGTTGGTGGATTTCACGTCTTCGAATTTTTGGTTCTAGGACATGCTGGTTTCCTCACAATATGTTCCTTCATTTGAGAGCAGTGGTGATGAAATAATTTACACAAAGTGCCTGTCTAGGTTCGAACCTACGACCTACTACCTACCTACTTGCGAAGTCTCGGCCGTTGCACTGGGCCACCTCATTTCAACCGCCTCGTCCCCATATTGAGAGGATAGTGGGTGCGTACTGGTCGGTTTGTTGCCCGCTCTCGGCGGACCTCGGAAAGAAGTCCACCTACGTATAAGTTGTACAAAGCATGGTCTTACACGGAGCGCCTATGCGTTCATACCAACTGTCAGGTATTCCGCGCTGGCTATTACATTTGCTTCCTGCAAGAGTGCCCTGCATAGGACTCTCAGCGACGGGTTCTAGTTTATATATTGGGCAGCATCTCTTTGCAGTAGTATTGGCTATTCTGGCAGTACATGCCAACGTCTTAGGGGGCTCTCACCTTAAGTATCATATTATAATATTTAATACACAGTTTGAGTCTTCAATTTCGCACTAGCGTGCTGTCGAGGTACAGTGTGTCGCACAAGCGTGCATTCGAACTACGGTGAGTCGCAGTACAGTTTTGTCGCACAAGCGTTAATCGCACATCCATTTGTCGAGCTCACGTAGTACACTCGGTCAAGCCACCCGAAACTGTCAAATTTTCCCAATCAACCTTGAACCTTATGCGGCGGAAATTCAGTTTCGGAACGCTGTCGTGCATAAATACTTGAATAGGAAATAGAGCCATGTCGTTACATAAATAAGGAGCACTTCCGTATTTGCAAATAAAAGTACTTTGAACTTTTCGCTGATACAATTATGCTCCTTATTTACATGGCAACTCGAATCAATTTCCTATGCAAGTATTTTGGTGGTTCATCCATTTGTTTAATCCAAATGAACTGACCGTGAGTGCCCAGCTTAAGGCGCGGAATGACTACATTTTAAACGGCAAACAACCGCTTAATCTATTGTCACCATTAGCTGGCTTGAAATAAGGTTGAAAATTGAAAATGATATTTGTGGTTACGTCGTACTCGACAACCCAAGAAACCATTTTTTGTGAATATTGGGCTAATACCACGCCTTAAGCTATAGCACCGTGGGGCGGACACGCGGGGCGCGGGCATGCCTGCCTCCCGCTGTTCCCCGCCCGGGATCTTCTTCGGCAATCGAACCGAACTTCGGTCGCGTATAATGTGTGCTCTACAGAAAATGTTGCCACCGAATTGTCGCTGAACTTACGCCCGACCAAAGTTTGGCTGTACGCTAGAACGCAACGTAATTTCGGCATAGTGTGTCGTCAGTAATTCAAATAGCATTGCAGGCGTAATCGTGCCGAACTTCGGTCGCGTAACTTTGGCATAGTGTGTTTAGACACTTATAGTGATGGTTTTAAAAAGGTAGTAACTATGTACAGTCAGCAACAAAAGTCGATTAACACTTGTGTTTTCTAAATCTTAATTATTGAGAAAAATACTTCATTGCAATCGGAACAGATGTAAATATTAAAGAAAATTAACTCTTATCTATTAAATGAAATGCTAAAAAGCAGGTTATCATATCATTTTGTGTTAATTTAGATGATGTCAAAAAGTAGCAGTGTTAACCGACTTCTGTTGCTGACCATACAATTACGTTTCCTACAGTACCAGCATTCAAAAGGCAAATATTCAATAGTGTAGGTACTTGTTAGATACTTACGTAATTTGCCTGTCATGCAAGGTATCAGAGAATTTTACGACCAGTTGGATCCTATATTTAGACAAGTCATTACTCAAGTCTGAGAACCACTTATGTTGATCTCCTTCTGTTCGGCCATCCTTCGACGTGATCAACTCAATCAGTTGGAGATTTGTACATGAGCGGACTAAGAGTTCACATAGTCTAAGGAAATTCTGACACTGAAAAAGAAAGTATTAGAAATGTTACTTAGGTTTGTAAATAACTATTATTAAACAAAGCATTGATTGGTATAACATTTTTTTTTCTTTTATACAGAATGCCAACTAGTTTGTGACTATTTCTTAATACATTGCCACTGTAAAAGTTAAAACTCTTCTGAACAAAGGTATGGGCAATATAGTAAAATTTATGTATTTACTGTTGTATCACACCGGTTTCTCATTATGTATAGAAGCATTTGAACGCACAAAGTCACATATTGAAAATTAAATGTGTGGATGCATTTTTACAATACCCATGGTCGGTCTATGAAGATTCTACTGTCTTTGTATATTGTTCTTTAGTATTCCTATATGGTGCTACGGATATAGCAGTGGTTGTAACTCATCTGGGTAATTTTACTGTCATATTGCATAATTTGAAAAAGTCAGTACTGTCCCGCAGCATGTTAATATTCTAGAGAGGTTTTTTATTACAAAAGGTACCTAATGGATAGCCTACCAGTGCCTAACCTTTTGTCTCTAGAATAAACAAAAAATATCACCTCAAAATCACCTCTAACCTAACCTATCTGTTGTATACAACGTGTAACGTTAAATGCGCAAAACCTCTTAAAGGGTCATTGTACTCATTATTATGAACAACTTTTACTATGGGACCAAACCTGCTGTTCAGTACATTTTGACGAATTATGTGAACAGAAATGTACTGAACAGCTGATTTTTTTTTCGCGATTTCAGGTTTGGTCCCATAGTAAAAGTTGTTCATAATGAGATGAGTACAATGACCCCTTAAGAGGTTTTGCGCATTTAACGTTACACGTTGTATAAGTATCTACCTACTTTGTAGTGTATAAGTTTGGGTTTGTTAGGTTTTAAGTCTACCTTCAATCATGTTATCGTTCCTACCCTACCCATATGATTTACCCACTTGTATGTCTAGGCTACTTAGCTCAATACACAAATAACGATATTTGGTGTTTTATTGAAGACTAATACTATCCAGTATAAAATAAAATATGAAGAATTTAGAGACATAGGAAAACGTACCACATGAAATGTGAGGAGAAATTCTTAAGAATTCAGTTTTGGCATAAATGTTAACAGTAAAGTTTTGACTCACCTGATGAAAGCTTCTAATATAAGGGTCTTCAACAGAAACATATTGTACTTCGTCATCTAAAAACCTTCCAAATAGAGCTTTATAACTGTGCCCCGTAGAATTATTCTCAATATGCACCTGCTCATGAAATTGACCAGCCTCCTTTTGATGTAAAACTAACTTTTTAATTGTCTCTGCCCTATTCATGTACTCCTCAACTTTTTTCCTAAGATAAGCTTTGTTGGAATCACCAACTTCCCCTGTGGAAAGAATTTTATTGTAAATATTTTTAAAAAAGTAAACAATGGTGTTAATGTTGTTGTTGCTTACCTTTTATTTTGTCTACTAATATCTGTAGGCCTTCTTGATAACATACTAGCGCTTCTGTGTACCTTTTCTTTGTGTCTAATTCCACACCGCGTTTTAGAATATTTACAGCAGCACTTTCTATATTCATTTTGCAATTTAAAAAAATATTATTGAAAGTGAAACTTTTTTGCTTGCTGCATTTCAGTTGACTCAGAAACTCGTTTGTAAAGAGTGATATGACTTTAGACTTATTACAACATTTCGTTTTTGGATAACTTATTCGTAGGTCTTTGGGGACTTAAGAAAATAGAACATTAAATTATTATGTTCAGAGACAGATGAAACAGAAATAATCGAAACTGTAGTTTTTAACTAAACGAAGTGGGTGGTTCTAAATCATACAAAACAAAGTATGAAAATAATTGTTCGTCTACTTTTATCAATCTTCGTAAACGAGTATCAAATGAATGAACATTTTGGTTTATAATATTTTGGTTTGGTATTCAGTATTCACCTCCCGAATATGTTTCATTTCATGTAGTTTTATTAAAAGAAGCATAATAAAGAATTTTATCTTGGTGAATAAATACAAACAAGGAATAAAAAACTTAATGTAGTTTTAAGTTTAGATAATTTAACATAGTCATAATTTTTGCGGTGCCATATGCTAAAGCTAAAAACAAACAATACAAAAAAAAATCTACTTACCATACCACTACTACTGAACGGAACGTTTTACGTTAATAATTTGACAAATGAAGTTGAAGTTTCGAAACGTAAACATTTAAAGAACACAACATAACCTGTTCAAGTTTTCTTTATAAAAAATATATAGATTTAAAAAACTTAAAAGATGATATAAAATAAATATCTTGATTTGTATGTTACGATAAGCGGTATAAAGATAATTTCATATCAATCAGAGCTTTATTTTAGCAGAAAATGTCGCATCAGCTGGGACGTGTAGTGTCGGCAATTTTGCACCGATATTTTGGTGAAATCGTGCAGAAAGTGGGCGACGACTTATTCACTTTTGGTAGTAAGCCTATCGGCATGATAGTGAAAACGACCAGCCTTACTCGAACCCAGGTAATTAACGATAAACGATTGTTGTAATGAATATAGGTTATGTTATCTAGTATCGTACGGTCTTATGAGTTAATAAATCAATCAGCTGGTCTATATTTCTGTTCTACTGGGTCAGAGTATCATATAAGCAGATACCTTAGTTGTGTCTATCCAGCTGCTAAATAAGAGTTGCTAATTAAATGTTTTATATTAACAATGAACTCTAATATAGGTACTTACACCATCCAACCATCTGGCTGGATACTTGATGAATGATAGCAATTCATTACAGGTGACAGAAAGTCTCCGCACACTACTCAAGTTTGACCTGGCCACATTTGAACCGTCTGCCAATGAAGTGATAGCTGATTACAAGTTGGTGCCTGATAATGTCCTACTACTCATCAGATACCCTAGGTAATTATAAAACATACTGTAACCAATGATATTATAAGTAAAAAGAGGTAGACAGGTTATATACACTCACAAGTGGCATGTCAAAATCTGGCTAAGTAGCCATATTTTCGTTGTCTTGTCTCTTTTTCGCTCCCAATAATTACGACATGCCGTCCTACTTCCACGTGTCATCTAATAATTCGACATTGTGCCATTTGGCAACCAAAATCGCAATTTTTTAAAATAAGGATACACACATAAGCCTTAAAATTACATTCTTTCTTTATATAACATAAATTCTTTAAAGTTCAAATAAATAAACAAACTACAAAACTATAGGAAACTTAAAAAAAACTTTTTTTTCTTAATGTGCATAAATTCTTGAAAAGAAGAAAAACAATTTTCAATCAACCATCTACGCAGTTTAATTTTAAAATATTAAACGGGAGCTCCTTTAGGTTCTTAGGTAATTTATTAATAGTTATTTATGCAACTGACGTATAATAAGGGGTATTAAAACACGAATGTGGGTTTATCACACGAGGCGAAGCCGAGTGTGATAATAGTATCACATGAGTGTTTTAACAGCTAATTATGTACAGTTGCATACAAGACTTTATCTACATCCATGTTATCAATTCTCTATAAAAGGTTCTGAAACAGTTTTTTGCAATACTAATACTCGTATCGAACATGGCGGCTGGCGTCATAGTATACGACGTGAATTCGAAAAAGTTCTTTTTTTTTAATTACGGCGCTGTTGTAGTGAAACGCGCGTGCATTACAATGTTCTTTTTTTGAAAACAAGTTACATTATGAAATTCAGTACAACATTAAACCACCCGTTTGGATGCTATTATGGTTAACATGGTTACTATGACACTGGCTGTTTTAATGTTGGCAATAAGCTAACTGTTTCAGAAACTTTTATAGAGAATTTATAGCATGGGTGTAGATAAATTATTGTAATGCACTTAATGATAAACATTATTTTTAATTAAGTGTGTGTTACAAAATGGAATCAAAATTTTTGTTGCATATGTTGGTCTCTGTTTAGTGTAACTGACACGTTTGAATCTAAAGAATTCATTATATTTACAAATACATGCTGGTCAAGGTGGTTTAAGTTTTTTGAATAAAGTCCTATGTAATAGGGATGAGCCTATTGGCCAGAAATCAGGAACAAAGCGAGACCATAGCTTGCTACTTAGCAATACCAAAATATATTGCTAGATAAAAAAAAATTGTTATGCAAAGAGGTCAAAACTGAATTCCTAATTTTAATAAATAAGCCATTTTTGCTTGATGACACATTGCAGTTTCCAATCCATCCACAACTTTTTAATATAGATTAATAGTGATGACAGTAAAAATATTGCTTGTTCCTGGCTCATAATAAACAGTGCCTATCAACATATTTCAGGTACCTACTGCAGATAAAGAGTAAGTATGGCAGCGAGGCAGAGCTACTGGTTGAAGAGTTATTGCAGCAATCCACCTGCACTGCTACTGTGCTGCTGTTCACCATTGCCATGAAATATAAGGATGATAAGGTAGGCACTAATGTCTGCCTGAAACCAGGATAATAGGTAATATGGGCTGGTATCCGCAACTCCACGACAATGCGCGTATTTTGCGTGGGTGGGAAAATCGATCATTCGATCCACCCCAACTCCTCCAAGATATTACTGACAACCTCCCGGGGGGTACCAGGGTTACCAAAGTACTTTGCCCTGTATGCGGCGACCACCGGGCAGTTTAGAAGCACATGAGCTGCTGTCTCGTCGTCCTCCATGCAGGCCCTGCACAGCGGACTGTCTGTGACTCTTGTGACAAAGAGGTGTTTATTAAATGGCCCATGGCCAGCTGTAGCTGCTGTAACTGTACGCAGCTGTTGTTTAGTTAGTCGAAGAACCTGTTTCGTGAGGCGGTCATCAATTGTAGGGAGTGCCAGTGAAACCAGGATAATATTATTATTATTTTATTTCCAAAAGACTTATAAACTATTTTTAGGTTCCGTATCTCAAAAGGAAAAATTGGAACCCTTATAAGATCACTTCGTTGTCAGTCTGTCTGTCTGTCAGTATATCAAGACCCTTATTCTCAGAAACGCCTGGAGGTATCAAGTATATTAGGTCTATGGTCACTTGGAGCTATAAATTACTATTTCTTTTGGCCCACCACATCAAAAATGCTTCATCGCTAGACTCTCAGGGAATAGTCCCTAATAAATTCTAATTTCCATTCCAGGTTAAGAACATAACAATAGTAACCCTAAAGGACATGTTCATAAGCCTGGTGACGGCCGGCTACATCCAACAGGCTCCCGTGGCGGAACTCAAGGAGGGAAGTGAGATACCCACACTGGTGCCTGTGGCTACCATCGTGCCAGATATGCTGGTGTCCAGAACTGGCACGTTAGCACTGGTGCAAGCTATGAGTTCTGGCAGTATTAGTGATATTAATGATAGTTAGTATTATTTTTTTAATCTGAATAAAAATGTTGCAAGATGTATTATCGACAAAACGGACGCCCTTTACACCTTATACCTGACACTTCACTGATTCATTGAAAAAACCTTGCCCCTATGGTCTTTTGCTATAAGTGCAAGCAAAATTGTTTCAAAATTGGAAAGGCCGTTTGTCGATGGTACCTCATCATCATTCTCCTGCCCTTATCCCAATTTAGTTGGGGTCGGCGCAACGTCTGGGAGTGCTAACACTCAGTCAAGCATGGCACTGTTGCTGCATAACATAGGTTAAGGTGATTGCGCTGTGTAGCCCGCGAAATTCAATTTTTTTTGGGTTTTTTTGCAATTTGCAGGTCCATTGTCAGGTTGTAAGTCTCTAAATTAGATTTCGTGCAGAGTCGTTAGAATTCGTTCGTTTGACGAATCTGCACGAAATCTAACTTAGAGAGATGTATTGATGATTTTTATGGTTAAAATTATGTAAATACATATGTTTTATTGCTGCGTATCATGCTTTGCTACACGGACCTGCAAATTGCAAAAAAACTAAAAAAAAAATGAATTTCGCGGGCTACCACTGCGCATCATCCTTAAATGTTCTCGTTTTTTGCAGATATCTACTGGAGAGTAAACTATGACAGGTTCCACCTGGACTTTAGAGATGAAATCATGATTAAAGCTATCACACGACGGATCGATGAAAATGGTGAGTAACTGTGCTTTGTATAGTGATCACTTGTCTCTCCCTGTAGATGTTGCAGAAGACGACTATAACCATAGTCTGGGGCCCTATTGTAATCATTTTCAGGACAGGCGATGTGCAGGGAGAGCAGTGGTAGCCAAGTGGTAACGGCCGCGACTTACGAGGTCGTAGGTTCAAACCATGACAAGCGCGTAAATGATTTCATCACCACTGCTCTCAAAACGGTGAAGGAAAACATCGTGAGGAAACCGGCATGTCCTAGAATCAAAAATTCGAAGACATGTGACATCCACCAACCCGCACCGGGCCCGCGTGGTGGATTACGGCCCACTCCCTCTCACCGAGAGGAGGCCTGTGTTCCAGCAGTGGGAGTGGGTGGCTGATTATGATGTGCAGGGCAGATCAAGGGCGCAAGTAGTACAAAATCTCTTTACTCTTCACTTTTCTGTCTAATATTGACCTGCAGGCGTAGCATGACGACGTTTTGTCGACGGAAGAATAGACAAAATTACACATTGCCATGCTTAGACGCGTAGAATGCGTAGAAATATTTCTACAATCTATAATTTTGTCTATTCTTCCGTCGACAAAACTCGTTTCCCGTCTCTATGGCAGTCATGCAAGAGTAATGTAAGAGTGAATAGTAAACCTCGTGACTTGTGTAACTAACATTATATTTTTTGACATTTTCCAGCTGGAGAGCTAATGCGCTTCCTCCTTGAGAAAATGTACCTGACCTCAGCAGCGTGGGCGCCTGAGTCAAGTCCGCTGTGCGCGATAGAATTAAGAGAGCGATGTCGAGGCGCTGCCACCGACAGACCCATGCTGCATCAGTTTGTGGACCAGTATCTGAAAGTGCTAGGTATGTGAAAATAATGTGAAAACGTTGATATTTAACTCTGGGATAAAATTCAATGGCAAAGTGTTACTATTTATTTATCTACACCCATGCTATAAATACTCTATAAAAGTTTCTGAAACAGTTAGCTTATTGCCAACATTAAAACAGCCAGTGTCATAGTAACCATGGTAACCACAATAGCATCCAAACGGGTGTTTTAATGTTGTACTGAATTTCATAATGCAACTCGTTTTCAAAAAAAGAACATTGTAATGCACGCGCGTTTCACTACAACAGCGCCGTAATTAAAAAAAACCGGTCAAAAGCGAGTCGGACTCACGCACCGAGGAGGGTTCCGTACCATCATTTATATGTAATTAATGTTGATGATTTCTGAAAAACTGTGCTATTTAGAGACATCGTTTTATTTTTCCTGTAATCTTTTCATAAACTTCTTTTACATTTTTCATCAAAATTCGAAAACTGTGTGGCCTAAAAAAAAGAAAAAAAAAAATGTTTGAGAACGTGCAAACAGCGCTCTTTCATATGATACCCCACATGCCCTAGTAGCCCCACTTTGAATTTTTAAGACCCCCTTTCAGTCCCTGTTGCAAAAAAATATAAATATTTTTATTTCTTTCTTATTTGCAAAATAGTTGGGTAAACGTCATCTAAAACTGTTCCAAATTTCAGGTTGATAGCATTAGTAGTTCTTGAGATATCCAGCTGTGACAGACAGACAGACAGACAGACTGACTGAGTCACACCATAAGGGTTCCTTTTTTACTATTTTGGTACGGAACCCTAAAAAGAACTTATTCGAATTCACGTCGTATACTATGACGCCGGCCGCCATGTTCGATACGAGTATTAGTATTGCAAAAAACTGTTTCAGAACCTTTTATAGAGGATTGATAACATGGATGTAGATAAAGTCTTGTATGCAACTGTACATAATTGGGTATTAAAACACTCATGTGACTATTAACTCACTCGGCATCGCCTCGTGTGATAAACCCACATTCGTGTTTTAATACCCCTTAATAAACGTCAGTTGCATAAATAACTATTAGAGGAGTTCAACAAACCATGCCCTCAGACCAAATAAAAAACCGAGACGCTGCAAACGATACAGTGAAGCATGCGCAAAACTACACCTCGCTCTGTGCATACACGCTCAAAGAAGGTCGGCCAAATCGTACCTGACTACGAGGCGGTGGTGTACAGATATCCCATATATATGAAAAAATCTAGTATTTTTTAAGGTCTTAAAAAACATAAGAAATAGATATTTAAGTCGCCAGAAAAAAAAGCACAAACACATTTTTTTTAATAGCATAATTTGCAAATTATTTAGAATAACATGTTCAGAACGCACCTTTGACGACTCATTTTGCTTAAGAAATGATTTAGTACTCAAAGATTATAATTATTCACGTTATTAGATGTAATTCAATTCTATATACTTGTGTATCAAACCAACTAGTGCTGTTTTTATTATGTATTGGATTCTTGTCATAAAAATAATTATGTGGGTTCATAGTAAGTATCAGCATTTTGTTCAATTGTGTACAACGGAACGTCATAATATGTCATCGACGCGCGCCATGGATTGACAGTGTCAATACTGTCAATTACAACGGGTGTCAATTTGACACTAATATACTGTAGTGTGTAGTCTTTGCACCCGGCGATCTCGCATTGTTGTGTTGTTGTTGTTACTGTGAATATTGTGATACGTACTGTACTGTTATGGATTTCCTTCTGTTGTTTGACCTTGGCATTGTTTCACAGACTGATAACTAGGTACCGCTTGTGACGATTATTCTGTGCTTTTGATTTCCGGACACCGATAACCTCAAAAGTATTTTTTGCATTATTGAAATATCTTGGCTATTTAGATATTATTTTCGAAAGGGATGGTGTTTACTACATAAAACAATCAAATCTCACTATAATTTGCTTCTGTACACTGAAAATAAAACTCAGGTCCAGCTTCTATAGAAATTTGACCGACGTTCTTTATACCAAACTACAACTAAACTACACCTCACATTCTTTTTGCATTTGATAGCCCAATTCTTAAGGAAGGCTATAAGTAGGCATATTTAATATCACACTAGGCCCCTTAGGTGCCGAGCAAAAATAAAAAACCGGTCAAGAGCGAGTCGGACTCGCGCACCGAGGGTTCCGTTCCGATTTCTGAAAGTGTGCGCGAGTGTGAAAAGTGTGCTATTTAGAGACATTGTTTTATTTTTCCTGTTATCTTTACATAAACTTCTATCACATGGAATAATTTCGGATTTTTATCTTTGCAAACTTCAGAGATAAGGGCGGGGGGGGGGGGGAACGGTATTTTTTTTACATTTTTCATCAAAACACGAAACCTATGGGGAATAAAAAAAAATAAAAAAATGTTTGAGAATGTGCAAACAGCACTCTTTCAAATGATACCCCACATGCCCTAGTAGCCCCACTTTGAATTTTTAAGACCCCTTTTCAGTGCCTGTTACAAAAAAAATATAAATATTTTTACTTTTTTCTTATTTGTAAAATAGTTGGGTAAACGTCACCTAAAACAGTTCCAAATTTCAAGTTGATAGCATTAGTAGTTCTTGAGATATCCAGCTGTGACAGACAGACAGACAGACGGAGTCACACCATAAGGGTTCCTTTTTTACCATTTTGGTACGGAACCCTAAAAAGAACGCAAAGTGAAAACGAAGTTATAGCGTGGGCAGGCAATGCGATGCGACGGGGTGAATCGGGGGAGCAAGACATTTCACGCGGGCGCGGGCAGAAGTTATCATTATTACATAGAAATAAATAAACTTGAAGTGTCTGTCTGTAATGTCAAAATAACAACTTTTTACTAAATCAATAATTATGAAAGTACCTACAAAAAAACAATTTTCAAACTTTTTTGCTCCTTCCAAAAACCCCCGGGGGGGGGGGGGGCTGGAATTTTGGGTTTATGAATTAGTTCAAGGCGGACATCTGAGGAAGATCTACTTACAGAAATCATTTAATTTCTTTTTTACATAGAGGAGAACGGCGGAGGTTTCGTCCGTCGCGTGGGCGACGCGGGCAGCGGGCAGTACTGCGTGCGCGCCAAGCACGCGGCGCACCAGCTGGTACTGTGCGCGCTGGAGCACACGGTCACCGAGCGACTAGGCTCTAAAGCCGCTAGGATATTTAGGTAAGAGACAGCATCAAATCAATCTGCGTAGCGTTTTCTCAACTTTGTTGGGATCGTCTTCCAGCCTAACCGGATGTATGCTTACCAGTAGTTTACATGGAGCGACTGCCTAGCTAATCTCCACAACCCAGTCACTGGGTAATACGATACCCCTTGGAAAGACTGGTTGTCAGACTTTCGGGCTTCTGACGACCCGTAGCGACTGTCAAAGATCCACGAATGACAGCATATCATGAGGAATGCTTCGCCGTTCATAGAGCTAAAGGTGTCCGGTTATCCAGGTTCATTTGGAACTATAGTTAATAAGATCCATCAGGTTAAGCTACGCTTGCTGGGGTTGGTCAGTGGATGGGTGACCATCTTTACCGAGACTCCTCAGTGCCTCGAAAAGCACGTTAAGCAGTTGGTCCGGGCTGTCATTCGTGGATCTTTGAAAGTCGTTTAAAGTCGTCAGAAGCCCGAAAGTCTGACAACTAGTCTTACCAAGGGGTATCGTATTACCCAATTACTGGGTTGTGGAGCTCAGACAGGCAGTCGCTCCATGTAAAATACTAATGTTGGCTCCAGTGTTAAACTTTAACAATGGACCTATTAGGCTCTAACAACAACGGTAGCGTATCGTGTTCGTCCTATAATACTGGAGCCAACATTACGGCAGAGGAACTATGTGATGAAACGGACTCTCTTGCATTTTTTCGTCTATGGTTAAATTGTCAATAAATAAAGAACTGCATAGCGTGCATGAAGTATTGCATTTTTCGTCTATGATTGCCTGTCAATAAATAAGGAACTTCATAGGCATGCTTATGTCAAAAGTAAAATCAATGGTTGAAAAGAGTATACTGATGAATAATAAGTTAGTCATAATAAAAAATTAAATTAAAAATTTAAAAAACCCCCAATGCAAAAAAAAGATCGAACATTTAAAAAGTCAAAAATAATACCTATCGTTGAGGTATCAAATTCGATTGAGTAATACATAAGGGGGTGAAAAGAGGTAGTAAATTTTTAATTACAGAGGATTTTACTGCGGGGCTTGATTAACTCGAAAGAGGGGGAAAGCTACGGGGGCTGGTGAGGACGGCAAGGGGAGGGGGATAGGGGCAGGCGTTGGTGAGGAGAGTAAGGGGTGGTGAGGGGGGAGGGGGAGGGGAGGGGTTGGTGAGGGGGACGGGGAGGGGATTTGGTGGTGAGGGAGAGGGGGGAAGGAGAAGTGGTGTAGAGTGGGTGAGAGGGGCAGGGCAAGCGGGAAGGGGATACGGTGAACGAACGTGGTAATCTGTGGAACTAACAGTCGGACTTTGAAAATTTTAATTACAGAAATTGATGGATGGCACGATAAGGTTTGCTCATTGAAATGGCGCTATAATGTCGCGGCGTGTACCGCATAATATGTAGATAGTCAATCAAGTGAAGGGTCTGACTTACTTATGCGGTACCCCGCCGTGACATTATAGCGCCATTTCAATGAGCAAACCTTATCGTGCCATCCATCAATTTCTGTAATTAAAATATATATAGGTATTACTCAATCGAATTTGATGGCTCAACGATAGGTATTATTTTTGCCTTTTTAAATGTTCATACACACACACACACACACACACATAGTGGTCAAACTTATAACACCCCTCTTTTTGCGTCGGGGGTTAAAAACCGTTGTCTCTTTCAGGCTCGTTCGATCTAGAAAGTACATCGAAGAGGATGACATACAAAAGAACGCGATGTTAGTGAACAAGGAATGCAAGCAGCTTACTTACAAGCTGCTAGAAGAACATTTTATTAGTGTACAGGTAACATAATACTTTTATGAACTTGAGCATTGTACTGGGATGTGTTTATCCATACTTCCATACTAATATTATAAATTCGAAAGTAACTCTGTCTGTCTGTCTGTCTGTCTGTCTGTCTGTCTGTCTGTTACCTTTTCACGCCTAAACCACTGAACGGATTTCGATAAAATTTGGCAAGGCTATAGATGGTATCCTGGGGACGGACATAGGCTACTTTTTTTTTCAAAAATAATCCTACAGGGGGTGATATAGGGGATGAAAGTTTGTATGGGAAACTCAGTATTTCTTAAGTTAGGGATGTGAAAATTAAAATGTATACTTTTGATAGGAAATAAAGAAATATGCGATTCAGCGTTTTTGAAAAATCATCCCCTAAGGGGGTAAAATAGGGGTTGATTTTAAAATTTACAAAACTGCATGGATTTCGACAAAATTTGGCAAGGCTTTATAAATCATCCAGAGGAAGGCCATAGGATACTATTTTTTTCAAAAATAATACTACAGGGGGTGATATAGGGGATGAAAGTTTGTAAGGGAAACCCAGTATTACTTAAGTTAGGCATAACAAATTTATGCTATTGGTAGGAAATTAAGAAATATGCGATTCAGCGTTTTTGAAAAATCATCCCCTAAGGGGGTAAAATAGGGGTTGATTTTAAAATTTACAAAACTGCATGGATTTCGACAAAATTTGGCAAGGCTTTATATAGCATCCTGGGGAAGGACACAGGCTACTTTTGGTCTTAAAAAATAATCCTACAGGGGGTGATATAGGGGATGAAAGTTTGTATGGGAAACTCAGTATTTCTTAAGTTAGGGATGTGAAAATTAAAATGTATGCTTTTAAAAGTGTAAAATCGGGTAAAATCGGGGTTGATTTTAAAATTTACAAAACTGCACGGATTTCGACAAAATTTGGCAAGGCTTTATATAGCATCCTGGGAAAGGACATAGGATACTTTCAAAAACAATACTACAGGGGTGATATAGGGGATGAAAGTTTGTAAGGAAACCCAGTATTTCTTAAGTTAGGGATAAAAAATTTATGCTATTGGTAGGAAATTAAGAAATATGCGATTCAGCATTTTTGAAAAATCATCCCCTAAGGGGTAAAATAGGGGTTGATTTTAAAATTTACAAAACTACACGGATTTCGATAAACTTTAGCAAGGCTTTATATAACATCCTGGGGAAGGACACAGGCTACTTTTGGTCTTAAAAAAATATCTTACAGGGGATGATATAGAGGATGACAGTTTGTATGGGAAACTCAGTATTAAGTTAGGGATGTGAAAATTAAAATGTATGCTTTTGATAGGAAATAAAGAAATATGCGGTTCAGCGGTTTTGAAAAATCATCCCCTAAGGGGGTAAAATAGGGGTTGATTTTAAAATTTACAAAACTGCAAGGATTTCGACAAAATTTGGCAAGGCTTTATATAGCATTCCGGGAAAGGACATAGGATACTATTTTTTTCAAAAATAATACTACAGGGGGTGATATAGGGGATGAAAGTTTGTAAGGGAAACCCAGTATTTCTTAAGTTAGGGATAACAAATTTATGCTATTGGTAAGAAGTTAAGAAATATGCGGGTTAGCGTTTTTTTAAAAATCATCCCCGAAGTGGGTAAAACAGGGGTTGATTTTAAAATTTAGAAAACTGCACGGATTTCGATAAAATTTGGCAAGGCTATAGATAGCATCCTGGGAAAGGACATGGGCTACTTTTTGTCTTAAAACATAATCCTACAAGGGGTGATAAAAGGGATGAAAGTTTGTATGGGAAACCCAGCATTTCTTAAGTTAGGGATATGCCCTATGTTTTCCACATGAACGTTCCCATGGGATATTTTCCGACATCCACGCGGGCGAAGCCGCGGGCAAAAGCTAGTCTATACATATATATCTACACACTTCAAATCTATCTATCTACAGATAAATAAAATTGAAGTGTCTGTCTGTAACGTCAAAATAACAGCTTTTTACTAAATGCTTATGAATGTATATACGGTACTTATTAATAATAAAACAATTAAAAAAAAATGTATGTCTGTTTGTTCCGGCTAATCTCCGAAACGGTTGGACCGATATTGACGGGACTTTCACTTACTTTTATTTTAGGAAAAGCATTAGGGATCCGCGCAAAAAAATTAAACTCATGGAATTGTCAACAAAATCCGATTCAAATAGATTGACATCTACGCGGGTGAAGCCGCGGGCAACAGCTAGTAGAGATAAAGAAATATCAAATAGGTACATGAATTAGTTACCATCTTAGTGTCCTTAATGAATGTGGTGTAGCCTGTTTTGCTGGTACATGTAAAACTTATATTTTCAGCCAATGAGAAAAGCAGCTTCGGCGGGCGGTTTAGCGAAAGCTATCTATTTGTATCACATCAAGTTACATGACGTAAGTGATCATTATTTTTAACCTTAACGCTGTGCCACCGCCACGTCAACGGGACGTCAACGAGAAACGAGATTATTCGAACCGAACGTGACGTCCCGGTGACGGCGTGCGGTGGACACGCGGTAATAGTAAATGTATGTATCGCTACTTCGCGCCGTCATCTTGTTCTCGTTGACGTCCCGTTGACGTAGCGGTGGACAAACGGCCTTACTTCTCCTCTAGCTAGGTAGGCAGTCTTCTTTTTATAATATAGGAAACTTATCATTTTATATTGCAAAAGTTGTCAATAATACGCATCAGTCACGTGAAAATACTATCTTACACTGGTACATGTAATGAACCAATATTATTTCCATAAGTAAGAGTAACCTAACAAACCTTGACCTATTATTATTAGTTATAGTAGACACAATTTAATTAATATCGATTGAGCACAGCATATTAGTGTTTCTATGAGTTGATAGATGGCGTTAGTAAGTATGTTAAATAAATTGGATCAGTAGATCCTGATGAGCTGTTATACGTTGCTTGCAATGCCGGTAGATGGCGTTAGTTGTTCAGTCCTGAACTCCTGACAAATTGACGATGCGGGGAGTAGATTGAGGCTTCCTGGGCTCACAGCTGCATAGCTGGCGGATAACCGTTACACTATATTCAAATCAAAACTGTTACTTGACACGCTAAATTGACTGAGGGTGTCAATTCGCTTAGCAATTTATTTCCCGGACTGCACGATATACTTACGAATCATTATGTTCGCTCCATTCTCAGGTGGCCCACGCAGCGCAAGAGATGTGCTACCGCTCGCTCCACAACATCCTACGTCGCCACGCACACGAGCGCTCCGCGCACGCGCGTCTAGTGGACAAGCAGAGACGCGTGCGCACCATCGTGCATGGCATGCGACTGAGGGGGGAGCCGCAGCAGAACATTGATGATGTGAGTATACTTACAGTCATTTGACAGTTATTTTACCTCATTTTGCATCACTGTCAAAATCACAGTGATCTTAATACACGTTACAATAATTTGCTCGCTGCTTTCAGAGGTAAATAATTGTGTAAGGACTGTACATTTATAATAATAATACTAAAGTTTCTGCTCGTGAAATTTCTTGTCCCCTCCCCCACCCCGTCGCATCGCTTCGTCTGCCCGTGCTATTACTTCGTTTTCGCTTAGAGCGTTCTTTCTATTAGGGTTCCGTACCAAAATGGTAAAAAAGGAACCCTTATGGTGTGACTAAGTCTGTCTGTCTGTCTGTCTGTCACAGCTGGATATCTCGAGAACCACTAATGCTATCAACTTGAAATTTGGAACAGTTTTAGGTGACGTTTACTCAACTATTTTGCAAATAAGAAAGAAATAAAAATATTTATATTTTTTTTGCAAACTGAAAGGGGGTCTTAAAAATTCAAAGTGGAGCTACTAGGGCATGTGGGGTATCATATGAAAGAACGCTATTTGCACATTCTCAAACATTTTTTTCTTTTTTTTAGGCCTTATAGTTTTCGACTTTTGATGAAAAATGTAAAAAAAATACCGTTCCCCCTTATCTCCGAAGTTTGCAAAGAGAAAAATCTGAAATTATTCTATGTGATAGAAGTTTATGTAAAAATTACAGGAAAAATAAAACGATGTCTCTAAATAGCATACTTTTTCAGAAATCGGAACGGAACCCTCGGTGCGCGAGTCCGACTCTCTCTCTTGACCGGTTTTTTTTTCTTTTTGCTCGGCTCTAAGGGCCCTAGCATGATGTTTAAATAGCCTATAACCTTCGTCAACAATTGGGCTATCAAATGCAAAAAGATACAAACTCTGCAGCTTTATTATTAGTATAGATAAGTATAGATATCAGAGTTTTTAAACCAATATCAACTTATCAACCCATTTCCTCATAGTGCTGCGTCACTTTCACACTGTTCCTGGAACGTGAATTAAAGACGCTTGTCAACATTAAACGCATGTCAAGTGATCTGATTATCTGTTGAGTCACAGCAGTCTACACGCGCCTGTAAATTCGTTACTGACTTAGTTTTTGTGTCGTATCCAGAAACTAGTTTCTTTCGTTCGAGTAGTGATGCAAACTTCGGATACCATTTTAATATTCTTGCTTGCCAATAAAACTATAGAAGAAAGACAAACTTTCCCTCTAAAGTTAACCCTGTCATAATAAATATTCTAGGTGGAAGAAACCCTAACCCCGCCCGAGCTGGCAGTACTGCAGGGTGTTGAGAAAAGACTGAAGCAGCTGAGCACCGCAGAAATGGAGCTCGATAGAAACCTGTTCATCTTTAAGTGGTACTTTATGTTCCCGGAAACCAAGTGAGGATGGTTACTTGGTGTTAAGTATGCAAGGTATGACAGGACATATTTAATAGAACCGACCGGTGACAGCAAAATTGTCGCCTGTCACCTCAAGCGACAATCTGACAATTTTACAAGTTTCTTTCATACATTTTCTGCTATAATAAAACAGCACCTGTCGTAAAAATGTGTCAATTTTACGTTTATTACCCGTGGTCCCTCCCGTAGTCCCTGCAAGGGACCACGGAGAATGTTGTACTCATGGTCCTTCCATGGTCCTTCCGAGAAATACAATGCTGCCGAATTAAAATGGTAGTCTCGAAAATATGATTCGCGACAGTAACAAACATGTAGATTTGCCGTCGTTTGGTCAGATTTCCGAAATCAGACCAAACCACGGAAAATCTAACTTAGAGAGATGTATTGATGATTCTTATGGTTATAAATTTGTAAATACATACTTGTTATTGCCGTGAATCAAATTTTCGAGACTGCCATTTTAATTCGGCAGCATTGTATTTCTCAGAAGGACAATGGGCACAAAAATTATTACACGGGGAATAAACGTCAATTTTGTAATTTTTCGACAAATATGTAAATAAGATCTAAGTTTCTGTAGAAGTATTTAATGACGCGTGTAAATTGTTATTATCGAGTTAAAACTCACTGTAAATTAAGCTAGGATAAGGAAACTGAATAAAATTCTCAAAATACATTCTTAAAATTTTATTTGACCCCATTGATACTCAATAGTTGCTCAAACATGTACAACCTATTCCGTCGATCGATTATTATTACAAAACATATCCGAATATCTACCCGGGCAGCCGTCACACGTAATCAAAACAAAATGGCGTATAATTTGAAGCGAATTTACAACTACCCTCAGAATCATTGCGAACAATGAAGACTTCTGTAAATATCTAATACTGGTTAGTTCACCGAGGTTCGAAAAGAACAGAAAGCATCTGAAGCTAATGAGCATTTTTTCTTAAATAAATTAATAAAACAGAAAAATATAGATATTAGGATAATTCAAGCTTCTCCTTGCGAAGGCGAGTGTATTTTATCAGTAAGATAAGATGCATAGGGACACTGTTGTTAATCTGTATAGCATTAACATTTAATTGAATATTATAATTATTATAAAATGTTCGTTGTGACTTGTATAATTACCGCCCAGCCTTTACCTCGACTTATTAATTAATTATTAAACATTTTATCAGGATGTAGGAATGCGTATAAATTATACAATGAAAGAAATATTATTGTTTCTTACATATTAGCATATTTTAATGTACATAATCAGTTATTTTCTAATATTGCACAAACAACTGCATCGTCTCGGTGAACTCAACCATAGAACACTTCGAAAGGAAATGACAATTAATCAACATTGTTATAATTATTAATTAATATTAACAAGTATATAGATTATGTACGTACGTAGTTAAACACCTGTTAAACAGTGACATCTAATATTTTTATTATTTTTATTTATTACAAATGTTCGACGATGTGTGTACTGACAAAGATTTTTGGAATATTAAGAAATTAGCTTTTTATTAGCAATTTCTGCTTTTCGAAAACTGATGTAGAAATTAACGAATAGTCGATAGATCACAACATATTTTGCGAGCTACTTTATTTTTATATTTTTTACCCAAATAATTTCACAACTGACCTTTTTTAACTCTTTCAAGGGCACTTTCATATAGACAGCTATATCATTGTTTTATGCATTTCCTGGTTGGGTTGAAGGATTACAAAAATAAAAGAAAAAAAAAACAATTTAAGGTTGATCCATTGGTAGCCAATTTAACTTGGTAGCACGCGAAATTCAAATTTGACCTGCACCTGAAATTGCAAAAAACCCAAGAAATTTTGAATTTTGCGGGCTACCACTGCGGATCCACCTTAAGGCTTTCGATGATTGATTCAAAACAATTGAGAGTTCATTGATAATCTCCACTTGTAGGTATAATAATATTTAGTCAAACAACAAGATGTTCTTCTACAATAATTGTAACGAAAATGATCAATAATGTCCAGTTTCTGAGGTTTTTAAACGGAGTTTATCCATTCGATACGTAGTAATTATTGGTTCGATATCGTGTTTCTGAACACAGTCGAAGTGAATTAGGTGTTTATCTGAGGACTTCAAAAACCGAGCCTAAGGAAGGAATTGAGAGTTTAAACTCCTTTTAGTCTCCTTTAGTCTCCAGAAAACGGGCATAAATGGCGAAATTAAAGAAAAACAATCCCAAATAATACGGTTAGTGTATCTAAACGTTTTTGCATATTAAAAGTAGGTGGCTAATGTCAAACAATTATCTTTGCCAACACACACTCGGCGCTTCGTAAGATATCCACTTCAAGCTAAATTAGATTTACACTAGATTCTTCTAAATTAAAAAGTCGTCGAATATTTACACGCGTCTGCCTCAGCTTGATGTCTCGTATAAAACTCAATAAAAATTTCAAATCAGTCGAATAAATGCATTTACATTATCATTCTGTTTAAAGTTCAGAATACAGGAATATTTTTATTAGTTCACAGTCATTTATTCACTACAATATGCTTTAATTAAACACTTTGAAAATGACACTTATTTATTCATTTATTCGACAAACTATCGAACGAAACAAATAAATAAAATTATTCAAATTAGGTATACAACGTGTAACTTTAAATGTGCAAAACCTCTTAAGGGGTAATTGTACTCATCAAGAACAACTTTTACTATTGGACCAAATCTGAAATCGCAAAAAAAAATCAGCTGTTCAGTACATTTATGTTCACATAATTCGTCAAAATGTACTGAACAGCTAATTTTTTTTTCGCGATTTCAGGTTTGGTGCCATAGTAAAAGTTGTTCATAATGATGAGTAGAATTACCCCTTAAGAGGTTTTGCGCATTTAACGTTACATGTTGTATATACGGAAATAAAAAATACTGAACACATCTTCACTATTTCTTAACATCTTTAGTCTTCATTATTCAGTCATTTAAAATTGATGTTTACTTCTTCGATTCTGATGTTACTATTTCGATTCATACACTTGTAATTTATCTGGCTAGGTGTTTGGTTCCTGTTGTTTATAAAGGACGCAGATAAACCATGTGAAAATGCATTACTTATATAAAATTTGTGCGCATTTAATTTTGCAGGATCCAGAAATCAATCTATAACAGAGACATCAAGGTCGGGCCACGAAAACACCCATTACTTTTAGTCAGATTATTTTATGAACTATTCTATGGAAATATTAAAAATACAGTGAAGACATCGACTATCTGACCTAAGATATCACCTTAACGCGAACGAATCGACCTACATTATCCGACTATACATACTTGAGATGTTTACAAAAGCAGTTATTTTTAATTTAATATTAATGTTATGAGTATTGTGTGTGTAACTCAAGCTCAAAAATGCAACTAAAATAATCTAAAAATAATCCTTAATAAAAGACGGAAAATGCTTGATTAATTATCCGTTTCTCTGAGGGGCAGCAATGTCGTTACATTTTAATTAAATCTAAGCTTTTCCTAAATAATCTGAACAGCGGCATCTATATACAAAGGTGAGGTAACAAAGCGAAATAAAAAAAAACATGCAAATTAAAATTGTATTTATTTTATTTATAAACTAGGTATTTTATACAACTTAACAAAATACATACATACAGTAACTAAACAGAGCAACCAAAATATAATCATTCATACTGGCATTGAATCTTTATTAAAACATAACTCATATTGCTGCATTCATTCCCGGGAACATTTGGTCAACACATCATTGTCTCGAACGTTTTCGATTGGCAAGAACCATCTCAGTCAATCTTGTAAAGTTATGGTATCGGAATAAATGAAGCAACATGTTAATCACAACGCAGTGTTGTCAATGTATTTTAGTTTCTCTAATACTGTTAAGTTTAATGTTATCACTGAGTACTTAGATTCCTTCAAATGTATGTCTGACTGAACATGTAAATAATTTTATTTGTACTATCACAAAACACTTCGCATTTTATTACGGGATGGAAAGTCCGAATGAACACAAGTTTTAAATAATTCAATATATTTTAGCTTATAACAAAAATTAGGGCTAAGCCGAACAATATTTAATGACAACTCAATCCTTATAAGCCAATTTAAAAGATATATTTTATAACTACATTAAGAGGCCAAATAAAGAATAAGTAATAGGGAATAGATTTGTGATGTAAAATAAAAATATAATAAAAAGCTCTAATCGATATTTACAAAAGTAATCAGACTGTGGTAACGCTAGAACATGAGGACCAAACTATAGTTGGGGACGATAACAAAACAAAGGCGAGCTCGAGCCGCCGACGAGCGGCTGATGCGGTGCTGCTTATTTTAATGTAGGCATGTACAGACTTCATTAGCGAGACATATTTAAATTTTCCAAATTTACTCTAGTGCTTTATTACTATAATTTACCACTCTTGATTGAACCAGTCGCCGTGTCGTGAACATAACATACATATTGTTTCTCCGAGTAAACATTATGTATGGCGCGAGTGGCGCCATCTGCCGCCTCCCTCCGGCACTACGCTGCGATACAAGCTACATAGATCTAGCGCAGTAAATAGCATAATTTAGAATAAAAACATAAAAAAGTCCAAATATATTGCAAGAACTTATCACAAAAAGTAATAAAAATGTCTCCTAATTCAAATACTATTTACAATGCAAAACAGGGTAATTTACACTTTGTTTGTTTCACTAAATAATTTGTCATTTTTAGATATATATCTCCACAATGTAATATAAATTTATATATGATGGCCTAAATAATAATACTAACATTTGTAAATTAACGTGGCTAGCCGGGATAAAGTAAAATATTGATGTGAAGCCAAATACTTATTACGTCCAGGAACTATGAAATCATAGGCTTACTTATACCGACGAACCTTATCCCATATATCTACTAACTTTAACGTATTTGGGCAGCATGATATCTATAAAACGAGCTATAAGTTACGCGGTGAGATATACAGTATCGTTTTATAAAGCTATCCATAATGTTGTCGAAACGTAACAGTGCAGCGCTCACGACCGAAGCTTGCGACATTTTCAAACGAAGCGTCCGTTTCAATCGATGTGCTACATCTTTTATAGTCTCGTAGGTACATTGTGCATTATTGTTTTATTAAATTAATACTACGAAAATTGACAGTAAAAGATATCAGTGAGCTACGCAAACTTTTTAATTTGTAGTTACTTCATTTAAAAACATCACAAGGATTGTTCTGGGCGACATGGTATCCTGGCTTCTACACTGAACACATAGGAGTCCGTCTCCCGGCAACGCTGTCGCTCCCTCTCGCGCCCACTGCCGCTCGTGTAAGTGCGTCTCCCTCACACAGGAAGCCATTACAATATGCAGCAAGACGCTGAACAACAACTGCTAGAACCGCCTTTACTTTTTTGCCGTTGATCTGGAAGTAAACAGAAGGACTAGTGTAAGTTTATTTTTATAACAAGACTGAAATAGTCTGTAAAGCTAGTTTTATAAGTACCTACTGATTACACAGATTTCAGCTCAGATACAGGGTAAAAAGACATTGAGATGGCGACTAGGCGACTATAATACGCTCATCAGCTCCAAGGAAAGTTCCAAAAGTATTATGCATAGAAATGATCAAAAGGTCAAAATCAAATTGTTCTCTACACTTTGAACATAAAGTAATGCAGTTTTTTGGTCTTGAATTCTTGCAGCCATGCCTGCACTAAATAGATAAAATAGGTAAGTAGGTTTAATCTATTCCGGGGGTTCAGTTCCAAAATTATTCATCAAATAACTATTGAAATTACGAAAGGTTGAAACAGTATCGGCGGTACATTCTTATCATCATCTGCCTAGCCTTTTTCTAACTATGTTATGGTCAGCCCCCAGTCTAACCGGATGCAGCAGAATACCAGTATTTTACATGGAGCGACTGCCTATCTGACCTCCACAACCCAGTTACTGGGTAAAACGATACCCCTTGGTAAGACTGGTTGTAAGACTTTAGGGCTTCCGGACCCGTAACAACTGTCAAAGATCTACAAATGACAACCGGGACCAACGGCTTAACGTGCTTTGATTCTATTGACACTAAATTACTAAACTACTTTGAAACTAAGGCCCCTTAGGCCCCTATTCTAGAAAAATGTTCAACAATCTTGACATAAGGGTACTACAGGACCTAAAGCGCGGTCACTGTCGGACTGCATAGAAAGAGAAGCGCGATGACACAACACTAGTAATTTATTGCAAAAAAGCAATCATGTATTTACAAAAAATCTATTGGACTAAAAAATTAAAACACTATTACGTTAATATGTTGCTTGTAGAATAATCTGACAAAAAGTCTAAATGATTGCATGTATATTATAGTGTGGTTTTTAATATAGTTAAAATAAATTTTTAGAGGTATCTTCGTGCTTTTTTCTATCGTATCAAATTACATACAACTAGCATAATATATCCTGAAGAATATTTAAAAAAATTCTGATTATGATTACAGTCAAAAACTTGCTTTTAGTTACGTTTAGGTCCTGTAGTCCCCTTAAAAAAAGATTCATAGTTAGGCATTGTTTTAGAGTCTAGGGCTACTTACGATGAGTACAGTAAGCAGTAAATACGAGGTATTATAACGACTTACTAAAAGGAAGAGGGAAGTAGGGAACGGGAAAGGTATCGTTAGGACCACCGGACTTCTGCAAAACAAGTCTTAGTTTTAGTCGTAACTTTAGGTTGCGCTATTTTTCTGTGTTGCAGGAAAATAGCCTGGTCACTAATTACTGCACAATGAAAACGTTCACCAATGTTATAAATAGCCAAATTATTTTAATGGGCTTTAATGGTGCACCAAACTACATTTAACAAATGTTAAATAAAAAAATGTTAAATGGTCGTCAAAACAAAAGCACTGTTCTACATTTTAATTAAAAATGTATTTTATTTTTTATACATACTGGTCCCCAATTCTGTATGATTCCCCGCTTATATAATTATCTTGCCACATGCAAACCACGTCAATATCGTGTCTTGTAGAAGAAAACCATCACAGAGTACTAGGCGGTTTCATTCATTGTGTCATAGAGAATGCGTTGAATACGTTAATTGACGTGGTTTCGATTCGAAGTAAGGAACTATGTTGGGGTCGGCTTCCAGTCTAACTGGATGCAGCTGAATACCAGTATTTTACATGGAGCGTCTGCCTATCTGACCTCCACAACCCAGTTACTGGGTAAAACGATACTCAAGTGCCTGATGGTTAAATAAAAATAAGTGTTGTCGTACCGTGTGAGTTAGGCTCGGGCAAGTGCTCGCGCGGCACGAGGTGCATGACGGTGGTGCGGCCCAGCGGAAGGCCCAGGGCCCCCAACGTCACCGAACTGTGCAAGAACCGGCCCTGGTAGATCAGTCGCAGTATCTCTGCGCGCGACACGCATTCTGTCGCCCAGTCCGCTGGAAAATAGAAGTTGGAATATTAGAATAGGTTTAAGGCTAAAGCACATTGGAACGCAAAGCATTGCAAAAATCCGCCTTCATCAGTTTTGTTCATTTTTTATGAACCAACATACACTACGGGCGGACTGCACCGCACTTTTTTGTTTGAAAATGCGTTGCGCTACGGCCCGTTGCGTCTGTAATGTGCGCTTGGCTTTACAGTAAAAAACTATAGGTACGTACAGTCAGGGAAATTCGTGGTCAATCATACAAATTGAAACCCTACGTCATTTTGCCGTGTTACAGCCATTTTGTACAGGAATAACAGTTGTGTGTGATTTGGATTATACGGGCAATTCAAGTTGGTAACAAGTAATTTCCCTGACTTTACTAGGTGTACAACCAGATCTTTTCATCATCAAGAGCAGGCCACAGCATCCGTTTATAAAATTGGTAACTATAGATAGACCATAATAAATAAAAATAAATTCTGCAGAATATTAAAAAAGTAAGAAAAAAAAACGAAAAATAACTTCAGAAAGTACTCCAAATAGTACTATAACATACGAAAACGAAGACAAGACGTACAAAAATAATACAAAAAGTTGTTTTAAAACCTGCCCCCAGAGAGATTTGAACTCTCGACCCCTGGTTTACAAGACCAGTGCTCTAACCCCTGAGCTATGGAGGCTGACAGTTGAAGCGCCGTAAATGTTGATACCTATTGACGGCGCGCTGGCTACACACACTACAGTGAATCATACAAACACAGATGTACCGTTTATATGGCTCTAAGTAGTTTCGTTACAACAACTAGATGGCGCTGAAATAAATCGTTCCAAGTTCAGAAATAATATTTTACTATGACGTGTTTAACCTTGTTTATCAAATGGATGTCGTCTAATTGTTTTTTATTTTATCACTACATAGTATAAAACAAAGTCGCTTCCCGCTATCTGTCTGTCCCTATGTATGCTTAGATCTTTAAAACTACGCAACGGATTTTGATGCGGTTTTTTTATAGATAGTGTGATTCAAGAGGAAGGTTTTTAATACTTATTAAACGCTAGTTTTAAATAAGGCTTGTATAAACACTGTAGTCAAGTATAAAGTATATTCAATCTGCCTAGCCTTTTCCCAACTATTTTGGGGTCGGCTTCCAGTCTAACCGGATGCAGCTGAATACCAGTATTTTACATGGAGCGACTGCCTATCTGACTTCCACAACCCAGTTACTGGGTAATACGATACCCCTTTGTAAGACTGGTTGTCAGACTTTCGGGCTTCTGACGACCCGTAACGACTGTCAAAGATCCACGAATAACAGCCGGGACCAACGGCTTAACGTGCTTTCCGAGGCACGGAGGAATCTCGGTATGTAAAGATGGTCACCCAAGTATAAAGTATATAAGTAAGCAGAATGTGTTTGACAGTAACTTAGCTTGTGACATGTAGGTAAGTTGTAAGGCATGGCTATCGGTGGCAGTAAATCGCGTAATAACTAGCACTAAGTATAGGGGTGGTAAGCGTGTCCAGACCATGTAGTGTAGTCCGAAATTTTATATTTTTAGTACTTTTTGCTGCATATTCAGCGTGTTTGGAAGCTGGGTGCAAAGCGTACACGCCTTTTAGAGCAACTCGAGCCATACATGTCTTAGACAAAATATTCAGTTTTTTTTAAGAAAAAAAGTCAGGTACTTACTTAACTCTTTTAAAAAAAAAACACATATTAATTTAATATACCAAAATTATTATCGTAACTTTGCGAGAGCCGCAGGGTCATCAAAAAACTGAAAAAACATTCTGCGTCTAAGTCTAAGCCATGTATGACTCAAAATGCTCTAAATAGTGTCAACTACCAAACACCCTGTTTATTTTATGTAAAAATTTTAAAAAATAATGTTTATCCAGAAATAAAACATTTTTTGAAACATTTTTATTAAATAAGTACTTAGCACATTCTACAACAGCATTCTTAATCCAAATTCTTTAGTTGTTTGCTTCATTATGATGTAGGTACCATTATTATTCAGGAACATTAAGAAGCAGGAAACTAGTTTTTTATGTTTTATACTTTATTTTTAATTATGATTTTATTGTCGCCACTTTAGCAGACATTTAACCAGTAGAATGGCGTAATTACAGACACAATTAAAAAGTCATTGTGTCTCGTGTGGATCCACGTTCCGGGTCACGAAGCGTTAAAGGAATTTTGGCCTTATAATAATAAAAGTATAGCCACGCATAGCCCTAAATGCGGCATGCATTTAGGGCTATGTGTGGCTATACTTTTAGGCATAGCCCTAAATGCATGCCTTCCTTGAAAACCCTAACTAACCCTAACACTAGCCAAACTAACAAGCAAGCTCCATAAATCACGCGCCACCAGGAGGCGCCACTATCGCTGGCTACAGGGACAATAATTTGTGAACCAAACACGAAGCACGTTGTTTGCCCGCCGATAAATATCTACGTATCTACGTATTTACGTGCTAGATAAACTAAGACTGTTTATTGAGACTTTTCCTTCAGTGGAAATCTTTTGGAATTTTCTACAAGTTTCTTCGACCTCCTTGGTGGTTAGATAGTGGCTTCATTTTCGTTGTGCATGCGATAGCGTTGTCTGATTTTGTGGTTGAAGGAATTTACGGTTTCTTTAGTATGTTAGGTGATTTTAAAATCTCTTTTTTACTGTGGAAGTATTCGAAACGAATACTTAATAATTCAATTGGGTTTGTAAGAGGCCAGACAATGGCAGAATTTTCTTACTTTCCCATTCCTATAACGTGAAGGCGATTAGCACTAGCTGACTAGCCCCAATGGGGACATGGTCTAATGATGAGTAAATTATGATTGATGTTTTTTTTTTGTGAATTGCATCTCGCAGGTCAACGTAGGAGGTTGTCGGCTGCTTAACCGGACTTTTCTGTGGGTGCCTCAATCAATTAAGGCCTCTAGCCATTGCATAAAACTTATAAACTAAGCGACTAATTGTTAAGGGCACCCCCTGAGTACGGGGCCCGACTTAGGGCGTCGCGTCGCTTGGGGGAGGGCAGTAGGGACGGGCTGGATCGGATTATAAATTGATGATTTTAACATGACGCATGCACTTTATACTGCTTTATTTTAAAGCTTTAGCAAAACTTATCAATGAATCGATAAGGAGCAGGAATAGCAGGATCAATAAAAAGTTCAACTTTAAACATTGACTTATATATTTATATCAATAGCTCGTGGCTAAGTAATAACAGCCGCACGGGTCGATCCGTCAGGTTAAGCTACGCTTGCCGGGGTTGGTCAGTGGATGGGTGACCATCTTTACATATCGAGATTCCTCCGTGCCTCGGAAAGCACGTTAAGCCGTTGGTCCCGGCTGTTATTCGTGGATCTTTGACAGTCGTTACGGGTCGTCAGAAGCCCGAAAGTCTGACAACCAGTCTTACCAAGGGGTATCGTATTACCCAGTTACTGGGTTGTGGAGGTCAGATAGGCAGTCGCTCCATGTAAAATACTGGTATTCAGCTGCATCCGGTTAGACTGGAAGCCGACCCCAACATAGTTGGGAAAAGGCTAGGCAGATTGATTGATTGACTTTAAACCACAACTTGGTATCTGCCAAAAAACTTAAACAACAGGTTTCTTTTGCCATGGTGTAATTATCAAGTTAATATTTTACAAGATCACATAGCCCGAAGGCAAGCAATAAAATTATGGCACGGTAGGTAATTACAATTATCGTTTAAAGGCATGTTCACACCTATCCGAGCGCGGTAACGGACCTCAGGCAAAGTGCTGACAACGAGCTCACATTTGCACTTATTTGTTTTTTTTACAACTGATGTCGGACGCAGCATGTGTTTTGGATCGGACGGATATATTATATAAAAAATAAATGACTTAGGTATATGTAGGCACTTCTGTAGAATACTAATTGTGTATTTTACTGTGATTATGTGCCAAATTCTAAAAAAAAAAATGTGTTTTGTTTCTGCTTATAAAATATCCAAAAGATGGCGCTGATTTAGGTATTGTTGTAGGTAAGAAACTTGGAAGAACTTTGTTTATAATTAAGATACAATTTTGTATTTGTGGTCTTATAAGGTTGGGCTGTAATGCGTCAAGATTTTTTTCTTATAGTAATATTATTTTCCTTATGACCGTACTTAACGTACAAAAACAGGAAAACCAGATGGAAAATCCTTATTATTTCGGTAACATATTAATCAAATAGAATATGACAAATTATATTAAGTAGGTATATTATAATACAAAGAACGGCAAAGAAACGTGTTTGAAGCTCATATCATTGCGAAGGACCATTGATCCGATTTAATATTTCATAAGTAAAGCCCCACATACTGTTATGTATAAGTATATAGGTACTTCTCTCCTTTATGAAACGAACGATAAAAAGGAACCGACAAAAACATAATAAAATTAGCATAACATAAAATCCGTGGAATTGTAAGAATTCTACGTGTTGTGTGAAAAGTATCAGGGAACATTTTTAATATCGTTTCTTTTTAGCTTTCCAAGACACGTAAAGGCGCAATGCTAGAACCTTGTATGATGAACGGGAGTTTAATTCTCGTTTGAAAACGGTTTCCGACGTTTTGCAAGTTATTTATATTTAGCTACCTAATGTATAAGTGCCTACCTAATGTATACGGCACTGCTGCGATAGGCATGTTGCCGTCAGCAGGGCCGGATAGTTATTAAGTTTTTTAGTGTTAATTTTTTATTTGTTTTTTTTTTTGTTTTATTTTGTATGATTGTGTATTATCCTTTTTGTTGTTGTCACATATGAGTTAAGATTGCTTGAATTAAATGTATTTTATTTTTATTATTTTTTTTTTTTTTTAATGTTTGATGTACACGGTATTTTCAGGCAGCCACTGCGGATTGCGCCTCAAAATATGACGTTTTTGCTAGGAGACGTCTTCGTCAATGAAAGCACTCTACTACGTCATACCTAGTAAAGAACATCGTCGGAGAATTACGTCATAGAATGACTGCCACTGCATCATTTTCAAATTATTATAGTCCATCCAATCCATCATCTGCCTAGCCTTTTTCCAACTATTTTGAGGTCGGCCTCCAGTCTAACCGGATGCAGCTGAATGCCAGTATTTTACATGAAGCCACTGCCTATCTAACCTCCCTCTTGGTAAGACTTTCGGGTTTCTGACGACCCGTAACGACTATCAAAAATCCACGAATGGCAGCCGGGACCAATGGTTTAATGTGCTTTCCGAGGCACGGAGGGGTCTCGGTATGTAAAGATGGTCACCCATCCACGGACCAACCGCGGCAAGCGTAGCTTAACCTGATCGATCGACCCGTGCGGCTAGTATTACTTAGCCACGAGCCCCTCCATATATTCCATCCAATCCAACGCCACAAAATTATAATGTGAATTATCAAATCACATTTTGTTTGTAAACGAATGTTAATTTATTATGAAAGGCACTCATTAGTAAGTAAGTATGTGAATAACTGCAAGGACAAATTATTTGGGACGAGATCGCTAATTAGCAACTTACTTTAAATTAGGTGCCGTAGTTTTAATATCTAGTTTAATATAAAATACTAGCTTCTGCTCGCGACTTACCCGGATAAAAAATTTCCTACTATGTGTTAATCCAGGTTATAAACTATTTGTGTGCCAAATTTCATCCAAATCCGTTCAGCCATTTTGCGTGATTAGAGTAACAATCATCCAAACCTACAAACTTTTAGATTTATTATTTTAATAGTAAGATTTATGAATGTTCCACGCATTGGTTCCACGTTTCTCTCCTAATCCCGCAATGCTGAACAACTATCGTCAAAGTTCTAAGGCTATGTTGACGAGACCAATTAGCAGCCACGCCCGCTGGTATGGAGGTCTACCCGAGCTAGTTACCTACTCCACTCGAGTGTATAAGCTTAGGTTTGCATCCGTAACTTGGTTATTCTATCATGTGGTGTGGATTGGCATGACAAGTTTTGATAAGCGATGCTGTTTGAGCTATGCAACCTTCTCGTCAATAAAACCACAGTCTAATAATGACACGGTGGTTTATCTTCATAGAAAACATCTGAAACGACGTGCTTCGAAATCTCAGTCAGTCTCAGTTACCCAACAGTTCGACTAGTATTTATCTACCGAGCGGCCGTAGGTAATTAATTCAAGATCTGCCCAGAAAAAATACTGTAAGTATCTTTATTATTCTGTGATACAACGTACCTACAATAATTAAAAATTTAGATCGATTAAAATTGAAAGTGGTGATTCATCCGACTCTGGCGATCAATTTCAAAGAAACTCCTACTAAGCCTCGTAATAATGTGTCCTTAACTACAAATCTCGTTTATTCGGCAATGAATCAGAACAGAATATTAACGTAGGTAGATATTATTGCAGGTTTTATTTCGTCATCATCGTCACATCGATTATAACAAACATATTAAAATCATATGACTATAATTATTTGTTTGTAAGAACAGAAAACAAAGTCTTAACTCTGCTTTTGTAGTACTAACAAAGACTTACGGAAATTATATTTTCCATACCAACATTTGTTTAACTCACATGGCCTTAAGGCGAGTATAACAGAGCTAGTCAGGAATTAAGGAACATTTATAGAAGTTAACGGCAAAACGGCCGTTTTTGGCGTTAACTGTTATAACTTCGAACCTAGGAGGTTCAGTATTGATTTTTTTTTATATAAAAAATACTACGTCATCTGACTAAAAATGTGTGCATAGGAAATTTCTAAATGTTCCATATCTCCTTACTTATTTTTTTTTTCTGAATGGTAGCACTTTTAGCGGCTATACTCGCCTTAACAGATTGACTGAATATAATAGAGAACGATAAAATATTGGGCAATCAAACAGGTAGACATATTAACAGACTCGAAATTACATGTAGGCCAGATGGACTAATATTGCAGAAGAGAATATTAGTTTAAACTAACTACAACCAAAGAACCTCTCGTTACTCTTGTAGGAGTTAAAAAGTTTTACTTGTGTATAGACGTTGTCCTGTCCAAATTTCGATAATTCATACAAAATTCCCATAGAAAATGCACTTTCAGTTTTCCCGAATTTTCCAATTTACCCGGCAACTTTTCAATTATTTCTTTTCTAAGAACCTGGGGGCCTACTCCCTAAGCCCGTCCGTCTTTCCGTCCGTCCGTTCATCCGTCCGTCTGACATTACGATCCATCAAAACAAGTGTAAAAGTTAAATTTTTCGGACGGGCAAAAACACATCGGGAGTAGGGACAACTGTCAAATCATGTTGTCATTCATACTTCGTTCGGGCCCCGAACCAATCATCCATCCGTAGGTGATACGGAGTAGGAAACGGCCGTAACGAAGTCCGAAACTACGAGCTTCGAGCTTAGGGAGTAGGCCCCCTGATTCGGACTATTACGGAAATTTTAGGGCAAAAATTTGCCAAATCGATCCAGCCATTTTGAAGTGATGCTGCGCTTACCAACGAACAGCATTTAATTTTATTGTCCACCAATCCTAAGCAAACCACTTCATCGCATGGCAAACTGATTTCCATATCCGCAAGGCACTCATAACCAACCACACATACACTGTACCTACACACCACCAAAACAGCTATTTAAAGACCTTTGGCAAACGCAGTAAATAGGTACCATCAGTTGGGACTGTTCAAAGCTAACTGAATTACGGCCAAAACAGACACAAATTGATTTAATTCAAAAGTAATTTCACAGTTGGGCTGTGATAGAAATGTCCAAAATTCCGCAGCTGTGGGTTAACAAAGAACGATAGTGAGTGGATTAATTTGTAATCTACATATAAATGTATGTCCGTAAAGAATTTAAAGGAAGCTGGACTGATTATTCTGTATCTTCTAATAGTCATAGCGTAGCATAAGCATAATCTAATCAGCCTCCCACTGCTGGGAAACCGGCCTCCTCCCTGTGAGAGGGAGTCGTCGGTAATCCACCACGCGGGTCCAGTGCGGGTTGGAACATGTCTTCGAATTTTACAGATGAGATGGTTATTTTGTGGACGTAAGGCCCTAACACTGGTCCCTGTGGCAGTCTGAAGAAAATTTTCGTAAATAGGTTTCTTGGTGGTCATGTCAATACTGGTGGAAGTGGAAAAATTTAGGTTGTTTGAAAATACGACGTAGTTCTTCTTAGCCTAATGGTACATTTGTATCTGAGATATTTTCGAGTGCAGAGAACGAGGCTATTAGAAAAACCAGTACCTACCTAACACTTGAAAGTAAGTGATAAGTGGATTTTCTGAATTTGTAAGATATCAAGTTTTATGTCAGGGTTTAGCATAATGGCTACACCATTTACACAATTTATCCACACAACATTTTGGATAGAAGAGCTCTGTTTCTGTAAAAAACATTATTTTCACTTTTGGAACGAAATTCTTTAACGCGGCTTGCGGTAGGAGTAAACCAAAAGAAATCGTCACGTAACGAAAAAGCGTTTTGCTGTCAGTTTCAATCAAATGTCAAAAGCTGTTGTTTTTGTCTAAAAAAAAACTTGACACTTGAAACTTGAGACCAATTTTGAGACTAGACTTGAGACTAGTTGGCTCTGTATTAATACATAATATACAGCGAAAGGAACTTCGTCGCAACCGTGTCCCACGATTACCTCCCGATTTAAAAAAAAATAGTTATTAGTATTTTGTGTTTCACGAACTGTGTCCAAATAAACGTTACTCTTTCTTTTCTCTGGACTGACACAACCACGAGAGACGAACCAGAGACCAGTGCCCATCAATGGATGAAGTTAGGCTGTATAATGATAGTGATGATGATGATGAGTCGTGTATGGAATCAAATTCAAGTGTATATTACCTTCAGGCCAGTTGTCGTAGACATGTATCGCGATATCGCCCGCTGAGTCTACAGGACTGAACACAAACTCCTTCGTTTTGCCAGACACCAGAATTAACCGAAGATTTATCTGTGGAGAATGAGAAAACCAATATTAGTTTCTGTTTACTTCAATGGAGCTTGCTGAATCAATGCTTTTCACGGAAACTGTTGAAACTTTGCATAATTTAATTTGCCGCAGTAGTTGTCTATTTACTAGTAAGCCAGTCAGATTGCATTTGCGAACAAAACAGTAAATTATCAGAAAGATGTTCAAATTTTAAACCGCAGTTATTACTAAGTTAATTACTATATTATTAAAACAAAACGTTGTGCTTAAACCACGGATTAAACGATCACAATTAATCAATCACAGTGCAAAATCGTCATCTTTACAAATATATTATTGCATCTTTATTATTGGCCGTAGTTTAAACCGCACTGGAAAACCGCTAGTCATGATCACAGAGAACACAGGAACATTCCATTCTGGAACAAACTTCATATAAATTTCAAAATCTATTATTATCCAGTATTCGCCGAAGCACAAACTTGTTAAAATAAACAGTACCTAGGTAAAACCTGCTTTTTCGTGTGAGCAATGTTTCCGATCTCGCTGAGGTGTAGGTACTCTACATTTATATTTTGCTGCATAGCGAAAAATTGCCTTTGATACTACAGAATTCAAGGCCTTGACCCAAAAATGAGCAGACAACCTTAATATATTATGTTTGTAGGAAGCCAGAAAGCTATTTGGGTCAAGGATAAAGAATATCGATTCTCGTGTAAAAGTGTATGAAGCAATTATTCGCTAACAGCGGCTTATTTAAGTTACGGTCAATTAATGGCTATAAAGAAAACTAGAATGGATCAATATCTATAAATACTCCGCTTTAGGCTGAATATTTGAGTTAACCTGCGCCTCAATAAAACATAAAGATAATGGTCTACTTTGTCTTTGTCGACCATAAATTGAGTTTTATTGTTCTTTTCACCATCGACATTGATAATCGACTATAAAGAAAAAAATTCGACTCGAAAACCATCACTAATTGTTCGATTTTTAAAATTAGGCCAATTGTCTCGCTCTCCGCGAATTAACATGATAAAGCAGAAAAACAAGGTTTATTTAGTTTAAGCAGCTCATCCTTGTCAGTGCCACATTAATATGTATGGAAATGCGTGAAGCGTAGAATGTTGTGGCGTTTCGTCAGTGTGTATGGTTAATGAGTCACTTATAATTTAATCTGTAGCTTTGATTTGGAAAATCTGTTTTGTAGCGAGGTTTACTGAGAATTTGAAAATCTGCACTAATTTATTTATGATCAAGCAGTTTTCTTTCTTGGCCGCAGGGTGACGCTGCGCTGGTTCTACTTTCGACTCAATGAAGATTCAAATAAATGATAAGTAGACATCTCAACTATACCTACCTATCGACTTGTATTTTGTAAACTGATTATTATCAATATATCTGAAATAAAGGGGAATATAAAATGTATTATTGTATCTATTCGTATCTCATTAATAAAACGATGTCCAAATTATGTTTGACTATAACTTTTTTAAAAATTTTAACAAAATGGACAAAAAGGGTTTCGCGACCCTGCCAGGATTCGAACCTGGAATCTTCTGATCCGTAGTCAGACGCGTTATCCATTGCGCCACAGGGCCTGTGAAACTTGGGACGAAAATAGCATTTACAAGATGTTTGCTGTCTTATCTCAAAAACAGTGTCAGCTTGTTTATATTTATTTCTTCAACTTTAGTAGGTTTCTTATGGTATCATAATATTGTTTTCTTTTGCGAATAGAGGTTTTTCTTGGAAATAAATTTTCTATTCACAGGTATCTGACGTTCACCAACAAGGCCATATTTTACACCTACGCAATGAACTAAAACAAAATTAATGGGTGTGCGGCGACGGCGACCCTCCTATAGATATTTTACCTACAATGTAGACGTATATTGGTATAGTATAGGGCACATTTTGTTCATAGCGGCCGGCTCAGGGGACGCAGGGTCTTGCGGCGGCCATATTTCATTTTTCCCGCCATCCGGGGACTCATCCGCCATTTTCATTCTTGCATCAAAACGTACGCGAAGTTTTTATATTTTCCTTTGTGTTTTTTGTGTCTCCGCGATAATTCAAGGAAATCTGGCGTGGTGCAATTTCATGTATAATGTATGTATACAGACAGCAGACAGACAGCGGCCTAGATATTTGTATGATATTAATATTAATCTCCTTTTTATTATTCGTTTAAAGTTTCCAAATAGTGAAGGTTAACAGTCCGCTTTCAAATATTTCTTTTGTTCCTGGTGTTCATTCTGACACAAAGGACTTAATACGTTTTATTTTATCACAATAAAATTGATGCCTAGGTCTTTGTTAAATTTTAATATAATGACTAGCTCCATCCATTTCGTCGACCCACGCACCTCCAACACAGAACTGTATTTCACGAATATCGTGCTTAGTGTACCGTAGCCGATCCCACAGTTACGTTTCATCGAGGTCATTGTCGAAAAAGCTTTATAACATAGTAAAAATTTATGTTACGTTCATATTGGGGTCAAGAGGTTTTGAAAAACGGACTTTCTTGCCCGAAATTCTTCAATGATGAAGATTCTTTGCAAACATTTCTTGTAGGGGAATGTTATGGGGGTTCCTGGTGTTTTCCTACGGGTTCCGTGTTATTTATCGTTTGTACTGTGCAAACAGACGTTTTTTTGGGGGAGACGCGTTGTGCTTTTCGTGTTTTTGCTCCTCCCACTTTATTTTATGGTGTGTAAATAGAGGGAGCCGTGTGTATGAATCTATGAATTACTCATTGATTCTATTACGCGTGAATGATGAAGTAGATAGAGTAATATGAACTTTCATTGTATGTTAACTCAATGTCGTCAGCATATTAGATCCTTTGAATATAAATGTTAGAACAATTGAACAATACGGGAAACGACATCATAAAAGGCGCGAAAGACATTACTTTTGAGCGTATATGACATGTGACGTCACGGCCGTTAGCGGCCGTAATGTCGCGATTTACGCCATAGACAATAAGCTGCAAGTTTTATGGTTCCATCCGCAATGCGGGGCGACGCCAGTGTACGGAACCGACCACTAGGCCGCTTCCGCTGCACACAAACGGCATACCAACATAAGTAATTGATTACCCTGCCATTATAACAGTCCCAATATCTGAAAAACCGGCCAAGTGCTAGTCGGATTTGCTCACGAAGGGTTCCATACCACCGTACAATGTTTAACACTACTTACACACCATGTAAAAAATACTTCAGTTTTAAAAAACACGTTTCTAGTATGTATGGGGATGGTTAACTTTATTTAATTACCAGCTTCTGCCCGCGGCTTCGCACGCGTGGAGGTCGGAAATAATCCCACGGAAACGTACTAAGTATCTTAACGCGCATGCCAGTAACGCTCCCAGTCGGATTTCTTCCGACATCTTTAACAATCATCGTCATATTACAGCCAATTTACAAAACACTTTAATTAATTATACACCTAAATCTTCCTCATGAATCACTCCGTCCATTGGTGAAAACAGTATGAAAATCCGTTCAGTAGTTTTGAGATCATCGCGAACAGACAGAAAGACGCGGCGGGGGACTTAGGTTTATAATAATAGTGATTTGTTGTTATAGCGGCAATAGAAATGCTCAATCTGTAAAAATGTCTACTGTCTGTGCCTGAACCCTGAAAGTGCCACCGTCGTATAAAACATGTTTCTATTTTTAAATGGTATATTTACTATCTTGTATTTTAAAATTTACTTAAACATAACTTGATTTATATTCAAATCTATGATGACTTCATGCCTTGAATCTGGCGTATCCCCAACAACCAATTACATTGTAAAGCAACTCGTATTACAGAATAAAGCCGAGTAATTAAATATTTCATATATTCCATGAATTGGTAACTAACGAACAAGAAACAAAATATCGTATTCCTGTAAAGTTTTCAAGTGGGACCATATTACATTTTCGCGGTTCCGCCACGTCGGGGCGTAGCGTCCACGCCTTTTCATATTAAACTTAACGCAGCTCAGTTTCACAAACTATACCGGCTTGTTTTAGACTTTAAAATGGCTTCCATATGATGTTGAGGATGGTTTGTAGAGAACATAATCCAATAATATTCATACTGTCTTCAGCTTTTGGTCGATTCTCGTAAACTAAAAGTAAGCATAAGCACATTTAACATCTCATATATTAGAAAGCCCGTATGTTTATACCTAGACCATAAACTAAACACATTTCATCCATAATTCAAAGCGTTAAAAAGTTCTAGGCCTTTCTAAAAAGCCGTCTGGAAAATTACTACCCAAAGGCCTTGACATTTAAAAACCTTGGTAGCATAAATATTAGTTCTGGAAACTAAAATGTGTTCGAAGTTGTTAATAACGTTATTCAGAATATCAAAAAGATTATGATAGTGGTCAGATGTATTAATACTGGCAGTCGAACCACGCCAGATCAATCAATCTACATCTGCGTAGCCTGTTCCCAAGTATGTTGATGCAGCTGAATACCAGTAGGTATTTTACATGGAGCGACTGCCTATCTGACCTCCACAACCCAGTACCTAACACGATAAGACCCCTTGGTAAGACTGGTTGTCAGACTTTCGGCCGTCTGACTAACCGTAAAAATCCGCCAGATATTGAATTAAAAAATATATTGATTTATCTTTATGGATAACGTGCCTACTGAAATAGATGCCCTTGTATTGTAAGAACATTCCGGGCGCTCATTCAATAACTCCAATCACCAGAATAAAATGAGGTGACGTCGTACTTTCTTTTCTTTTATCTTAATGGGCGGCAGTACAAACAATACAGGAGGGCATCCTGATGGGTAGTGGTCATGATGGGTGGTGGTTATTGCAAAGGTGTCCGTAGGTAGCAACCTACGGACACCTTTGCAATACCCGAACTATCGCAGGTGCATAAATAACCAGCCCTGAGAAAAAGCTTACTTGTCTTATTAAAATAAAAAAAACCGGTCAAGAGCGAGTCGGACTCGCGCACCGAGGGTTCCGTTCCGATTTCTGAAAAAGTGTGCTATTTAGAGACATACTTTTATTTTTCCTGTAATCTTTACATAAACTTCTATCATATAGAATATTTGCAGATTTTTCGCTTTGCAAACTTCGGAGAAAAGGGGGGGAACGGTATTTTTTTTTCATCAAAAGTCGAAAACTATGCGGCCTAAAAAAAAGAAAAAATATGTTTGAGAATTTGCAAATAGCGCTCTTTCATATGATACCCCACATGCCATAGTAGCCCCGCTTTGAATTTTGAAGATCATTCAAATTCAAATTCAGTCAATGTTGCAAAAAAGTATGAATATTTCTATTTCTTTCTTATTTGCAAAATAGTTGGGTAAACATAATCTAAAACTGTTCCAAATTTCAAGTTGATAGCATTAGTAGTTCTTGAGATATCCAGCTGTGACAGACAGACAGACAGACTGAGTCACACCATAAGGGTTCCTTTTTGACCATTTTGGTACGGAACCCTAATAATAATAATAATAATCATTTTATTATCAGGCAAATAGGCCCCTAAATAAAATACACAAAATATCTTAAACAATAATAAACTAATACATATGAATAAATCTTATTAAAAAACTATAACTATACACGTAACGTTGTCCGCGGCGTCGTGTTCCGCTGCGTGGTGTCGCGTAACCGTCCTCGGAAACGTCGAAATATGACACCTTTCGGCCAAAAGTCCTCTTTTAAGAAGGTCTGTAGATGTTGGGTTGGAACTCGTACCACGAACGACGTAAAGTTAATGTTGTGGCGCGACTCCAACATTACGACCCCCAGAGTCCAGTCGGTCTTCACCTTCAAATACTGCACGACTTCCTCAACCCTTGTGGAGTGAAACAGGCGCGAGATGTACAGCTGCGTCGCGGTCGTAGGCACAGCAGGGCGCAGCAGCATGTTGGGTCCAGTCGGTGCGGTACCACACTGGTTACGAGAACAGGGCTTCTTCTTCTTCCTTTCTACCTTAGTGAAACCCTCTTCATCAACTTGGCCCGTTCTTGGTCAGGAGCTACGGAGAGCTAATAAAAGCGCTGCTTGTCGAGAGATACAGGCACGATGTTAGTCCTTCCCTGGGCGAGCTCCTTCACAAAGAACTATTAAGACTCAGATATATGCCAATGGCATTGAGTGGTTAGCATGCGTGTTCTGTGCTGAACTCATACAACGCGTCGTACGTCCACTCCGTAATAGGACTCGCCCATCAAGGAGCGCCAAAACAATATTTAAACACGTATACTAAAAGATAAATAATTAAATTATCTTTAAAATGATGAAGATTTCATAAAAATACGTTTGATAGTTTTTGCGTGATTCTCAGTTTTTTATCCGCGTTAGACGTAACTTTACAAATTAATTATAAGTACTATGTAATATAAACTTAATCTAAAATATTCACATAAATATGTGAATTTAAGTAGTTATTAAGAAAATGCTCTAATTTAACATATATTTTTTCCAATTCGTTATCACTACTCGTTTAGACGTGATCTTCAGTTTAAAATCATTAGAAGTCGGTTATCGTCGCCTTAAGTCGACACTTCAACAGTGACAATTGGCAAGTCTGTACAATTTCGCATAACTTGTTGCTGTTTTACTTACGACGGTACTTAGCAACCAGTTCCTGGAACGCTACAAAAAAGTTGCTTAGCACTTAGCACCTGTTATTTTCCCTGTAGTATTTACTTTAATGCTGGTAAATTAAGTTGTTAGGTTCAATTTCCGACACGAAGAAATAATTATATTTTTACAAATATGTTTTTATTTTCACTCCCAGATTCCCAAAGGTTGATAACGTTGTCAATTCGGCGTGAATGTATGCCGAATTGTAAATTTGTAAGTATTAATTTAATTATATTAATGGTTTGCATTGTCTTAAAAAAACTTGAAAAGAATGGCAGTCAGTGGACTGTGAAAAGAAACGAAGTTCGGAAGTTCGTGTTTTTGTTATAGATACTTCCGCGACTGAACACCAATGAACCGGTTTTCCTCGACTTGCAATTTTATTAGAACAACCGAAGAAACTTCGGCGGATCGTTCTCAAAAAATAAACTTTCGTCCCAAGTTTCTTTTCGATTTGATTCGCTGGTCACGGAAGGTCCGACCCTCACAAATATTCGAGAAAATGATATCGATACACCCTTTAGGCGAATTATCGAAACAAACATCTTCAGGACCTTTCCGTTCTGGGATCCTGGCTACACTAGTGGAACAAGTTATGTAGGACACCGGACTTGACCGAAGCTAACACCTACAATTTAGCGTTTCCATGTGACTTGAGTTTGCCCGTAATTTGTGAATAATGGCTCTGTTAAATATATCGGTCTAGCTGCTTGAACGGTTCTCTTCTTGATTCAGTGGAGAATATTCAGTAGACACTGAAACCGATTTCAATACGGTGAAATTAAAGTTCAAAGTCGTGATTGTCTCGTGAATTGTACTTGTTTAGTATTTCTGTAGTCATAATGTCAATTTGTGTAGAAACATTACTGCGGCTCTATAAGGTTCCAAGATTTTAGTTGTAAAATACTTTTTCCTGAACTCATTACCTATAAGTACCTACATATTTACTGTTTTTGTTTTTTTTCCTTTAATGGTAAGTAGCCCAATTTTTTGGGTTCCGTACCTCAAAAGGAAAAAACGGGAACCCTTACAGGATCACACATATGAATTTCTGTGGCCTAAACAGAGAAGTGTAACGTAAATAAATTAATTTTGAATATGGTGGTCACTTTTGGGGGCAAACAGGAAAATTAAATAAAGTTTTGCAAACTGTACCGTGTGTCATTTCAAATGAAGGGCTGTACTGTGAGGGCCTCAAACAGATTATTTTTATTATTTTAAAATAAATTGTTTTAGAGCTATTAAGAAAATAGACGAATGATTTTGACATTATCTCCGAAACTACTGAGCCTAAAATTTTGAAGAAAATGCGGAAAATTGTTCTATGTTAATAGATTACAGGAAAATTAATAAGAAGTCTGTGCTCTTAAAATAACATGCTAAATCTCTCAACATTGTGCGTACAAGCTTACATTTGCAGTTGGAATGTATGGGAGAACATGTTTTTCAACTACAATGTTAAGTTTGTTCTTGGGAATATACATCCCAACTACGGAACCCTTCATTGTGCGTAGTCCGACACGCACTTGTTTAGCAAAGCAAGATTACTATCAAAACGGTAGACCAGAAAAAATAATAATTCGCCTTATCGTGTACTTGAACGAGGAAATATTATTTAAGCTGATTACAAAATATGTACAAAAAATACAGTACATTTTCCTCTGTTGTTTATGTACTGCCTGTGTTGCCGTTAACTTAAATTCTTTAAAACCATGCAGAAAGACTGCAAAAGACAGATAACAAGTAAAACCGAAATGCTCGCTTTTTCAATTTGGTCGTCGTAGTAGAAAGAGTAAAAAAACAAAGGTATTTACTTAATCAGTGTATTATGGCGAGCTACCGGAGCAACCGGCAACATGCAAGCGAGCTTCCCTGGCACAGTGCCAACTAATGCATGAACATGAACATGTTTATACTTTCCCGTGTTCGGGAGAAATTCCTGCCGCTGCGGCTGGTTGGCTTTGACCACAGGCTAAGGCCGTGTTATCAGCATTCTACCTGTTTTATTAATGCAACGTGCACATATACAACGTCCGGCCTTTGGGTCTCTCTCCGAAAATTCTGGCCTTGTTTAGGACGAAAGAGGATATGAAATGGTTCAGTTAGTTGATTAATTTCGTCCCCATTTCGGTTTTGAGCTTCAGTCGGATAATGGAATCATTAAATTCACTGGCATGCTTTTACCCAAACCCAAATATAGGGAATTTAAAATTGTCCCTCATATTTCAGTCGCCAGGAATGTTTTGAGTATGATTGTGGATGGCTATACGAGTAGGGGAAGACCAAAGAAACGATGGATGGACTGTGTGAAAGATGATATGGCTAGAAAGGGAGTGACTCCGAGATGACGACTAATAGATAAGTATGGAAGAAAAGGACGTGGCGCCGACCCCAAATAAATTGGAATAAGGGCAGTGGAATATCATTTGGTAACTGCTCTGAATTACATTGTGATGATGATTTTGTCATGCCGTTACGTCTAAGAAGTAGTTAAGTGAAAAGAATCTAATTGCAATACGCAGCTGCACCTTTTACGCTTGATGTAATATTTTTTCCCATATTAATGATGCCAGGTTCTGCGAATTCAAGATTATGATTTCACATGAAGATGTTGTAATATTTACACACTGCAAAAACTAGCGTAGATTCCAAGAATTAATATTAAAACTAGGCTAGAAGAGAAAAATAATCGTGCGATAAACATAACAAAAAAGTGCTGAACAGAAACGTTTTGTTATTCAAGGCTTCTATCACAAATCAGAAGAAAAGGAATAGAATTCGATTCCATTCTTCATAGTCTTGACATTTCAATTTGTTAATCCATTGTTGTGTACCATTTACTTTTAGATGACGTTATTATTGCTGGGACCTATTCGAGATAACAATGGGCGATGGAGCGGTGGCTCAGTGGGGCTCACTCCCGACCAGATAATCACGTTTAACGGCAAATAGAGTTTGTGCTCTCTAGAGGAACACTCTCGGCTGTATGGGCCATTGCTGGCATAATAGAATAATAGATTAGTGCAGGAAGCTGTAATGATCATGTTGGTTCGACATTCACCTACTTTTGATGGTTAGGTGGCGATTGACTCTGCAGTCCGATTCTGTTTGTTGAAACTTGGATCGACACTATAGGAACTTTCCTTGGTGAGGTTTCTATTCTCTAGAAGTCAAGATATTGCGTTTTGTACTTCTATCTACCTATACTAAAATAAAGTCGCTTTTCGTCTGTGTGGCCGCGTTTCTTCCAAAATACGCAACGGATTTTGATGCGGATTTCACTATCATTTAGAGAATTTATTCCGGAAGGTTTATATATAATACATTAATATTTAACTTATACATAATATAGAAACCTTCATGTTTTATCAAGTCGTAAAAACCGTGCGAAGCGGGGCCGGGTCGCTAGTCCAAATTATAAATCCTTTACAAAACTGATGCTTCTATGTTGTAATCTCAATTCTCGTTTAAAGCAATGTCTGTATCTGTACGAACAGGTGAGCGTCCCGATCTAATACAATTTCTAGGCTCAACCGGTACTGGTACAATGGCACCGTTAGCTTTAATTAGTTTGAGCCTTATATGGTCTAGAATTCTAGACTTTAGCTTATACTTAAAATGTTTCTATAACTGTACCTATACCTAAACGCTTTTCCTTTAGTAGTTAAATGCATCTTCAGGAAATAAGCCTATTTTTTACATAAGTACTTACCTTTAAAAATGATTTTGAATAGTAATTCCTCTAACCTGGGAATCGGCAATATTAAGCATAAACATAATCTGTCTATAATGTTCCCACTGCTGGGACCCAGGCCTCCTCTCTGTGAGAGAGAGTGGGCCATAATAATTCACCACGCGGGCCCAGTGCGGGTTTGTGGGTGTCACATGGTTTCCTTCACCATTTTGAGAGCAGAAAATAAATACACAAAATGCCCGCGTGGGTTCGAACTCACGACCTACAACCCGCAAGTCAGGGCCGATACCACTGGGCCACTACTGCACGAGAATCGGACTTAGCATTCATTTGGTAGTTGGCTAACAAACAATTACTCTCACTCACAGAGAGTAGGCCTGCGTCCCAGCAGTGGGAACGTTACAAGCTGGTTATTAGTATACCAGGTGAACTTTTTTGGAGGGTTTGTCGCATAAATTAGGGTGAGATTATTTTTTACGCATGCGCGTTCGACCCTCTTAAGTGGATTCTCAGAGATCATAAATCAACCAATTACTGTTTTGGCAATATTTCCAATTTCTTTTATCAATCCGACGCGTTCCCTTGGGGCTTACAATTACAGACGGAAAAATATTGCTGGGAATCCAAAAATATTTCCTTAATGTTTGAACATGAACGAAAGTTGACGAAATAGAACATGAACGTTGACGTCGCCTAGGTCTCAAATTAGAGTTCGCATTTCGTAACGAAGTTCAATTTTTTATCTGGGGGCACGGGAGTGCCCCGCCAAGACGAGCCAAGCGAAGCGCAAGGGCACTACCTACCTTTTCTCGAAGCACTTCGTCGTATTTTTGAACCTTCTTAACTTGGGTTTGGATTATACCAGCTAAACAAAATTTTCAAGTTTCAATTGCATAGCTCTTATACTTTAGATTTTATTGATATCTAAAATACCCCGATTTCGTCACTGAATCACTGATGATCATAAAAATTCTTAGGGTACTTCCTGAAGTCCTAGAAAGCTGAAATTTGGTATGTAAGCTAGTATTAGTACACAAACAACAAAGAAATTATAAAACATGGAACTTTTACCCCCAAACCCCTTAAACTAGGGAATGGATATTTGTATGAGACTTCCGCAAATAATAAGTACTTATACTTACGTATAATATTAATACACTTGTATATACTTCGATAAGTGTTTATTAATCTCCTACCTATCAACCTATACATATCATAAGCAACTTACAAAAAGAAATGAAATCCCACCAAAAACATTTTCACGTAAAATGTTGCCAAGACGAGACCACATATAACTCGCACTGACAAAAAGCTATCAGATCTCATGTAGAGCCAAGCTTCTACCTATACACGACCTAACTCTCCAAGCCCTAACTTCACAAACTCTACACCTTAGTCAAAATATGTGGCTTGGCCGTTTCGCTACCATCACATGGGCGCAAGGTGAAAAATGTATTCATTGTTCATTACTTACCTGTTATACAATAGTTCTTGTAGTAACGAAACGGCCAAGCCTCATATTTTGACTAAGGTGTAGAGTTTGTGAAGTTAGGGCTTGGAGGGTTAGGGCGTGTAGAGTTAGAAGCTTGGCTCTACATGAGATCTGATAGCTTTTTGTCAGTGCGAGCTATATGTGGTCTCGTCTTGGCAACATTTTACATGAAAATGTTTTTGGTGAGATCTATCTTTCTACTGAAGAGTTTGTTTGTATGTTTAATTAATCTCTGGAACTACCAGTCAGTAGTAGGGATTCCCATATTCTGGCGCATGAGAAGTGGGGGTGACCATGACTGGCCAATCCTAAAAAAAATAAAAAAAATAAAAGGTTTTGGGGTGCGCTGATTCCATTTCTGCGGTCCTTTTTCACGTCGCATGCTCCGTTGCAAAGATACAGAAATCAATTAGGGTTCTATCTCTGTTCAATTGGTTAATGAGGTACCCCTCGTTAGCGCTATTCTCACCTCATCTCCCACGGCTCATTATAAGTAATACCTCATCTTTACAATGATAATGGTAATGAGGCATGCTACTTGCTAATGAGGCCAAATGGTTTATGTCTCATCCACAATAAAACTGCATACTTCTTTCCTTGGTACTTTTATTACATTTCAGTCTTACTTCCTAAAATATCTATGAAACATTACATCTATTAACATATCATTGTAAATACTGTCGCTTGTAAATGATTTTAGAAAATTCAACATTGTAAATCCATAAAACTTATGTAATAAATACATCAAACAGTACTCGCCGCAAACTGATGTAAAATCGTTTTGGATTCTCTCCGTATTCCAGTCCCACCTTTTACAATTCCTTTTTAAAAATATTTGATAATATCCTTTAGGTGCTCGTCCATAAGAATCGAAATATTGACCAACACCAGTCTCATCAACATATATGGCTACCCTATGCGGCCCCGGCTTATCATCGGTATCCAAATTGCTTATCAAATCTTTTTCGAAGTACAACCGAAAAACAAAAAGAAAAAAGCACTATCTTCAACAGTGTCTCGAGCTGTAGCAGGAGGAGTGTCTTATATAACAACCAATACAGATGACGGGAACCAGTCAACGCACCTAATCAAAGTAGGAGTTTACGACATGAAAAAACTGGCGAAAATTCCAATAACGGAGCATTGGAAACATGCCAATTTACGGATAAAGTACTATGTCAAAGAAAACAACAGCAAAATATTCGACAACACCAACAAAGTAATATATAACATTACGAAAGAAATTGCCGAGAGTGATAATGTGAAAAAGTATTTTTTTAGTAATGACAAGTAGGGTAACAATTCACCTAATTGCTTAATGGATAAGTATTGTGTCTATTGGTAACTTAATGAACTATTTAGTGATCTTAATAAAACTTTTGTAAAGTCCAGGTAATCATTAACTTATTTAATGCATTGTAAGTAATCCTAACTATCTTTTTCCACCAACTCAATTGTATGGTTTAATATTATGATGATAAAATAAATGATGTAAAGTACCTGCATATGTTTTTCATTTATATATTTTACAATTTTTATGTAATATTTAATATACAAGGTGAATCAGAGGGTAAATGAAAAATTAAGTATTTTTTTTACATAATATTTATTTCAAAACATTTTGTTAATACAATTTTCTCCTTATATCAAGATGCACTTTCTCTTAGTCTAACTACTATAGTCAACAGTAACATTTCTGTTTTTATCTGTTTCAAGCAGGATTCGATGGATCATAATAAATTCTATTAATTTCTTCTAATACGTAGTCCATTTTTCCCAATCAACCTTCTTTCTTACTTTGGTAATCAACTTCTTATCACCACTACTCGGAGTTGAAAAATGCTCACCACCAACTTCTGGTATGAAGCTTAAGAAAATTCAACATTGTAAATCCATAAAACTTATGTAATAAATACATCAAACAGTACTCGCCGCAAACTGATGTAAAATCGTTTTGGATTCTCTCCGTATTCCAGTCCCACCTTTTACAATTCCTTTTTAAAAATATTTGATAATATCCTTTAGGTGCTCGTCCATAAGAATCGAAATATTGACCAACACCAGTCTCATCAACATAATATGGCTACCCTATGCGACCCCGGCTTATCATCGGTATCCAAATTGCTTATCAAATCTTTTTCGAAGTACAACCGAAAAACAAAAAGAAAAAAGCACTATCTTCAACAGTGTCTCGAGCTGTAGCAGGAGGAGTGTCTTATATAACAACCAATACAGATGACGGGAACCAGTCAACGCACCTAATCAAAGTAGGAGTTTACGACATGAAAAAACTGGCGAAAATTCCAATAACGGAGCATTGGAAACATGCCAATTTACGGATAAAGTACTATGTCAAAGAAAACAACAGCAAAATATTCGACAACACCAACAAAGTAATATATAACATTACGAAAGAAATTGCCGAAAGTGATAATGTGAAAAAGTATTTTTTTAGTAATGACAAGTAGGGTAACAATTCACCTAATTGCTTAATGGATAAGTATTGTGTCTATTGGTAACTTAATGAACTATTTAGTGATCTTAATAAAACTTTTGTAAAGTCCAGGTAATCATTAACTTATTTAATGCATTGTAAGTAATCCTAACTATCTTTTTCCACCAACTCAATTGTATGGTTTAATATTATGATGATAAAATAAATGATGTAAAGTACCTGCATATGTTTTTCATTTATATATTTTACAATTTTTATGTAATATTTAATATACATATACAAGGTGAATCAGAGGGTAAATGAAAAATTAAGTATTTTTTTTACATAATATTTATTTCAAAACATTTTGTTAATACAATTTTCTCCTTATATCAAGATGCACTTTCTCTTAGTCTAACTACTATAGTCAACAGTAACATTTTTGTTTTTATCTGTTTCAAGCAGGATTCGATGGATCATAATAAATTCTATTAATTTCTTCTAATACGGAGTCCATTTTTCCCAATCAACCTTCTTTCTTACTTTGGTAATCAACTTCTTATCACCACTACTCGGAGTTGAAAAATGCTCACCACCAACTTCTGGTATGAAGCTTAGGTCCCTTGCTTGAAGCTGATTTATATACTCACTTCTTTTTGGATTTCCAATGTAAGTTAGTGGTACTTTAATATCTTTTAATACTTGAGCAAATCTTTCCCATCCTATGGGATCACTTTTTTTTAATGGTCTCAGTGAGTCATTTACTAAGTCAACAATATTACTTCCAGGAATTTTTTCGTTATCAATTACTACTGTGCCTTCATCATCCCACTGTATTTTGTTTTTACTGGACCCAACTAAATTTAATAACAACTCACCTTTTTTAGTATAGGATTTTGGTATTATACTTAGATAACAATATGTGGATAACAATATAGACAAAAGACTAAAGATACACTTATAGCTATTACCTATTACTAATTACCGTAATTTATAATGACCCCAAGCCAATGTATCAATATTGTTATCCATATTACATCGTTTGGTATCATTATACGACAAACATGCTTTATTGATTTTTTGGGTAAAAATTGTATGTTTTAATGATTTGAATCGAAGCATACTACAATATTGGATATTTTTATTAAAGAGGCATGATTTATAATTTTCCATATTCATTTTTTGGTGACACTTTTGTTAATACCTTTTGCCTTAGCTATAAATTTGTCTTCCACTTCAAAGGCATACATTTTTGATCGTAACCCTACAAATTCTTTTAATATTTTACCATTATTCTCGTCTTTAAAAAAACCTAACTAACTAACTTTTTTTTATTTATATTTGGGTAACCGAAAATATTATTTACTGGATAATCTTATGTATCAAAATAGTGAAGTAAATCTGGTTTTATATCTTCATAAAAATTGTCTGTAAAAATTTGGTATATCAAACTATCAGTATACAATAACTTGATTTTATTATTAATTTTTTTAATTATATAGTTATAATGAAATTCATACATAAGGGTTTTAGACATATCTAAAATACAAAATCCTAAATAAATTGGTTTATCATAGATTAATTTTGTTTTTCGTAATTGAATCGCGACTAAATTTTCCGAAAATATTGATAAACTATGGAATTCTGGTTTTGCTATTAAATCCTGTGCACCTAAAACTTTGCCACGATTATCCCAGTGAGTTAGTAGTTTTACATTTACTCTTTTCTCAATATTTTCCATTGTCTTGCCGAAGACAGAGTTGTTCATTAACTTATAAAAGTCTTTTTCGAAGTCTGATGTAGCTAACGTTCTCAAATTAGTATTTAAGTCTATGTATTTTTTTAACTAAGAACTCTGTTGAAATTTTAATATTCTATGAACTTTAATCAATGTCATACCCATTTCAATACATTGTTTCAGATTCCTGTAGTGAATGATATATTTACTTTTGATCAATTTGGCGGTCCATCTAATAACGGGCAAATTCTGTGGAATGCCCTTCTGATTGTGCCTGTCTGTACTTTAATGTCCGCTACGCGAGCCTCTCCGTCAGGTCCCGGATAAAGCTTCAGAATTCGTCCCAGTGGCCAGTGTGCTGCAGGTAGCGCCTCGTCCTTTTATTATTTAAATTGGGAACTAATTTAGTTTCTTTAGTAGAAATCATTTGTTAACAATGCATCGTAGACTAATAACGCATAAGAATTTGGCATTATTAAAATCATGTAATGAAGAAGAAATAAATTGTTTTTGTGAATGTATTCATAACGTTCTACAAGGAAAAGTACCTGTCAAAGAACAAGATAAGAAAAAATTAAATAAACATAAAAATATACTTCGAAAATTGGTACGTAAGTGTAAGACTAAACTGAGAAAAAATATTATCATACAAAAAGCAGGAGCTTTCTTACCAATAATATTAGGTTCAATTCTGAGTGGATTAGTTAGTTCTCTTATAGGAAGTTAACATGGAAAACGCAAAGAAAATGTTACTCATTGATCCTAGATTAATAGAAAAATTGAAACAAGAAAATACTGTAAACAGTAATTTATCTCGATTAGACACGGAAATGCAAAAAATTCTGAGTAGCAATGAAGAAGATCGAAAAAAATGGATGCTATATTTACAAATTTTACAAAGATATCTTCACTTCACTGAGGAGGACCGTCTACCTTACAAATTACCAATTTATACTGATACTTCCATGGATGATAAAAACAAATATAAGATTTGTTATAAAAATAAAGACATAGACGTCAAAAATGCAGTTGCTAGTGCTACTGAAGCTTTGAATAAAGAAGTTAGACAAGAAGATGACATCATTCAAACAAATCCACTGTATTCAACATCTGAAATTCTAAGTATAATACCAAAATTCTATACTAAAAAAGGTGAGTTGTTATTAAATTTAGTTGGGTTCAGTAAAAACAAAATACAGTGGGATGATGAAGGCACAGTAGTAATTGATAACGAAAAAATTCCTGGAAGTAATATTGTTGACTTAGTAAATGACTCACTGAGACCATTAAAAAAAAAGTGATCCCATAGGATGGGAAAGATTTGCTCAAGTATTAAAAGATATTAAAGTACCACTAACTTACATTGGAAATCCAAAAAGAAGTGAGTATATAAATCAGCTTCAAGCAAGGGACCTAAGCTTCATACCAGAAGTTGGTGGTGAGCATTTTTCAACTCCGAGTAGTGGTGATAAGAAGTTGATTACCAAAGTAAGAAAGAAGGTTGATTGGGAAAAATGGACTCCGTATTAGAAGAAATTAATAGAATTTATTATGATCCATCGAATCCTGCTTGAAACAGATAAAAACAGAAATGTTACTGTTGACTATAGTAGTTAGACTAAGAGAAAGTGCATCTTGATATAAGGAGAAAATTGTATTAACAAAATGTTTTGAAATAAATATTATGTAAAAAAAATACTTAATTTTTCATTTACCCTCTGATTCACCTTGTATATGTATATTAAATATTACATAAAAATTGTAAAATATATAAATGAAAAACATATGCAGGTACTTTACATCAATTATTTTATCATCATAATATTAAACCATACAATTGAGTTGGTGGAAAAAGATAGTTAGGATTACTTACAATGCATTAAATAAGTTAATGATTACCTGGACTTTACAAAAGTTTTATTAAGATCACTAAATAGTTCATTAAGTTACCAATAGACACAATACTTATCCATTAAGCAATTAGGTGAATTGTTACCCTACTTGTCATTACTAAAAAAATACTTTTTCACATTATCACTTTCGGCAATTTCTTTCGTAATGTTATATATTACTTTGTTGGTGTTGTCGAATATTTTGCTGTTGTTTTCTTTGACATAGTACTTTATCCGTAAATTGGCATGTTTCCAATGCTCCGTTATTGGAATTTTCGCCAGTTTTTTCATGTCGTAAACTCCTACTTTGATTAGGTGCGTTGACTGGTTCCCGTCATCTGTATTGGTTGTTATATAAGACACTCCTCCTGCTACAGCTCGAGACACTGTTGAAGATAGTGCTTTTTTCTTTTTGTTTTTCGGTTGTACTTCGAAAAAGATTTGATAAGCAATTTGGATACCGATGATAAGCCGGGGCCGCATAGGGTAGCCATATATGTTGATGAGACTGGTGTTGGTCAATATTTCGATTCTTATGGACGAGCACCTAAAGGATATTATCAAATATTTTTAAAAAGGAATTGTAAAAGGTGGGACTGGAATACGGAGAGAATCCAAAACGATTTTACATCAGTTTGCGGCGAGTACTGTTTGATGTATTTATTACATAAGTTTTATGGATTTACAATGTTGAATTTTCTAAAATCATTTACAAGCGACAGTATTTACAATGATATGTTAATAGATGTAATGTTTCATAGATATTTTAGGAAGTAAGACTGAAATGTAATAAAAGTACCAAGGAAAGAAGTATGCAGTTTTATTGTGGATGAGACATAAACCATTTGGCCTCATTAGCAAGTAGCATGCCTCATTACCATTATCATTGTAAAGATGAGGTATTACTTATAATGAGCCGTGGGAGATGAGGTGAGAATAGCGCTAACGAGGGGTACCTCATTAACCAATTGAACAGAGATAGAACCCTAATTGATTTCTGTATCTTTGCAACGGAGCATGCGACGTTAAAAAGGACCGCAGAAATGGAATCAGCGCACCCCAAAACCTTTTTTTTTTTTTTTTTTTTTTTTTTTTAGGATTGGCCAGTCATGGTCACCCCCACTTCTCATGCGCCAGAATATGGGAATCCCTACTACTCCAGTCGGATTTGAAAATATATTTTTTCATTTGATAGCCCAATTCTCAAGGAAGGCTGTAAGTAGGCATTTACCCTTAGCAGCCGAGCAATAATAAAAAACCGGTCAAGAGCAAGTCGGACTCGCGCACCGAGGGTTCCGTTCCGATTTCTGAAAAAGTGTGCTATATAGAGACACCGTTTTATTTTTCCTGTAATCTTTACATAAACTTCTATCATATAGAATGATTTCAGATTTTTCGCCTTGCAAACTTCGGAGACGAAGGGGGGGGGGGACGGTATTTTTTTTACATTTTTCATCAAAAGTCGAAAACTATGGGGCCTAAAAAAGAAAAAAAAAGTTTGAGAATGTGCAAATAGCGCTCTTTCATATGATACCCACCCCACATGCCCTAGTAGCCCCACTTTCAATTTTTAAGACCCAACTTCAGTCAATGTTGCAAAAAAAATATAAATATTTCTATTCCTTTCTTATTTGCAAAATAGTTAGGTAAACGTCATCTAAAACTGTTCCAAATTTCAAGTTGATAGCATTAGTAGTTCTTGAGATATCCAGCTGTGACAGACAGACAGATAGACAGACAGACTGACTGAGTAAATAGAGAGATCCTAGATAAGGGTTCCTTTTTTACCATTTTGGTACGGAACCCTAAAAAGAACTTATTCGAATTCACGTCGTATACTATGACGCCGGCCGCCATGTTCGATACGAGTATTAGTATTGCAAAAAACTGTTTCAGAACCTTTTATAGAGGATTGATAACATGGATGTAGATAAAGTCTTGAGATGAGAGATTGTCGGGGGCCGAAATTTCACGCGGACGAAGTGGCGGTCAGAAGTCAGTTTTTGACATAAAACAAAACCAGAAATAGAGGAAAATCTTCATCGTCATGAAATTAACAAGGAAAGGTGCAATATGAAGGGTTTACAAATGTCAAGATCGAGATATTAATTAAAGAGGTTAAAGATTCACTCGCATAATGTTAATTGTTCACGTTTCTTACAAAACTAGAAAAATAAAGTTACTTGACCGACTCGACTGCAGTTTCTTTCCATTTCACTTTTTTATCCAGAAGTTCTATAGCGCGTTGAACATTACATACAAATAATAGTCGAAGTAGGCGTACAATTTCCGTGAAAAAAATCCACTTCCTAAACTTTTTGTGCGCCTGGTGTTTCTCGGTCTTGTGGGAACATTACGTAGGCAAATTAGGCAAGTTGTAGCCAATATTCGGCTCGGTCGCACAAGGTCTATAGTAGTAAGATTTTAGTGGCCGATATAAGGCAACATCTGCATAGTGTTTACTAGGAGAAAGGGAACGTATTTTGAAATCTTTGAGTAAAAAAAAAATACCGTACTAAAACTTAATGTCCTATAATGGCTTTACTGTTGTAGTCAATGAAAATCTCACGTCAACTTTTTAATTTAGAGAATAAATATTAGTAATACAGTTAATTAAACAGAAAAAAATGACATAGAATATTAACGCTTAATTATAAGTATTTCAAAGTGAATGATATAAATAATAAATTTTATTATTTAAAAACTATTGGGTAAAACGTGAGATTTTACCTGCGTTGGAGCTTCTTACAAAATATTGTAAAAAAATAATAAAAAGTAGTACTTACCTAAGTACCTATACCTACTTAAATGTTTTTTTTAAGACATAGTTAGAAATTGTTTTCTGAACATCCAACATGAGCTTCAATGAACAGGGGCCCTAAAATGGCCACATTAAGCAATTCCTCTAGAAGCGATTCATTTCCTGAATTTCCAGCATTTTATTATGATTGTGCTATTTGACGTATTTGACAATAAAGCAATTCATAATTTGTGGACCATTTTACGAATCTCCATACAAAACTGTCAAGCGTGCTATGAATTAAATTATGTACGCAGATAAATTATGAATTGTCATTATGTGACCGTTTTACGATTTCAAACATGATTCATATTATCCTATTATGATTCTACCAAAGTGGCCGTTTTAGCCCCCCAGAGCTTTCTGAAGCTGTAATTTTTCACCTGGCTTTCAGTGATCCAACTATACGCCAGTCGTACACTGGCGTTATAAAAATCATTATAAAAATCCATTTTTCCGTAAAACTATTTCATCTGACCCCTATATCCTGATATTTAATATCACAATAATATGAGTGTACCCTTTGAAAGTAAAGTACCTCGAAGTGACAAATCGTAAAAAACACGTACAATAAAAACGCCTGCGAAATCTTTTACATTATTTTGTAAACTAAAAAGCTGGAAATAAAAAAAAGTAATTAAAAAAACTAAAAACCCGACTGCGGTACTAAAAAAAACTGAAAAGCTAAAAACAAGCCCATTTTAAATTAAATAAAAGTTGGAAGCAGGCGGGACCCATTCCATTTTTATTATAATTTCAAACTCAAATGGGTACCGCCTGCTTCCAACTTTTATTTAATTTAAAATGGGCTTGTTTTTAGCTTTTCAGTTTTTTTTAATACCGCAGTCGGGTTTTTAGTTTTTTTAATTACTTTTTTAATATAAATGTCACCGTATAATTATGAACTTCATTAGTATAAAATTTATCTCGTAAGATTTTAAACTGTCGATAAATTGTGACTGTACCACACTGCTTACATTATAACGTATTAATTTTCGATAGGTTTATAATCTATCCATGTCAAACCAACACGTGTGTGTGTGCGTGCATGTGTGATTATTATTTTTTTCTCAATGGTGGCGGTAGTTAGCAGCTTAAATCGCCTTAAAAGTCGCTTATCATCGCCTTAATACTATTTATTACAATGCGATTCAAATAAGAATAGAAACGTCAATGACCTCTATCTGTCAAAACTTGATTGAAAAGTACGGTTTGCAAAGAAAACTTATTTGCGTATCAATAACGTTTTTTTTTTTGTTTAACCGAGTCTTAGTTAAATTAGTGAAAAAAAAAAGAACAAAAAAGTAGTCGTAATTAGTTTTAAAAAATTATAAGTACAACTTTCTTTCATATTTTCATTGTTGGCAACAATTTACCAGAAAAAATTAAAAATTCTTCATTTATGATTCGTAAATAAATGTTATTTAAAAATATCTTGTTTTGCTCACAACATGGCGCTAAGTCGATTCTATTCTTATTTGAAACGCATTGTACTAGTAAAATCTTTAGTGCTTTGCCTAACTAACAGAGACTTCATAAAGAGTTCTAGACGCTCTGTAACTAGATGTTGGATGCACTCAATCTGCCTAGCCTTTTCCCAACTATGTTGGGGTCGGCTTCCAGTCTAACCGGATGCAGCTGAATACCAGTATTTTACATGGAGCGACTGCCTATCTGACCTCCACAACCCAGTAACTGGGTAATACGATACCCCTTGGTAAGACTGGTTGTCAGACTTTCGGGCTTCTGACGACCCGTAACGACTGTCAAAGATCCACGAATAACAGCCGGGACCAACGGCTTAACGTGCTTTCCGAGGCACGGAGGAATCTCGATATGTAAAGATGGTCACCCATCCACTGACCAACCCCGGCAAGCGTAGCTTAACCTGACGGATCGACCCGTGCGGCTGTTATTACTTAGCCACGAGCTCCTCCACGAGATGTTGGATGCACATAGGTGAATAAATAAATTATTTAATTAATTAATAAACCATCAAAAATTTAATTATAACAATTTTAAGGGAAAAATCATAGATGAGCAAATTAAAACATAAATTAACATTCGCAGGAAAAGCCCCTACATCTTTCACCAAAAGAAATACATAAAAAATTTATGTCTCATTCCTTAAATTTATCATTTAGTCCAGTAAAAATAGATCGATTTGTATGGAGTAGATTGCAATAAATGCTCTTTGGGTGATAATTCAGAATTAAATATATAAATAGCTGAAATACATAAATTGACAATAATCCCCGATATTTTTTTTATATTTATTGAGTTATTAGCAATTATAGCAATAACATTAAATTTAAGTGGGAACAAAAAATGGACCACTGGTGATTTTGTACATGACTGCTCCTTTTCAAAAGTTTTAATTATGGAAATAATTATCCCCGGTCAAAATCAACATATTAAGTACCATATTGACTATTTTATATAAAATAAATGATAACTTCAAAACAGTAATTGCCTAGAGAGTGAAATTTTGTCAAAGTATTTAAATAGTTACTACAAATAACTAGGTAAATTATCACCAAGGTGACTATTATACTTTTTTTTTCGTGAAGTTAAATTTGTTTTTAACCCTTGTACATTAAAGACACCCAGGATATTTTTATGAATCTTACTACCAACAATTTTTGTCTACTCAAATTGTAAGGAATCCCCTGAATATCTGTAATGCATTTCTAATAATTAAATGAAAATCAAACACTCGCGAGAGCGCGCGGGCGGCGGGCGGGTGGCGTGGCGGTGGCGGCGTCGCGATGCATCAAGCGGCCGCGTCTATTACATAAATTTTATTTTGGATTCGTGTAATTAGACCACATGAGTAAACAAAGATGTGGTGTTTTAAAATGAAATAGTACGCACGGCTACAGATCAAGCTATACATTTCCAGTATATGCTGATCTCGCATTGTATAGGATTTCCTAACAATGAGTGGTCAGTGTAAACTGGAAATGTATAGCTTGATGTGTAGCCGCGTGTACCTACTTCTAGGCAAAATATTAATAGGTATCAGCAAAATTTAAAAAAAAAATATTTTGGAACAATAACACAAGAAGTAGGTAGGTACACAAGTAAAACGATGATAGCTGCAAAAGTATAAACTGTAGCGCAGCTAACAACGTCCTTCTCAGATACAGAATGGAATAAATGTTCCATGCAAAAAGAGACTAATAGGAAATTTTAGTACTTTAGATAGTTAAAAAAAGGCGATTTGTACCAATAGTCGTCGGATTTGTACTGTTACTCGTCAAAAGGACCCAGTCGTGTTCAATTTTTTGTGTTAATGTGAACTCTCAGACCTTGAACATACTGTACGTGTTTGTTAAGAGTCTATGAAACAAAAGGTAAGTAGAAGACTGAATGCTAAGATTTACTAAAGGTTGTAGCAGAGCAGGAGGTAATAAAAACAGCAAGGTTAATTAAATTGTAACATATTTTTACTTAAAAATTTTAAGAGACGTCTGGCAAAAAAATATGAGCGATCAGAATAACAGAATCAGTTTTTGTCCGGAATTAAGTCTGTGCTTTTGACTCGATGGTTGAGCCGATCAGACGTCAACTCCATGCCCAAAAGCTCTAGGCGGCCGGTAACTAGTACAGATGCTCCTCGGAAAGTAGGAGATAACTGAAACTGGCTCCTTTTGGCAGTGAAAAGACACACCTTTGTTTTCAGAGCATTGAATTTGACCAGATTGCCATCTCCGGCATTGTGGAACTACAGTGGGGTATGTTAGAGGCCGCATCAAGGCGTGAATTTTCGACAAAGATAAAGGCTAATAAGTTTGCACTCTCTTGCGCGGGATGAGCCAGCGTTCCATCAGACTTAAGCATAAGAGGCAGCAAATGGCAGAAATTTGTTTAGACCGATTTAGACAGCGATCAGAACTCCTTGCTATCAGAAAGGTATAGGATGCCAACTTGGCCCCAATTCGTCCAACATGGTCAAAACGCGCCTTCCGTAACACCCGTTCGCAATACTTGGCGGGAGAATTGAACGCTCTTTGAACTTGATACCTCCACGCGTTCCTGATAAAAAAGGTCTTGACAGACAGTCAGACAGACAGACGGACAACGAAGTGATACTATAAGGGTTCCGTTTTTCCTTTTGAGGTACGGAACCCTAAAAAAGTACGTCATTTAAAAGAAATTACGACGACTGTTCTTGGTTTCACTACTGAGTTAGACAAGTTTGTCAATCTTAAAAATTCTGAAAAGTATCTTGGATTTATAAACTAACTTGTATTTGATCGTAGTTTAACAATTCGGTTTAATAATCGATTACTAATCACAGTAATCACATCACACTAATATTATAAAGGCGAAAGTTTGTAAGTGTGTGTGTTTGTATGTTTGTTACTTCTTCACGCTCAAACGGCTGGACCGATTTGGATGTTTGGTAAGTAGATAGCTTATATCCCGGATTAACACATAGGCTACTTACGCGCAGGGCGCAGCTAGTTTACTTTAATTGGAAATGAACCGGTTTATTTTCGCACAGCACACCACTATATAACACAATGTGATCATAAACAATCTATTATTTTTCATTTAAAAATATAAACTCCTAGTCATTAGTCATTACGTATAAGATTATTTATTGCTAATAAAATTAATTTTGGTGGACGATGTAGTGATATATTAGGTTAAAACCTTTGACATACTTACACGTGACATGTGTTACTTTTGTATTCAGTGACTGTTTGGGTACTTTTCCATTCAGTGAATGTTTGGGTACAGTACAGTATGTTTAATCCAAACAGACTACAATAATAATTTAGACTTACAGGAACATACATTCGTCATTCACTAAACTCCCAAAAGTCGGGCAAAATCAAAATCGTTTTTACTGGTAACTCTGATGGCATAAACAATGTTTGATAAATTTTTAGATAATCTGAACAAAATTCAGCAAAATTACTTGTGAAATGCATTACCACTTGCCTTAGTAATCTTTTCAGACCGTGACATACAAATTTTAATCGCACATTTCACTATTTTGATATTTTTATCGCTAAGCAATTGCTCACTTGACGACAAGCTGACAACTGAACTCGGATATGCCTGTGGACATATACGATATAGTAACGCTTCGGCGCCGTACACTACTGATCTAGTACTATTAACATCATTGTGTTTAGTAGAAAAAGATATTGATGTTTTTAGATAATTAGACGACTACTGGGTCACTGTCGACTTCACCCGCGTTTACCTTATATGATTCGAACCAGAAAGCGGTAGTTGATAGAAAAAATGCGCTTATCTTGGATGTAAAGCGCATTTATTATATCCCATAGGTATAACTGTGTACTGAGTTTATTAAAATCCTAACAATAGAATAATTTCAGATTTTTCTCTTTGCTGACGTAACAACAACAACGTCAGTTTCGTGTAGTCGGACAATCCTGGCTTTTCGTTCCGGTACAGTTTCGTGCAATTGTCGCGCGAGTGGGTAGATTGCAGAGTAGGCATGGTATTATACCTTTCGCATTTTTGATTTGTGTACTACTGTTTTCGGCAATTTGTATGTAAAATCACTGGTACATTATCCGAGAAATGAAATAAATTGTCTTTCCGAAGCTCACAAAACATAGAGTTTTAAAACCTTTACTGCCAACGGTGACAGAATCACCATCTAAGGGCTTTCCGCATAATACGCAAGACATACTAAATAAGTACCAAAAATCCGGGCGCATAGTAAACAATCTCATTGCGTAATGAGAAGAAAATTTTCAGTAATTATTTGAGCAGTTAAACAATAGCTCCATCTTTTTCACATCCGATAACTTCGTCCCTCTCGCACACCGACGCGGGGGATGCAAGGCGCTCGGTCAAGGTTGGCATTTTATATTGTGTAGGTAATTTAGGTTTTATGCATTTTGCGAAGAATCCTTATCACTTAATCAGGGGATTATGACACTTACATATGAAGAATGAAAATGTTAATGCACAGCCTAAAAAATATTTCAAGTGTCTTTTATGTACAATATACAAAACATGATAAAACACTTATTAACTATGTTCCTGAGAAGTCACCAAGGTGAAAACTGAACATAGGTTCGAGGCTAACGTTTGGAATGTATAAACAGAAAAATCCCCGAAAGTGCGATTTTTTAAGTCTCATTTATCACACCATGAAAGAAAAAATCTCGTAATGTTAAGAATTTTGTACCCAAACCGAGGGATTACTTATGTACTATAATTTTAGGCTGGCTGTAGACGATAATCTTACTTTTCACCTAAAGTGTATTTTTTGTTTAACGTTAAACAGTAAAAACACAACTTTAGGTATTTCTGAGGTTCCTCCGACCATATGAGCACAAAATTGCCACGAATGCATACGTAAATAACTATACTATTATTTCAAAACCAATTTACTAAAGTGTCTTTAATGCAATCTCAAACACTATTTTTACTGGACTAATTCGGAATAACGGAAACATAAGAAAAGCCCACGTAAACAATTTAACGCGAATCCAGAGGCAATTACATGCAAATCCAGTATAATTTCCAAGAAAATGAGGCCCTTATGAAAATCAAGAAAATACCTTAGAAAATTGCGAATTTGTTTATAATTAAAAAACCAAAGAGCCGTTACAAACACGTGGGCCGACCTTGTTGTTAATTACGTCCTTTGCTATGGTAATTTAAACTTTATGCCGAGGCAATAAGGTCCGCGATAATTGGGCATGTTTCCATTAACCTTTTGACCGATTGTCGCGATAACGCGTCACGAAGAAAAGTTGTAATTTGTTTTTTTTTTACACATGGCGAGGTGACGAGCTTTTCAGCCAGTTCAGCTGTCACAAACCTTTTTATACGTCCATGTTACTAAAGTAAAAAGTTTCGTTGGTGGCAGTTGACAAATTAATTAATTCTTGCAGTAAATTATGTAATGCGGTGTTCTTTTTTAAGGGTGTATAATCCGCATTGCTACAAAATGAAACACTCGCAAATAACTACTGCAAAATAAGCTGTCACAACATAACACATTTGATTTATGTGTATCGCTCGTGCTTTTAAAAAGTTGTAAGTACCTATTAATTAAGCTGCTAAGGTGGAGCTGTGTAGAAATTCTAGAAAGTAGAAAATAAGGTTTAATTAACACTTCTTTTTTCTTTTACTCGTCGTAAGTTGATGATTTTTAATAAACTCGAGCAACCAAATCGACTCAACCCTGTACAACCAGTGCACAAAAAGTAGTTTTTTTTTTCAAAATGTTCTTATCCCATTTTTATGAAAAGTTTTATTTTCTTTAAGGCTGACATTTCAGCTGCTGCTTCACGACGGTACCATAAGTATTAAAATCGGTTTAATTGTTTTCGAGTAATTGCTATTTCTGTCGAAATGCATGATTAGGAGTTGAGTCGATTTGGTTGCTCGCAAGTGAAGTTCCAGCCCCACCAAGATCTTACCCAAATCGATTTCACTTAGTATCTACAAAATGAAAACATTGAACCCCAATTTATCTCAAATACCTATCAATCTTCAGGATTAAAACTGCGATCAATATCACGGTTCAAATAAATCACTTTCTCACAAAAATGTTGATAAATCAGCTCTGAAGTTTGAACTCGGTGGGAACTTGGAAGTCTACGACCGCAGTCACGTTCGTAACCTTGAACCCGGTCCAAGTAATCACCGTTGGAAAATCATAATACATTCTGTTGAACATGTTTTTTCCAAGAGTTATTGAAGGGTGGACTCACACGAAAAGGTCTTACCGAAACTTAAGGGTATCGATGTCAAAGGAGGTCGGGTAATATTCTAGCGAAGGATTATTAAACTTTGCTTTTGGCGTCTCATTATGCAGACAGAGTGAAGAGTTTTGTAATTAATTTATAATCAGAATTTATAACCTTATACATAGGTTACCTTAACGTTAACCTCTAGTTTCTCAGAGCCAGATCAAGGTCTCTCTGATGCCCGAATCTGCTTAACCTCTGAATTCTGAAAACCTCATCAAATCAATCTGCCTAGCCATTTCCCAACTATGTTGGGGTCGGCTTCCAGTCTAGCCCAATTCAGCTGAATACAAGTATTTTACATAAAGCGACTGCTTATCTGACCTCCACAACCCTGCAGTGACTGGGTAACACGATACCCCTTGCTAAGACTGGTTACCACACTTTTGGGCTTCTGACTACTCGTAACGACTGTCAAAGATCCACGAATGACAGCCGGGACCAACGTCTTAACGTGCTTTCCGAGGCACGGTGGGGTCGTGGGGATGCTCACCCTTCCACGACCCGACCGCGGCAAGCGTGGCTTAGCCTTTGATCGGCCCTTGTGGCTGTTATCAATTAGCCACGAGCCACTACCACCACGATTTTTTTACTGCATTAACGTTGAAGCTAGATTATTTTAGAGCTCCAAGGGACCATAGACTTACTTATTTGATATTAATTTCAACTTGATACCTCCACGCGTTCCTGAGAAAAAGGGTCTTGACAGACTGACAGACCGACAGACAGACGGAGAACGAAGTTCTATAAGGGTTCTGTTTTTTCCTTTTGAGGTACGGAACCCTAAAAAGACCAAAATAAGAACAACTATTGAATTGCCATTGCTGACATCTAATGGCATTAGATTTTATTACAGAAGTATTGAACTTGAAGAATCGGTGTTCAGGCATTGCTGAAATGTAAATTCTTCTTTAAAAACCGGCCCTTAGGAACCGTGTTCAATTTATATGTTACTAGCTTTTGCCCGCGGCTTCGCCCGCGTGGATGTCGGAAAATATCCCATGGGAACGTTCATGTGGAAAACATAGGGCATATCCCTAACTAAAGAAATGCTGGGTTTCCCATACAAACTTTCATCCCTTTTATCACCCCTTGTAGGATTATGTTTTAAGACAAAAAGTTTTCAATTTTGTAAATTTTAAAATCAACCCCTATTTTACCCTCTTAGTGGATGATTTTTCAAAAACGCTGAACCGCAAATTTCTTTATTTACTACCAAAATCATACATTTGAATTTTCATATCCCTAACTTAAGAAATACTGGGTTTCCCTTACAAACTTTCATCCCCTATATCACGCCATGTAGTATTATTTTTGAAAAAAAATAGTATCCTATGGCCTTCCCCAGGATGCTATATAAAGCCTTGCCAAATTTAGTCGAAATCCATGCAGTTTTGTAAATTTTAAAATCAACCCCTATTTTACCCAATTAGGGGATGATTTTTCAAAAATGCTGAACCGCATATTTCTTTATTTCCTATCAAAAGCATACATTTTAATTTTCACATCCCTAACTTAAAAAATACTGAGTTTCCCATACAAACTTTCATCCCCTATATCACCCCCTGTAGTATTATTTTTGAAAAAAATAGTATCCTATGGCCTTCCCCAGGATGCTATACAGGGTGGCCGGAACATTGACGTCCAAAAATAAAATTTCGGTCCCTCGTATCGTGGTGGAATTCGAATCACCCCCATGTATGTTCCGCGACTTTTCATAGTTTTCGAGTTATGAATTTTTTTCTGAATGTTTGAAAATTTTCGACCTGACCAACCTAAAAAAATTCTAAAAAAAAAAGTAGAGGGTTTTATCGAGTTTCTTTTTTCGCAACTGAATTTTCATAAGTAGTACTTTTATGCATAAAATAATCAGCTTCGTAACTGTGATGAAAGTTATGAAAATGTTGATCTAAAGTGAAAAATTTACGTTCGGTAAATTATGACTTAAATTTTCAACTTCAAATTAAAAATCTAAACAGGTGACTTCATGGTTCTCAAGTAGGCTTCAAGAATGCGCCAGACTCTCAGCTTTCATAATCATTAAAAAACGTAGGACTTAATGGGGCTAACTTTGGCCTTAATCGGCCTTCAAAGACTGCGAGGTGGAAAATTCTTAAAATTAGCTATCTGATTAATAATTTTTTTTTTCCATTTTCTCGCTCCTAAGGTTATTTAGTTTGCTAACCAAAAATGACTGCAGGAAAGCTAAGATTTAAACGCGGAGATTTTTTAAAATGTTAGTTAAATGAATTTTGCGCGATCCGTTCTCGTGGACTATGGGTTGTAAACGAGGGTGCAACTCTTTTACCTGCAATAACAATGGACCGAGAGGAAAAGAGACCGAATTATTGCTATCTCTCTCACGCAAGGCGCGCAACCGAAGCCAACGCAAAACAAGTACCTCAGTCGTACTCACATTGTGTTTACTGCTATACGCGTGTCGCCATTTTGAAAACTATTTGTTGGTTAGTTTTCAGTATTCTTATCATTAATTAACCTTAGGAACGAGAAAATAGCCAAAAAAAATAATTACTCAGATGGGTAATTTTAAGAATTTTTCCACCTCGCTGTCTTTGAAGGCCGATTTTAAACAAAGTAGCCCTATTAAGTACTTCATTTTTTTATGATTATGAAAGCTGAGAGTCTGGCGCATTCTTGACGCCTACTTAGGAATTATGAAGTCACCTGTTAAGATTTTTAATTTAAAGTTGAAAACTTGAGTCATAATTTACCGAACGTAAATTTTTCACTTTAGATCAACATTTTCATAACTTTCATCACAGTTACGAAGCTAATTATTTTATGCATAAAAGTACTACTTATGAAAATTCAGTTGCAAAAAAAGAAACTCGATAAAACCCTCTACTTTTTTTTTTAGAATTTTTTTAGGTTGGTCAGGTCGAAAATTTTCAAACATTCAGAAAAAAATTCATAACTCGAAAACTATGAAAAGTCGCGGAACATACATGGGGGTGATTCGAATACCACACGATACGAGGGACCGAAATTTTATTTTTGGACGTCAATGTTCCGGCCACCCTGTATAAAGCCTTGCCAAATTTTGTCGAAATCCATGCAGTTTTGTAAATTTTAAAATCAACCCCTATTTTACCCCCTTAGTGGATGATTTTTCAAAAACGCTGAACCGCAAATTTCTTTATTTACTATCAAAAGCATATATTTGAATTTTCATATCCCTAACTTAAGAAATACTGGGTTTCCCTTACAAATTTTCATCCCCTATATCACCCCCCGTAGTATTATTTTTGAAAAAAATAGTATCCTATGGCCTTCCCCAGGATGCTATATAAAGCCTTGCCAAATTTTGTCGAAATCCATGCAGTTTTGTAAATTTAAAAATCAACCCCTATTTTACCCCCTTAGTGGATGATTTTTCAAAAACGCTGAACCGCAAATTTCTTTATTTACTACCAAAATCATACATTTGAATTTTCATATCCCTAACTTAAGAAATACTGAGTTTCCCATACAAACTTTCATCCCCTATATCACCCACTGTAGGATTATTTTTGAAAAAAAAAGTAGCCAATGTCCGTCCCCAGGATACCATCTATAGCCTTGCCAAATTTTATCGAAATCCGTTCAGTGGTTTAGGCGTGAAAAGGTAACAGACAGACAGACAGACAGAGTTACTTTCGAATTTATAATATTAGTATGGATTGGTCTCCAAAGCCATCGGCTGCAGGTGCTCTACAATATTGAATTTAATATGAGAGTGCACTCCGCTAAATTTGGTGACGCCGTTTACGTAACCTTCAATAAGGCGTACTTTTATGGCGAAAATGTAACACTTTCTGCAGCACGGTTTGAATAGCGTGCAAATATGAACGAGGGAAACATTTAGGTGTGTCGAAATAATTTAAAAGTGGACACGGCTTTTCTTGCAGTTAATTTTGTAGAGTCAACCGCAAATTAGTGGTAACCATTTATTTGACGCCCGCGGCTTCGCTCGCGTGCATGTCGGAAATCGTCCCACGGGAACGTACTACCGGGAAATAGATGTGCCAAATTTCATCTAAATCCGTTCAGCCGCTTTTGCGTCAATCCGGAACAAATAAAACTGAATCCGGAATACAAACAGACATTATACAGGGTGTACCTAAGTGTAAACAGTGGCAATATTTTAAGGGGTCATTGTAATCATCATTATGAACAACTTTTACTATGGGACCAAGCCTAAAATCGAGAATGAAAAATCAGCTGTTCAGTACATTTATGTTCGCATAATTCGTCAAAATGTAGGGAACAGCAGATTTTTTGTCGCAATTTCAGGTTTGGTCCCATAATAAAACTTGTTCATAATGATGAGTAGAATAACCCCTTCAAATATTGCCACTGTTTACACTTACACCCTGTATACAAACGGACAAAAATTCTAAAAACCATGCTTTCGGCATCAGACTCGTTCCCACGCCTCTTAACACTTTACTTAATTTTTTTTTTTTCAATTTTTCATTTATTTCAATAATCTTCATGTTAATATTGGAAAAACCAAAATAGTACAATTTCAAACATGTAACTTGTCAGTAATACCAACAGCAATCAGACACAATAATGCAAATCTGCAACCAGAACCATCAGCTTTATTTTTAGGTATAGTAATTGACAGCAAATTGAACTGGAAGGAACATGTAGAAAGAGTATGCAGTAAGCTTGATAAGTTTGTGTATGCTCTTCGCAAGTTAAGACTAGTGTCTAGTAGAAAAACAGTCCTAAATGCTTATCACGGGTATGTTTCGTCGGTATTGCGTTACGGTCTAGTGATATGGGGTAATTCTGTGGATGTGGAAAGAGCATTCAAAGTGCAAAAAAAATGTATCAGAGCCATGAGTGGAGCTGAATATCTTGATCATTGCAGACCATTATTTAAGGAATTAAAAATTCTTCCACTCCCATGTCTGTATATTTTTGAAATTTGTCTATTTGTAAAAAAATACCATCATTTATTTCCATTAAATGAACAAGTCTCCGAAAGACTGAACAAAAAAAATGCCGGGAAATTACTAGTACCTGCTCAGAGATTGCAATTATACAGTAGAAATGCCAGTTGTATGACAATTAAAATTTATAATAAATTACCACTTGCCCTGAGAATGTTACCAATTAATAAGTTTAAATGTAAAATGTTTGCTTGGCTTTTAGACATGTGTTTTTATTCCGTCAATGAATTTTTAAGTTATACTTTTTGATATTGTAATTAAGAATTAATAATGACAATAATTGAATGTACTTAGCTTATTATATAATATTTCTACACCAGCAATGGTAGTATATGTGAAACAATATTTAATGTAAGATCTCAATGTACCATATACTGAGAAATAAATACTTTATACTTATACTTTATACTTTATACTTTATACTTTTTAAGGTTCCATACCAAAATGGTAAAAAAGGAACCCTTATGGTGTGACTCAGTCTGCCTGCCTGTCTGTCTGTCTGTCTGTCTAACTGTCTGTCTATCTGTCTGTCTGTCTGACTGTCTGTCACACCTGGATATCTCAAGAACTACTAATGCTATCAACTTGAAATTTGGAACAGTTTTAGATGACGTTTACCCAACTATTTTGCAAATAAGAAAGAAATAAAAATATTTTTACTTTTTTTGCAACAGGGTCTGAAAGGAAGTCTTAAAAATTCAAAGTGGGGCTACTAGGGCATGTGGGGTATCATATGAAAGAGCGCTCTTTGCACATTCTCAAACAATTTTTTTCTTTTTTTAGGACGCATAGTTTTCGACTTTTGATGACAAATGCAAAAAAAAATACCGTTCCCGTTCCCGATGCTAAAAGTAGCATGTAGCCCTATCTCCGAAGTTTGCAAAGAGAAAATTATTCTATGTGATAGAAGTTTATGTAAAGATTACAGGAAAAATAAAACGATGTCTCTAAATAGCTAACTTTTTTAGAAATCGGTACGGAACCCTCGGTGGGCGAGTCCGAATAGCTCTTGACCGGTTTTAAAAAAAAAGACTCAATGTCTCAATGTTTTCACTTCATTACTATTTTATTATAATGTTTAGAACTAATAAAGATTGACAGCGCTTTTATGGCGATTTTCGTAGTGCAAGTTTTACCATTGGTGACTATACATAATTAGTACGAAAGGCTTTGACATAATTTGAACAATTAATCAGTTTTATAAACAATCTAGGTAATGGGAAATAGTTTCTAGTAAAGTCTTCTGGTAAGTCCTCGAAAAACCCGGATCATATTAACAACACACATTATCAATCGGAGTTTGAATCATTTTGAAACCAATTGCTAATCCATTGCTTCATATGTTCGAAAAATTTGTCTGCTCGACAACGTAAATAACGCAATGAATGTTGTTGAACTGTCAAAATGAAACCAACTCCGATTGATAATGTGTTACGCAATTAGGGTGCTGTACATGTACAACCCTTATTCTTATTCTTATTCCTTATACTCGCAAGAGTCAACAAAAAGACAGTTATTAATGGTACCCGGATCAACAATTTGTCTTGCTGTGATTATTCATAGTTTTAATCTAATGACAGTAACATTATTTCATGTTCAAGACTATTTAATCCACGTTCATCAAGGATTTATAATCCAGTAAGCAGTAAATACATGGAACTCTGACAAATTTTCACCACTGGTCTATATATTCATTCAGCGTACTGAAATGAAACTGGTTGGCTTGGCGGTCAATAAATACGTGTCAAGTGCACACGAGGAACTTTCACTGGTTCTATGAAACTATTATTGTGTATTATGTTGTTAGCCGTAACTTGAAGTGAGCTAGACGGTAGAAAAACTATTTTGCTAACATCGCTATACTCCGAGGTTTTAAGGTTACGCTAGTCGGTCATCCTTCCATAAATGTTAGCGTCAGGGATAGATAACTTGGTCAAGAATTCAAATAACTTTATTTTAAATAAATACATTCAGTAGTTTTTTCATAATGTCTATAAGCCCAAAGGTCTGTTCATGAAATTTTACGCGCTCATTTTTGTTATAAATCATCGTCTATTTCACTAAATAGAATTTATATTAGCCACGCCACCAAATAGTTCGGGCCGCCGACTAGTGCAACCTTAACCTAGCATTTCTGTCACATCACAACTGTTGATAATCCCTGAATTCACAGGTTGCCAATAAAATAATTCCAATATGGCAATAGCAATAACCAAGTGATACGAAATGTGTATTTTACGATCCATTGGACAGAATTCCAATTTCCAACATAGAACCTCACGTTCTATCATAAGATATTGTTGGAACATAAAAATCCGATGAGACTTGCCTCTAATTGGGGCTTAAATCCAAAACTTTACGACTAAACTTCAATTTTCGAATCGGAATCCGCTGGGTGCGAGAAGCACAGGACCGGTTAATGTAGCGACGCTTGCAATGGACGTATTTCGGCTGAAATAATGATGATGAAACTATCATTATTCTGTCCTTGATTGACACGCCATAAACCATGAAGCTTGTCCTAAAAAGCTTCCTCCGAAACATTGACAATCAATAAACTCGCTTTGCTTTACAGCCGTAACTTTCACTGTTTCCATGAAGGCATTACAGTAACGATACCTAATTGACACGTCACCTGCCTGGACAGCGGTAACTCAGCAGGACTTTCCCTAGCGTGTCATAACTCTACGACTTGGCGATCAATAAACATGTGTCAAGTTCACACAACGTAGGGAATGTTTCTACGAATTTTTGTGTTATGGTTGGTAGCTAATTATCTTGTCGTCGGCTCGTGCGTCAGCTTGACGTCTTATGTCGCGGCCACATTAACGGGATATGCCGTTGATTATCGCGATAAAGGACGCTAGCCGTAGGTGTAGCCACCACTTACCGCAATAATTTGACCGAATTTAACTACTGCGATGTTTAGGGCGATGATGGGCATTAACGTTGACGTCAGTGTGGCCCGGGCATTACCGTGCGTATGCAGTGGCGAAACATTCACAAAAAAACATGTTGAAATCTCTGTTTCCATGGTTTCCTGCCAATGTATCAACTCGCGTTCGCACTGTCACACAACTTGTTGACACTAAATATGTTTGACGTTTCATATCACATGACATGTTTCCACCACATTTTCACAACAAATCTTGACATCTGTATTTGTGCAACGCAAATTCAACAAAACAAATTGTGAGATTTGTTTGACATGACAAGTATCGAAACATCTCATGTTGAATGTTTTCTAGTGCAAACGCATAAGTTAGGACCTTTCTGTAGCATGTTATTAAGTTAGGGCCTTTGCAGACCGGCTATTTTTAGCAACGGCATTCAGCGATTTACAGTTACTGTTCAGAAACTCTATACAGCGATTGACAGAAAGCGACCGATAAAAAACGAGAAATGTTGATGTCGTGCTCAAACGCTGCCAGTAGCAGCATCGAAACGACAACTGAATCCCGCGATTTTGTTATATCCTGACCCAACAAAGAAGTCGCCAAAGCGCAATTCAGCATTGATGAAGGCTCAAAATCGCCGATCGCCGATGCTAAAAGTAGCATGTCTGCTAATGTCCTTAGAACTTACGACCTGGATACAATATGTCAAGTTCACAATGAGGTAAGGTAAGGAATATTAGTTTCTACGAATTTATTTCATAACAATCAATACTTAATTAGCTCCGGATTGTATTTTCCTGGTAGACTTGTGCTACCACAAAATCTATATTTATCATTTGAATTGATTTAATTGTTGCGCATCCTTAGTGGGACTTCTTGGTGGCATAATCACATAAGGTAAATTGTTGGCTACCCTCCGACATGTCCTCAATGTAACCTTGTTCTATTTCGGTCAAAACTACAATTACCAAACCTGGATTAAAACAGCTGTCGCGAAACGCGAGGTATTTTCAGTCGCAGTAACATGGTAAGTGCACACTGGTATTAATAATTGTTCTGTGGCAACACTGAACTGGCTTGACATAGATTCATTTTTGTCGATGTGCACTTTTTAGAGGGGACTGAAAAAGAAAGCGCGCGAACGCGATGACGCGGGAAAAAAGTGTGCTGGACCATTGCGGTAAGGAGCACGTGGATGGATGGAGAATATCTCCGAGGCTTCCAACCCTGGAGCCAGGTGAGTGATAAAATCACTTTAATAGACTGTTAAAACTATAAGACATGTAACTATGGGGAAAGCTGGTTAGAATGTTTTCCAAGGTATTGTTTAGTCATGTCTGCAATGCCCCTGAGGAATGTACTGGGGAGAATAATGTACTTGCTGAGGGGCTATCGGAACTCATGAAAACCATTCCAAAAGCTCATCAAGTAGGTCATGAGGAACATGTCAAGGTTCTTGGACTTTCTTGGAATTTGAATAAAGATACCTTAAAACTAAAAGTATCTGAAGATTATTTTAAACAGGATCCTCTCACCAGCACTAAAAGGACAGTCCTGCGTGACATGGCCCGAATTTATGATCCTCTTGGATTTGTTTGTCCATTGGTCTTACATATGAAGCTGCTGTTTCAAAATATCTGCAAACAAAAACTGAAATGGGATGCAGAATTGCCTGATGATTTGAAACAGGTGCTGAAAGCAAACCTAAAGGATCTACAACAAGTTCAGAATGTAGAGCTTCCGAGATATGTAGGAACCGAGTCTCCGAATACAAGATACCAGCTCCACGCGTTTACAGATGCTTCTAAGAACGCATTTGCCTGTGCCGTGTACATACGGGGTCAAAATGGACAATACATAACAGTATCCTTGATGATGGGGAAGTCACGTATCTCACGAATTGAGGACAAAGATGAGCTGAAGATTCCAAGGCTGGAACTCTTGGGATTCCTGATTGGCAGTAGAATGTTGACCTACCTGAAGAACAACATTGGTCACTCAATAGAAAGGACGAATACGAATACGAAGGACTGATAGCCTTGTAGTGCTTGGCTGGATGAATTCTAACAAATTACTTCCTCCATTTGTGGCAAACAGAATAAATGAAGTAAAGAAGAATCATCCTGAAACAGAGATGTGCTACGTCAATACAAAATTTAATCCTGCAGATGTCGCCACTAGGCCCGAACTCTGGGAGGAGAAGAAGGAGCTATGGTTCAATGGTCCAGATTTCTTGAAGAAACCTGAGACACACTGGCCTGAGAATCGCCACTATGTGGTCCATCAGACTCTTCTTTCTCATGGGGAGGCCCCTGAGGAATGTACTGGGGAGAATAATGTACTTGCTGAGGAAGATCCAGATGAAACAAGTACAGTGGTTGACAAAAACGGTACTGATGAACCAATGGAAACTGATAATCCTGAATCTGATAATTATTGGGATGGACGCAAACCAGAGAACAGATTGTACAACGAAACTGTGGTTGACTTAAAAGAAATCCAAAAGCAACACTTTCCAGAAGAATTGGCTGGTAAGAAGACACATCTTTCAAGAAACCTGGATCTCTTCTTGGATGTGGATGGTGTGCTAAGGTGCCGAGGTCGTATGACTAATACCACTTGGAGCTACGACATGAAGTACCCGGTCTTATTACCAAAGGATTGTGAGTTGACAAACAAAATCATAAAAGAGACTCATGACAGAAACTATCATGTTGGCGCTGCACACACCCTGAGTATTATCCGGGAACGATATTGGATACCTCAAGGGAAGGTTCAAGTGCAAAAGGTCATAAGAAGATGTGTGCAATGTACTAAACATGGCGGTGGTCCCTACAAGCTTCCGCCCACATCAGCCTTACCCCCGGAAAGAGTTAATTACAGTGATCCTTTTACATTCACTGGTGTAGATTACTTTGGACCATTGCTGGTAAATACACCTACTGGGAAAGCAAAGAGGTGGGTAGCATTATTTACATGCTTAGCTGTCCGAGCGATTCATTTGGAAATTGTGGAAGATCTTACAGCTGAAGAGTGTCTGCTAGCCCTACGTAGATTTGCAGCAACACGAGGAGCGCCAAAACGCATATATTCAGATAACGCTACCTGTTTCAAGCTCACATCAGAGGTTATGACAAAACCATTTTGTGTTGAACATAAAATTGAATGGAGGTTTATTCCACAACTGGCACCATGGCACGGAGGATTTTATGAACGAATGGTTGCTCTAGTGAAACACTGTCTCAAGCGTACTCTCGAAAAACACCTTTTGAACGACAGCAAATTGGCTACAGTTATGAAAGAGATTGAAGCAGTGGTGAATTCCAGACCAATAACCCAAACTGGAACAGAATTGGAACACACATTGCGACCAGCTGATTTCTTGAGCTTGAGACAATGCCTGATGGTAGAACCCACATCAGTCGTGTACCACCTGTGGGTACATTAGCAAAGATAGATCTCATACAGAGCTGGAAACAAGGGCTCAAAATCATTGAAGAGTTCAAGCAAATGTTTATTGGCCAGTATTTGATGAGCTTGAGAGAAAGGTCAAAGCATCTGCCCAAACAACCAAGAGTTAAGTCTCACCGTAGTCCACAGATAGGCGACGTGGTTCAAATATGGTCAGATTCCAAAAATCGAGAATTTTGGAAGACCGGGAAAAATAGTTGCTCTGATAAAAGGTACCGACAATGTATGCAGGGTGGCAAAGGTGAAGACTAAAGATTCTGTCCTTATTCGCTCAATTGGACATCTCTATCCACTTGAAGCAGATGACGAGGCGAGGCAACAATGTGATCTCAATCAAGAGTCTGAACAAGTGCATGACCGAACAGAGGTGGCTGTTCGTACAAACTTGGAAGAACATGAAAAGTTTGTGCAAGGAAGAACAGAAGTCCCTCAAGTTCAAGAAAGTGCAGAAATTCTTGAAGAGTCTCAAAGAGACACTAACAATATCTCTGATCCATCAAATTCCAAGGAGATTGACGCTGACCTCACGCAAGAGGACGAGACAGAGATAGGTGAAAAGGACAATGTCGACACTAGGCAGGATACACCTGTTGCGGGAGACGACGTAGTGGTTCCACCGATGGTGGATGGTGCATTGAGGTGCAGACGAGGCGCAGCCATTCGTGCGACGGAGCGAATCCGAGAGTGGACGCGTCACCTGCTCACTCTGCTGCAATGATGAACTTCTTCTCTCGTGGGAGTGTCGCGAAACGCGAGGTATTTTCAGTCGCAGTAACATGGTAAGTGCACACTGGTATTAATAATTGTTCTGTGGCAACACTGAACTGGCTTGACATAGATTCATTTTTGTCGATGTGCACTTTTTAGAGGGGACTGAAAAAGAAAGCGCGCGAACGCGATGACGCGGGAAAAAAGTGTGCTGGACCATTGCGGTAAGGAGCACGTGGATGGATGGAGAATATCTCCGAGGCTTCCAACCCTGGAGCCAGGTGAGTGATAAAATCACTTTAATAGACTGTTAAAACTATAAGACATGTAACTATGGGGAAAGCTGGTTAGAATGTTTTCCAAGGTATTGTTTAGTCATGACTGCAATCCTCAGCATGCGGACTCCCTAGCTAAATGCCAAGCGGGGAGCGCGGAGATCATTATACGTATGGCCTACCGTTCTCCCTTGCTACCTGTTAGGGAGTCAGGCAGGAAGTGTCAACATATCGGGTTGTTCTTCTGGTAACGTATGCTGGGGAAGGTTAACGGTCACTAGATTTGACGAGGTAGTGGCGTGACTAAGGGGTTGGAGGAGGTCACCGTGGGGGCAAAGCCCTCACGCCCGTATGGTGTCATGGTTTGGGTTTAACCCATGGTTTGCATAAGCAAAGATAGTGGGACACCATAAGGGGCATCTAGTAGACTGTTGGAATGGGGTCACTCTATACGTGAGTAGACCCTTGGGTTACTACGCAAGTAGACCCTGGCGGAGCATAGTTCAACTTTGCGAAGCAGATAATGAGTTCGAGTCACTAACTTAACTCTCAACCAAGCATAGAAATAACAGTCGACCCATGGTTATAAGTTTTATGGTATTATTGAGTTTACCTGTTCTACCTGTAATGGAAATGTTTTGTTGCCCACGCGATTCCGTACGGAACCCAGGCCTACAGCCTAAGTGAAGTACGGAAGGCGCGACAACAGCCAATGATTTGACAGACTCAATTTTTTTGCTACGTTCACCTGAAACTCTGCTAGCAACAGATATCAGCCGCCATCACAGCAACCAGGTTAACTGAGCGATCAATATAAACACATGTCAAGTTCACACGGCGGTAACTCTCACTGTATCCATAAAACGACATAGTTACAAATGCTTAATGGACGTATAATCTCAGTTAAGGACTTACGGGACCTTGAGTGACCTTAAGTATGGTGTATATGGCACTTAAGAGGATAGTGTGCAAATTGACGGTAGTTTGTTTCGAGAGAGCGCCTCTTGCGGGTTGTGAAGCGTAGGTTTTGGCTTTTTTAGAGGATTTTATCTTTAAATTACGAAAGTAAAAGTTTGAAAGTAAAAGTTTTGGTATAAATACCTACTGAAACTGAGGAGCTCGTGGCTAAGTAATAACAGCCGCACGGGTCGATCCATTAGATTAAGCTACGCCCGGGGTTGGTCTGTGGATGGGTGACCATCTTTACAATCTTCCGATACTCCTCCGTGCCTCGGAAAGCACGTTAAGCCAACGGCTTAACGTGCTTTCCGTAACGTGCGTCCCGACTGTCGTTCGTGGATCTTTGACAAGTCGTTACAGGTAGTCAGAAGCCCGAAAGTCCGACAACCAGTCTTACCAAAGGGTATCGTATTACCCCGTTACTGGGTTGTGGAGGTCAGATAGGCAGTCGCTCCATGTAAATACTGGTATTCAGCTGCATCCGGTTAGACTGGAAGCCGACCCCAACATAGTTGGGAAAAGGCTAGGCAGACCTACTGAAAGCTTGGTTACATTCACATCCTCTCACAAGAGTTCATTCTTAGCAACTATGTAGATAAAGTATCCCGTCATCATTCTTCTAGAAAAATCGATAAGTTTTAACTTCGTCCCGTTACGACCCACTTCTTACCCTGGACAGTGAGCCCCTCCCCCTGAAATTATAATGAACCGAGCCCGTCACCGCAGTTTAAATATAGGCGTTTCATGAAACCGCCCCAACTCGATAGGCGAAACTTTTCAGATGGATTTTTTTACGAGTTTCGTGCAAATTGTGAATTATGAAAACCAACAGCTATGTTACTTTTCTACGAATTTGGCGAAAAATGTAAACAAACAAATGTGAAATCATGGATATAAATTATTTAGAATTTTCTTTACACAACCATATATTGTATAAACTTTTTATTTGCCTTGAGAGTTGAGACTGAGAATGATCGCACGAATTTGTACCAGTTTCCCCGAGGTTAACTTTATCTTTTTTTTTTGTCCTTACTCCTAAAGTAAAAAAAAAAATTAAAACCTTTTATTTTCAGGCTTCGAAGTCCCCTATCGTATGTGCAGCATATTTGTTTTTTTTTTAATACTCTAAATCATAAGTAATAAGTATTGTTATTTGATTATTCTATTATGTAGTTGAGTCTGTGTCAGGACGAAAATAATTAACCTTTAGCGAAGCCACAGACTAAAAAAGACGCCTGCAAACTTTAATAAGATAAAATGAAAAGGGGTCTTTTAAAGACGTCTGAACAAGGGCAAGGGTGACGAAAAAATTAATAAAAATAATCTAGGAGCTATTAAAGCATAAATTACAGTGGTAAAGGTGCAATGCTGTGGCGATCCTCGGGGGAGGACCATGTCTCATATAGGCATTATGTTTAAAAAATTTGTCTACTCGACTATGTAAGTAAATAAATGAATGTTGTTGAATGATCAAAATGAAAGGCCATTGCCATTTAAAGCGTGGTGTGCAAATACCTCGCTGTTTAGGCCAGTAGTGGATGTTGATGATGATGATGAAAGATGCAATTGTTTTTACTCGACTGCCCCAGAAGGAGGCAGAAGGAAACTTCCATCAGTAACAAAGCTCTGTAATTAAAGCTAAAAATCGTGTACCTATTAATCCCGATAGTGCTTCCAAGCAATCAAACAAATTGCTTCCATCCTTGTTTGCACTATAAACCCAGGTCAGTGTTAACTTTTCATACAATCACTCGATGTGATTGTACGAGATTTTTTTAACTATAAAAATAAAACTGTTTGCGTCGATATGAAAACTAAACAAAATTGAATAAAAACTACTGACTGATTCATGGTCTCATGGAATTGGTTAAAATAAATCTGGTGAAATTTATTTATGGCCCGTCCAATCAGCGTAGGGAAAGGGCAAGAAAGTAAAAATAATGTGAAAGCAAAGGCCAAATTCTCGTACTAAAAATGTTCACATTCAATTTGCAATCTCATCTCGGCGACAACCAATATCAAAAACTTGACAAAAATGTAGATAAATTGATAGTATTTTTAACAGAATGAGACTGAGTTTAGAATGAGGGATTTGCCCCATAGCCACAGGTCTCTTGCTTTCAAATTATTTTCATTGCATGGAACTATCAATGTACACACGGCTACATATGAAGCTGCGCATTTCCAGAATAAGCTGATCTCGCATTTTATAGGATTTCCGTACAATGAGAGGTCAGCCTATACTGGAAATGTATAGCTTGATATGTAGACGTGTGTACGAAAAGGTCAATAACCAGCAGTAAATGCCTGTAAACTATTCACTAATTAGTTTATAGTATGAATTGCAAGTATTTATCAATATCATAGCAGTTTATAGCACGCACTTAGTACAATAAATAGCTAACTTATAAAATAGATATTTCGATAAAATGTATTTAAATGTCAACAAGGATAATAATAGCTGTTGTTATAATAATTAATAGTCGTTTTACAGCAGTGGTCGTAAATTATTAATAATTTTTGAAACGTGATACATAATTTATTTAAGTCTGTACAATTGTGATGATATCTTGTGACTTAAGGGTTATGATGGTGTATTATACGGGTAATAATGTTTTAGAGAAAGTAAGATATTATTATAAAGTGCAAATATTTGTCTCAATAAGATTATTTAGGTCCTGAAACATTGGTCCTCAAATTCGCTGTGCTACAGCATATTCAGCCTATAATATTCCCACTGCTGGGACACAAACCTCCTCTCTGTGAGAGTGAGTGGGCCGTAATCCACCACGCGGGCCCAGTGCAGCACCCTAATTGCGTAACACACTATCACTCTGAATAATTTTGAAACAAATTCCTTATCCATTGCTTCATATGTTCGAAAATTTTGTGTGCTCGACAACGTAAATAACGCAATGAATGTTGCTGAGCCGTCAAAATGAAACCGATTCCGATTGATAGTGTGTTACGCAATTGCCCAGCGGGTTGGTAGATGTCACTTGTATTTGAATTTTTGGTTCTAGGACATGCCAGTTTCCTCACGATATTTTTCCTTCACCGTTTTGAGAGCAGTGGTGATGAAATAATTTTAAAAAGTAAAGCGCCTGTGTAAACCACTGGGCCACCACTGCTCCAGATTCGCTATTTTTTTTTTCCACGCGCAAGGGTCCACATGAATGGTCTAAGTGCGGAAACCAAATCCTCTAACATAGAACCAAAATATTTTCTGAACTATGAATTTAAATTACTGTTTCAATACGTCTTGAGCCAAATTTTTCCATCCTAGAAACTTTTTCTTATGTTTGGAGGACAAACATGATGGTTTTATGATAGCTTCTGATACTCAACAGTCTTTAGAGGCCAGAAACCCCATTGCTATTCCGAACAGGTTTGCTCACAACTTTGATAGACTGATTGGCAATTCATCAGGAAAATTCTGAAGGAGAGCTAAGAAAAATAGGTCGGCCGAAAAGTGTGTCAAGCCATAATTTAACTTTATAACTCCGTGATGGGTAACTTTTATGGTCTAAACATTGATGTATAAAATAGGAAGATTAGGTACGCGCTCGTCGACGTGGACCGCATAAATTATGCCTATAGGCCTAACTGACCTTAGTCGCAATCGAATTGGCGTTTGTGTAACACATGTGTCAAAAATTAACGTAATTGTCATAAGAAGTACCAACAATGCCTACCTGTGTTTTCAAAAAGTGCACAAGTAGTTCAAAACTAAAAACGAGTTCCACGAACAAGAAAATAGGATTGATTCTAGTTGCCCCTTCTATAAGGTAGTTTCGTATGGGGAAGAATAGGCAAGAAACTCCACATTACAGAGATCATAAGAGATGCTTTGATAACACCTAAGTTTGTGTTCCTGGCGCTTCCTCCATATAGTAAGTGTTTACCTGAAACAATAAAAATATATATATATAAATACATAGCATGAAATTTATATGAAAAATATTTTCTATAATATAATTTGCATTAGCATGCAACTCAATTTATTATTTACAAAGCAATTAAAATTCTATGGCCCAGCTGTGAACATGAAAGTTCTATGTAAGTAATAATAATTGGAAAAGTTTTAAATGCATTAATAATGTCAACCAAATTAAATCTTATTTGAAAACAAATATTGGTTAGAAACCTATGCATCTTTCTTTACAAAAGTTCAATGTAACTTCAACATTGAATGTCGATAAAAACAAATAAACTTTTCCCAATTCATTTTCTATTATTGCGCGGTTAAACATTAGTAGGTCGTGGCTAAGTAATAACAGCAGCCGTAAGGGGCGATACATCAGGTTAAGCTTCGCTCGCCGGGGTTGGTCCGTGGATGGATGACCATCTATACACACCGATACTTCTCCGTGCCTCGGAAAGCACGTTAAGCCGTTGGTCCCGGCTGTCATTCGTGGATCTTTCACAGTTGTTAGGGGTCGTCAAAAGACCGAAAGTCTGACAACCAGTTTTACCAAGGGGTATCGTATTACCCAGTAATTGGGTTGTGGAGGTCAGATAGGCAGTCGCTCCATATAAAATACTGGGAAAAGGCTAGGCAGATTGATTGCGTGGTTAAACATTAATCGCTTTCACTAACTCGTTTCATCATTATCACAGCTTCTTACGGCAAAACAGATGATGACCAAAGGTCAAGGTAAAGCCACTATCATCATCAGACATGCCTTGAAACATGCACTACTAAATACTTACTATAATATCACGCCTGTAATCCCCGCAGGGTTAGGCAGAGGTGTACCTATAGTTACAGCCACATTTCACCAGTTATGTTTAAATCTCAAGTAATAGAGGTCGATGCTATTGCCATTTACCAGGCACAAATCCTATAACCTAGATACTAATACTAATAAAATTACCTTCTACAAAGAAATTATAATTCTAATAACCACTATTTTATTTATTTATTTCCAACTTACATCTACTCGTATCATTACAGAGTAAACTATTGTACGATAAAGTACATACCTAAACTCGTATCCTATCTTAATAATAATATAATCTAATAGTTGTAGTTTTAGTAGGTACACTAATTTGTCAACCCTAAATTACTATGTATACTACAATACTGTTTTTATAAATAAACAATTTGATTTTATTTGATTTGAATAACTTATTCGTCGTCGTCGCCACACATACCTGTCAAGAACACATAAACCTATGTGCCCTAATAATAATTTGACAATCAGATAGCAGTCAGAAGATTAGCGCGAAAGAACACTCGCACTAGCAGTACGAAGAACCAGTGCAGAATTACAAAGAGCGTGAATTAGTAGTAAAGCTATTTATAGCTCTAGAATATAGTAAAGTGCAATAACTAACGACCCTGGCGTAGTGCCAATGCCAGTTTAATTGCACACAGAGACAATAAATCGCGAGTACTTACACTACAACACACGATACGTATTTATCAACTAACATTCTGTTAGGAACTGACAAATATCTAATCAATAGTATAGAACTAATTTCTGTATTTTTTTTTCATTTTTTTTTTTTCAAAATTAGGCTCAGTTGTTTCGGAGGTAACGCGGGGGGAGGGGATGGTAAATTTAACTTTAAAACGATTTATTTTAAAATTATAAAAAAATATCTATTTGAAACCCTGAACCATTTCATTTGTCAGGCCACACGTTACAGTTTGCAAAACTTTTTTTTAAATTTTCTTATTTGCTCCCATATTCAAAATTAATTTATTGACGTTACACGTCCTTGTTTGGGTCACATAAATTTATGTGTCCCAAATTTCAACTTAATAGGTCCATTAGATTAGGAGCAAATTGGCTGTGGTGACAGACGGACGGACAGACAGACAGAGTCACGAGTGATCCTATGAGGGTCCCGTTTTTTCCTTTTGAGGTACGGAACCCTAAAAATGAAGTGTGAAAACGTTAGAATTTTTATTCCACCGTGAATTTCCTTTACACCTCTTAAGGGGAAGTTCTTAGCAGGCGGATGAAGTGCCATGCATTTAAATTAACATTTTTCGCGAATTTAGTCGGGGAAGTTAGATATTTTTACAGACATTTTGCGTGAAATAGACTATTACAGTTACTTTTTATCTTGATTGGGTTTTTTTAAATAAGAAATCGTTTCCGCGATGATGGTGGCCTATTATTAGTTCCCACTTTTAAAAGGCCTATTACATTAATATTATTACGTAAAATTTTTACCAGAATAAACGTTAGCTCATAATAAATTAAAATTTAATAGTTTAAACTAAAATAAAATATTAAGTAAGTATATAACTTCACACGAATATAAATCGTGAGGAAAACCAAGTGGGTAATTTTAGGGTCTGGTGCTCTCATTAAAGGTAGAATAAATGGGCAATTTGGGTATTTTAATAATGACCACAACAAGTTTCTGTATAATTTTCTGGCTAAAAATGCAAAGTCGTAAAAAAGTTTTTTAAATGGCTGGTCCACACATAAACGTACATTGTAACATTAACAACATGAAATCCAGCCAGGAGTCGTTTTGACAGAGACTCGTACAGGTACCCTAGCCAGTTTTAGTAGATTCTGCGTAGTTTCTAGCGATTCTTTAATTCCATGAGCTTTGAACTCTTAAAAACGGTGCACAACTTTGGAAATTCCTTATGAAGTGACAAAGATAGAATACGACTAACGTCAAATACGTCACACACGCATGGGCAGTAGCATCCTGCAATTCTGCTGCCTAAGAATGACAACAATTCTGCCATCACTAATCTGACTGTCTATCGTGGTGTTTAAGGAGGATGCGCAGTGGTATCCCGCGAAATTCATTTTTTTTTATGTTTTCAATAAAACATATGTATTTATATAATTTTAACCATAAAAATCATCAATACATAGATCTATATGTTAGATTTCATGCAGATGTTTTATTTCCGCGTATCTTAATTTGATCAAGATACAACCTGACACGGACCTGCAAATTGCAAAAAACCCAAAAAAATATGAATTTCGCGGGCTACCACTGGGCATCCCCCTTAATAGTCCGGGCGTTTGCGTTGCAAATACAAAAGTCTTAGTAAGCCGGCTCATGTTGACATGGTTAATTGATCTTGTATGACTGATAAGTGAACCGACCGTCAGCTGCTCAAGTAGCGGTGGGTTTGGGTGTGGGAGGATGCGAAAGTTGTAAAAAAAAAAAAAAAAAAAAAGTCATAGTACGCCGGCTGAAACCTTTTCACATAAATAGTTGACATCATACTGAGCTGAAAAAAAATAGTCAGCTGCACTGTGGAAGGGGGAATATGCGTCAGCTGCTCACATGAAGTTGTAAAAAAACACGTAAATACAAAAGCCATAGTAAGCCGGCTGATGTTGACATGGATAGTTGATCTTGTATGACTAATAAGTAAACCGACCGTCAGCTGCTCAAGTAGCGGTGGGTTTGGGTGTAAGAGGATGCGAAAGTTGTAAAAAAAAAAAAAAAAAAAGTCATAGTACGCCGGCTGAAACCTTTTTACATTAATAGTTGACATCATACTGAGCTGAAAAAAAATAGTCAGCTGCACTGTGGAAGGGGGAATATGCGTCAGCTGCTCACATGAAGTTGTAAAAAAACACGTAAATACAAAAGTCATAGTAAGCCGGCTGATGTTGACATGGATAGTTGATCTTGTATGACTAATAAGTAAACTGACCGTCAGCTGCTCAAGTAGCGGTGGGTTGGGGTGTGGGAGGTTGCGAAAGTTGTAAAAAAAAAAAAAAGTCATAGTAAGCCGGCTGATGTTGACATGGATAGTTGATCTTGTATGACTAATAAGTAAACCGGCCGTCAGCTGCTCAAGTAGCGGTGGGTTTGGGAGTGGGAGGTTACGTAAGTTGTAAAAAAAATAAATAAAAAAAGTCATAGTACGCCGGCTGAAACCTTTTCACATAAATAGTTGACATCATACTGAGCTGAAAAAAAATAGTCAGCTGCACTGTGGAAGGGGGAATATGCGTCAGCTGCTCACATGAACTTGTAAAAAAACACGTAAATACAAAAGTCATAGTAAGCCGGCTGATGTTGACATGGATAGTTGATCTTATATGACTAATAAGTAAACCGACCGTCAGCTGCTCAAGTAGCGGTGGGTTTGGGTGTAAGAAGATTTGAAAGTTGTAAAAAAAAAAAAAAAAAAAGTCATAGTACGCCGGCTGAAACCTTTTTACATAAATAGTTGACATCATACTGAGCTGAAAAAAAATAGTCAGCTGCACTGTGGAAGGGGGAATATGCGTCAGCTGCTCACATGAAGTTGTAAAAAAACACGTAAATACAAAAGTCATAGTAAGCCGGCTGATGTTGACATGGATAGTTGATCTTGTATGACTAATAAGTAAACCGGCCGTCAGCTGCTCAAGTAGCGGTGGGTTTGGGAGTGGGAGGTTGCGAAAGTTGTAAAAAAAAAAGTAATAGTACGCCGGCTGAAACCTTTTTACATAAATAGTTGACATCATACTGAACTGAAAAAAAATCGTCAGCTGCACTGTGGAGGGGGGAATATGCATCAGCTGCTCGCATGAACTTGTAAAAAAACACGTAAAATAAAGTTATGGTACGCCAGATGAAATGTAACTAGGTGATTGTTTAAATAATTATGAGTATGAAAAATCATATCGACGCGCGGGGCAATCTTCCCGCCGTGTAAATCCGAGCTACGCCAGCATTTACTGCGCACGTCGTACATAGCGCACCTTTGGAGCCATGGTGACCTTGAAGACCCTTCTCAATTGTCGCCCACTGACTGGGGAAGGGAAGAAAAAGAAGAGAAAAGATCTTCAAATGGTTCGAAGCAGATCAAGTACCCCCATCAGTCACGAGAATATCGGATGATAGCAGCGAAAATATTGCCGGTATGGATTTTTTGTCAGTGACACTTTCTTTAAGCTAGTATATTTCTGGTAGCCTAATTTTAATGATTAAAATGTTCATTACAAGATGATGGTGAAGAGGATCCAGCTCAAGAAGTTGAACAAGATGAAGAGAACGTTTTAACAGAGGAGAGTTCTGATGATGATTTATCAGAGAACGATTATGATTGCGATACCAGTCATAAAGAATAATTTCTGCAGTCATTAATTTTTATATTTCTATTCCTATTTCTATTTCTTTACATTAAATGATTATATTTCCTTTTTACAGTCAATATTATTTTATATCATGCATTTCGTTTAAATATCCTAATCCTAACTAATATTAAAAATGCGAAAGTAAGTTTGTTTGTTTGTTACACTTTCACGCTAAAACGGCAGAACGGATTTGGATGAAATTTGGTACACGGATAGACCATGACCTGGAATAGGAGATAGAGTCTGTGCGGAAAGAGAAGCGGCGTGGCGTAAAATGGAACTAACATTATGTATGACTACTAAAAATTTCATCAAAACAATTATTAACACAGAATCTAAAAACATTATAATATTCTAACACAGCCTCATAATAATCTAGACGTTATATAATGTCGCACTATAATGTCGTAACAGTGTTGACAACATCACAAATACGGTAATTAAGCACAGCTGTGCCACCAAATCTTAAGCCGCTTCTCTTTCCGCACTGACTCTAGGACACTTTTTATCCCGGTAGTATGTTCCCGTGGGGTAATTTCCGAAATACACGCGGGCGAAGCCGCTGGCGAAAACTAGTATAAAATAAAACAAGAAAAAAAAACAAAATGTTTTCTTACGATATAGTTTTACACATGTCCCGACATTAGCATTTAATTACCACTATGCCGGTTGAAATTTGACAATATGATAGTTTAATAGTTACGTTTACAAAAACTATCAGTCAGCTGGGTGCGGGTAGGGGAACTCTGTCAGCTGGACCCTGAAAGGTACTGTGCATTGCTCGAATAATCTGTATCTTTACTGCGCCAGCTGACGGTCTTTCCACCGCTACGCACGCAGCTGATTGTTGTTTTCGTACTTTAAATTATTTAAACAATCGCCTAGTTAAATTTCATCCGGCGTACTTTATTTTACGTTTTTTGTTACAAGTTCATGTGAGCAGCTGACGCATATGCCCCCCTCCACAGTGCAGCTGACGATTTTTTTTCAGTTCAGTATGATGTCAACTATTTATGTAAAAAGGTTTCAGCCGGCGTACTATTACTTTTTTATTTTTTTTTTATTTACAACTTTCGCAACCTCCCACTCCCAAACCCACCGCTACTTGAGCAGCTGACGGTCGGTTTACTTATTAGTCATACAAGATCAACTATCCATGTCAATATCAGCCGGCTTACTAAGACTTTTTTTTATTTATTTTTTTACAACTTTCGCAACCTCCCACTCCCAAACCCACCGCTACTTGAGCAGCTGACGGTCGATTTACTTATTAGTCATACAAGATCAACTATCCATGTCAACATCAGCCGGCTTACTATGACTTTTTTATTTACGTATTTTTTTACAAGTTCATGTGAGCAGCTGACGCATATTCCCCCTTCCACAGTGCAGCTGACTATTTTTTTTCAGCTCAGTATGATGTCAACTATTTATGTAAAAAGGTTTCAGCCGGCGTACTATTACTTTTTTATTTTTTTTTTATTTACAACTTTCGCAACCTCCCACTCCCAAACCCACCGCTACTTGAGCAGCTGACGGTCGATTTACTTATTAGTCATACAAGATCAACTATCCATGTCAACATCAGCCGGCTTACTATGACTTTTTTATTTACGTATTTTTTTACAAGTTCATGTGAGCAGCTGACGCATATTCCCCCTTCCACAGTGCAGCTGACTATTTTTTTTCAGCTCAGTATGATGTCAACTATTTATGTAAAAAGGTTTCAGCAGGCGTACTATTACTTTTTTATTTTTTTTTATTTACAACTTTCGCAACCTCCCACTCCCAAACCCACCGCTACTTGAGAAGCTGACGGTCGGTTTACTTATTAGTCATACAAGATCAACTATCCATGTCAATATCAGCCGGCTTACTAAGACTTTTTTTTATTTATTTTTTTACAACTTTCGCAACCTCCCACTCCCAAACCCACCGCTACTTGAGCAGCTGACGGTCGATTTACTTATTAGTCATACAAGATCAACTATCCATGTCAACATCAGCCGGCTTACTATGACTTTTTTATTTACGTGTTTTTTTACAAGTTCATGTGAGCAGCTGACGCATATTCCCCCTTCCACAGTGCAGCTGACTATTTTTTTTCAGCTCAGTATGATGTCAACTATTTATGTAAAAAGGTTTCAGCCGGCGTACTATGACTTTTTTTTTTTTTTTTTTTACAACTTTCGCAACCTCCCACACCCAAACCCACCGCGGGTGCGTCAGCTGACGCTTGGTTTACTTATTAGTGATTCGAGAACTACTGAAAAAATAGGCAATCGATCGGCGTAAAATGGGTACCTGAAATGCAACGGTACCTCCCGGACTATAAGGGACTAACTACACTTAAGCGTATTACAGCTTTTGTCCATAGAAAAAATAAAAACCGGTCAAGAGCGAGTCGGACTCGCGCACCGAGGGTTCCGTTCCGAGTTCTGAAAAAGTGTGCTATTTAGAGACACTGGATTTATGGATACTTTCCTTGGATAAAAGTAAAATTGAATATAAATAAATATAATAAGTGTACAAAATCAAATCATCATCAATCTTTGAAAGAAAATTCAGCACTGAACATGAACATGCAAATTCTTTTCACACTATTTTTCTTCTCTCTTTCTTTCTTTTTCCTTCTTTTTTTCCTTTTATCGTATTAGCACAAACTATACGAGATTAACACACATGCAGTTCTACCCATAGACTTATAAAAAAAGATGGACTCCGCGCCACGAATATCGAAAGTGAAGCACCGTACCGATCTATGTGTGCATGATTTGAGTAACCTGCAAAGACGGCGTCGCTCGTGTCACGTAATGGCGGCCGGTCGGCATACTATGATGTAAATGTGTGCGCGAGGCGTGTTTGTACAAACGGTCCGGCATACTTACTGTGCTTCACTTTCGATATGCGTGGCGCGGAGTCCATCTTTTTTTATAAGTCTATGGTTCTACCTATATCAAATTCTTAAAACAGCTATGCAACAATCTTCAGCCAGCCAGACTGGCAGACTGACCTAATTTATGCATTATTTCCAGAGGTGATTAAATATAGCTCAGTTGCAGTCGCTAATTGCCTAGCCACTAAATGAGGAATGAGGAAGTGTGGTACTGTTAGCTATGTTAGTGTAATTTGCATCTCTTTGTAGGTGTTTAGTAGGTAGTTAATCATTTGAGGATGGGAGACTGAAAGTAGTGTCGCAGTTGGAGTCTGCGGAAAGAGATTGAGGGCGCAGCTGTGCTTAACTGCCGTATTTGTGATGTTGTCAACACTGTTACAGTTGTTTTATCTCACGAAAGCGGGTGAGCCATACTTGTAGATGTAATGCGTCTAGACACGACCTCGACACGCGCTCTTGCGTGCGTACCTGCAGGTAGCGCGCTCCCGAGCTTACACACACAAAGACAATGTGCATGTAAAATTTACACATACAAGTATGGCTCGCCCGCTTTTTCGTGAGAAAAAACAAGTATACGTCATTATAGTACGACTGTAACATCTTGATATTTTGAGGCTGTGTTAGAATATTATAATGTTTTCAGATTCTGTCTGATTAATTGTTTTGATGAAATTTCTAATAATTATAATGTTAGTTCCATTTTACGCCACGCTGCTTCTCTTTGCGCATAGATTTAATGATGTTGTATGGTCGGATTCTCTGTGACTATTTTTTAACCCCCGACGCAAAAAGAGGGGTGTTATAAGTTTGACCGCTATGTGTGTGTGTGTGTGTGTGTGTGTGTGTGTGTGTGTGTGTGTGTGTGTGTGTCTGTGTGTCTGTCTGTGGCACCGTAGCGCTTAAACGGGTGGACTGATTTGGATGCGGTTTTTTTTATTTGAAAGCAGGTTTTCCAGCGATGGTTCTTAGACATGTTTTATCAAAATCGGTTCAGCCGTATCAAAGTTATTCGCTCTTTTGTTAGCTGCGGTAGGGATCTTAGACGCGTAATGGGTATTTACTTTACTTTCAAACCTTAGTGTTACCTAAAATTTGAAACATCCATGTATGCTATCTAGCTATGCAAGATTATGGAATTCTTGGTCTGATGCTGCAGCCAGGATATCCAGCACTAGTGTTCTGGATACACTCTTGAAAAATTAATAGCAGAAATGTCGTGTTTGGATTCATTTACATCAGTATTTGATTCTATATACAATGCAATGGTGGCAACAGGATGAGCTGATGCTGCAGCCAGGATGTCCAGCACACTAGAACACTCTTGAAAAAGTAATAGCAGATATGTCGTGTTTGGATTCATTTACATCAGTATTTGATTCTACATACAATGCAATGGCGGTAACACGATGAACTGATGCTGCAGCCAGGATGTCCAGCACACTAGAAGACTCTTGAAAAAGTAATAGCAGATATGTCGTGTTTGGATTCGTTTTGATCAAAATTTTATTCTTCATACAATGCAATGGTGGCAACACGATGAGCTGATGCTGCAGCCAGGATATCCAGCACACTAGAATACTCTTGGTAAAATAATATAGCAGATATGTCGTGTTTGGGTTCGTTTTGATCAGTATTTGATTCTACATACAATGCAATGGTGGCTACACGATGAGCTGATGTTGCAGTCAGGATATCCAGCACACTAGTACACTCTTGAAAAAAAAATAGCAGATAGTAGTGTTTGTATTCGTTTTTTTATCAGTATTTAATTCTATTTGCAGTACGATGGTGCCATCATTATAAGTTAATGTTATGTGCAGAGAAACTTAACATTCTGCAGTAATAAAAATGCATTTCTGTATTGTTAAATTGTTTAAAAAGTTTAAAATAAAAATTAAATTAAAAATTTAAAAAACCCCCAACGCAAAAAAGAAAAGAGAACATTTAAAAAGTCAAAAATAATACCTATCGTTGAGCCATCAAATTCGATTGAGTAATACCTATATATATTTTAATTACAGAAATTGATGGATGGCACGATAAGGTTTGCTCATTGAATTGGCGTTATAATGTCACGGCGGGGTACCGTATAAGTAAGTCAGACCCTTCACTTGATTGACTATGTACATATGCGGTACCCCGCCGCGAAATTATAGCGCCAATTCAATGAGCAAACCTTATCGTGCCATCCATCAATTTCTGTAATTAAAATATATATAGGTATTACTCAATCGAATTTTTGGCTCAACGATAGGTATTATTTTTGACTTTTTAAATGTTCTCTTTTCTTTTTTGCGTTGGGGGTTTTTTAAATTTTTAATTTAATTTTTTGAGAGAAATACTTTGCCAAAGCAATAAGGACACAGAGGCATTGTATGTAGTACAGAAATAGATCCACTTGTTTGTATTTGTACGGTTCATCCAAACACCCTGCCCAATGATCTCTTAAAACCTTCCCTAAAAGTGAAAAGGCTGAAAAGGAAGTATGTGCTGTAAAAAGGCAGTAGAGACTAGAGACACTAGCCTCTTCGCATAAACGCCATATTCATTCAACCGAACTCCTTATAGTCTTGCGACTGATTGCCGATTACACAGAAAAATACTTTTTATTAGATTACATTTTATAGTAGTATTGGAGTTACTAATTTATCAGCAATGCAATCACCCAGTAGTGGGAAACTACATGGAAAACCGTTCACGACCTTTTTGTCTATGGCTTCATCTTCCCTAATCATACAAGCTACTGGCTATTGTGCATGGAACCTAATTTCAGCACTGAAAGTTTGCTAAAACAGTCAGTAAATCCAAATATTGAATCACCTTTGCAACTACCGTACCAAAAAACGCTCCCAGTTACGGTCCGACGCATACTTCTATATTAAAACAAAATTTCCTTTCCGTTCCACCCCCCTCCCCCTACTCCAGTAGGTCGTGACGTCACATGGCGGTGGTCGTCAGCATTTCGCCCGTGGCAAGTGGGCCAAGGATCCCTCTAATTATTATCAGTGTAGACGCAATTACACGGCTTCCGTGAGGCATCACGCTTTTAGGCAAAAAACTTGCGAATTGTAGCCGGAGGTTAGAAATGTGGGCGAAATTTTATGTTTTTGGGTAAAAGAAAATAATGGAGTGACAGTAAACATAGAAATATTTATTGTTACCTGTTGAACTGTTGCCTTGTAACTACAGGTCTTTTTCATTCAGTTTCCATTCATTTAGACCTGTATAAAAGAGGATAGTGGAAGTACTGGCGAAGAGCGTGATGCGAATGCCAAAAGGGGTTTCATTAGATGCTCATCTGCAAAAATTTATCCTGACTTACAACTATTTTTACAGGTATAACCCAATGCAATAGTGAAGCAAACTTAAAAACTTATTATCTAAAACTTATTACATATAATGTTATCCTTGTGAATTCACTAAAATATTAAAGAGAACTATTGTTGTAACCAATGAAATAAGAGAGAAAAGTCTTGCATCGAAATAAATACTCGTTGAATTGAGAAACTTCGCGATCGGAATTTTCGGAAGTCTGCTAAATGGGAGGATATTCAATTAGGTAATTAATCGGGGTGTTGTTAGCGTGTCTAAAACACTTCCTTCTAAAGAAAATAACCTTGTGACGTCGGTCGGTAACGAATGGGCATTAAATGCTTCGGTTGGTTACGATTTACCATTCTATTTACGACTGCACGTAATAATATTACAACTTAACCTAATTCTTTTCACGCATCTACGTGACGAATGAAAGGTACCTATTATTTTAACGGTCTGCACTCTAATATTGCATTAAGGGCAAATTTTACCAGTCGATATCTTTTATCTGTGGAATAAAATTGACGAAATGACATGAAATGAAATTGTTTATTCTGTAAATAGAATAGAATAGAATAGAATCTTTTTATTTCGGACACACAATATCCATATAGTGTTAGTAACATACAAATAGTATATAATGCAATTAGTGAATAAAGGACGGATTTAAAGCGAGGGCCATAGATGAATCACGAGCTAGTGAAGGATTCTAACGATTGAATCACGACCGTAGGGAGTGATTCATTATGATTGAATCACGAGTGTAGCGAGTGATTCAAGTGTTAGAATCCTGAGCGACGCGAGTGATTCATGGCCCTCGATATAAATCCGTTTTATTCAAGAGTTGCATACTATACTTTATACCATGACTACGAGAAAAAGAAAGATTTAATTTAATTTAATATTTCCTTTTTCTACATTATACATATAATGAAGAAAAAGGAAAGTTAAATTGGCTTTGATGTAAACTAGCCGTGAATTTTTGGGTAGCAAGTTTTCCACTATATCGGCCGCCCTCTATTTCATAAACTCAGGTGTTAACACATCTTCATCACTAGAATGCATTTTAAATCGATTAGAACAACACTAAACAAACACAAAATTAAAGATTAAAGTAACACTAAACTTTGTTTTCGTACAATTTACAGTATTCAAAATAGCGCCAATTTACTAAGGACAGCAAAGAACACAAAACAGTTTTTATTCTAATGCTAAACTCCTTGTCGAAAATGTCGACCAATCAAATTGAATTTAGAACACATCAATATAGGTCGAATACAAAGATTACACTTACACTAGATACGGCAAGCCACGACCAAGCGTGCCCTGCATGTTCGACTGTTCGTACTATAAAAAGTCTGTTAGCTCAGTGATGCTTAGCGATTGAAACAATTCTGTTTACGTTGAGCACATCACTAAATGGCTGGGGTGAAGTTATCGTAGGTAAAAAAAAGATGACACGTTCGGTTTTCATACTATCTAATAACATGCCGTATCTAGCCTAGGTACTCTAAATCTGTGGTCGAATACATTGGTGTGTTCCATTTTCAAACATCAAAACAGTGAGTAAAACTGCTTTTTATTCACTGTTTTCAGTGAATAAAATAAGCTTTTTAGAGGGGGAATGGTATAAAATAACTTATTGCCTAGTGTTAGTAAAAATCAGCCTCCTCACAAACTGCTGCACAATCGGAGAGCCGAGGCTCTCGGCTACAGTTTTCAGGATGCTGTTCCGACTGCCCCTCACTGTCCTCAGTAGCGACGCTGTTTTCTTGCGTATAGTTGCATGGAAGCCGTCGGAAATAAGATAACGGAATCACTTTAAGACGTCATATTAAAAAAAAATATTTAAAAAATAAGCTACCTAGATGAAGTCGACATTTCCTATCTGACTATACCCTGAGAAGAAATGGCGAAACAAACTCAGGGGTCAAAGACTGTCGACTGTCTGTCTGTCTGTCTATTGTCGACTGTGTGTTGAGTTAACTGTTTTTGTATGGAAAAACTGTCAAAATTTTGAATTTTTGACCTAACCTAACTTCCTAACTAATATTATAAATGCGAAAGTGAGTTTGTTTGTTTCTTACGCTTTCACGCTAAAACGGCTGAACGGATTTGGATGAAATTTGGCAAATGGGTAGACTATGACCTGGGTTAGGTCATAGGATACTTTTTATCCCGAAATTCCCATGATATCGAAACTTAGGCGGGTGAAACCTCGGGGCGCAGTTAGTCTTTAATATTTTCATATAGCAAAAACTACCTCTGTGTCTATGAATGACTATGTAAAAGCTGAAAGTCGCGAACAACCATGACAGCAATTTTACACGAATTCATCATCATCATCACTTCAGCCGAAAGACGTCCACTGCTGGACTTAGGGCTCCCCCAAGCACGGATTACTCACCAATAATTAAATTAAATTAGTTGCATGACGTTGTTGTATGTAAATGTGTTGAATTGATTTACATTTACTTACACTTTCTTTTATCTAAGCGTATAAATTACAACACGGAAATTGCTAGTCACGGTTATTTAGTGGAATTCTCTGAAAAGTCTACTCAATAGCGTTTGAATTGGAATGAAGATTGGGTCTGTGGATCTTTACAAACCGAGACTCCTCCGTGCCTCGGAAGCCGTTGGTACCGGTTGTCATTCGTGGATCTTTGACAGTCGTTACGGGTCGTCAGAAGTCCGAAAGTCTGACAACCAGTCTTACCAAGGGGTATCGTATTACCCAGTTACTGGGTTGTGGAGGTCAGATAGTCAGTCGCTCCATGTAAAATACTGGTATCCTACTGCATCCGGTTAGACTGAAGGCCGATCCCAACATTGTTAGGAAGAGGCTAGGCAGATGGTTTGGGTCGTGGTTTTGGCCCAAAATAGAGCTTCGGCTTAATTCAGGTACTTATTGTTAACGTTGAGTGCAGCGAAGAATTAAAGGTACGCGTGACTATTCTTTTCATATTTTTGTACAGAAATCTAGTTCAGAATTCATAGACTAACTTTATGAAAATAGCGAAAAAGTTCCGGTTTCGGCTGAAACTAGGACGGAACCCAAAATTCGGCGCCGGTTTCGGCTGAACAACTTGTTTCGCTCGAACACTACTAATCAAGCCTAGCAATGTGAAAGTGAGAAACAAAATGTTAGCTGCTGACTATTTTTGGAAAGTTTTTTTTAACATTACTTTCACTACAAACATTCAGAAATGAATAAGGTATTCATTTGAATGTGACGAATCAATGTACGATGTCTTCTACTATGCAAGAATAAACAACAAATCAATCTGCCTAGCCTTTTCCCAACTATATTGGGGTCAGCTTCCAGTCCAAACGAATGCAGCTGAATACCACACCATATCATATCATATATGCATATCTTACCTCTATACACAACCCAGTTACTCGGTAACACGATACCCCTTTGTAAGACTGATTGTCAGACTTTCGGGATTCTGACGACCCGTAACGACTTTCAAAGATCCACAAATGACGGCCGGGACCAACGGCTTAACGTGCTTTCCGAGGCACGGAGGAGTCTCGGTATGTAAAGATGGTCACCCATCCATGGATCAACCCCGGCAAGCGTAGCTTAACCTGATGGATCGACCCGTGCGTAAACAGTAATAAAAGAAGCAAGTAGCTAATTCTTGTTATTCAAGAACTGAAATTTATTATCGGCCCTGTATTGTCAATGCCATTATATTTTCTTGACCCTCGGATCTTTTTCAACGAATCATATTATTAAGTGGATTATGTGAAAAGTTGTCAGTATCGAATCGCCCGGCCTTGGAAGACAACGTGTTCAAGAGGCTGCAGTGAAGCCAACACTGTTAGCCTTCACACAAGCACCGCATTTTTATATCCATGTCCAAGAATACAAGAAATAGCGATTTCTCGATTATTGATCATTGGCATTTTAATAATTGGTATTCCGGTCTATTACTAAAGAGTCAGCCACCCTTACTCTATCATACCTGTTGTTGATACAAAAGGATAGATTCTAGCATCTTTATTCAAAAGCTTTTTTTTCGGAATCCCGCTCCCTAATGGCGTAACACATTATCAATCGGAGTTGGTTTAATTTTGACAGTTCAACAACATTCATTTGTTTATTTACGTTGTCGAGCAGACAAATTTTTCGAACATAATGAAGCAATGGATTAGCAATTTGTTTCAAATGAAACCAACTCCGAACGATAATGTGTTACACAATTAGAGTGCTGAATCGGCAATTCCATGAATGAACATGGAATTGCCGATTTCAGATGTGGAAGGAAGATAAAATTTTGTGTACTAACGACATTTTTGCTTCCTTTGTTTACAAAAGACTTGTAAACAAAGGAAGTACTGTACTTATGTACTTACCTCCCTAATTTTTTTTTCGGTTTATTTTTTGCACTAAGAAAATACTCAGTCTTTCTATTTATAAAGTTGTTTCCAGCTAGGAAACTACGTCCAAAATAAAATCCGCCATTTAAGCCTTCTTTACGAACACAAAATTACAGATCCGCCAGTTTTAAAGATCCATAAAACCGCATCTATCAAATGTTTACAGCTGCAACTCGCTGTCCCCTCATACATTACACTGACGTAGCTCCTAGTTTTATTGGTGCACCTCGTTTGAAATATGGTAAGAAATGGCCGGGAAACGTGACCGGAGTTCGCATTTCCAGCATAATGGCGTTGGAACCAACTCCCTTTGCACACTCTACTATTCTTTAATCTTATTTGCACCGCCATTTTCACACTGTATGTGGATTTAAGGGGCATAGTTTTTGGGTCATAGATTTTATCTTAAATTGTAATGTGTGGGATGATATTGGCGCTGTTCAACTAGCGGCCTAAATGATATTCAATTATAGGTTATGTAGGAACTGTGGCAACCACGCGCGAGCCGAATTAGTCACAGTAACAAAGCCGGAGCACTTCGACCAAATAGGTTGGGTTAGAACTGTGACCAACCGCGCGCGATCCGAGCGAGCGCTACTTCCAAAGGCAGAGTGTTAACTAAACGACTAATTTAGGCGAGTAGAGCTGCTAATTAGCGCCACCATTGAGAAAAAAATAATAAGTCTGGAGATATGGAACAGTTTGAAATTTCCTAATATGCTCACTTTTTTTGTCAGATGAGGTAGAATTTTTTGTATCAAATATATCAACACTAAGCCTCCTAGGTTCGAAGCAATGCATTAGCAGTTAACGCCAAAAAGCTTTTGCCGTTAACTGCTAAGGCATTGAGAAAAAAATGAGACTTTTTTCTAAATGGTGGCGCTAGCAGCTCTACTCGCCTATTAAGCTAGTTGGCTGCGACATTTACCATAACTTTCGTGAAAGACACCTTTATAATTGGTTATGGTATTACTCACTACAACGCACAATGAGCTCATGAATAAGGACTGACTGTCTAGGCAAATACCGTACCATGTAAATAAAAAAAAACCGGTCAAGAGCGAGTCGGACTCGCGCACCGAGGGTTCCGTTCCGATTTCTGAAAAAGTGTGCTATTTAGAGACATCGTTTTATTTTTCCTGTAATCTTTAGATAAACTTCTATCACATAGAATAATTTCAGATTTTTCTCTTTGCAAACTTCGGAGATAAGGGGGGGGAACGGTATTTTTTTTACATTTTTCATCAGAAGTCGAAAACTATGCGGCCTAAAAAAAAGAAAAAAATAAACTTGAGAGGTGTCAAGGGACACCCGGATGGAACGAAGTTCCTTTCGATTAATTAGTGAAGGAATTGTAATAAAATTTTATTTTTATACTCATCATCATCATCATCATCATCATCATCATCATCATCATTATCATCATCATCATCATCATCATCATCATCATCATCATCATCATTATCATCATCATCATCATCATCATCATCATCATTATCATTATCATCATCATCATCATCATCATCATCATCATCATCGCGACACCACACTGTTCAATGCGAAATAGAAATGAAAGTATCTGGCTTGCTTTCTATAAGAGAGAGAGAGAGAGACAGACAGAGAAACATGCGCACGCCGCACGGCTTACAATACATACAAAAAAAAAAGCAAAAAGCAAAAAGCAAAAAGCAAAAAGTGTCGTGACAACTTTTCGTTCCCATTTTTTCCGTCTAGCCCCCTGTCACAACGCGCGATAAGGAACTTCGTTCCAAAAAAATGTTTGAGAATGTGCAAACAGCGCTCTTTCATATGATACCCCACATGACCTAGTAGCCCCACTTTGATTTTTTAAGACAGGGCGTCTTAAAAAATCAAAGTGGGGCTAATCAGTCCCTTTGGCAAAAAGAATATAAATATTTTAATTTCTTTCTTATTTGCAAAATAGTTGGGTAAACGTCATCTAAAACTATTCTAAATTTCAAGTTGATAGCATTAGTAGTTCTTGAGATATCCAGCTGTGACAGACAGACAGACTGAGTCACACCATAAGGGTTCCTTTTTTACCATTTTGGTACGGAACCCTAAAACTCGCAAGTTATATCATACAAATCAATCAACACGTAATAATAAACATTATTGTACCTTTTATAGAGTGACAAATACTAGTTTTTGCGGTTAAAAAATATCACATATTTTCATATTTAAGTGACAATTTACACTATCATGGTAATTGGCACTTCCGTGCACGACACGTTTTTGTTCTTTGTTTATTTTGTAAAACTAAAGAATTATGTCAGTACTATCATGGTTTATTAGCACTATTGACTTGTCACTATAAATGTGTGTCAATAGAGCACAAATTGTCAATAGTGTAGGTAGAATGAGAGCACTCTGAGTCATTCTCTTTGATAAATATTTTATTAAAGTGATATCGACACTTGTGCGAATATAAAAGACTAGCACTTCCTGCGCGGCTTCGCCCGCGTGGATGTCGGGAAATATCCCACGGGAACGAAAATTCTTCCTTATTCCTTGTCTACAATTATACAAGCGTTTCTGTGCAAATTTTTTAGTTATCTAGGTTCAAGGGTTTGGGCTGGGCTTTGATGAGTCAGTCAGCCAGGACTTCTCTTTTTATTTATTGTATAGATAGATCATTAAACATTATGAGAAAAACAGATGGGCGAGCCAATATTCCCATATCGCGATATTTTTAGTTTCTGCGAAGACCACAGTTTTAACAGGTATTCTAAAACAAAGCGCCTCTTCATCCACGCCTATTTTGCATACGTTCATAACAAATGAGACAAAAACGAGCTCCGAGACGCCTCCACCAATTTAGAACAGCCCCATCAGTCATGCACAAACCTTCCTAGAGCCCGTAACCGTCTAACCCGTAAAAAATCACAAACGACCCACAAAAAGCCAAGAGAGCCAACAGTCACGAAGTGTGAATTTCGAATGCGCAAGAAAAGGTTAAGTTCCGTGGGAAAGAAAAAAAACTATTTCCGGTCGGTCGGGTCACGGAAACAAGATATCCGGGGATGGGAGGCCCAGGAAATAGTCGATCGCGGCCTAATGAGGAGAGGAGGATGAATAGAGGTCCTTCAGAAAGCCTCTTATGGAACTTTTACGAAAGAATCCGCTGTAGCTTTGATTTAGTTCCCGCTGTCAGTAATTATTTTGGTTAGAAGTTACGTAGTCAAGGCAGAGGTTTTCTCTATAGAACTACGTTTGAAAAAATACAGACTGTTGAATCAAGAGCCTGTATAAGTCCGTATGTAGTAGCGATCTGCGTGCTTCTCCGTCCTTATGTTGTCTTACGTTATGAGACAACTTATTACTTTGATGATAAATCAAAAATCCATGGCAAAGTTGACTGAGAGATACCACACGGCTGCGTTGCGTCGTCGCATTTAAATGACGCTTGCTCGGTTCTAAAAGACATGAGGATTTAATGTCTTTTAGAACCTAGCAAGCGTCATTGAAATGCGACGACGCAACGGAGCAGTGTGGCATCACTCTTAGAGATATGAGAGTCAGTCACATGTTAAGCCTTATATGATTGTATCCGCGCAACTATAAACCTAACTTCTAGTAGCCCTCAACCCGATAACCCAATTGTTTCGTGCTATGGAAACGGTATCTATTGGGAATCCCAATCACGATCAAAGTTATGAAAGTAACTTATAGGTATGCCTTACCAAACTTAGGTCTAACAACTAAGTATAGGTACTGAACAAACGTGATCTTGAAAGTTTCGTTATTGTGAATATTTAATTTTCCCTTTCAGGAGGCCTGGAGGCCTGGGCTGCATGATTGATACGTCGCTCGCTCGGTGACCTCGGTGATATATTTATTGAATGTGTCTGAAAGTCAACGCGACGTTGCCAGTGTTAACTGCGGCAGAGTGAGGGTTAATTTTAGGGTTGCCTAAAAGATGTTAATGTAAGGCAGTTTAAATAAGGTATAGAGAGGGGCATGGTCTGTTTGTAGACTTTTCACGGAGTACTTACCTTATTGAGAAAATTCAGTTGCTTGATGAGAAACGTTTCTTCAGAGCGAGAAGTAAGACCATCGTGAGGAGTTACAATTCCAATCATTATAATAAAGTAGAGGAGCTCGTGGCTAAATAATAACAGCCGCACGGGTCAATCCATCAGGTTAAGCTACGCTTGCCGGGGTTGGTCCGTGGATGGGTGACCATCTTTACACACCGAGACTCCTCCGTGCCTCGGAAAGCACGTTAAGCCGTTGGTCCCGGCTGTCATTCGTGGATCTTTGACAATCGTTACTGGTCGTCAGAATCCCGAAAGTCTGACTAACCAGTCTTACCAAGGGGTATCGTATTACCCAGTTACTGGGTTGTGGAGGTCAGATAGGCAGTCGCTCCATGTAAAATACTGGTAATCAGCTGCATCCGGTTAGACTGGAAGCCGACCCCAACATAATTAGGAAAAGTCTAGGCAGATTGATTGATAATCAAAATCATTAATACAGCATTTTAAGTGCAACAGATGATTCCTACATTAACCTGAAATCTGCAAAATAATCCGAGTAGATCACAATTTAATTTGTAAATAAATCTAATTCCTAATTCGATTTACTTAATCATTCAAATGAACAGGAAATACCTACCGTAAATAACCATTAAATTCCAAAACGCAATTCTTACAAACAAGTGTCTCAACCACAAAATGTACACGCAATGGTCAAAACGACCAAACCGCTAACTTATTCTTATTGGCACTTCCATTTGTGCCCGGACAAACCACACGGCACTATTATGCCCACTTTTAACAGCATTACAGCGTTATGGCGGTTTAAAAGCCCCGGTGGTACCATAATGGTGGTACTTATCGCTGTGATATCAATGTGGGCACGGTATTCGAATCAGGATCTAATGATCATTCTCTTCTACAGTTAGGGAAATTTGATTATTCTTATGACGAAGTTTTATGCATAAATGTAAAGTATCTCCGGCTTTTCTAAGCGGATTTTAATGATTCTTTTTTTTCGTTCGTCTTGGGCATATGTAATTGTACGTTCAACTAAAAATACAAAAATAAATTTACTTTAAAAAAAGTAAAAACCGACTTCAAAAACCCAAAACGAATAAAATAACTTTCATAAAAAACTTAACAGCTTCTTAAGTTAGTGTCTTCAACTGTTCAATGCACCTTACCTTAGCTTGGCACCGATTTCAGAAGCTGTTAACTTTTTTACGAAAGTTATTTTATTCGTTTTGGATTGGAAGTCGGTTTTACTTTTTTTAAAGTAATGTTCTTTTATAATATATAAACCTTTACAGCCTTATTACAAAACGAGGTTTTTCTTCTGTCACCATCCAGCCAGTTTTTGTAATAAGAACCTAGCAGTAATAAAAATACAGTTCTTTATACCAAACTGACAATTTAGTCCGGTACTAAGTTGTCAGTTTTGCAAAACTGACATCTTAATGTGTCGGAATAAAGTTCGAAATTGAATTCTTGGTTTGAAGGTGAACCTTGTTTTGTAATAAGACGGTTAAGGTGTGCGTATTACTATGAAATGTCATAATATTAAGTATTGTTGTTTACGTTTTTTTGAAACACAAAATCAGTATGAAACAACACCATTACTCAACAACACACAACTTTAGATTATTATATATCTAGCACTAACGCTTCTACTATATAAATTACACTAAAGCTTAAATAATATCGTCTTAAGGCGGACAACCCTGCATTGTTGTAAGAGATGACGTGGCGGATAGCCGTCCGATGATGGATAGGCCCGCGAAACGTATCTCGGGGTAATTTGTGCCACCCGACGTCTCGACGTCGACGCCTTCCGGTCCGTCGCGTTCGACGGGTTGAGGAATGCGGGAATTTATTTAATTTAATTCGCAAGGGCCTTGAACAGTGAAAGGGTTACGAATGAGGATGCATTTCGAAGGTTTTGGGTATTTTAATCCGTTACGATTTTAAGTTTCAAAACCTTTGTTTAAGCTGAATTGAATGCTGAATACTCGAAACATCTCCATATTTGAGGATGGACTTTGAACATCCTTCCTAACCATTCCTAACCATCGCTACAACGAACGGTCCTGAACTGCCCACATCCAACAGATTCCCGATACATCACACAGTTTGCCCCACATAAAATTCATCCCTACATAAGCAATACATAATTAATATAACAGCTCAACTCAGCCGAACAACACGTGGGGTTAGCGTATCCATAATATAACCCGTTCAATGCTGAGCTCCAGTGGCCTAGTTGGCGCGCGAGGTGGCCCCTCGAGGAGTGACGTCACCGCCCCCGTGCACTTGCACTAATGGCCCAGCCGGGGCCCGGGGCCCCGCTACATATGTCGGGCTCTGAAGTGTGTTACAACTAAAGCATTTTTAGATGAGAATTGGTCGAGTGGTTTCTGGAGGTTTTTGGAATTTGTAAGCTTGTGTGGGATTCTGTTTTAGAAAGTTTATTTCTAGTTGCGGTATGTCTTTAGTGTTCGATGTTCTTACAGTTGAGGCTTCAAATCATGTCTCTTCTATGATTCATTCTCTTTATCAATTTCAGTTACAGCCCTGTGATCTCATCTCGAAAGTCTCCCTGTAGCTATACAGTATTATTGGTAAAACACCAGCAACCTCTTAAGGGGTCATTGTACTCATCATTATGAACAACTTTTATAATGGGACCAAACCTGAAATCGCGAAAAAAAATCAGCTGCTCCCTACATTTTGACGAGTTTAGTTAGATGTACTGAACAGCTGATTTTTTTTTCGCGATTTCAGGTTTGGCCCCATAGTAAAAGTTGTTCATAATGATGAGTACAATGACACCTTAAGAGGTTGCTGGTGTTTTACCAATAACCCTGTATAAGCATTGAATATATGTAATGTATTTTCAATATGCATAGAAGTTATGTAGAAACCGCAACGGGCCCGCGTGATAGATTACACAGCCCACTCCCTCTCGAAGAGAAGAGGCCTGGGTCCCAGTAGTGGGAACATTATAGGCGATTATGAAGTTTACATTTAAATCGAAGCAATACTAGGTCAGCTTATTTTCTGTGTCCATATATAACAAACAGCGGTTCCTACCCAATGTTATAAATGTCTAATAAATTCAGCAATTTGTTAGGTTTATCTCCAGAATGTGGCCCGAAGTATTTACTTTCCTCTTCCTTATATTCTCGCTTTCTGATCTATTTGTTTGTTGTTCCAAGCAATCTGCTTTACCACACAAAAGTGGAATTATGTTCAATGGAGCTTTCAGAAATAAAGTTACAAGAACTTTCATCAGTATTTTCTTTTATTAACCCCCGACGGAAACAGGGTTGTTATAAGTTTAACTTGTGTATAAGGCATCGTAACTCCCAAACGACTGAACCGATTTAGATTTGTTTTGTTTTGTTTGAAAGGTGACTTAATCGAGAGTGTTCTTAGCTATGATTCAAGAAAATCTATTCAGCCGTTTGAAGATTATCAGCTCTTTTCTAATAGATAAATGGATGTGAGCATCTTACAAAGGTCTGATCGAGTCGAAAGGTATTCTGTTACTTCAATGTTATTAGAATAACATAGTGACCTTGAACTGATGCTGCAGCATCACCTGGAATTTGTAAGATTCCCAACTTCCTCACCAACTTAAAGCAGCGGTATAGTGATTGGGAAATATAGTCTCAATGAATAAGTTATAGATAGGTGGCCATCAGGGTCTGATGATGGTGTAGCAAAAAAAAATGTCGGGAGTTTTTAAAAACTTTTAACTTGTTTGTATCTTTCATAAGGAATAATGTTTCACTTATTGTGTCCCTAGTTTTACATTTTCTGTCTCTTCATACATACACAACCTCTTTTGTTTGTAGTTGATTAATCAAAGATGCTGCGTCAAACACTGCTTAACATGCTGCACATGGGCAATACAAAGAAGAAAGTGAAAGCATGATGATGGGGATGGATCCTGTAATACTGCCGGACATTTTTTTTTTGCTTGTGCTGCTCCGTAGGTACTTAATCAGCCTATAATGTTCACACTGCTGGGACACAGGCCTCCTCTCGGTGAGAGGTCGTAAACCACCACGCGGGCCCAGTGCGAGTTGGTAGATGTCTTCGAAATTTTGGTTCTAGGGCATGCCGGTTTCCTCACGATGTTTTACTTCACCATTTTGAGAGCCACAATCCACACGCCCAGCCGTGGTGCTGGTGGATTATGTCCCGCTACCTCACAGAAAGGATCTGTGTCCTAGTAGTATCAGCAGGCTGATTATGCACGCGAGTTTGCGAATCCTGCAAGATTTACGAATTGCGACAGCGCGATTATTTCGCTACAACCGATCAGTCATCAAACGTCGTAATAATTGTGCTAGTATGGGATTGCTTGGCTGATAATTGTGTTATTTTCCTCTAGGAGAACATCACATTTGTCTGCGTCTTTGTATTAGAGCTCTAGCTCATATTTTTGACTTGATGAACTTGATCATACATACCTACATGACTGCTTTTGAAACAAATTTCACACATTCTAACAAAGTTAAACGTCCGTTTTTGCTACTGTTTGTATTAAGACTCAAAACTTCTGGATGCATAATTTTATTTATTAATTGTACTTTCGTTTGCCTAACAATAACTCCGGAAACCAAGCAAGCAGAAAGCAGATACTTATGAATGCTTTGTTAACAGAGAATGTAAACATTAAAAGATGTCGATGACAAATTATCGGCACGTTTTAAATATGGGATTATCTCAATTCAGAGAAACTACGCCATTTCAGATCTTGCAAAGAATTCATACCTCATTGCAACAATACTTTAATTTCACGCACCCAATAATTTCACAGTCGACGGAACTCTTAGAAAGTAGGTAAGTAACTAGAAGGACGCAAGATTAGCTTCGGCCCTCCTCGGTCAATTTCGGGGACCTTCGACTATCTAATTAAGGCCTCGCCAACCATGGTTTCTTTTGCGTAAAAATCGCATTGTCTGTAACGACCTCATTCCATGGACACTTGTAATTGCGAACGGTAGTTTTAATTACTTTTTCGTACGCTTATTACCTAACGAATGCTATGTTCTGGCGCGAATTGGGGTTTAGTGTTTTAAAGCGGAAGATAAAAAAGGTTATTTTTGGTGCTCATAATTTTCAAGCGTGAAAAAATGATATAATATTGTCTACAAAACGGGATAACATTTACAAGACTGTCCAAAGATTGAAAGTCACCAGGGGGCCTAAAACGGCCACATTAAGCAACTCCTCTATAAGCGATTAATTTCCTAAATTCCCAGCAATTTATTATGATTGAGCTATTTGACGCATTTGAAATTAAACTTCAATAAAGCAATTCATAAATTGTGGACCATTTTACGAATCTCCGTACAAAACTATCAAACAGATGTATGAATTGTACGCAGATAATTATAAATTGTCAGTTTGTGACCGTTTTACGATTTCAAATATGATTCATAATACCCTATTATCCTACTATGATTCTGCCAAAGTGGCCGTTTTAGCACCCCAGAGTTTCTACATTAGGAACTAAACTTTTAGTCTTGCCTTAGGAGGCACATAAGGCAAGAGTAACAGTCAGGAGTGTCTGACTGTCACTCTTACAAGCTTTTGCAAGCATTCCATCACCTCAGACTTTGCCTTGTCAAAATTCCACTTTACTCAAAATCAGTAGTGTTCGGTTAGACTGAAACTCGACATAACTTAGAAGGCAGTTTATCTACGTGAAAAAGGACACAGAAGGAAGTCAGCTGCCAAAAAGTGTGGAGCCAAGTCAATATTTTATATGGTAGGTACAATGTGCAAACAAAGCCACAATACTAAGTTACTTGTACTGGCACAGTTTTTGTGTGTGAACTGTGAAGCTAGCTTCCTCCTCTCATTTATTTTGTGGTACAAATTCCATTGTTTTTTGTACAACTTGAATTGTGAGCGTTTATCTCAGTTTGTCCTCGATTTTTTCTTACATTACGTTTATTTAGATATAAATAGTGGTAGGTACGTACATTACAATGGTGCTATAGGTGTTCCAGTTTGTTCTAACCATAGACAGTTTCAGCCACACCACACTTCGATTCATGAATATTAAGAGGATACATCGAAGCGTGGTTTAGCTCGGTGTGGAAGTGAAATGGCGTTATGGCTGTCTAGTTTGACGTGCGAGATAGAAGACTATCACGCGCACCGTACTTTAAGTTCTTGACATATTTAAATACCTTCGATTTAAAGCAAATTTTACTGCACTATAAAGAACTGTTTACGTATAATCGTATAAAACAGAAAATAAACGATAGACGGTGCTACTTTGGAATTTTTTTCTACCGAAAAAATTTCAGGAAATCATGTTTCTGTTTTAGTACAGCATTAGACAATCTAGTCAAATAACACATATGAAAAATCCCAATGATGACCTACGATGATGTATGATGATACGTAATTGGAAAATCCAAATGATTTAACCATATATATTTGGTTTTATAGCCATAATAGTAGCCATAATTGCCCCACTCCCCAATTACAGGAATTTTAAAAACACAAAATTTATCGATGTATCCCCTTAATTTACGACATTATATAACCACCACCTATATCATGTCTTTGTAACGGTTTATTGATAAACCCATGTTCATTGAAGTCCGTTAATTGGCGTTCTTTTATGTATTTAAAAAATCAGAGCAACTTACCAGACAGACTGAAAGTTAAACATTTTCCAATTATGTCGTCGCTATTCGACGTAATGGATGTGAGAATCAAAGTTTTCAATTTATATCATCAAAACCAAGTTAACCAACTGAAGAACCAACTTTTTAACATAAAAGTAATTATGCTCTTGCCAAAAATACGAAAATGTAAGATCAACTTTCGTTTCAACATCTAGACTTTTAATTGCAGCCGTTGCCGCTGCCCATCAAGTGAAATTAACAGTGAATACAAAATAGCTTGACACAAAGAGCTCAGAAGATGGATGTCTAGACAGCTAATTAAACCAATGTTATTAATAGCTCAAACAGCACGCTATATTTAGCGTAATCTGTTGTTTATTATAATTTCGATGCATTTACGCGCTTTGATGTGGATTAACACTTCATTACTTTGTATGTTGCATGAGTGCATGCTTACTTGGTTTGTTAATGGTCCAGAAAATATTTGTTTCAAATATGCAAACGATTGCGTTTTTTCTTGAGACTAATGGCTTTCTTACTGTAATGAACTGTAACTGTTACAAATATTAATTACATGATTAAATTGACTGTCTCGGTTTAACATTATTTATTCATAACGTCCAGCAATGATCCATAAATCCATACTAATATTATAAATTCGAAAGTAACTCTGTCTGTCTGTCTGTCTGTCTGTCTGTCTGTCTGTCTGTCTGTCTGTCTGTCTGTTACCTTTTCACGCCTAAACCACTGAACGGATTTCGATAAAATTTGGCAAGTCTATAGATGGTATCCTGGGGACGGACATAGGCTACTTTTTTTTTCAAAAATAATCTTACAGGGGGTGATATAGGGGATGAAAGTTTGTATGGGAAACTCAGTATTTCTTAAGTTAGGGATGTGAAAATTAAAACGTATGCTTTTGATAGGAAATTAAGAAATATGCGGTTCAGCGTTTTTGAAAAATCATCCACTAAGGGGGTAAAATATAGTAAAATAGGGGTTGATTTTAAAATTTACAAAACTGCACGGATTTCGACAAAATTTGTCAAGGCTGTATATAGCATTCTGGGGAAGGACATAGCATACTATTTTTTTCAAAAATATTACTACAGGGGGTGATATAGGGGATGAAAGTTTGTATGGGAAACTCAGTATTTCTTCAGTTAGGGATGTGAAAATTAAAATGTATGCTTTTGGTAGGAAATAAAGAAATATGCGGTTCAGCGTTTTTGAAAATCATCCCCTAAGGTGTTAAAATAGGGGTTGATTTTAAAATTTACAAAACTGCACGGATTTCGATAAAATTTGGCAAGGCTTTATATAGCATCTTGGGGAAGGACAAAGGCTACTTTTTGTCTTAAAAAATAATCCTACAGGGGGTGATATAGGGGATGAAAGTTTGTATGGGAAAATCAGTATGTCTTAAGTTAGGCATGCGAAAATTAAAATGTATGCTTTTGATAGGAAATAAAGAAATATGCGGTTCAGCGTTTTTGAAAAATCATCCACTAAGGGGGTAAAATAGGGGTTGATTTTAAAATTTACAAAACTGCACGGATTTCGACAAAATTTGGCAAGGCTTTATATAGCATCATGGGAAAGGAAATAGGATACTTTCAAAAACAATACTACAGGGGGTGATATAGGGGATGAAAGTTTGTATGGATGTACCTATTTCTAAAGTTGGGGATAACAAATTCATGCTATTGGTAGGAAATTAAGAAATATGCGGTTCAACGTTTTTGAAATATTATCCCCTAAGGGGGTAAAATAGGGGTTGATTTTAAAATTTACAAAACTGCACGGACGTCGATAAAATTTGGCAAGGCTTTATATAGCATCCTGGGGAAGGACATGAACTACTTTTTGTCTTAAAAATAATCCTACAGGGGGTGATATAGGGGATGAAAGTTCGTATGGAAACTCAGTATTTCTTAAGTTAGGGATGTGAAAATTAAAATGTATGCTTTTGATAGGAAACAAAGAAATATGCGGTTCAGCGTTTTTGAAAAATCATCCCCTAAGGGGGTAACATAGGGGTTGATTTTAAAATTTACAAAACTGCACGGATTTCGACAAAATTTGGCAAGGCTTTATATAGCATCTTGGGAAAGGACACAGGAAACTTTCAAAAACAATACTACAAGGGGTGATATAAGGGATGAAAGATGGGAAACCCAGCATTTCTTAAGTTAGGGATATGAAAATTCAAATTTATGCTTTTGGTAGGAAATAAAGAAATATGTGGTACAGCGTTTTTGAGGGGGTACAATAGGGGTTGACAAATGTTTGTGTAACTACGTCTTTTTAAGAGATTTAAGGGATTGGAAATGTAGTCATAGTTCGAATCTTGAGGTAACATTTAGTCTTTATTTCATTCGAAGTTTTTATGAGGAAATTATTTGAACGAGTGGACACTCGGACAAAAGTTATTTGTTATTAGAGCGTGACTGGCATAATAAATTTTAAGTAATTAACAAAGTCCCCCCGCCGCGTAAGTGTGTCTGTTTGAATGCGATAATGTCAAAAAGTACCGAACGGATTTTCATACGGTTTTCTCCAATGAACGGAGTGATTCAGTGTAATTCATTATAGTTTTGTGTAAATTGGCTGAAATATGACGACGGCTGTTGAAGATGTCGGAAAAAATCATGCCGACTGGTAGCTTTATGCCTACTATACACGGTAACGATATATCGTAGCGATTTGAGTTTGTACAGTTATATCGGACAGCCACATGTACGTTCCCATGGGATATCTTCCGACATCCACGCGGGCGAAGCCGCGGGCAAAAGCTAGTCTTCTATATCTATAAAAATCAATGCCACTTTTCGTTGTAATTTTATAACTCAAGAACGGCTGGGCCGATTTAGCTGATTTTGGTTTTGAAATGTTTGACGTAGTCCAGGGAAGGTTTAAACTATGAGGAAAATTGGAAAAGTTCCCGGGAAAATTGGAAAATTCTGGAAAACTGAAAGTGGATTTTATATGGGAATATTGAAATTGGGACAGGACAACGTCTGTCAGGTCAGCTAGTTAACAATGAAAATTGACGACAGACAACGCAAACATTGGCACTACTCACCTTTTAGTTTAACAAAGTCAACAAATGGCTGTCATGATCAGAGTTATCAATCATTGCTGTTCTTAATTAATCAATTATTTACTAACAGAATTACCACACAGCCTGATAAAACAGTACATAATCAACGCGGAACCGCCACAGTCTACGATTAGCACAATGTAGTTAAACATAGCAATAGAACGCGCATTATACAGGGTGTCCCGTAAATAATGGATAATCTCTTAAGGGGTCATTGTACTCATCATTATGAACAACTTTTACTATGGGACCAAACCTGAAATCGCGAAAAAAAATCAGCTGACCAGTACATTTATCTACATCAAACTCGTCAAAATGTAGGGAGCAGCTGATTTTTTTTTCGCGATTCCAGGTTTGGTCCCATAGTAAAAGTTGTTCATAATGATGAGTACGATGACCCCTTAAGAGATTATCCATTATTTACGGGACACCCTGTATTAGCATTGCTCGACTAATTAGAGATAGTTGATATAGCACATTAACAACGCAGGCTCCAAGGATTTGCGCCAGCCGTTGATTTTAAATGGAAGCATACCCTGGTTGGTGATGGTTTTACCTGTAACAAGAATAATGTTGGGTTAGAAATTAGAATAACAGGAACAATATTACCTACTGACAATTTAAGTCAATATAGGCAGATAAAAAAGTCAGGAGGACACCTCCTGACTTTTTTATCTGCCTATATTGACTGCCCATGGGACACCTGGTTGGAATGCGGTTCCTTTCGCTGTATCAATCAATCTGCCTAGGCTTTTTCCAACTATGTTGGAGTCGGCTTCCAGTCTAACCCGATGCAGCTGATGCATTAAAAAACTAAAAACAAGTTTCAAGTGGCAAAAATTTTCAGCCAATCTCAAAAGAGATTAGCCAGGTACGCAGGATATATTATAGTGCACAAGACAAGTGTTTGTACAAACACTGCACTTTCTGTTCCGTTACTATCATAGTCCGATGGGACGGCAATCCAACACGACCGGGGCTTTCCGAGGCACAGGGGCATCACATCACCAACTTCCAAACACCGGGTTACTACTGAGAAATTCGGAAATTCCTAATGAAAAAACCCAATAACACTGCCCGATCTGGGAGTCAAACCCCACGCTCAACAGTCGCAAGCGCGACTACGAGACCAAAGGGGCAGTTAAATATAATAAGCACATAGTCCACTGCTGGATATGTATAGGTCACTCCGATGTTACGCTAGGATATCCATTATCCAGTTATAAAACTTTTGATACGGCGGCGGCTGCTATAGCTTCCGACTGACGATCAAATATCGTGAGTTCGGAGCCACGTTTGTCCATTGTGGTGAACCCTCCCGTACCACAAACATATATCTCAGTGGCGGGGGTTGTCAGTAATATTAATAACTTGCAACACATGATTAATGATTATTGTTGCCCTGCCTCCAAACTTTGTCCTATTTTCAACATCTTCTAGAACTCATTGGATTGTTTATATGGTAACTATAATAGCGACCCGCCCGCGCCCCTGATTCTTTAGGTATTATTTGTAAGTTTAATATTAATGTTTTATACATATAAATCTTCCGGAATAAATACCATAAATGATGGTGAAAATCGCATCAAAATGTGTTGCATAGTTACCGTACCGTTGTTAGTCTACCGTAATATAGTTGTATGAAAACTGCTACCAATTTCGACGTAGTTGGTCTCAGTTGTAACCTAATGTAACCTATTTGGTCGGAGTGCTCTAATACCTATATTACTACCATAGTTATATTCCTAGTAAGATTAAGTTTATGAGCCGCTTTGAATAACTATGTATATTACAGTAGATAGCTATATCCCTAGGGATATAACTATATCACAGCTACAACCATCTTACTGCGACATACAGACAGATAGTGCATTACTTAGTGCAGTGCGGTAAGATGCGTCGCATCGCGCAGTGCAACACCAGTGTAGGTGGAATTCCACTAGTTTGAATATCCGGCGACAATAAAAACTATGACTATTACTTACAAAACCATAACTTGTAGAGAGCTATAAGTTTTTAAACTGTCATGGTCACTAACATTATTATTAACACAAACGGGATATTTACCATGTTTACTATTATGTTCGAGTTCCCGATATTTCGGCACTGTTGCAAGCACCATCATGTTTATCCGTGATCATGGTGCTTGCAACAGTGCCGAAATATCGGGAACTCGAACACAATAGTAAACATGGTAAATATCCCGTTTGTGTTAATATATTGTAGAGAGCTGTTGCTGTTGATGAAACCGACCATAAAACAGCTCATTCAATTTCTTTCAAAAAGAGATATACAAAAGCATGAATTTTCTACCAATATAATAAAGCTGTTCATTTTGATGAGTCTGTTCACCCCCTTTCACGTGATGGTCCACTATTCCAACGTGTTTATGACTTTTCTAGAGGTCTAGAGTCCAATAAACTAAAGATTCACAGATATCAATAAAGTTTTATCTAGAAGTTATAGCTGTACCTACAAGTCTATTGCATGATGAATGAGGGTGTGGTAACATAATTTAGAGGCATCGAATAACCTAGATTTGATACCCAGACGGGGAAAATTGATGAGGGAATCGATAGTGGCGCTGTCTTTTATTTAATCGTATTTTTGTTACGATCTCGTCTAGCTCTGTATCTGCTTTCAATGTGCTTACAAAAAAAAAAAAAATAATCTTATCCTTACGATCAATTTTCGATTTAACAAAATGTTTTCTGCACTAAACTCAACTATCGTTTACTTAAAAAACAGTAATGTCCTCAATCTCTAGGGCCCTAGCCTAAAGCGAAGTTTTTTAGAAACACATACTATTCCAAACGGATATTTTGAAATAAGAAATTCTAAATTCAATTCTCGCGCTCAATATTTGTTATGTCGTCGTAGAGCGCTCGGCAAGCGATTGCTGGCCGATATGAAACGGAGACGTGAACGAAATACCGTTAAGGACGCCCGTCCATCGATTTACATGGCGAGAGGAAATTCGATTTTACTGGAAGGACATATTCATATTATGTTATGCAGTGTCACGCTCTTCCCTCGAGAGGTGAACAAAAACTGAAACTAGAATCACTGAAGTAAATATCTACTGTAATAAGATCGTTTTTCTTGAAAAGCGTTGCAACAATTTTTACACTATTCTTTGAAAATAAGGAAGTTCATGTTTAGGTGCGATTTCCATATGAATTTGTTCTTTATTCTAGTTATGTGAACGCCAGTTCGTTGCATTACATCAGAGGACTTCTCCTATGATCTAATGCGGCGAACTGATGGCGTTGACCGTTTGTTCACGCTATGTTCTCTACCATTATTTTCGTACATTGCAACGTTCAAGTTTCCGACAACATCACGTAATAGTGGGCAACAAACCTTACTTTCATACGACAGCAGTAATCGGGTGAACGAACGAACAGACCGATTTTATTACAAGATCTAGAATTAGATTCAGACAATTTGAAACTCTGATAAGTTTGTAAGAATATGTGTTTGTATTTCAAACAAGTTAAGTTTGTCTTTGTGTAGAGAAGCGTTTTGAATGTTAAAATATAGAACCTTATGTCGTAGCTTTGAGTAAATAAGATTATATCAAGTTTATATTACAAGGGTACGTTTTATTGGTCTCGATGTCTAGACAATGATAGGCAGTTCTCACCCTGAAACTTTGACTATTTTCAGTCACAATTCCCACAAAATTACAGAAGGATAATAATTCTTAACACGAACAACAGTATTCCATGCTTTACACAACTCCTAACAACTACAAATTACAATTTATATAAAAACGCTGCGAATTCCAACTGCAGAATTTAATTTCATTCATTGAAATTCCGTCCAGCTACCGTTCAAAGTATACAAACGTACAAAGTTTTATTTATGCGTGTTATTGTGCAGCGCGTTCCCACAGCGTGACGGCAGCGTGACGGCGGCGTTGCGGCTGCGTGACTGTGGCGTCGCATACTAAACCCACCGCAGATAAATGGCGCGGGGTAAGCGCCATCGTGCATGCATGGCCTTTGTTTTGCCTTTTTACTTCATAACTTGTCCACAAAGGATGGCGGGAATTTGTGCGCTGTGGAGCGAGCAATGTTGTTGTTAGATTGCGCGTGGATATTGATGGGTTAGGTGGTGTCACTGATTTCTCTTTTGTGAGCGACGTTTGACGAGCCCAAAAGAATCCGAAAGCAGATTTTTCCTACTATGAACTGAACTCAACTACGGTAGGCGTTCCTTAAGGGCTTAGCTTCTTAGATTATGAGACTATTGTGTGTTATAAAGAGAGGTCTTAATAATGCCGCTTCAGTGTATGTTTAGCAAGATATACACAGAAGGGCCCTTTATTCATGAGAGACTGTTGTGGCGCCGTGTGGGAGCGGCATGTCCAGCAGTAGACTGCTAGATTGATAGAGAAGGGATGTAATGAAATAAAAGATCCTCGGTAAATGGCGATATCTGATGAACAATCATCTAGTTCACCCTCGGAAGACCGCTCTGCAACCACTCTTACTGACTGGTTAGTTTTTCTTATCATCACATAAGACACGATCAAAGAAGCCTGGTCGGTAAGGTTTAAAACAATTGGCGGACAAATCGGGAGCTTGGCTCGGATTGGCTTGGATTCAATCGTGCGTCGTGCACTATTCTATTAGACTGCAAGCTATCGGCTTCGGGTAACGGTGGTTGGACTAGAATCCCGTTAGGATAATATGGTGCAAGAGAGGAACTTGCAGCGGGATTAAGAGAAGTTTCTTTAGAATTGAAGGAGGCTTCTGATTGTCCCACTGAAGACCCCTAGGTCTTCAATCAAGGCTATTCTCGAACAAAGAAGGATGGAATTCTAGACAAAACAAAATGCTCTTTCAATTTAAAAACACAACGAGCATATTTTCCTTTCACATATAGCTACGTAGGTGTCAAATCATATGAGGCTTTTAAGCTGAATTAGTTAGTGGTTTTCAGGTTTCCAATATCAATATCACGGTTTCGTTAGTTCGCTCTACAGAACTAGAATTTGAAACATAGATATGTCACAGTAAGATGATTGTAGCCGTGATATGGTTATACCCCTACAGATATAGCAATCTACCGTAATATAGTTATATGAAAACTGTCGGAGTGCTACCCCTAATTTTGCTACTGCGACCAATTTCCCAGTACCGTTTGCTTCGCTCGCGCGTAGTTGGTCACAGTTCTAACTTATAGTCTAACCTATTTGGTCGGAGTGTCCTAATACTTATATTCTTAGTAAGATACGAACCGCTTTTATATAACTATATTACGGTATATCACGGCTATTACAACCATTTTACTGCTACAGATATCTCATAATCTTGTGCTAGCTTCGGGAGCATTACTTAATGGTATTTTTTGGGGAATCTTCCATGTTTTCCCATCTCTACATTCTCTTTTCATCACGAAAGTAGCGAAAATGCTGAATCGCTAAATATTTTTTGCGAACCCCCAAAAAAATATTAACGTCCCTTATCTTATCACCTTGGCAAGATAGCTGATTTTATACGACAATCATTAAATTGACGACACTTCTCACGAGCGGTTTTTGTCGCATCACCTTTTTACTTGGGCACGGCAAGCGGTTTTAGATATAACCGTAACGGCTCGGATCCGAGTCAGCATTAACTTTAACGATTCGATCGTTGCCGACAAAGATAACTGGTCGGCAATGCCTTACGTCTTCGTATTTAGAACTTCGCGCTAAAGTAAAAGATTTTTTTATAATAGCATTCATAGCATAACTGTTAGTTATTACCGTTGTTGGGTGTTTCAAGTCGGTTACTATGTTTTGCTGATGACTTCTTCAATAGACCACACGCAGTTTTCTTTAGTTTGCCTTTCGTTTGTATTTTTATGGAGAAATATATGTTTAGACTTTGTAGCGATATCCGCCGATATACATATTCTTTGAGTAAACAGTTAATCACAAAAGAAAATCAAAATCTGCTGTTCATAGATTCTTTAAAATATATTTTCTTATCTGAGATACAAAGAAGACTCAAGTTTTAACTAATAATTTGTAAGTAATGGCTGGTTTACACAATGCGAGCTGCTGACTAGACAGTTAGCTTCTTTCTTATATCTATGGTAGACAGCTTGCTTGTGTACTGTCAGTAGTTCGGCTGGCCTTGGCTGTTTTCATTATGAGAGTAGCTGCCTAGTCTCATGCGAGTTGTGTAGTTGGAAATATTTTTAATTGGTTCAACAGGATCCTCTTGCGATTGACTGGCGATCTACTGCCGAAAGCGTCCGAACGATGCAAGTGAATGATCTGCAAGCTGCTGTCATACGAGTGATGGTCCCCCATCACTACAACACAACAAACAAAAAATGTTGAAGTTCGGCTGCGAGTTACCGTCCAACTCGCAAGTGCGAGTAACTCGTATGAGACGTCCACACAATGCGAGTTGGTGCACTGCAAATACTCGGTAGACCGACTCGCACGCTAGCTCGCTCTGTGTTAATTAGCTATGTTATCTATCATAATCAAAAGCGGTTCTGTATTTTTAATCCCACCCACAATGTAACATAAATGTATCCACAAAGCTTGATAAGATAATTAATAAACTTGCTGATACATAAACTAGCGTCTTCTATTACTTTTTTCAGAGTGGTCGTATCTATTTTACTCAGGGGACGCGTCGGGCACAGTTGATTAAAGAAATTAATTGTTTATCGTCGACGGAGACGTGCTGCGAATATATTTAAACTGAAATACTCCGGAAATTTACCCAGTAGTGTAAGGTTGGCAGGATCTCGTGGCTAAGTAATAACAGGTCAGGTTAAGCTACGCATGCCGGGGTTGGTCAGTGGATGGGTGGATCTTTACATACCGAGATTCCTCCGGGCCTCGGAAAGTCCCGGCTGTCATTCGTAGATCTTTGACAGTCATTAGGGGTCGTCAGAAGCCCGAAAGTTTGACAGCCAGTCTTACCAAGGGGTATCGTATTACCCAGTAACTGGGTTGTGGAGGTCGGATAAGCAGTCGCTTCATTTAAAATATTGGTATTCAGCTGCATCCGGTTAGACTGGAAGCCGACCCCAACATAGTTGGGAAAAGGCTAGGCAGATTGAGTGTAAGGTTGGCAGGTTTTCTTAACGGTAGGAGGAATGGAGAAAAAATCGCTATATCTAAGTAGAAGTTCAGGTGTTTTTTTTCAGGAAAGCAATTTTCGTCATAACAAGCTCCAAGAAGTATAATTTCCTCGTATCCAGAATGTGTTGCACATTTCCGTGTCCATTGCACATATTTTAGCACAAAGCTGCGCAGTGCGCTGCACAAAGAGGACACTTGTCATAATATACATTTCAACAAAAATATGAGACAGCACCTGTTACCCGGACATTTATATTTAAGTTCCAAACATGGCTCGCGGGAATGTTGCGATGTCAGAAGTTCACAACCCTAAACCCCGGCAAAGAATATTAATCATACCGTCCATTCGCGGATAAAGGGGGAAAACAGACTGTTTGTTTGTTGTCCTGTTTCTGGAATATCCTCTGATAACAGGGCTATCAGTATTAACCAGGAAAAATACCAAAAGATTTTGAGGCCTTGAGAGACATCATTCATCAGTCTGGAAAATCCTAGGTGTAATGAGTAGCCCCATTACATACACCACAAGAAAGAACAACCGATCCGAAAGGTAAATTGCTATACTTACCACCGCTTTTGATAATCGCAGTATAGCGTGCAGTAGCAGCTTGCCAAAAACTACAAAGCAAACGGTACAGAATATAGAGCATAGTAAAGTTGATAAAAATGGCAGCCCTAACAAAGTCCCGGGTAGTATATTCGCGGAAAGTTTCGATGTCGCCCGGACGTGACACGTCTTTGAAAGAAAGTAGGTAATATGGTTATGTACGAAATTTTACCGGCGAGACGACCACCTCGGAATACAAGATAAAGATATTGATTTAATCAGTGACGCGGTTTGCCTGAAAAACTCAGGTCCGCCGTCAGGCCGTTTGTCCACTGCCACGTCAACGAGACGAGAACGAGATGACGGCGCCGAAGTAACTCTAAATGTCGCAGTAAGATGCCTGTAGCCGTGATATAGTTATAGGGATATAGCTATCTACCGTAGCATAGTTATATGAAAACTATCTTACTAAGAATATAAACTATATAGGCTCTTACAGACAGAGGCGATATCGCGTCGCGACGTGTCGCGTAGCGGTGTTGCGACGCGATAATGTCGCAATATCGCTCGCGATATCGCCTCTGTCTGTAAGAGTCTTAATACGAGCATCATCTAGTAATATAAGTATTAGGGCACTCCAACCAAATAGGTTAGGTTAGAACTGCGATCGCGCCGGCGAAATTGGTCGCAGTAACAAAATTAAGGCACTCCGGCAGTTTTCATATAACTATATTACGGTAGAATTTTTTATTTATTTGGATATAACTATATCACGGCTACAACCATCTTACTGCGACAGATACAATTACTATGGCATGTTCACCGCGCCCTGTCCCTGTCACCGAGACTCACGTTCAGTTCGAATAATCTCGTTTCGCGCTGACGTCCGTTTGACGGTGTGCAGTGGACAAACAGTGTAAGTGTGAATGAATTCAGTTTAGAGGATGAGTATTTGGGTCACCAACGGCAGTTTCCTTTGCAAAGATTGGTGACTACGCAATCACCACAAAGTAATCACTAAATGCGTTTAGCGGTAAACATATTTAAAACAGGAGCAGTAATAAGCAAAAACCACCACTTGACTCAGTGGATCCCAAATAGGTGGAAACGACTAAGCGGCAGGCCCAGAAAGAGATGGCGGGAAGAGCTGGACTCCTTCTTAAAGGTTTGGCCCGCAATCGCATTAGACCGGGAAAAGTGGAAAGAAAGGACCCTGGCGGCCTTTGCCCTGCTGTGGGACATTACAGGCTTATAATAAATCTTACTTACTATTATAAATGCGAAAGTTTGGATTGATAGATGTTTGTTACTCGACCACACCAGAACGGCTGAACGAATCTGGATGTTTGGATCGAATAGCACATTCGACTACTTTTTATCCCGGAAAAATGTACGGTTCCCGTGGGATAATTTCCGACACCCACGTGGGAGAAGCCGCTAGCAAAAGCTAGTAAATAATAAATATCACTTGGTTTCTATCATTTTGAAAAGATGTTTTAAATTAATTTAGTGCTAAAATTATTCAGTGATTTCTTGTGCTAGAGTATTATAAAATTGTATGACGGTTCTTTGTAGTGGTTCATTAGGACCAGATCAGATTTCAGCAGTAGATGACTACATGAGGATGTGTGAATTAGGTCGAAGGGCTATAACCTTTTAAATGAAGATGATACAGTCTGGGCTTCACAGTACCTATGTATTATTAGCTAGGTAAAACCCTACCTACCTATATCAAAAATATCAGAGATAAAGTTGATAGAAATAACCGAATCCCAAAAACAATTTCTATCAAGTTATTGAATGCAATAAATCTGAAATTGAAAACGAAGATATTATTCTGTTGATGGGTAGGTTTTCAGGATTGCGTTCAATTTATTAGCTTCGTTGTTTCTGACAATTCGTTAAGGTAATAAAAGTAGAAATTGTGAATGGAATGTTTTTAGACCTTTTCCGAGATTATCAATATTTGAAGCCTTTCGAAGTTCAATTTCTTTAAGTTCGTGAACTTTCTCTTTGGTGTCGTATCTCTTGATACAATCATTTATTAAATTTAACCATTTTAAGTTTTAGAGCTTCGTTTGAGTGGGCGTAATAATTTTGCTTTTGTTCATTCATCGTTTTTGCTCGAAATTAAAATTTGTTTGCGTTTTTTGCAGTTTGCAGGTCAGTGTCAGGTTGTATCTTGATCAAAATATGATTCGCGGCAATAACAAATACGTATTTAGATAATTACTAGCTTTTGCCCGCGGCTTCACCCGCGCATGTACTATACATATAAACCTTCCTCTTGAATCACTCTATCTATTAAAAAAACCGCATCAAAATCCGTTGCGTAGTTTTAAAAATCTAAGCATACATAGGGAGAGACAGACAACGGGAAGCGACTTTGTTTTATACTATGCAGTGATTACCATGAGAATCATCAAAACATCTCTCTAAGTTAGATTTGTTCCAAAATGTCATGATTTCCGAAACCAAACTTATAGAGTAAAAATATAAGAGAGATGTGTTTACTTAGAGGGATGTATTGATGATTCATAAGGTTAAAATTATGTAAATACATATTTGTCATAGCCGCTAATCATATTTTTATCAACATACATCGAAAATTTGAATTTTGCGGGCCACTAGTGTGCAATCACCTTAACTCGATTGCTTTTATTAAGTTCATAAAAGGGCCATTGCAAGTTAAAAATGAAAAAGCTTACTTCATTTCAGCTGGGAATACATTAGATTGAGCTTAGTGGAGCACTACGAAGATTGGATGACTTGGCAAGATACAGAAATAAACCTGCATCAAAGGATCATTAGCTACCTGTTAATTGAAAGCTCCAGGACTATCAGATTCAAACGGCATTTAACACTATGTTTCATCGCAATATCATTTAGCCGAACAGTTTTTAACCCTGCCACTGCGACGATAAAAAATTGCGAAAAAAAACTTCGCCAAATAATTTCAGAATTAAGTAACTCGGATATAATGTTTTCGTAAAGAATTTCCCAGCGGCTTTATTTTCGAAGACTCGCGGTACATATTTACATAGCAGGGGACTTAATAACAAGCGTTGCCGCTTCCCCGCATTGTCTAGAGAGAAGAGACTGTCGCTCCCTTCATTTTTATGTGCTCATAATTCCCCTGCCTTTTAGTAACAGAGCAGACATCCTTTATTCACGTATTTGCCTCATCCCTTATTGTCCTTTTTTCATATCTACGCTATTACAGCGTTTGTTCATATTCATTGTAGCATGTGCTTTTGCTGTGTTTCAGGGGAATTGACGAACTGTGACGTTATGAAACAATAATATCAGATTCGCTGCTGAAATTTTTGTGTAAACAAAAGGAATTTTATTCATTTCGTTTTTATATCAAGTAAATGGGTTTCAGTCTGTTTGAAATTACGAATTTGTATACAAAAGGTTGTTTATTATAATAAAATTTTTAATTAAGTATAAGTATTTACGAAAATGTGCCCAACAGTTTTATTATTCAGTTTATATTATACATACATAAGTACATCACTCCTTCGTCCCATGGGGTGGGCAGAAAGTAAAGAACGCCACCATCCTTACATACTCCTTTTGCCTCGTTTAGAATAGAATAGAATAGAATATTTATTCAGTATTATTAATTGGTAAAATATTAACATAAAATCTTAGAAATAATTTACAAAGGTAATATAATGTTAGGTGCCTGTACTAGGATAAAGCTTTATCACAGGCGGCATGAGCTTATACTATATGGTAATTGTAGGACAGTTTCTTAACAATACTTAACATTAGAAGTCTTGAAAAGGACAACATTTAATTCATTCATAATTTTATACCTTAAAATAAAAATAACAAAAAGTTATAGGTACAATTTCTTACACTCATACATCTGGTCATACACGCACGTCGCATTATAATATTATTTCGTAGTAAAATCTTTACAGCGCAAAATGTATTGTATTTAGTACCGATTTTTGTAAAGTATAGGTACCACATCAACGCTGGTCCTGGCGCAGGGGAGGTCGCACCGGGAGGCGGCTGACTTAGCGACACGCGGGGTTGCGATAGTCGTGGAGAGGATCCGGCAGTTGGGACTCGAGGTGGCCCTGCACAAGTCCGAGGCCATGTGTTTTCATGGTCCTCGGAATGCGCCACCGTCGGGTTCCGATATAACGGTGGGAGGGGTTCACATCGGAGTCGGGTCGACGATGAAGTACCTGGGACTCGTCCTCGACAGCCGGTGGAACTTCGTGGAGCATTTCCGACGTTTGGCTCCCAGACTGGCACGGGCTGGGGCTGCCTTGAGGCGGCTCCTGCCCAATCTGGGGGGTCCAAACGCCTCCTGCCGGAGGCTCTACGCGGGGGTCGTGCGGTCCATGGCCCTTTACGGAGTACCGGTGTGGGCGCGTTCCCTAAGGCGGGGACCAGCCGGCAGGTTGAACGCGTCCCAGAGGGTCATGGCCATCCGGCTAGTCCGGGGATACCGCACGGTCTCCCGGGAGGCGGCGAGACTCCTTGCCGGATTGCCGCCGTGGGATCTGGAGGCAAAGGTTCTCGCGCACGTGTGGGAGTGGCGCGAGGAGGCGAAACGCCGGGGCGTAACTCCGCTGCCGCGAGAAATCACGGTACAGCGGACAGAGCTCCGGCGGGATCTCATGGCGGCATGGAGAGCGCGACTGTCGCAACCCAGCGCTGGGCACGCCACAATAGCGGCGATAAGTCCCCTCTTTGAGGAGTGGTTAGAGAGGCGCCACGGCGTCCTCACCTTCCGCCTGACGCAGGTCCTCACCGGACATGGTTGTTTCGGGAGGTTCCTGTTTCGCATAAGGCGGGAGGAAACGCCCGGGTGTTTCCATTGTGTGGATCGCCCGGAGGACACGGTGGAGCATACAGTGGAGGTCTGCCCGGCTTGGGCAGAGCACCGCCGTGTTCTCACGGAGGCGATCGGCGGCGGCGATCTCTCGCGTCCGAGCCTGGTCCAGGCCATGGTGCGGAGCGAGAGTGCATGGGAGGCCGTCACCTCCTTCTGCGAAGCAGTGATGCTCGCGAAGGAGGAGGCGGAACGCGTGAGGGAGAGGCAGCCTCACGCCCTCAGTCGCCGCAGGAGACGCCCTGGGCGGCGGGAATCGCGGGGCGATTTCCGGCCACCGTAGGCGCGGGCCTGCGGACGGTGAGCAGCGGGTAGCTCGCCGTCCGGTAAGGACCAGGCCCGAGTCGACGGCGCGTTGTGTTCCACGCGCGCCTCAAAGAGATGTCAGCAAGTGACGGGGCCCAATAGGGCCGACGCCGCTGGGGTCGCGGGTTGTCTGAAGGGGTTACCGCGGCCCTGGCATAGGCAACTGAAGGAACACGGGTGGGTTTTAGTCAGTAAAAGTCTGACACGCCCTCCCGCTCCACCCAGAGCGGGAGAAGGTACCACATCAATTTCGCAATAAGCTCGAAACAAATTTACTGTTGTTTCGCTAGAATGCTCGCTAGAACACTCGCTAGAATGCTTGCTAAAACACTACTGTTAAAATGCTCGCTAAAACGCTCCATTTGAACATTCACTAAAATGCTCATTACAAGTGAATGGTCAAGTCTATCAGCGGCTTTAGATTAATTTATGTAGACGTCAAAATTATTCCTTTGTTAGCTATCAAACACAATCAACCCTACAATATTTATTATTCGGAAACAATCTCCTACCCAAATTAAAACAAACGACAACCATTCGCGACTAAATATCACTGTACACCCACATTTAAAACAATATTTTTTATAGCATGTCCTAAATCCAATTTAACGGTAAAATCCGGGGCAAGCTCTCTCGTCTATTTTGTTTCTCATACATTATTCAAAATGATTCCGAGTAAATTACATGTTGCGTGTGTGCGAGTGTACGAGTTTGTGCGACTTATTGTGGATATTGTGTCTTACGTGTGTTTTATTGCAAGTTTGTTCGCATAATAAATGTGGGCAGGTTAATGCGACCGCGCGCTACCGAAGGGTTAACTGGGTAAAGCTAGGTCTGCTGTAATATGGACTTAGGTTGGGCATATTTTGTTTATTGTGTAGATTTTTCCTCTAATTTTATTTAAATAAACAATGAGTTCATTCACAGCTACCAGGCAGACGAGTTCGACTCTAATCACCACTGTAATGTGAAGAAGAATTCACCTTTTGTACCAATCAGAGGATCATTCATAATCAGACACACCAACCATAGAAATATGTATAAAAACAGTATAGAACAGTGCCTTTAAGAGAGTTCGTCTAAGCTGAAATGACGCGGCGCACTACCGCATTTACCGTAGTGTTATAGTGTACCTACTTAAGTATACTAATTTAAGGCGAGTATAGTGCTATACTCGCTTAAGTACTTAAGTAGGTACTGCTAACCGGCACCACCACCATTGAAAAATATAAGTCTGGAGATATGGAACATATTGAAATTTCCTTTTTAGTCAGCTGAGGTAGAAATTATTCTATGTGATAGAAGTTTATGTAAAGATTACAGGAAAAATAAAACGATATCTCTAAATAGCACACTTTTTCAGAAATCGGAACGGAACCCTCGGTACTCGAGTCCGACTCGCTCTTGGCCGGTTTTTTTTAGACGGTCATCAATCGAAAAGGACATAAAACCATAGACTTATAAAAAAAGATGGACTCCGCGCTGCGCATATCGAAAGTGAAGCACAGTAAGTATGCCGGGACCGTTTGTACAAACACGCCTCGCGCACACATTTACATCATAGTATGCCGACCGGCCGCCATTACGTGACACGAGCGACGGCGTCTTTGCAGGTACTCAAATCACACACACATAGATCGGTAGGGTGCTTCACTTTCGATATGCGTGGCGCGGAGTCCATCTTTTTTTATAAGTCTATGCATAAAACATAATATTATCTAGTCCAGTAATTTTACTTAGTTCTTGTCATGTCCAACATATGTACAAGTAGCTACTCGTAGAAGATCATATTACAACAGACATAATTAATGCCAAACCCCGTTATCGACACAAGATGTACCATATCCTATGTCTACTAAATAATTATTTAATCGCCAAAACTTCGGTAACACAGTGTACCAAACAAACTTCTACCAACCCTATTCCCGCTACAGTATTGGTATTTCGTAACAATACAGCAACAAACAAGCGATTCTGACAGGCCATAAACCGCAAGGTATTTTCGACCGCGTATGTGATGTTTTCGACCTCACGACCAATAGATGCACATACATAATTAATCGAGAACGAGGATATCGGGTTCACAGCAGCTTCCTATAATCACGAAATAGGGGAAGCAGAAAACCCACTACAAGTAGGCAAACTATAAGTAACATATCATAGTACATAATTTAATAATAAGCTATAAATAACATATTATAGTTACATAATTTAATAATAAGCTATAAGTAACATATCATAGTACATCACAAAAGCATGAATCCACCAGGTGCTCCCAAAACGCTAACTTTGTCTGATCAAATTCAAACTCAAAACTATGCCTCGTGTTTGTAGGTATCCGGTGAGATAGTTCTGAATACTGATTCTAGATAAGTGCTCCCAACTTGGTAAGCTTTATGAATAGTAAATACTTCAGCCGGCGTGCAGAAGACCAAGAGCTTTCACGTATTTCTTGTCGTCAAACAGACGAGCAGCACTTTGCTGTCGACAGAGACAACTGCTGCTGTCGACAAAAGCAACTGCTGAAGTATTCGGCACACCGACTGCTGCCCACCATGTCGACAGCATTGCTGTAGCGCGCCGCGAAGGCTGCGCGCGCGATGTTCTCATTCTGTAGCTGTCGCCATTGGTCGGCGTTTGCTGTCTCAGTTCTCAATTCTCAATTTCTTTATTGCGTACCATAATGTCTACAGTTGTTAGGGAAATTATTATATTAGTCACGTATCGACGGCAAACGCGGACCAATGGCGGCAGCTGCAGTTGCCTCTGTCGACAGCAATGTGCTACTCGTCTTGTAGTCTGCCTAATACCTAGGACTTTTCGCTGAAAACTCGTTTGCACTAGTCTTCAGTGTTAAGCAGCTTGTAGACCTATTTACAACATTAGGCACATATGCAGAACGTTAAGGAACGCTATGTCAAACGCAAAAGGCGCTTAGAATGATTATTCTATGATAAAGGGACTGTCAGTTTTCGCAAGACCTTATAGATACGTCTTGAGAGCAGTCGTGGCCCAGTGGTAACGGAAGCGATTAGGGTGTTGTAGGTCGTAGGTTCGAACCTAGGCAGGTGCTTTACTTTGTGTAAATTATTTCATCACCACTGCTCTCAAAACGGTGAAGGAAAACATCGCGAGGAAACCGGCATGTCCTAGAATCGCCAAATCAAGGACATTTACCGACCTGCACTGGGTCCGCGTGGTGGATTACAGCCCACTCCCTCTCACAGAGAGGAGGCCTGTGTCCCAGCAATGGGAGCATGGCTGATTATGCTATACTTACTTACGTCTTTGAGACATAACTCAGTTTTGTCTGTGATTAACAGATTACCGATGCACGCTGGCCTTGCGTTCAGCTAAGTATTGTATACGAGTAGGTTTTCTGCAAGTATTCTGTACTACAGATCTGTAGAACAAACATGTAGGTCAGTATAATTAATGGGTACCGACAGATGCCGTTCGACACCGATATTTATTTCAATTTGAGCTCTGGTACCGGTGCGATTGGAAACGATCTGTCAGCTTATTTTCTCAGTAAAGTTATGAGCGGATTAACGGGTGATAGCAAGTTTCGTTTATTCTCATTAATTAAGCGCCATTTTTAGGACTAACTGCAGATAGACATATCGATTTTACAGGAATGTCCCGTGAAATTAAATAAATCAAGCGGGATTAGCGGGTGCGGAAGTAAAACTACTAGCAATAAATTGTATGGCTGGTATTATTACCAGCTTTTGCATAACCGTCATTGATAACATCAATGATAACCGTGCAATCCTCTGCTTTGACTTAATAATACCGCATCAACGCCTACGTTGATGCACATACCAAGAACATAAATATTATATCCACAGCCCTGGGCGGCGGGAATCGCGGGGCGATTTCCGGCCACCGTAGGCGCGGGCCTGCGGACGGTGAGCAGCGGGTAGCTCGCCGTCCGGTAAGGACCAGGCCCGAGTCGACGGCGCGTCGTGTTCCACGCGCGCCTCAAAGAGATGTCAGCAAGTGACGGGGCCCAATAGGGCCGACGCCGCTGGGGTCGCGGGTTGTCTGAAAGGGTTACCGCGGCCCTGGCATAGGCAACTGAAGGAACACGGGTGGGTTTTAGTCAGTAAAAGTCTGACACGCCCTCCCGCTCCACCCAGAGCGGGAGAAGTTATTTGATGATTTCCCACCCTCAAAAAAAAAAAAAAAAAAAAAAGGTAGGTCAGTCCTCTCAGGGTTATAAGCGTGACAGATATGTTACATGCAATGGTGTGTGTTCTTGCGATGTTACAACATATTGTTACAAAGCATACCTACTATACAGGTAGGTATACAACTGATTTGCGCCGCGTGATTGCAGACTCGACATGTCTTTGCTGAATACTGATTAATTGCCTAAAGCGGGAGCTTCCGACAGTACAAATGCTTGTTGTAAATTATTACAATCCTGTGTCAGCGTATATTGTAATTGTATGTTCGAATATAGTAGCTTTTATTTAAGTAATGTATGAAAGCTGCTTTGTTATAAATTAGCAGCAATAACGTCTACAAAATTACCTTCCCAAAAATACCTTACTGCAAGATTAGGACCCAAGGAAAGGCATCCCCTGCCCGTCCTATTAATAACCCTACGACAAATTTCAGTCACGGCGCATCCCCTGGTCCCTACGGCCCGGGTCGGCGATTAATTCTTTAATTAACCCTACAGCGGCGCGGGTCATTGGCGCCGCGAATTAGAAGAAATGGCGCCGAGATAACTCTGCGAACGCACTCGCCATTTGTCTCCATTCAAGACGGCACCCAGTTAAATAGAATAAAAGGAATCCTGGGCTGTAGGAATATTATTAACTCGCTGTGTAAACTGAGCGCCTCAGTTATATGCATTGCGGTGATAGTTGAGTTGTGGTTATTATTATTAGTGGCTATTAGTATTCTATTAGTTGTGTACTGTTGGTCTAAGGTCCACTTTCCCGAGCTAGCATTGTTATAGGGGCAGGTGGTCTCATCGATAGTGAGATCCTAGTCGATTCTAAGTGAGAAGTAAGTTTCTTTCCTTCGCACCTATGGTGTGAGTTCCTTTGCCATGGTACTTTATTAATTAACTAGCTTCTTTTTTTTTTTTTTTTGAGTGTGGGAAATCATCAAATAACTTCTCCTGCTCTGGGTGGAGCGGAAGGGCGTGTCAGACTTTTACTGACTAAAACCCACCCGTGTTCCTTCAGTTGCCTATGCCAGGGCCGCGGTATCTTCTTAACCCCTTACTGCATGAATTATGAAGGAGGTACAATAAAAATTTTATGCTTAATTTTGTTTTAGTGAGCTACAAAAAGAAGTATAATAAATCGAAAAAAAATTACACTGGTTATTGCTGAAATTACAGGACAAAGCCATTTATGGCTTGGTATGCACTGTTGTAAATTATCGTGCATGCATATGTGGCTTCGCATGCGTTTAGCAATTTATTATACTGTATGGAAATCTTTAAAACTGTTTCGTTTGTAATTAGAACACAAATATACTTCACATTTGGTGAAGGAACGGAACTTTGAGCAGTTTTGGGATAACTGTTGATTTTTCATCCGCGTTGGGAAGTGACTGATGTTATCAATTCGTACAAAATTCAGCGGCACGTCTTGATGTCTTTCAGAAGCTTTTCGAGACCTTTTAGTATACACCACTATTTTTTAATTAGTACAAATACTTAAAGGGCTTATTAGAGAAGGTCTTGTTATTATATATGTAAAGTCTCAATAAATAATATTCATAAACAGCAAAGTTATTGGCGTTTGTTTAGATCCCAAAATGTCACTCAATGTATGGAAATATTGTACAGGCTATTCATAGTTGCATTTATTTTCTCGCTCTCGCATTCGCGTGCTCTCGCTCGAACTTGCCCCGCCTCCAACAGCTGTTATCGTATCATAATCATGAATTTACCAATTATGACAAATTTTCGTGGACAATTTTGGTATTTCGTTTTTTTTACTTTTGACTACACAAATATGATCAGTAACGGTTACGGATAGAGCCCCATTTTTTTTGTACTAATTAAAAAATAGTGGTGTATGTCTGTCGTTTCGCGGACTTTTTTTTAGAAGTTTTTAATAGGAACAATTCCGACATACATGATTGTTGCGTAACTTTATCCGTTTACGCAGCGCACGCAACAGAAGCTCTCAAAAGGAATAAATTTACCCCATTTTTGCAACATTTTACCAATTTGGGGTGGAGCATCAAAAACAAAGTTTTTAGAACTGGAGAGGGCGCAGAGATCTTTACTAAAAGTCATGTACTTTAAACCACGATTATTCCCCACGGAAACCTTATACGTAACTTCGAACCTCTTGACAGTTAGAAAGCTCTATGTGCTGCTGATTACGCTGAAAAAACACAAATCACTTCCCTTCGTTACTCCCAGGACACAAACTAGGAGAAAGAACAATGTAGCTCCAGAAACCCCAGTCAAAACTGCATTTGCTACAAGACAATACACAAAGCAATCTTCTCGATTATACAATTCCCTCAACAAAATACTGACCATATACCCTATGACATATCACGACTGCAAAAAGACACTCACTGAATGGTTGAAGAGCAAGAGTTACGAAGAAATCGAGGCTATGTTCCATACAATCACATGATTCTTAACATAATTATAACCTATTCTTATACAATTTTATTACGCAAATTAACACATTCCACGCCAATATACCGACATCACACACACCCACACCTCACACATCATCCACATATACACACAAAACATAAAGCGCATTCGTTATTTAAATAATGTTTAGTATTGTTTTGAATTGTTAAAATACCTTTGGCATTCTTTCAAAATTATTCTCTCAGCTTATGTATTGTTGAAGTAAACTTAAATAATCTTTGGTTCTCCTTCAAAACTATTCTCTCACCTTATGTATTGTTAAACTAAACTTAAATTACCTTTGGTATTCCTTCAAAATAATTCTCTCAACTTATGTATTGTTAAAGTAAACGCAAATTTAACCTTGTTATTCTTTCAAAATTATTCTCTCAACTTATGTATTGTTAAAGTAAACTTAAATCATCTTTGGCATTCCTTCAAAATTATTTTCTCAACTGATGTATTGTTAAAGTAAACTGAAATAACCTTTGGTATTCCTTCAAAATTATTATCTCAGCTTATGTATTGTTAAAGTAAACATAAACTTAAATAACCTTGTTATTCTTTTAAAACTATTCTCGCAACTTGTGTATTGTTAAAGTAAACTGGAAGAGCTGGACCACCTAATACAAGCAAATCTTTGCTTAAAAGGTGCCTCCAAACTTAAAGCTATGTAAATTACAAAGTTGTCAAAATAAACATATTTTTTTTTTTTTTTTTTTTTTTTTCATTAATGCCTTCCTCGATAAATGAGCTATCCAACACTAAAAGAATTTTTCAATTCGAACCAGTAGTTCCTGAGATTAGCGCGTTCAACCAAACAAACAAACAAACTCTTCAGCTTTATAATATTAGTATAGATGATGATACGACAGTATATACCTAAAGAGGATTAGTATCGAAGGTCAGATAGGTCACATTGGATGTTTCGTTGTGAAAACCACTGATGATAACACGTATATCAACCGTACAACACATAGCAAAGTGTAACCGCCGCTTTTGCCTTTCCGGCCCGTTGGAAAGGAAAAAATGGGAGTTAGAACTCTTAACTCCAGTTTTCCTATACCTACGCCAAATAATAAATCTACAGTAGACATACGATTAGATGCTAGTATCTACACACGGCTGCATAATCAAGCTATTTCCAGTATAAGCTGATCTCGCATTGTATAGGATTTCCATACAATAAGAGGTCAGCTTAAACTGGAAAGGAATATCTTGACATGTAGCCGTGTGTACAGTAGGTAAGAAATTCCTCAGGGCCCGACACGGCAGGCAGCTACCGTGTCGGACTGACATTAAAGTATGCGGAAGTAGTAGCGCAATAATTTCAAACATGTATGATAGATTATTACTTTGGATAAAATTGAGAAATATGTCACGTGCTTTTAATACCTATATCATATCGTGTTACCGATTGTACGATAACTGCTGCAATAGGAATTGCGACGATTTATACAAATAGATCTTCAGCAGGGTCGACTCTTACATATATTCAAAAATACTTGAATGGCTTACAAATATTGTATCATAATATGATTTTGCAGTGAGGGATTGCTTTACTGTGTAAAATACACCCATGCCACAATAAAAATATGGATAGTAGGGAAACTACGAACAAGACGAGCGAATTGACGAGACCTCTAAAGGCTCTCACAGACAGAGGCGATATCGCGTCGCGACGTGTCGCGTAGCGGTGTTGCGACGCGATAATATCGCAATATCGCTCGCGATATCGCCTCTGTCTGTAAGAGCCTTTAGCCACAGTAAATATACTGAAAGCACCGCGACTATCGCTTGGGGCCTCATCGGTGTGTCCGTCTGTGTGAGTGTGCCGTTTCGACCGTTTGTACACACGGCTACACATCAAGCTATACATTTCCAGTTTACACTGACCTCTCATTGTAAGGAAATTCTATACCATGCAAGATCAGCTTATACTGGAAATGTATAGCTTCATCTGTAGCCGTGCGTACGTAGTTTCCTTACTGCCTATATTATATTTATTGTGGCCATGTTAACCTGCGGGGTAATTACGTAATACACTAGCATTTGCAATACCTTTCATTCTGACAATTCGGCAACATTCATTGCGTTATTTACGTTGTCGAGTAGACGAATTATTTAAACATATGAAGCAATGGATTAAGAATTTCTTGGTTTCAAATCCTTCAGATTGTAAAATAAAATGTCTTACGCAAATCGCGTGCTGGTTAGAACTGAAAAAACTGTTAGAGTAAAAAAAAACCGGGCAAGAGCGAGTCGGACTCGCGCACCGAGGGTTCCGTTCCGATTTCTGAAAAAGTGTGCTATTTAGAGACATCTTTTTATTTTTCCTATAATCTTTACATAAACTTCTATCACATAGAATATTTTCATATTTTTCTCTTCCACATGACCTAGTAGCTCTACTTTGAATTTTTAAGACCCCCTTTCACCCCATGTTGCAAAAAAAATACATATATTTTTATTTCTTTCTTATTTGCAAAATAGTTGGGTAAACGTCATCTAAAACTGTTCCAAATTTCAAGTTGATAGCACTAGTAGTTCTTGAGATATCCAGCTGTGACAGACAGACAGACAGACAGACTGAGTCACACCATAAGGGTTCCTTTTTTACCATTTTGGTACGGAACCCTAAAAAGGAACAAAATGATTCCCTAGTCTGGAATTCTGCATTTCAATTACAAATAATCAAATCAGAGCGAAGCGTGAAGGTTCCGCGCTAAACTCAAGCAACCCTCTCTCTCCCGGGGGAGTCGCAAATACTTCGCTAAGTAGCGCTAATTAACGTTTAGTCTACGACACAAGTGTACGACACTTGAGCCGCAATATGTTTCGCGCTGTTAACTTTGAAAGAAACTATATTGATGTGTGTGGAAGTCTGCACTCGTATGATACTGTGATGTAAGACTCTATCAGACATTATCCCCCTTATTTATAAACGTACCTTGCTTAACCATAGGAGTAACTCGTGGCTAAGTAATAACAGCCGCACGGGTCGATCCATCAGGTTAAGCTACGCTTGCCGGGGTAGGTCCGTGGATGGGTGACCATCTTTACATACCGAGACTCCTCCGTGCCTCGGAAAGCACGTTAAGCCGTTGGTCCCGGCTGTCATTCGTGGATCTTTGACAGTCGTTACGGGTCGTCGTAAGCCCGAAAGTCTGACAACCAGTCTTACCAAGGGGTATCGTATTACCCAGTAACTGGGTTGTGGAGGTCAGATAGGCAGTCGCTCCATGATAATAAAATAAAATACTGGTATTCAGCTGCATTCGGTTAGACTGGAAGCCGACCCCAACATAGTTGGGAAAAGGCTAGGCAGATATTGCTTAACCATAATTGTTTTGATGTTTAAATGTCTCTTAATTTTAGGATAAGTTTATAAATAAGGGAGGCTAGTATTCTAGAGTAATTCATCAGCTCGTCCCACATGCCTACGGTCCATTTGGGACGACTTGCCGAAAATCAAAATAAATAATATTTTCATTCTGCAAGTCGTCCCACGTTGCTGTCAAAATGAGAAAAGGTACAATCAGTACCAAAAGTAATAGTGTGGAAATTATGTAAAATGAGACGAATTTATGACATCCATCTATTACAAACAATAATAAAATTAACAAGCCAATATAAATGACATATTATATTAACATGTCTAACGATCCTTTCGTTTTACATAATTATAATTAGTACGGGATAACGGCACCCGTCGTGACAGAGGGTTATGAACGGGATGTAATAGGACAACGTGTTCCATGTATAAACAGGCATAAACGGTAATAAATTCAAATATAGAAATAATACCCTCAGTATTATTTTTAATACAGGGTGTGATTTTTATATAAAATGAAAATGAATAAATTTTTTATACAACCTAAGTATTCTTTAAATGGATTTTTTTTTATTACGGTCAATAAAAGTGTTGAAACAACAGACGAAAGCGTGATGTTGTAATGCTGTCGTATTGTATGTGATAATTTGTAGAGTTGCCGCGAATAGTTATTTGTGGTTAATAGTGGTTTTTGGTTGCTATTTCATATGAATAATCCTGTATTATTTTGTGTAAACGTTAAATAATAAATAAAAAATAAAAAAGTTTTAATAGCGAATAGTCGAATACCGATTAATCGCCATTCCCTATGGCGAATAGTCGAATAATTCGCTATTATTATTCGACATTAACATAGGAATATAAAAAATAGTTTATTTGTTATCGAATGTACCTATCACGCTCGTAGAATCATTTATTTTTTACCTACTGTAATTTAATTTTTTTCTAAGGTTATGAGAAAAGAAAATGAAGTTAGGGAATCAGTCTCACATTCTGATTTTACATTTTTAAATGCTGGCAACCATTTTCTTGTACATTATATACTTTCCTATTCTACAAGGAATACCTCCTTTTGTGTAACCAAGCATTTAATAATTTAGGGTATTTTTAGGGTGTTTTTAAGAAAAAATAAAGTGATTATTTTGAAGCCTATAGGTAGTTGTTTTTCTCATTAAAAGTTAATTTTAGACCACTATTCGCCGAATGTCGAATAATAGACTTTATTATTCGGTATTCGACGAATAGCAAAAAAATGTCGAATAATGACGAATACCGAATAATAGCGACTATTCGCAATCGCGGCAACTCTAATAATTTGTATTATATGTAGCTCTACAATATATATATTATTTCAGCACCAGCGCTTTTCATGTTCCAACAGAACTGATATACTTCGAGCGTATCAGTTCAATACCACTCATTGATATAAAAACTAGTAAGTAACATATAAGTCAATGATACTACTCCATTATCGAAATCACAAATCATACCACAGTTTAAACTTACTTATCCATTACTTCGCTCGCAGCACAAATCTTTCAAACAACCTTTCCCTATTCCCACCTTTTTTTTTTTTTTTGAGGGTGGGAAATCATCAAATAACTTCTCCCGCTCTGGGTGGAGCGGAAGGGCGTGTCAGACTTTTACTGACTAAAACCCACCCGTGTTCCTTTTCACTCCCGCATCAAATCTCTAAACAGCAATAGAACAATTAAAGAGCAATAACAAGCCAGCAGCCGCAGCTCCCGAGCAATAAATTGCACGAGCTAAGCTGCACGCGAAAGTTGGCAAGATGTATACGAGCCAGATTATACTGCTATGCAAATTCTGTAGATGTGAACTTCCTAACTTCGGATATTAACATAGCTCGCGGTGGTTGGAATGATTTTCGTCGGCACGTGTGTGGTATTTGTTTTGGGGTATGAAACATTGTGTTGTGTTTATTAACGGAGAATTCCTTGGCTGAACTGGAAGACCTGCTAAGGACACGGAGGGATAATAGCTGACACCTTTTTTCCGCCTCAGAACGTATTTCGTTAGGTACCTACAGTTTGGCTGTAACAAATATGTCAAAATTTGCATATAAGTATTTTACATTGTTTCGAAAGAATTCTCAGGAAATTATAAACCAAACCAGCGTAAGCATTCTCAGAAATTTGTAGAATCAATCAGGAATTCCTCTGAGCCACAGAAAATACTTACCACCGCACAAATTCTGCGAATCTGCGAACTCTTGATAATAACGAATTCACAAATGCCTCCTACGTTGCGTTGCCATCTCTAAAAATGAGCCGGAAGCCGGACTTACCCTTTTGGCTCCCAAGGCCGGACGCTAAGTAAAATAAGGATTTTTAACAAAAATATCTAATAAAACACATTTAAAAGCCGGACTTTTGAGTCCCTAGGCCGGGCGCTAAAAAAAAAGATTTTTGACAAAAAAACTAATAAAACTACTAGGTACAAAAATAACAGGAACACACAATATGTAGGTAGTATGTGAACTTGCTCGTCTTGGCGAGTCTCTCCTCGTCGCTCATTTCTGACTGAAGTGACTGAACGATAGATATAAAAAGCCTAACAAAAGCCTGACGGTCCGAACGCAGTCAAATTTGGCCGAACAAGAGGTCAAAAAGCCTAACACTGTCCAGCTTTATCCGGACGGATGGCAACGCTACTCTTACACTACAGCACAGCTAGCTTTTCCCAACCGTCACTGCTGTAATAAGTCTGTCATGCTTCTCACCAATCCTACCATTATCAGATCTGCAATGCTCCCCGCGTGCACCTGACTCCTGAGTGATACGGCAACAGTTGCGCGCGTCATAAACTGCGCTCGCATGTCGCATGCCTAATGCCTTCCGTGACGTTAAATTCGACCGTGTCTCATGTGGAAACACTTCCGCGTTCGCAGGGTTAATATCAGTTAAAACTTTTGGGTTATAGCCGTTATTTGTAATGTCATTTAAAGTCATTTTCAACCTTAAAGTTGTATCCTCCTGAGGAGGGGTCCGCTTTTATGATTTTGGTTTTCCATTACGTTTTCGTGTATGGTTGGTGCCTTTCAGTCGTTGCGTTCTGCTAAGTCATTAAACAGAATAAACATGTCATCCACAATAAATAATCAACCTTGGCAGTTTCAACGTTACACCTAGATAAAGAACCAATCAAGTATTACCTATCTCAATCCTAGAAGAGATAATTATGACCGGTTAAGGAGAACGATTTTCTAGCAACTAATTACTTCGCCTTTGATAGATTCTTAATTAAATCCCCTTCATCAATCAATCAAGGAGCTTCAATACTAATTATACCTTGGCTTCTTATCAACGCGGGAATTAGTAAAACTCGATATATTTCGAAGGTATATCAAATCTCATTTCTGCTTTAACTTACACGGACTTCGTCCGCTTTACTTCTTTTTGCTTAGCTCGTAAGGGGTTAAGTTAATCTTATAACCTACCTCAAGAATTGGGCCATCAAATACAATAATAATTTCAAATCTGACTGGTAGTTCCAGAGATTAGCGCGTTCAAACATACAAAAAAACAAACTATACACTAGTACAGATATACAGAGTATAGATTGTTTGTATCAAATCTCATTTCTACTTTAACTAACACAGTAAACTCGTTTTCATTAACTTGAAAGGATGAAACTTTAATGGATATTAAGTCCTTGCAAATTCCCGGTTCAATACTTGGTGCCAATGAAAAACGACCAATGCTTAATAGTTGAAACTTGGACCCCGTCCCAGTGGGAATAAATGCAAATCCGATAAGTGATTAAAAGATGGTAGCGAATCTTTTTAATAACTCGAGGACATATCTTTAAGTGTGAATGGCGGTTCGATTAGCCAGAAGGCTGAGTTGGTCATATGAAATAATCCGGCAGATCATTTGAAATGGTTTGAAACCACATGGTTTAAAAAACACAAAATACTTGGCTTCAACTACTTCTTTTGAATCGCAGGGTTGAAGGTAAGGGGCCTATCTGACATTAGTTTCAGTAACATAAGAATAAATCAGGTATCATTTCCTTTTAAGGATGATGCGCCAAGTTAGCCCGCGAAATTCAAAATTTCTTACGTTTTTTGCAATTTGTAGGTCAGAGCTTGTATGTTGATTAAAATATGATTCGCGGCCGTAGCTAATATGGCTTTACAGAATCATAATCATTAGAATCAGCAATACAACTCCATAAGTTAGCATTTACCTCAAACCTCATGATTTCATGAAATCGCTAGATTTGAGGTAAATGCTAACTTATGGAGTTGTAACATACAAGCTCACACTGACCTACAAATTGCAAAAAACGTAAGAAATTTCGCGGGCTAACCTGGCGCTTTCGCCTTAAGCAAAAAAACAGTGTCAGATAGTTACTAAATCTTTTAAACTTCAAGGGGGGTTCAATCAATATCAATCTGGTGAAGAGTGGCAGAGCTTGTTAGGTACAAATTGATATTGACTCGATTGATGGCCCGGGGTCAATCACCAATTAGAGCGAGTTTTTAGCAGATAGTGTCGCAACGTTGTTTCGTAAGCGATCGATTGTTGGCAACGTGACAACTTTACTAAATGTTTATTGATCGAGTTGAGGTGAATCTTGCGCAGTTTTGAAGGAACGTTTTTAATTAAACAGAAAAACAGCCATTCGGTTTGAAATTAGGATGATGAAATAAGAAGATAATGATTGCTACGGAGGCTCAAGTAATAAATAATGGACTATTGGCTGATGATGAAAGGGGTTACAGATGAAAACTTTACGCAAAACATCGATCGGTTCTAAACCACACGGTTTGTGCACCATCAAGATACGTCCATCGCTACTACTGACGACATGGCAGGGAGAAATAAACCGTTATTGTGACTCTGACCAGCGACATATAACTGCTGATAAGAAACTGAAAAGGGCCACGAAGACTTTATGGACAACGTAAAAAGACAATCCAAATAACAGCCAATGGTGCATGGCGGGGATAACGGAATACGATGGTGTTTTTTCAATGGTTGAATTTGTTGTTTTATAGTTTTGGGTAGGCACATAAATGTCAGTTGTGGGTTTTATAAAGTTTAGAAGAAAATGCGGTTTATATTGTTCACTTTTATGACAACCTACATTTTTTTTTTTTGATAAAACATAATTCTTGTACTCAGTTTGATTTCCAAAAGGTGGGTTTAGACTAAACGAACACAGAACCAGAACAAGAGCTCTAGCATTCTTTTGTTGATTCTTGACATTTTAGTGGGGAGAGACCAACGAAGGAATATGTTGTTCCTGTTCACACAAACAGGATTTGGTAGAGTGGGGATAGAATGTGCATTCGCTCGTTTGCTCTAAATGTTAAAACAAACAACTATTATCGCTAAATATAGCAACGAGACAGTACCCAACCTTTCAGAAATCACAAATTATGTTATATCACTAACGATCATGACCTCTCACATTTCACCGCTTCATCGAATACATATTCATTATTCAATCACCTATCTATACATTTGAACTATTAGATAACCGATACCAAAGAACTAATCATTGGATATCGCTAGGATTACAGACAGACAAGTGATATTATCACAAAGGGAAACACGTAAGTATGATTCACTGGCTGGTGACACTGGTGTGGATTATAAAGATGTAGAAGGTTCATTGAAAATTTGATATCGCATAGGTACAGTACTACTAATTACAAACGCTAAGTATAGCTTTTGAAATTAGATAATAATATGTAGGTACGCACGGCTACAGATCAAGCTGTACATTTCCAGTACAAGCTGATCTCGCATTGTGTAGGATTTCCTTACAATGAGAGGTCAGTGTAAACTGGAAATGTATAGCTTAATGTGTAGCCGCATGTACATCAGGACCAGGAGCACCACGGGCAGACCATACTAACTGACTTGACTAGACGGGTTGATCTTTTGTACTTACCACGGTATAGTCTATTATCGTATAACCTAGGAAGTAGCTATTGTTATTGCTTGGTCAGACAGGATCAATGATTGCTATCGAATGAGTATTGGTCTAGTTCAGAATGGACGGACGCATGAATGGATGGAATGGACTCAAACCAAAAGCTATTTGTACGGTACCACGCCCATTACATCGTGGCTACGCTTGTCATTTATTTATTTATTTTAACATAAAACGGATAAACGTCATCATCACACGACAGGCTAAGCCTTCTGTACCATGTTCTGTAGTCAGTCCCTGGTGAAGTGAACCGAGCTAGGCAATTAATGGGAGCGGCAGCACGACCGCAGTACCAATTACATTGTTAGTTAGCGAACACTTTATGTGCCAATTGTATGGTGATCGCGTATGGAAAATATGGCACTGCTCAATTTTGGGTGAACTCATAGCAGCTGATTTCATTATAATAATAATTAACCATTTTTAGGTGGTATGGGAGTAAAGTAACCCAAAATATTAGAATTTGTGGAAACCCAAAAATTGAGAGAGGATTTCGGTTTTGCTGTTCATAACTAAGTACCTTGGAACTTCGAAATAACCGCTTACTACGAATCAATACTCTTTGTACGAAGGTCGTATGCAGCACCTGTCATTGACCTACGATATGACGCCCAGTAATACATAGCTGAAGTTAATGTAACGTCAAAACCCAACACATATTACCAGCGCCTTGCCTACATAGGTACTAGGTACATACTAATTGAGCCTCAGGAACACATGCTCTGGATGGATATTGCCCCGAACTACACACAATGATGGGAACTGTGTTTGACATTATTAATGGTGAAACGCATACTATACAACTAGAGGTAACAAGGGCTTTCATTTCATACCATTACTTTGACATGCCCATCTTTAAATGTAGCAAACAGCTTGGAACTCGGTTTACCTGTAACAAAAGAAATAAATTGATAAGAATCTTGTCATCGAAAACTTAAGTTTTTACATTATACATAAACTCACGCCTTTTTCCATGAAGGTAGGCAGAAACTACAGAACGCAACCTGCAACGATACTTACATACTCCTTTTGTTTGCCTCGTTTACGTTCATACATCTGGGGGCCTACTCCCTAAGTCCGTCCGTCAGTTTGTCCGTCTGACTTATAGATCCATCAAAACAAGTGTAAAAGTTGAATTTTTCGGACGGTCAAAAACACATCGGGAGTAGGGACAACTGTCAAATCGTGCTGTCATTCATACTTCGTTCGGGGCCCGAACCAATCATCTGTCCGTAGGTGTTACGGAGTAGGAAACGCCCGTAACGAAGGGCAAATCTACCCCTGGACATTACACGCACGCCGCTTGCGAGTACTACGCACCTGACCTTTCTAAAGAACATCCCCAATAAGTTTGCTATATGTTTTCCCAGGGGGGTTCCTCTCCCGGCGTTTCTACTCACATCTGCCTTGTAAATACCTTTACTTAGTCGCCTCCAAATTTTTAACTCCTTGCCAATTAAGAAATGAATAATAAAGGCAAAGCATAACCATTAACTTCATTGGTAAGAAAATAGACGGTACTTTATGTCATTAAGGCCTTAAGGCTCCCGCACACAGGCGCAACAACAATTTCCATGAAGTTTTCATATAAATTTTTCTACTAGTGTCGTTTCGCGCTTGTCTGCGGGAACCCTAAATCGGCAGTAGATGATTCCTGACTGAGATAATGATGATGGTATGCATACAAAAGAAAATGGAAATACTTAGCTTTTTAAGTGTCTATTTAGACAGTTCATAGGAATAATTCAAACGACTTGTCTCTTTAAATAACTGGTTACAATAATAAGATAGTGAAATCCTGAAGTTGTAAGCAGAGCGGAAATTGAAAACGTAAACAGTAGCAAAGCGAAATATTTTATGTGCAGTCGTAAAACTTGTAACGATTGCGTCTGAAGTTATAATATTATGTGCAAAAGGAGTAGTGTTATATGTGTAGCACGTGTCATTCTGTAGCTTCCTTGTTACTACACCCATGCAACAAAGGACTGATTTTGTGGGTATCTGATAGTTTTGCTACATACAGAACATATATTTGCTCCAGTTAGAATCTCAACCTAAATCCTATGAACTTGTTTCACCCTTACAGATTAAGCATGTTGCAAAGATTTTGGTTGGAAAGATCTTTGTCGTCTAGCTTTTGTCAACAAAGAGGTCGCTACGACCTTAAATCTGTTTGCCATTAGACACTACTATAGTGATAATATTCTAGGTCGTCAAGCCAACTCTATTCAACCTGACAACATCACCGAAATCTGAGTGAAACCTGAAGAATGAGACACTATCGTCAAAGTTCTGCCATTATTTCTTAACAACGCGCCGCTGTCAGTCTATCGCTGTAGCTGTTTCAAATATCAGTATTGACTTAGCCTACAGGCTATAACGTAATACCCTTTCAGTCTGCCGCTCGTGTTTGCTTTGCCAGTACCTCCTTAGGTAGTTACGACATACGTGTCTATAGAGAAGCTATCAAATGTCTGAGAGCCGAACATCGGATGTTTTGTTAAGCTGAAGTTACGTGAAGCTCTCGGGAGTATTATGTTACCTAACTAATCTGGAATTAAAGGAAAACAGAGGATATATTCGTTACACTTTATGTCAAGGAGAGATCCTTGCGAAGTTTGGATAGCTTGGAGCCGCGCGGTACGGTAATAATATGACGTCACGGTTTTCGATGGCGGAGAAACGGGGTCTTTTGGTACCTACCCATTGTTCGATGTAGGTAGAAGATTTTAATATGAGAGGAGCCGAGTTTGGATCCTTTTACATCAATTAAATCAGTATTTCGCAGTTAACTGTTGGAGATTTGCTTTTTACATACTGTACGATACACTTTACCTCTTGAAGACAATGAAGAAAATAAAACGGCATTTTCAACAGAAATCAAAAATCAAACAGTCAAAGTGTGAATATTACAAAGTGTCGTGGTCATTAAAGTACCAGGGTATAAGAAGTCACCGATACGCGAAAACAGCACAACTTTCCTTTTTTGACTAGCAAGATCTACTAGAGCTTTACCGTGCACCAATCTCACTACCTACTCACATACATAATTAAAGACAGATTGCTAAACGCCCGTCCATTGTCTTCAAACATAGTCACGTCACTTTCAGTCCACTACTGCACGAATGAATTGGGTGTCTTCCAACGGCTTTTAAGAGGCCATCGATGGAAATAGGTCAGGGATGTGAAGCTTGCCTATTTTAGGGATATAATCTAGTCTGCGAAGTGCTGATTCAGCGTGATGACATTGAAAATGTGTTGATAAAAGCAGCGCATGTTCAATACAGACATAAACAGTATTAGTATGTTTTAGCTGAAGATAGCCAAGAAGTTAGAAACTAGCACTTATGAATATATCGTAAAAAAAAAACCATGAACCTACAATTCAATGGACTGCAGCCCTTCATACGGACTATACGTTTGGTAATCAGGGGGTCTACTCCCTAAGCACGAAACCCGAAGATTCGGCCTTCGTTACGGGTGCTTCCTACTCCGTATCACCTACGGATGGATGATTGGTTCGGGGCGCGAACGAAGTATGAATGACAACACGATTTGACAGTTGTTCCTACTCCCGAATGTGTTTATGCCCGTCCGAAAAATTTAACTTTTACACTTGTTTTGATGTATCGTTATGTCGGACAAATAGACTGACGGACGGACAGAAGGTCGGACGGACTTAGGGAGTAGGCACCCCGATACGATACTCATGTCTACAAAAAAACCTTGAAAACTATACTTAGAAAATCACGCGACATAAAAGCTAACTAATTCTAATAAAAAAGCCCCTTCACCGATAACAATAATTAATTATCATTAGCACGTCGCAGCGACGTGTGCGCCGGGGGAGCGTACGTCGTTTGTAATCAGGCCTGACCTGGATACTTCTTTGTTCGTCGCTGAATGAGAGCCGACGAGCGCAGGGTTAATTGCGTGGCTGGTACACCCGCCTTTGGAGGGTTACAGCTCATGCACTAAGTGCGTATGTTGCTGTTGTCATGCAAGGGTTTGTTTGGTCAGGGCCACACTGGGCTAATAAGATAAAGAAAGGAGGAAAGGAATATGAGAATTTACCAGCTTCTACGAAGTTAACTAAGCAGGCAGTCGTCACGCAATTATTTATTTTAGCAGCTTTAAGCATCATCATCTGTGCTATAAGTATAGCCTTCCTCCCTTTGTGCCATTCTTCTCTGTTCTGTGCGAGCCTCATCCAGTCTTTCTGCAGCTTTACTTAGTATTAATTGGCCTGTGATTGACGTAAGCCATTAGATTGAAGAATTGAAGTAAGCCAGTAGATTAGATTTAGGTAAGCTTTGTGATACGTTAACCTTTGAACAAATCATAATTCTCCTGCCCTTATCCCAATTTATTGGGGTCGGCGCAACACGTCTTTTTCTTCCATACTTCTCTATTAGTCGTCATCCCGGTAAATACTCCCATTCTAGCCATGTCATCAATCGTTTCTTTAGTCTTCCGTTCCTATTCGTATAGCTATCCACATTCATACTCAAAACTTTCCTGACGAAATTTTCCTCATTCCTCCGCATCACATGCCCTACCATGACAACCGACAACCTAGTATTTTATTTTAAGAAAGTCCACTTTTACCTTATGGCGTAGTAGCTCTACCTATATAAAACTGATCAATCAATTTACTAATGAGAATGAAACACCCACACACTAACACCCAGAAATAGAATGAATTACAAAAGAACGAAGCCCATTTAACAAGAGAAAGAAAATCAAAAGACTTGAGTTTCTTTTATTTTAAGTTGTGTTTATTTTCAGCTTACGACGGAGTCCAGAGGAAACTCAGACTCGTTTGACCTCACGGCCTCATCTAATGAAACACGACCTTATTTTAATGTAATAGTGACCTTTCACCTATCTTCCTTTTCACACATATTCAGTAACTGTACACACAAGCACACATAAGCACAAATAAATGAGTCTCTTCCAAAGAAAAGTATACTTAGGTCTTCGATTTCTAGGATCTCCCTCTCGTTAATAAGACAATTTAGAAGCGGATTAGTAGTTGGTACGAAACTAATAACAAGATTTTGCACAAGACTGCATTTTATTGCGAGAGACACGACATTGTGTCTTGCACATTATGTAACTGGGTCTTTAACGTGATTATTACGTAATAAGCTATGTGTTAATTTATCATTAATATTATTATATCTACATATTTTTAGGATGATTTATTACCATTAAGTGTCTGTCTAGTATCATTAGTAAACCTGTCCAGAAATGATTGTGTTTAAGAGTCTTAAACATAATCATTTCTAGGCAGTCTGTCTAGGAGGTCTGTCACAGGACTGTATCTTTTGAACCGTAATAGGTGGACACTTGACATTTTCACGAGTGTGTAAAATATAAAACAAAATTAAACTTTTTAGAAAACATTGTTGAATATTGTACGGCAGAGTCCGACTCGCACTTGGTCGCTATTTTTGTAACCAAATATTTTCATCAACTTCGTCAAAATCACAGACAAATCATATTGTAAATAGGTACACCTGTTCGGAGGACTATTATTTTATCGACAAATAAATTATTCTATTCTATTCTATCAATTTACATTCGCAAAAGTTCCCTAACATGCAAGAACGACTCAATTTTTGTGAACAAAATAATGAATGCATAATGCATACGCAAGCTTTTATTTTCAAGGTTCAAACAATTTATTTTAAAGAGCACACACGTATAAAATAATATCTTCCTCAAGGCACATATTAATCTGTGCTCGAGCTTCGCTGTTACGAAGCTCAGAGGGGGCAAATTCATCTATCTAAACTAATATTATAAAGATTGATTTGAAGATTTCATTTTTGCATGTTTCGAAATATCCTCTTAAACACGAGGGATTATGAAGCTTTGTTCATAATATACATCAGATCTGCAGGTAAATATCTTCCCAATCTCAAAGATCGACCTAGCAAGCATCAATATTCTATAGCAAAGCGTGTTCAGTGTTCAAACTAGTAATGCACTCGGCTCTATTCCCTCTGGATGGTCCATTGAAGGAAGGTTTCCATCTGACTGGCGATCAAAGGATAAACATCGACGATCTAGACTGCTAGTTACCATCATCTAAATATGTTTAGTTCCCCATTTGACTGACTGACTTGAACCGTTTGATTGGCTACGGAATATTCCGAGGAATATTTCCAAATTCGTTGAATTTGTAATTACTTGTTCTCATTTCTCTTGGGATATCGGAATTGGTAATTTATTTTTGGTATTGCTTTTGGGCCATATGGGAATTTTGCGTATTTCAGAAACTAATCCTTTACTGAAAATTATAATTTCTGAAGCTTCTCGATATCATCTGGCTACAAAAAAAAATAAATGTTTAGTCATCATGTGCCTAGCCTTTTCCAACTATGTTGGGTTTAACCTGATGCAGCTGAATACCAGTATTTTACATGGAGCGACTACCTACCTGACCTCCACAACCCAGTTACTGGGTTATACGATATCCCTTGGTAAGACTGTTTGTCAGACTTTTGGGCTTCTGACGACCCGTAACGACTCAAAGATACATGATTAGTACTTAATGTTATGCTTTTCACCCAATCACAAGAATAAGCTTTATTTGATTATGTAAGAGCGTTCAGTAGTAGGTATTTATTGCGCCGCGTATTCAAGCTACAAGCTTTGTTACTAATATCATGTGAAATATTCGAACTCTCGGTACAGTACCTTACGTATAATTATATTTGGATTAAGGTCATTATAACCTTCATGAACGAAATGAGGCTACGAGATAGGCAAAAAAACTAATGAGAACATTAGGAAAGTGCCTGTTAAAAATAAATGTACAAATTGTAATTAAAGATAACCTGCGAAAGCTTGTTATTATTTTCCTAAGGCAACTTTTAATAGTCAGTCAACTAATATTATAAAGTGGGTGCTACGTAATTTCCGCTCGAGGGAGACAGGGAATCGGATTAAGGACACTTAGGTACCTTAGCTACTAAGTTAACTTTAAAATGTATTTCTAGGTAACACGAGCTTCTGACAGGTTTAGTTTTAATTTTTTAATATTCACACTCTTTATAACTAAACTCGTTAGGCAAGTGGGATTTTATAGAATAGAATAGAAAATTTTGCAAATATGGGTACTATAATACATAATAGGTTAACAGATAGGTACATTAAAGCACAGCCATGTTATGTTACGGCAATATGTTAACACATTCAGAAGAGCCCAGAAACATCTACCACTGATCATAGGCCTTTGTAGGCTTCCGCGGCGAAAGCTTTGAAAGATTTGCCTATAACCACACTTAGGTCCGTATTACAGAAGGAAACTCAAGCACTGATCTTTGTTTAAATTTAGTTTAGAACTAGTTTCAACCAATCAAATGGCTTGAATCTAGTTTTAAGTAATGCTTGAGTATTGAGTGACGTTCTGTAATACGGACCTTAGTTTTCTTAACGCTTATCGATCAATGACGATATTTACCACTAAATTTAATGTTCTGATTTAGATATGCGCCGAGTAGGTACTCGTTTATTACTCGGTACTCGGTATACTCGGCCATCTTGTTAGTACTCGTTATCGGCCGAATAACTCGGTTTGACTGCCGAGGTAATCGATAAAAACTTATAAATTTATAACCTAACCTCTTCACGAGTATAATATTAATGTAGATTAGTCAGTGTCAGAAAAATCGGGTAAAATAAAACGTGTAATCAGTCTTTATTGGTTTGAAAGGGAAACGGACATGACCACCGTAAGGACTATTTCTGCTTGCAGCGCTCGACCGCAATAGTAACACTTACCTACGCTTGTCAACCAATAGCGTCGCAGCATCAAATTTTTGATAAGCCCCTTGTTATAAATTTTAAAAAGTAAGGAGTAGTTGTGCGTTCGTCTGGCAAGTGTCTAATGCGAGCGGGGAACGGCGGTATGCGAGAGGCGAGGTACCACTCGCTAGCCGGCCGCACATTGCAAACCAGTGTAAACCTGTTTTCGCGCCCAATACCTGAGTCAACTCAACCGAGTTACTCGGAAGGGCACTCGGTACTCGGTTACTCTGTAATACTTGTACTCGGCGCATCTCTAGCTATCCTAAAAGAGACCAGAGAGTAGGTGCACTATACAAAACACAGACAAAAACAAACGTGAAGATGTACTCGTAGCACGATGAGTTACTAAACCGTAGCAGCCTACTTACGTAGGCACGGCTGCCCGCCACACCAATTTACAAAGGAACAATACAAAACCTGAGGTTAGCAAATTAAATTTTCCGGACAGTTTAGAGCCTACTTCTGAACTGGGGCGTGAAATGTAAAATATAATTAGGGGTAGGCGGTGAGAACCGTGGGCAGATTGTATTTGTTTTAACCCCTAACGTGTCGCACCCAAATTAACAGCGGGCTTTGGAAAAATACACAAGTTGACGTCAAAGTTAGTCCGGCTTTTCGTTTTAGTGTTATAATATTCTATATTCTGGTTTTTGGGGTCTGTTTGGTTGGCAGATAAAAGTTCTGGTGTTGACGCAATTGACATAGGACCTAACTTTTGTGGGACTGAAACAATTCGCAATTTTTGTACTTTTCGTGGACGTCAGGCGTCGATGCCGTTGTTTTCAGTCCATAAATGATACAGACTTATCTGATGTTCTACTACTCGTACAACACCCGACCTTTTACATTTCTGAACCGAATTTCATGCTATTTTTAGAGTTCCGTACCTCAAAAGGAAAAAACGGAACCCTTTATCACTTCGTTGTCAGTGTATCAAGATCCTTTTTCTCAGGAACGCGTCGAGGTAAATCAATCTGCCTAGCCTTTTCCCAACTATGTTGGGGTCGGCTTCCAGTCTAACCGGATGCAGCTGAATACCAGTATTTTACATGGAGCGACTGCCTGTCTGACCTCCACAACCCAGTAACTGGGTAATACGATACCCCTTGGTAAGACTGGTTGTCAGACTTTCGGGCTTCTGACGACCCGTAACGACTGTCAAAGATCCACGAATAACAGCCGGGACCTTCCGAGGCACGGAGGAATCTCGATATGTAAAGATGGTCACCCATCCACTGACCAACCCCGGCAAGCGTAGCTTAACCTGACGGATCGACCCGTGCGGCTGTTATTACTTAGCCACGAGCTCCTCCTCCTCCTCTCCTCCACTTAGGAACGCGTCGAGGTAGCAAGCTGAAATTAATACCAAAAACGTAGGTCTATGGTCCCTTGGAGCTCTCAAAAAAATCAATCGACATTTTTTGATACCGCAAGTAAATCAAAACCTATAGAGTAGGTACTTCCCGTTGACTTAGAATCATGAAATTTGTAAAGGAAAAAGTCCGAAAATCGTTACTTTGTAATTTAAAAAAAAGTTTTTTTGGGATTACCAACTTACATTTCCAGTTGCAAGAATTGACTAGATATTATGTCATATACCAATGTATGGAAGAACATGTTTTTGTTAAGTTTGTTTAAAGCATAAATTCTTTTTAACTACGGAACCCTTCATTGTGCCTGGTTCGACACGCACTTGGCCGGTTTTTTTCTCTATTCTGACAGAACTTCCGTCAGTTTACTCTACTTCTACGTACCTATCTCAAACTTTTGTTAAGACGCTTGACCTCTAAAACATTGTAATGTGAAAGTCTGGTTTTATTTACCTTAATCTCAACGGACCTAAGAATTACGATAAAACTTTCAGAAAACCCAAAGTGCCTACCTACTAGCAACTTATTTACTTTTTTTTTTTGTTAAAAAAGTAGTCTACCTGACCTTTGGGAGGAAACGTTTTTCTTTGTTCTTAGATACCGCTACGTGCGTTAGGTGGAACCAGTGAAACTTTTACTGCAAAAAGGTTAAAGATCAACATTAGAACCGATCTAAACACCACCACCGCCGCAGACATAGATAGATCATTATCTTATCTGTGACCACCACCAGGCCTCTTGCACTGCCGCTGGGGTCGCGGGTTGTCTGAAGAGGTTACCGCGGCCCTGGCATAGGCAACTGAAGGAACACGGGTGGGTTTTAGTCAGTAAAAGTCTGACACGCCCTTCCGCTCCACCCAGAGCGGGAGAAGTTATTTGATGATTTCCCACCCTCAAAAAAAAAAAAAAAAAAACGCCTCTTGCACTGGTACATTCCGCTCGAGATAAGTACCTACAGCTCGCGGCAACTCTGGGTTTCAAGTCAGTCAGGGTGTATTACGCGTTCAGCGAGCGAGACACGTACGGCCGCCCATGAAAAAATTAAATCTTAGATTTTAAATTTAACTATACTATTCATATTATCACTATACTATATATAAATTAGTGATATAGTTACTTTTTAATGACGAAAATCCATTACTAAATGTCGAGTCTTGTTGCTACCTTTTTTTTACCTACCTACCTACTTACTATAGTTGCCGACATTTAACTTGAGCTCTCGGCGGAGTGGTGGTGGTTTGTATGCGCTTCGTATTGTTTCAGAAGTAAGGTCCAAAATCGCTTAATGTAATTAAGGATTAACTTAGGATTAACAAGCAATTGTACCTACCCGCGATCGTACGATCGCACAAACTTAGCCACTGGTGCGTTGAGACATCTTTAGTTGTTTTATGACCATGTTCAGGCGACTAAAGTGGCCCAAATGTCACTTTCAATTTTAAGACGTGTTTGTACCTTGTTTACTTTAGAACACTTCTAAATTTTGTACGAGATGATGGTGTATTAAAAATAATTGATGATTGTTTGATTGATTAATAAAAAATAACGTTTGAAAATTATAAAACATTACATTAAAGTGAAACAACTCTAGATAGACTACTCATAAATACAATAAAAGTATAAAAAGGTACCATATACCCCACCACCACCACCACCATACCATATGGTATGTATGGTATGGTATGGTGGTATGGTACCATATTTTATTTTTCTTTGCGGACAGCCCTAGTACTCGGCTAAGCGGCGTAGGTATGTTACGGACGAGTAACGACACAAAGTAATAACAACTCTCAAGCGCGGCGATTAAGACCAATTTAGCTTGCGCAAGGGGGGGAACAGATTTTGTAGGCTATTATAAAAGCGGCTTTCTTCAAGATCAAAGGAGTGCAACTTCTGTACGTTAGTACTATTATTTATTCTGTGCCACCACCATGATCCAGTATTTTAATTTTTAACCGACTTCTAAAAAAGGAGGAGGTTCTCAATTCGGTTGTATTTTTTTTTTGTATGTTTGTTACCTCATTTATGAACCGATTCGGAAAATTCTTTTTTTATTTCAAAGGGTATACTTCCAGATTGGTCCCATTTTTATCAAAATTCAGTTCTGATGATGGGATCCATGAGGAATCGAGGGAACTCCTGAAATATTATAGGCATACATATAGCGATTTTGGTATTTTCATCAACAAATCAAGCGTTTGCATTCAGAAAGTATCATCTGGTGAAGTGGAACTGATGAAGAAGACCACAGATGGCCACGAGAACTCCTCAAGTATTTCACGGGTGGCGATAAGATATCTCGATTAAAATAGTTAAGCGACTGTGACGAAGCTTTAAATAAATGGTTCTGATGAAAATGGTACAATCGTACCGATCTGATGAAGAAGCCCGAAGGTGCCTGCATCGGGACTCAGTAATAAAACAATGTATCCTAGCCGTGTTTGGGCTTATTGGAATTGTCATGAGGTGCACTCTGGCTATAAATGATTTAATGGTAACTATATGCCGCATCAAATTTAATTTAATACGTATTTTTCCCATTTAGTCTATGTAGATGATGCTCTAATTTATTTTGCAAAGTGGTATTTAGATTTGTGTGGGGTAGGCACCACTAAAAAGTGAAAAATAAAAACTTTTTACAAAAAAAAAAAAACAACCGACTCCCAAAAAAACACTACAAAGTGAAAAATAATTTTAATTTCGGAAGTCGGTGGCAAAAAAAAACGAAAGTAAATAAAAAATCAAAGACACCGACTTCCGAAATTAAGTTATTTTTCACTTTGTAGTGTTTTTTTGGGAGTCGGTTGTTTTTTTTTTTTGTAAAAAGTTTTTAATATGTTAGTTTTAGTTGTGGCTTGTGATGGCTAAGTAATAACAGCCGCACGGGTCGATCGATCGTCCGTGGATGTGTGACCACCTTTACATTATCAACCTACAGTGCCTCGGAAAGCACGGTCCCGACTGTACTTTGTGGATCTTTGATAGTCGTTACAGGTCGTCAGAAGCCCGAAAGTCTGACATGAGTCGGGCATGGTGTTACCCAGTTATTGTGGTCAGATAGGCAGTCGCTCCATGTAAAATACTGGTACTCAGCTGTATCCGGTAAGACTGGAAGCCGACCTTAACATAGTTGGGAAAAGGCTAGGCAAATGAGATGATGATGCTAGTTTTAATTTTTTCAAGTGCGTTCCTTGGTGCCTAATAAACATTTTTTCTTTCTTTCTTTTCTTTTCTCTTTTTAACCAACAACAGACATGGCCGGATATTTATCTTGTATTGCATTTTTCACCATTCCCAAAGGTGTAAACAAAACTTCGCATCCCTTGAAACTCACACCATTAAGCGTAGAAACAATATGACGTAAGAGCGTTCATTTGGGGCGAGTTAAGCCTTCCGACCTATTTCTCTCTTACAAGTTGCACTGATACTGCCACAGACAACATAACTATAGATGCTTCACTTCCTACATCCGTGACCTAGCCTACACACACATAAGCAACTCTTATTAATTGAGAAGTGCACGGAGAAATAACCCCTGTTGGAAAAAAAAGTTTGTTGTTTTTTTTTTTTCATTGCTGACTAGGCCTGCTCTTGTCTTCGATCACGCATTCACGCCTGATGGAAAGCGATGGATGAGGTCTATTATGGAACGAGCGTGCCCAGAAGATGCCTGTTCACTCTTGCTTTGAAGGCAGACGGGTTATATGTTTATCCACTCAAGCGTCCACGGAAACTATAGTATCACAAAAACAAGTCGTGTCGTACGTCCACTTAAACTACAGTATCCAAAGGGACAAGTCGTCATTTATTCCATCTAGTTTTAAAATGCGGTACTATTTGGTGATTTTCACAGATTATATGGATAGCTGATGAAAAGTCCGACTAAACTGGAACCACCAGTAGGATTTGAAAAATTCTTTTTGCATTTGATAGCCCAATTCTTGAGAAAGGCTAAAGGCTGTTTATCATCACGCTACGACCCTTAGGAGCCGAGAAAAAAGAAAAAAAAAGTCAGAAAGAACGAAGTAATAGCGCTGTCAGGCGATGCGATGCGACGGGGTGGGACGGGGAGACAAGAATTTTCACGCGGTCGAAGGCGCGGGCAGAAGCTATTGCACCTAAACCTTCCAACTTTAACTTATAATGTGTCTATAGATAGTCTGACCTATGTCCGCTCAGCAATCTATCCTGTGCGGTTCTCAGCAGAAACTTTTTGTTCGTAGCTTCAGATTGCAATTAGGGACCCAACTTATATCCTTACTATTTTCGTTTCATTTATTCTTGGTCTCCACAAGAAACTAGGTGTCTTGATTAATTTGCTGATACAATGTAAGTTGATCTTGTTTCATTGATTGATACAAAAAAATTGAGGCTGCTTGGAAAAGGTCAATTCGATTTCGGTGTGCGAAAGTAATTATTTTGGGGCTTCGATATTTTTGGGATTCCCATGCTTATTTGAAAAATACCATGCCTATTTTAGGCACATTCATGTTTACGATCTATGAGGGTTTTATTCGCATGTATATTTCGAGAATGCCTGACTAGATTGTGACTCGTAAGGAGTTTTTCATGTGAGGCTGATCGAGTGGTAATTTCAATACTTAAGTCAATCTGCGTAGCCTTTTCCCAATTATGTTGGGTTCGGCTTTTATTCTAACCGGATACAGCTGAATACCCCTTGGTAAGACTGGTTGTCAGACTTTATAGCTTCTGACGACCCGTAACGACTGTCAAAGATCCAAGAATGACAGCCGGAACCAACGGCTTAACGTGCTTTCCGAGGCACGGACGAGTCTCGGTATGTAAAGATGTTCACCCATCCACGGACAAATCCCGGCAAGCGTAACCTGATAGATCGACCCGTGCGGCTGTATGACTTATAACATCAATGAAGATAGATTTTCAGAAAAAAAAATGTCAGCGTCAAAAATATCGGGACGAACAGACTGTTCAAAATGATCTCAACATCTAAGAAAATTAAACTTTATCTCAATTGGATAAAGTTCTTTTTAGAATGACAGTTGTCGTGTATTGTCTTCATTCTGAAACTTTCCTTGTGTCATTGAGTTAAAATTTAATTTTCATAATTGTTTCGTCATTCTGTTCGTCCCGATATTTTTGACTGCTCGCTGGCTGTAAACAACTCGGTCCTCAAACTTAGTGGAACATACAACGGCCTTCCGAATTGGATTCATAAGGCTTAAGGATACCCGTCTCTAATTTACATACGAAGGCTTTTGTTCAAGTTCTTCACAACCCCTTGTATATTCAATTGTAAGTTTTTTTCTCTTTGTAAAAGATGGACAGGAAAAGCCGGCTACTACGTGAAAACAAGCTTCTACAGTTTATGTAGACACTCGTACATAAATACCGCGAGTTTTGCTGAAAAATAATTGGCCGGCCTGCCAATTATTATGTTTCGGAAAGCGTATAAAATGCTTTCCGATAGATATTCCGAAACCAATCGATGTCTATCAAAATGCAACGGAATAACTTTATGAGGTTTAACACTACAATCTCAATCTGCCTAGTATTTTTGCCATCTATGTTGGGGTCGGCTTCCAGTCTAACCGGATGCAGCTGGATATTAGTATTTTACAGGTTAACACGATACTCCATGGCAAGACTGGTTGCCAGGCTTTCGAGCCACTGCGACTGTGTCACGACTGTCAAATACCGACTAATTAAAGTGCTTTCCGAGGCACGGAAGCGTCTCGATATGTTATGAATGGTCACCCATCCACGGATCGACCTCGGTAAGCGTTAACCTTGAAGATTGACTTGTGCGGCTGATATTAATTAGCCACGAGCTCATCTGAGGTAAACATTACACTATGAACAAACATCAGTTTTCCAAGGAATAAGGAAATTTCTTACTAAGATGACTATTCTAGGGGTCATTGGGAGGCGTCTATAGACGAACATACGTTGATATGATAGAACTGAGTTCAAAAAACCCCACATTAATACGGTTATAACCTCATGACAAAGCCCAAAAATCACTCAGCAAGATCAAGACCGACTCAGAGAACATACTAAAGGCCAATGAGGCCACCATTGTGAATTAAATTTAGTGTGCAACTGTCGCCATTTGTTACGTTTATCTCAAACTACCCTCCTTTATTTGTGTATCGTTCACAACGAACCCTTATCGGTGTTACACTTTTGTTTCAGAAGGTTATCCCAACTTGGGACTGTTAAAGCTGTTTTTAGTATTTTTTTGTATCGATTCGGTAGGCCTTCGATTTATAATGTGAGTATAACGATGGGGTGTTGAATTTAGATGTAAAGGTTTGTTTTGGTTGTCAGTCTGGTAAGATAAAACTGGATTAATGCGAGCCCTATGATGTGGTAAAGGTTGTGTAAGCTGTTCAGTTTTGTGCAAAAAGCAATAACTGCGGAAGGGCAGAACATAATTTTTTGTGTGAACTGTGTAGTGTTGTCCTCCGTTGTCTTGAAGTTTATTTGAAACGGCTTAGACCTTGATTATTCTGTAGGTACTGTTTGCTGGCATTTGATAATTCTTATGTATATTTCCAAACCGTGCATAAATACTAATCTTTATTATTAGCCCACCAACTTCATTTCCATTTATATTTATCCAGCAGGTAAATACGAAAGTCACCAACTTTAGTACGATCATATAAAAACGTATTTGTTCCTTTGTTCCGAGTATTACGTTACTCTAAGGTATTTTCAATTTTATCGTAAGACATTCGCGAACTGTCAACGATCCCCGTTGATTCATTAAGAGTTATTTATTAGATAGCCTCGTCGAAACTTCGCTCGTTTATATTAAAATTCGTAACAAGTTGGTAAGTTTAAAATTTTTGTTTGACAACTTGTTCAATATCGATTCTGTCTGCGAGGTGACGTCATTTTTGTTCAGTACGCCCTCGAACCGCTTGTATAAAATACATTTTTATGTTTATTTATTGGAAAACTGGAATAGACCACCCTGTCTCCAGGTGACGTAAGAGCAGACTTAGCCGCGTACAACCCACAAGGTGACGTCACACTGACATCACCAGCCTACGTTTACAGGGTGATCCGTTAACAGGGTAAGGTTTATTTGATGTGATTTCGTAACTATGTTTTTGTTTAGCAGTAAAGGGCCATTATACCTATAATCTAAAAAAAAAAAAAAAAAGGGTTTTGGGGTGCGCTGATTCCATTTCTGCGGTCCTTTTTTACGTAGCATGCTCCGTTGCAAAGATACAGAAATCAATTAGGGTTCTAGCTCTGTTCAATTGGTTGATGAGGTACCCCTCGTTACCGCTATTGTCACCTCATCTCCCACGGCTGATTATAAGTAATACCTCATCTTTACAATGATAATGGTAATGAGGCATGCTACTTGCTAATGAGGCAAAATGGTTTATGTCTCATCCACAATAAAACTGCATACTTCTTTCCTTGGTACTTTTATTACATTTCAGTCTTACTTCCTACAATATCTATGAAACATTACATCTATTATCATATCATTGTAAATACTGTCGCTTGTAAATGATTTTAGAAAATTCAACATTGTATATCCATAAAACTTATGTAATAAATACATCAAACAGTACTCGCCGCAAACTGATGTAAAATCGTTTTGGATTCTCTCCGTATTCCAGTCCCACCTTTTACAATTCCTTTTTAAAAATATTTGATAATATCCTTTAGGTGCTCGTCCATAAGAATCGAAACATTGACCAACACCAGTCTCATCAACATATATGGCTACCCAATGCGACCCCGGCTTATCATCGGTATCCAAATTGCTTATCAAATCTTTTTCGAAGTACAACCGAAAAACAAGAAGAAAAAAGCATTATCTTCAACAGTGTCTCGAGCTGTAGCAGGAGGAGTGTCTTATATAACAACCAATACAGATGACGGGAACCAGTCAACGCACCTAATCAAAGTAGAAGTTTACGACATGAAAAAACTGGCGAAAATTCCAATAACGGAGCATTGGAAACATGCCAATTTACGGATAAAGTACTATGTCAAAGAAAACAACAGCAAAATATTCGACAACACCAACAAAGTAATACATAACATTACGGAAGAAATTGCCGAGAGTGATAATGTGAAAAAGTATTTTTTTAGTAATGACAAGTAGGGTAACAATTCACCTAATTGCTTAATGGATAAGTATTGTGTCTATTGGTAACTTAATGAACTATTTAGTGATCTTAATAAAACTTTTGTAAAGTCCAGGTAATCATTAACTTATTTAATGCATTGTAAGTAATCCTAACTATCTTTTTCCACCGACTCAATTGTATGGTTTAATATTATGATGATAAAATAAATGATGTAAAGTACCTGCACATGTTTTTCATTTATATATTTTACAATTTTTATGTAATATTTAATATACATATACAAGGTGAATCAGAGGGTAAATGAAAAATAAAGTATTTTTTTTACATAATATTTATTTCAAAACATTTTGTTAATACAATTTTCTCCTTATATCAAGATGCACTTTCTCTTAGTCTAACTACTACAGTCAACAGTAACATTTCTGTTTTTATCTATTTCAAGCAGGATTCGATGGATCATAATAAATTCTATTAATTTCTTCTAATACGGAGTCCATTTTTCCCAATCAACCTTCTTTCTTACTTTGGTAATCAACTTCTTATCACCACTACTCGGAGTTGAAAAATGCTCACCACCAACTTCTGGTATGAAGCTTAGGTCCCTTGCTTGAAGCTGATTTATATACTCACTTCTTTTTGGATTTCCAATGTAAGTTAGTGGTACTTTAATATCTTTTAATACTTTAGCAAATCTTTCCCATCCTATGGGATCACTTTTTTTTAATGGTCTCAGTGAGTCATTTACTAAGTCAACAATATTACTTCCAGGAATTTTTTCGTTATCAATTACTACTGTGCCTTCATCATCCCACTGTATTTTGTTTTTACTGGACCCAACTAAATTTAATAACAACTCACCTTTTTTAGTATAGGATTTTGGTATTAAACTTAGAATTTCAGATGTTGAATACAGTGGATTTGTTTGAATGATGTCATCTTCTTGTCTAACTTCTTTATTCAAAGCTTCAGTAGCACTAGCAACTGCATTTTTGACGTCTATGTCTTTATTTTTATAACAAATCTTATATTTGTTTTTATCATCCATGGAGGTATCAGTATAAATTGGTAATTTGTAAGGTAGACGGTCCTCCTCAGTGAAGTGAAGATATCTTTGTAAAATTTGTAAATATAGCATCCATTTTTTTCGATCTTCTTCATTGCTACTCAGAATTTTTTGCATTTCCGTGTCTAATCGAGATAAATTACTGTTTACAGTATTTTCTTGTTTCAATTTTTCTATTAATCTAGGATCAATGAGTAACATTTTCTTTGCGTTTTCCATGTTAACTTCCTATAAGAGAACTAACTAATCCACTCAGAATTGAACCTAATATTATTGGTAAGAAAGCTCCTCCTTTTTGTATGATAATATTTTTTCTCAGTTTAGTCTTGCACTTACGTACCAATTTTCGAAGTATATTTTTATGTTTATTTAATTTTTTCTTATCTTGTTCTTTGACAGGTACTTTTCCTTGTAGAACTTTATGAATACATTCACAAAAACAATTTATTTCTTCTTCATTACATGATTTTAATAATGCTTTTTTGGTTTAAGTTTATGAAGGCTTCTAACAAATTCTTATGCGTTATTAGTCTACGATGCATTGTTAGCAAATGATTTCTACTAATGAAACTAAATTAGTTCCCAATTTAAATAATAAAAGTAAATATATCATTCACTACAGGAATCTGAAACAATGTATTGAAATGGGTATGACATTGATTAAAGTTCATAGAATATTAAAATTTCAACAGAGTTCTTGGTTAAAAAAATACATAGACTTAAATACTAATTTGAGAACGTTAGCTACATCAGACTTCGAAAAAGACTTTTTTTAGGATAAGTTAATGAACAACTCTGTCTTCGGCAAGACAATGGAAAATATTGAGAAAAGAGTAAATGTAAAACTACTAACTCACTGGGATAATCGTGGCAAAGTTTTAGGTGCACAGGATTTAATAGCAAAACCAGAATTCCATAGTTTATCAATATTTTCGGAAAATTTAGTCGCGATTCATTTACGAAAAACAAAATTAATCTATGATAAACCAATTTATTTAGGATTTTGTATTTTAGATATGTCTAAAACGCTTATGTATGAATTTCATTATAACTATATGATTAAAAAATTTAATTAATAAAATCAAGTTATTGTATACCGATACTGATAGTTTGATATACCAAATTTTTACAGACAATTTTTATGAAGATATAAAACCAGATTTACTTCACTATTTTGATACATAAGATTATCCAGTAAATAATATTTTCGGTTACCCAAATATAAATAAAAAAAAGTTAGGTTTTTTTAAAGACGAGAATAATGGTAAAATATTAAAAGAATTTGTAGGGTTACGATCAAAAATGTATGCCTTTGAAGTGGAAGACAAATTTATAGCTAAGGCAAAAGGTATTAACAAAAGTGTCACCAAAAAAATGAATATGGAAAATTATAAATCATGCCTCTTTAATAAAAATATCCAATATTGTAGTATGCTTCGATTCAAATCATCAAAACATACAATTTTTACCCAAAAAATCAATAAAGCATGTTTGTCGTATAATGATACCAAACGATGTATTATGGATAACAATAGTGATACATTGGCTTGGGGTCATTATAACTTACGGTATTTAGTAATAGGTAATAGCTATAAGTGTATCTTTAGTCTTTTGTCTATATTTTTATAAATATATTTTTATTTTTATCCATAATACATCGATATGTATTATGGATAAAAATATAGACAAAAGACTAAAGATACACTTATAGCTATTACCTATTACTAAATACCGATAAACTAAACATCGATAATGTCATACCCATTTCAATACATTGTTTCAGATTCCTGTAGTGAATGATATATTTACTTTTATTATTTAAATTGGGAACTAATTTAGTTTCATTAGTAGAAATCATTTGCTAACAATGCATCGTAGACTAATAACGCATAAGAATTTGTTAGAAGCCTTCATAAACTTAAACCAAAAAAGCATTATTAAAATCATGTAATGAAGAAGAAATAAATTGTTTTTGTGAATGTATTCATAAAGTTCTACAAGGAAAAGTACCTGTCAAAGAACAAGATAAGAAAAAATTAAATAAACATAAAAATATACTTCGAAAATTGGTACGTAAGTGCAAGACTAAACTGAGAAAAAATATTATCATACAAAAAGGAGGAGCTTTCTTACCAATAATATTAGGTTCAATTCTGAGTGGATTAGTTAGTTCTCTTATAGGAAGTTAACATGGAAAACGCAAAGAAAATGTTACTCATTGATCCTAGATTAATAGAAAAATTGAAACAAGAAAATACTGTAAACAGTAATTTATCTCGATTAGACACGGAAATGCAAAAAATTCTGAGTAGCAATGAAGAAGATCGAAAAAAATGGATGCTATATTTACAAATTTTACAAAGATATCTTCACTTCACTGAGGAGGACCGTCTACCTTACAAATTACCAATTTATACTGATACCTCCATGGATGATAAAAACAAATATAAGATTTGTTATAAAAATAAAGACATAGACGTCAAAAATGCAGTTGCTAGTGCTACTGAAGCTTTGAATAAAGAAGTTAGACAAGAAGATGACATCATTCAAACAAATCCACTGTATTCAACATCTGAAATTCTAAGTTTAATACCAAAATCCTATACTAAAAAAGGTGAGTTGTTATTAAATTTAGTTGGGTCCAGTAAAAACAAAATACAGTGGGATGATGAAGGCACAGTAGTAATTGATAACGAAAAAATTCCTGGAAGTAATATTGTTGACTTAGTAAATGACTCACTGAGACCATTAAAAAAAAGTGATCCCATAGGATGGGAAAGATTTGCTAAAGTATTAAAAGATATTAAAGTACCACTAACTTACATTGGAAATCCAAAAAGAAGTGAGTATATAAATCAGCTTCAAGCAAGGGACCTAAGCTTCATACCAGAAGTTGGTGGTGAGCATTTTTCAACTCCGAGTAGTGGTGATAAGAAGTTGATTACCAAAGTAAGAAAGAAGGTTGATTGGGAAAAATGGACTCCGTATTAGAAGAAATTAATAGAATTTATTATGATCCATCGAATCCTGCTTGAAATAGATAAAAACAGAAATGTTACTGTTGACTGTAGTAGTTAGACTAAGAGAAAGTGCATCTTGATATAAGGAGAAAATTGTATTAACAAAATGTTTTGAAATAAATATTATGTAAAAAAAATACTTTATTTTTCATTTACCCTCTGATTCACCTTGTATATGTATATTAAATATTACATAAAAATTGTAAAATATATAAATGAAAAACATGTGCAGGTACTTTACATCATTTATTTTATCATCATAATATTAAACCATACAATTGAGTCGGTGGAAAAAGATAGTTAGGATTACTTACAATGCATTAAATAAGTTAATGATTACCTGGACTTTACAAAAGTTTTATTAAGATCACTAAATAGTTCATTAAGTTACCAATAGACACAATACTTATCCATTAAGCAATTAGGTGAATTGTTACCCTACTTGTCATTACTAAAAAAATACTTTTTCACATTATCACTCTCGGCAATTTCTTTCGTAATGTTATGTATTACTTTGTTGGTGTTGTCGAATATTTTGCTGTTGTTTTCTTTGACATAGTACTTTATCCGTAAATTGGCATGTTTCCAATGCTCCGTTATTGGAATTTTCGCCAGTTTTTTCATGTCGTAAACTTCTACTTTGATTAGGTGCGTTGACTGGTTCCCGTCATCTGTATTGGTTGTTATATAAGACACTCCTCCTGCTACAGCTCGAGACACTGTTGAAGATAATGCTTTTTTCTTCTTGTTTTTCGGTTGTACTTCGAAAAAGATTTGATAAGCAATTTGGATACCGATGATAAGCCGGGGTCGCATTGGGTAGCCATATATGTTGATGAGACTGGTGTTGGTCAATGTTTCGATTCTTATGGACGAGCACCTAAAGGATATTATCAAATATTTTTAAAAAGGAATTGTAAAAGGTGGGACTGGAATACGGAGAGAATCCAAAACGATTTTACATCAGTTTGCGGCGAGTACTGTTTGATGTATTTATTACATAAGTTTTATGGATATACAATGTTGAATTTTCTAAAATCATTTACAAGCGACAGTATTTACAATGATATGTTAATAGATGTAATGTTTCATAGATATTGTAGGAAGTAAGACTGAAATGTAATAAAAGTACCAAGGAAAGAAGTATGCAGTTTTATTGTGGATGAGACATAAACCATTTTGCCTCATTAGCAAGTAGCATGCCTCATTACCATTATCATTGTAAAGATGAGGTAATTAACTCAGAAATAATGAGTTAACGACACAGATCAGCTTCATTAGCTATTAGGGCATAACTAATCGCAGTGGTTGAGAATCAAATTTATTGTATCTTAATTAGAATCTGTTAGAGCAATATCGTGTTCATCATATCAAAGGCGAAGCTAATCCGGGCTTTGTAATTACTGTAATTACATTCTATGTGCGCAGGGTATTATTATTATTACGGTCTAAATAAAACACGGGCCAATTCCGCTTTCCCATAGTATGGTAGCATTGATTAAATTGTAATTGTTATAGTGTTTTTAGCTGAAAATGCCCTGGGTCACTTTATGGTGATGGGAATACCATTGAACATGGACTTTAAAAGGTCTTAATAACGTACTTATTAAGTTAACATCCACCTGTTTAAATACAAACCCTTTAGCCACAATAGGAATCTTCCAGTTTCTTGAGTGGTTATCAAACATAGATCTTAAAAAGATGAGAAAGAGGTTTATCATCATCATCATCATCATCCGCAGCCTGACTTCACCCACTGCTGGGCATATGCCTCTCTTTTCTCGTGACAATCTCCACGCTCAATCAATTCCTATTCCACAATTGTTCCAAAGGTTTCACCTAGATATTTCCGCTGTTCGGCTTCTCAATGCCCCGAAAGTGCGAAAATCGAACCCTGAACTACGTCAGAAAACAATCACTAAACGAAGCAGCATTGCCCGCAGTACAAAACTCTACCAACCATTTTACTTAATAATTAACTTACAATTCAGCGTGCCAATACTGTCAATACCGCAATAGCACACAACCTCCCGCAATACATTGCTATCTGATTATGAACCCAACGACTTAACCCGTCAATATTTATCTATAGGCCTACTTCGGCAAGCCTCGGCAAGCTTCGGCAGGCTTCGGCAATACATCTGTATTGTACCCTCGTTCACTTGTCAATTATTTGGGAAAAATATACCGGCTTCCGGTGACGTGGGTTGGTTGACCGTAATGTATACCGGTATACGTGAATGTAATAAAATTGATGTGAGAAACTAATTATTGTTTCAGATTGCTTGTTCGTTAGACTTGAAATTAGAGGTTATTAATTTAAAATGTGTTGGTAATCTTGAAGACAACAAAGCCCGAGAGTTTGAACAAAAATAATGTGTTCGTTGGAAGGTCCAGTAAAAAGTGGCAGGATGAGCTCGTAATCGCAGTAGACCGGGAAAAGTAGATGTAGTGAAGACTTATAGTGGCCATACACCATGCTGCCTATCGTCCAATCGGCATGACTGCAGGCTTGATCGAATCTGCACCACACACGATCAATTTAAACTGTCAATTTAAGCGTTCAGTTGAAGCATGGCGTCACCAGTGACGGACGACGATGTTTTAGCCGTCTTGGGCATTTTACTTGTGATAAAGAAACAACAAAAATATATCGTGCGGCGAGGTGCAAACAGTTGTTAATGAAAAGGAATCAGTTTTCTCATACAAAAATAGAAGAATTGGGGATTTTTGGGAATTGGGGATTGGGGTTTTTGGGGGCATTTATTTTTAAGTTCTTTTATATGTATTTACTAACACTATATGGACACATTTAGTCTGAATTAAAGAAATTGAATTGAATTGTATTGAATTACGCCACATTATCGTAATTATTTACGTAATCTCCAGTAGCACTTCGCAGTACCGGTCTGTATTTCGTGACAGGTTTATACAGAGCGCGCACTACGTCTACCACCGACAAAAATCTTGCCTCACTCAACTGAACTGACGATTGCAACCGCCATATACGGTATGATCCAATCAGCTTGATCAAACCAAAAGTATTGAATTTCGATTGTTCCGTCAAGTATAACTGTCATGCCCACACACGGTCATTTCTACTTAATCCAATCGGCAGAGTCATGCTGATTGGACGATAGGCAGCATGATGTATGTCCAGCATTACCTTACCTTGCAGTGGGACTGAATGGGATTATAATAATAACAGTGTAGTAACTATGATATCATCTGACCTGACATAATCGATACGGAACAGCCAATACATTATCTAACACTTTGATAATAAACAAACCCTTTTGTGTTAGTTGCATTTGTTTATCTAAAACGGAGCACCGACCAATATCCAAACTTTAATCCATTACTGGTGGATATGGATAGAACATTCCAGAATGTCAAATATTTTCTAGCTACACATTTTGCCGTTCACGGTGGAAATGCAAAAACGCTGGAACACTTTGTTATTGGTGTCCGACATGTTCCGTGTTTCTAGGGTTACCGGATCAACGCAAATGGTGGCAGAACGGTGAAATATCTAGGTGAAACCTTTGGCACAACTGTGGAATAGGAAATAGGCGAGCATATTTTTTTTTTTTTTGTATGAATGTTACGGCACTAAGGCATAAAATTACGAAGAATAATATAGAGGGAAAATTGGGGAGTTTGGGGTCGGGTTGCTAATTTTCCGCATAGCTGTCTGCCTAAGAAAAATATCCATAAAAAGAAAGGTTAACTCAAAGATCCTTTGGTCTACCTACTCTAATGTTTTTGTTTATCCTCGACGTCCCATCTCAACATTCCTTTTAGTTCTGAGGCAGTCTGTGATTGTAAGTAAGTTAGCTTATACTTCAATTAGGTTTACGTCTAAAAGATTTATCAAATTGAATTAAAGTATTTACAAGTTAAAGTTGAGTTTTGATTAAGGCTCTGGTTCCAAGCTTAGTTCAGCTCGGTGTGTAAGTGAAATGGCTTTATGGCTGTCTAGTTTGACGGACGAGATAGAAGATTCTCACGCGCACCGGAATTATGTCGTAAAAGTGCAAATAAAATCGTATAAAATTAGAAATTAACTAAACTGCTTTGCAAAAAAAACGGGCACCTTACAGTTATTGGCTTTTCTATGGATAATATTAATATTTATAGTATGTCGTTAGCATAAATGACTAGAAATTTCTTATTATCATTGAGAATATAGTTTTTAACCCTTAAATCCTGGAATCGGTGTTTTAGTCAATGTAAACAGAAAGTCGTGTTAAAATGGAAATTTTTAGGGTATAATTAAATTAAGACTACGAGTATTTTTATGGTATTTTAATAAAAAAAGACATTAAAAAATAAAAATTAATAACGAGTATGACCTCTCCTTGCAGCGATTACGGCATGTAATCGTCTTGGCATGCTTTCCACCAGGTTTTTGTTGGTGTCCTGTGGAATGTGTTCCCACTCAGCCGAAATCACACCTGATGTTTTGTGGAAGGTCGTTGGACAGGTCGTACTCGCCGTTTTAGGAGGTCCCAGACGTGCTCAATGGGGTTATGGTCGGGGCTCCGCGCTAGCCAATCCAGACGACGAATACCGACCTCTTGCATATAAGCATCTACGTCGCCAGAACGGTGGTCCCGAGCATTATCGTCCATGAAATGGCATCTTCACCAATTACAGTCAGTGCGGGCTGTGCATGTTGACAAATTATTCCTGTTATGTACCTTTGCGCATTTAGTGAGCCATTTGCAATGAACACTATCTCGGTACGATAGCTGGAAGTTACGCCCGACCAAAACATAACGGACCTTCCACCATAAGGGGTGATTTCTTCAAAACACACGTCGGCATAGCGTTCCCCTGGTCTTCGTAACACTCGCCGACGTCGGTCCTCACCATTCAGGCAAATTCGAGCCTCATCGGAGAAGAGTACGCTACTCCAGTTACCTAGTGTCCAAGATAGACAATTTCTAGTGAACCTCGGTCGAGCAATCCGGTACTCACGGAGTAAATTGGGGGCCCGCGCTGGTCGTCGACTGCGTATATCAACCGCTAAAAGCCTCCTCCTCACTGTCCATAGGCTAACTTGTTCTCCTCGTACCTCTTCAAGGTTTCTTTTGAGGTCTATGTAACTGCATTTGCGATTACTCAATGCCTGAGTCACTAAAAAGCGGTCGTCTCGTGGTTGTGTGCAACGTTTTCTCCCACAACCTTGCCTTCTTTGAACGGAACCTGTCTCTTGGTATCGAGTCCATGTTCTTTGGACGGTGGAACCACTCACGTTTAACGGCTGTGAACCGTAACATTGGCTACACCCCACTTCCAGCAGCACTATAATTTTACTAGCTCTTGTTGCTTTTTCTGCCATTATAATCGACACAAAGATATCTGTTTTAAGTCACAATGAGGCAGGATTATGCGACAAACATAAATTATTCTAATAAAAATAACGAGAAGTTAGTTTTAGTTGCCTGATAACCATTTAACCGCAAACCCGCGAATAGTAAGTAAAAAGTCATAAACTGAAAAAGGGATTATTATTATTAAAAACAACAGTTCTGAATTTGAAATTAACTTTTTTTCATACCCAGACTCTTTATTATGTGCCAGGAACATAGTTTGCCTATTAAAACCTCATGAGAACTAAATGATTACCAATAATGTAGAAAAATCCGAACTGCCCGTTTTTTTTGCAAAGGAGTGTATTTAATAAAAACTAATCCATCACTGGATGCAGTTTGGAATTTGACATTTCATGGTATATTTTTAATTATAATTATAATTGCTAATGAAGGAATAAACAGCTTTTAAAGATTATTAGGAGGTATGTTTAAAGATTTTTTTGGTGCATTAAAGTATGTTTAATTATGTTTTGGCTTCCATCACTGTATCCGAAAAGGACTTGAAAATATCATATTTTTTTTACATGTCAAAATTATTTACGGTTTATGAGATACACAGCTTTAAAAAACCACCTTTTTGGTCGTTTCCAGGAAATCTTCCCCTTAAAATATAAATTCCAACACAGTTTACGTATAGTAGTTACAAAATTGCGTCTATCAAACACGTTGCTCATCGCCGCTCTGTCGTATCCCGACTAATTTGGGTACAGCTTATCACATCTTCCAACTCCACTAATCTAGTAAAACAATACCGTACAAATCCCGAATTCGATATCGAGAACCATATCATAGTAAGGAAAGATCTATCGAACCTCAACGTTTCCCGTCAGGATCAGCCCTAGCAATCGCATTGAAACGCGCCGCGCGTTGTAACAATCATCGCCATCGCATACTCATCAACTAACGCTCGTTCAACAAACTTTGCTTGTTTATTTGTTACACCAGTATATACATGAATGACAGCTTGATTTTATTACTACAATATGGAAGATACTATTACTTGACTCCGTGTTATAACCAGACATTTTTCCCTCATCATACATATTGTTACCATTAAAGTATTTCACTTGTTTCTACCTCCTTTCTTTTCCATCAATTGCTGCCTCACTCTCACCGTTGTACCTATATTTTGCAAGAAAAACAAAACCGGTCAAGAGCGAGTCGGACTCGCGCACCGAGGGTTCCGTTCCGATTTCTGAAAAAGTGTGCTGTTTAGAGACATCGTTTTATTTTTCCTGTAATCTCTACATAAACTTCTATCACATAGAATAATTTCAGATTTTTCTCTTTGCAAACTTCGGAGATAAGGGGGGGGGGGGGGGGGGAACGGTATTTTTTTTTACATTCTTCATCAAAAGTCGAACACTGTGCGGGCTAAAAAAAAATAAAAAAATGTTTGAAAATGTGCAAACAGCGCTCTTTCATATGATACCCCACATGCCCTAGTAGCCCCACTTTGAATTTTTAAGACCCCCTTTCAGTCCCTGTTGCAAAAAAAAATACATATATTTTTATTTATTTCTTATTTGCAAAATAGTTGGGTAAAAGTCATCTAAAACTGTTCCAAATTTCAAGTTGATAGCATTAGCAGTTCTTGGGATATCCAGCTGTGACAGACAGACAGACATACAGACAGACAGGCAGACAGACAGACAGACAGACTGAGTCACACCATAAGGGTTCCTTTTTTACCATTTTGGTACGGAACCCTAAAACGATATCGCACCAAGTGACTGCTAAGGTTAGAAGAATTTCGTTCCATCTAAATGTCACTGACCCGCATGGAAGCATAGTTGGCTAGTTGTTTAGTGTTTTTAGATTCACTCGGATTGGCTTTTCGGCTTTTACTACTCTAACCATATAGGACTCTTGCAAAAATTATGGTGAATCCTCTTGAGCCCATCGTCATTTGCAAAAAAAGGTCTCGACTAGAACATGGATAAACTTTATACTCGCCAGAAAGTGGCTGTCGAAAGATGGTCAGAAAACTACATAATATAACAGGTTTGGTTGATGTTAATATATTTTCCTCGTAAATACAGGAAAAACTGCAATAAAATGTCCCTAAGATTGTACATTTTATTAGTACTTTTATGGTTCTCCCACGAATTGTATACTTACAGAAAATTATTCCGGTAAACGAGAGAAGAATACTTAAATGCTGAATATGAATTCCTATGAATAATGGTTCTATGCTAATGGTAGATGCTAAACGTTGTAAATTTATAATTTACTCTTACTCTACGACTCACTCACTGGATATAAGAGGCAATTTAATACATTTTCTTTATTATACGTAGAGTGGTGTTGCTAATAAAACTGTAACTAATTTTCTAGCAAGAAGCACTGGAAGCAGTGCTATGATATATGGCACGTTAGACGTTTGTTTTAATAATGAAACTATTTAATTAAAACAAAACCAATGGGGATCCACACGCAAAGCTCAGCGCAGATGTCGCCAGCGGCGGGACGGCTACTGTCAAATCGTTTTCGCTTTGTTTACGTTCAGGTTATTCGCTATTTTTGTGTTGAAACCGGTCCACCATCGTAATCGATAACATGTATTGTACCTGGAAGCTTAAAGAATTGAAAGACGAACTAAAAAAACGAGGAGGAAGGATAACTGGAAGGAAAGCAGATCTTGTAGCCTTTTAACTAGTAAAAATATATTTTATCAGTGATTTGCTCTAGATTTGGAATTTTTTTAGTTGTAACGTGTTGATTTTTACTTAACTCATGGTAAGAAAATTTACGAAAAACTAAAGAACATTACTTTAAATGATAAATGGTATTCTTTATTTTTTAGGTTAGAAGCTTATGATCGAAATTTTAATTTCGGCAATCAAATCCCTCAAGCTCCTGAAAGCCAAGCAATTGACGTCCCTGCTATAGAACTTTACCAAGACGTCAATAGCTCCACCGTACTGCCGAAGATTACCAAACAGCACATTCAAAGTTACTTTGATAGGCGTCGTATAGCCATTTCCCACTTCTTTTTTAGGGTTGTATTTTTGGGAAATAAATGTACACCGGGGTTACTACATCCTGGTACACAGAGTACACAGAGGCATTGTCGAGAAAAATTAAATTTAATAAATGATAGGTTACAAAATGTATGTAATTGACAGCTTTCAATGGCCATGCCGACGATGCGCCACCTATCGTGAAAAAATGGCAGAAAGATCCTCATTAAGTACATAACACATTTTAGAACTTGATCATATCTACTCCTGAAATTCAATACCACCGCTGCACCGCTTCGTCACATGAAATACAGCAATAGGCAATTTTGCACATACACTGCCTACCTACAACTAAGCAATTATAGATCGCAATGTTAGTGTGAGAGTAGGCTTCCGCATGAGTATCAAATATTCCGTAGGGATTCATCAAGCCGTCCATTCCCGCTTTGACGGTCGTTTAATTAAATTCAGGCCTCGGTTTAGCGAAACAACACTACAAATTCGACCTCCGCACCTCTTTGTTTCGTCAATTATTATAATTTCAAAGCGAAACCTCGTCATGAGAACTTGAGTCTGTTCGGAATAGACTTGGAAACCATTGGACTGATTCCTGTCAAAGTTTTACGAATATTAATTAATGTTATTCACAACTGTTTTAATGAAAAGATGATGTTTAGGAATGGGAATAATACAGAGTTTCGTACTGAAACGAAGTTAATACAAAGGATGTCTTTCTGTTCTTTCGAAACAAAAATAACAAGAAACAGACAATGCCTAGTTGTTAGTGGAGCCAGCGAAGCGACAAGTGGGTTCAATAAAAGAATGCCCAGTGAAAAACGATAGGGCGTTTTACCAACAGTACCGGTTTATAAAGCTGCACCAAATGCTGCGCGAGAGCACACATGACGTGTTAGCGCGCTTGCGCTATGGCTCCAGTACTCCACGCCCGCACGCACATGAGTCAGAGCGCGTTGACCCGCAACGCGAAGCGGACGCCTCTGACACATTAGATACCGCTTTAATAACACACTGCGATAATTTTACAACCGGTTCCACGTACATGGGACTGTATTATTATGATAATTGAAATGACTACTAGTACGGTTACTAGAGTGTAAACAAGATAACAGTAACGTAGCTCGCGACTATGTATAGTAAGCAAATATTTATATTAAATATTTGAACGGCAGTCTATGATGTTTATTGTGTCTCGAATGTAATAAACATTTTTACTCTGTTAAAGAATTTTCAATTGACGTCACGCATGTTAACGAAAATAGATGACGGATGACGAGTCCATTGTGTCGAAATTTGACTTTCCCTTTTGCCCTCGTCATTTTCTAACCGGTAAGAACTTTCGATGCAGAAAATTGAATGAAGAGACGGGTATATTATGGAATTATGGATAAGTAATTACAATAAAAAATAAAGTACTTAAGTACTTACATTTATTTAAAAAAAAATGGTTATATTACTTAAATCTTTTGAAGTCTTTCAAAATCAAATCATAAGATGCAAGAAGAGAAAGTTGAAGAAAGCCAATGAGACGTGACTGAAGAATACGTGAGGACACTGAATGACGTAGAAAGCGACATGGTAATATTTGGCTCAGACCAGGAAATTATTTCAATTTAATTCTAAAAGAAGGGGGTTCCTGTGAACTAATGTCATCGTATTACTCATATTACCGGTCTTGTTACATTAGTGATATGAAAAGAAGAAGAAGAAATAATTTCCGGAGAAAATATTTGCTGGTGGAATGAAAGCGAATATTTTTATAACGAAAAACCGATTTATGCGGGATGAGAAATTTCATTTAGAAGGCAGTAATTTAGTTTTCTAGGTAAGTGGAGAAATTGCGTCTCTAAAAAATAAAAATTGTAGCGATAAAGGTCAAGAGTCCAATCTAAGCTTCATAAAGCCAGCAAGGAATTTCTATTTGACTGTACATTATAAAATAATAGATATTCTTTGTGCCTGTAAACGAATTGGAATCCTAACTAATATTATAAATGAGAAAGTGAGTTCGGTTTAAAAAAACCCGTGAGTTTGGTTTTGTTACGCTTTCACGCTAAAACGTCTGAACGGATTTGTATGAAATTTGACAGATGGGTAGCCTGGGATCTGGAAAAAGATATAGTCTACTTTTTATCCTGGATCGCAGACGAAGTCGCGGGTAACAGCAACAGCTAGTATTTAATAATGCATTAAATTAACAAAGAATTTCATGAAACTTATATTTAGCTATATCCAAATCAAAAGCCGGTGTTCACAGCTTATAGAAGAGCTAAACCAAGGGCAGAGCGACAATTTATCGCAATGTTAAATTAAAAATTAAAGTGCCCCTACATTTTTCTTTCTACAGTTCCAAGTGAAAATTGTTACTTTATACAACACAATAATACGGCCACACTAAAGAAATCTCGAAACGGTGACGTTCAACCTTCTGAGTAAGCAGCGTTCTTATTTCACCTGAACTTTTTTACGATACAAGTTCGGAGAGTGCCTGTACAAACTATTTTAAAACGACTTTTATATCACTATTAAAACTTTTCAAGGATGTGTAATAAACGGACGCCGGAAGACCGTGAGATTTTATGTCCCCAAGGATATTGTTTGGTATTTAATTTTATTGCGGGTATTTGAACATTTGTCTTGGTAAGAAGCGAAATGCGGGGATTCGGATAAAGAAGGAATTTAGAAATATTTAAAGTTCTCCGTATATTCTGTTTGATCTTAAATGGGCTTATAGGTATACAAATGGTTGTTGTAATATGTAGTAGATATTATAGTAAAATTATCGGAATAAGTAATTTACCTAATCACTCGCTCGGGATCTAAAAGAATCTGAGGAAGCTCCACATTGAAGTAACAAGAAGCCTATATTGACATCTCTAATTAATTCATTAAAATTCCTATTCCGTTCAACACAAACAATCCTCAAATTGATTTCTGTTAACTTTTCACTAACGAATTTTTTGTTCTACATTAATCCTTTAGTTGGCATGTACCTAGTAGGTCACTATTTGAAACCATTAGGTACTTGAAACACATTATGAATTGCCATGATTTAGAGTTAAAATGCCTCTTTTAATTTAAAAAATCAAGAGCGAGTCGGACTCGCGCACCGAGGGTTCCGTTCCGATTTCTGAAAAAGTGTGCTATTTAGAGACATCGTTTATTTTTCCTGTAATCTTTACATAAACTTCTGTCACATAGAATAATTTCAGATTTTTATCTTTGCAAACTTCGGAGATAAGGGGGGACGGTATTTTTTTTTACATTTTTCATCAAAAGTCGAAAACTATGCGGCCTAAAAAAAAAATAAAAAAATGTTTGAGAATGTGCAAGCAGCGCTCTTTCATATGATATCCCACATGCCCTAGTAGCCCCACTTTGAATTTTTAGGACCCCCTTTCAGTCCATGTTACAAAAAAAACATAAATATTTTTACTTCTTTCTTATTTGCAAAATAGTTGGGTAAACGTCATCTAAAACTGTTCTAAATTTCAAGTTGATAGCATTACTAGTTTTTAAGATATCCAGCTGTGACAGACAGACAGACAGACTGAGTCACACCATAAGGGTTCCTTTTTTTAACATTTTGGTACGGAACCCTAAAAACGGTAGATGTGCTTTGTGACCAACCAAATTCTGCATTTTTCAACTATCTGATGAATATAGACTCAATATGATTTGGTAGAATTCCATAATCATAACGTTCATCAAATCCTGAACAAAAACTTCTCTGAATACACTGTCTCCTTTAAACTATTCTTGCTGCGGTGGCATCAAGACTAGTTAGAACTCCTTTAGGGCCTCATTGATGGTGATCAATGAGGCTATAAAGGAGTCCTACTACTATTTATAGCTATATTACGCAGTGGGTCATAGAACTGCCGGGATTCCAATCGCGACCTTTATTGACCCGCTGGCGTCGATTGAATCATAATAGTGCTCCATCGGTATAGATCCTTTATTGAACACATATACTTTTATACCGCCTGTAATAGATTTTAATTGGAATACTTCCGTTGTGTTCGTTTTTATTACTTTTTGTAACATTAATGTTAAGTAACAGGTCATAAATTCATCTGCAATCTCTTACATGTGATTTCTTCACCTTTGAGCTGTCCTTTCTTCAATCTGTTACTTTTCTTATAGCCGATATTAACTTTTGCAAATCGAAGTTATTTGTAGTCTTACATTGTTTGTCGACCGCACCGGGAACGAGACGTCAACGAGAAAACAGATGACGGCGCCATAGTGTACTATCGCTCATCTGTCATCTGTTTTCTCGTTGAAGTCCCGTTCCCGGTGCGGTGGACAAACAGTCTTAGGAGCAAACAAATTTAGTAATTTTGTCCAAATGAAACGTAAAATATTTTTAAGTTAAATAATAAGCCTACAATTACACCAGCTCTATTAATTCACAGGATGGAAAGACGTTACTTTTAAAAGCATAATTTATATCGGCATTAAATTCTGGAATGTTTATTATCGAACTCAATCACGCTTTAAAAACATTATAAAGCACATATTTCCGTTTAAAGTTTATTTGTGGAAAGTTACGATTCGCCGTAATAACTCAATCTACATAATATTTATCATGCGCCCTTGATCCGGAACTTTTTATAGTTTATTGGGAAATTAATACCGGAATTGAGCCGGATAAGATCCATTGCGCTGCTAACATTATATTTTTTTATTTTATGTTCCGTTCTTGAACATCATTATGATAGGATAATGTTAGCATGTTAAGAAAATCGCATTATTTAAAAATAATATATTTTATTTAGCATTTTTTTCAGTTCTTACAAACGATGTATCTATCGGTCAGAATTAGTACCTGAAACAAGAAAAAATATTTATTAATACAAATATTCCTGGAATACCACTGCTTTTATTATGAGTGCTAACATTTCAAACAAACAAAATCAAAAGGTATACGTTAATTCACGTTATACGCAATGCAGTTACTCGTCAGAAACAAGTTCTGCCTCTATGGTCTGAATTCTGAAAGAACGAACATTTATTGAATAGTCACAGAAACTGCGTCGGGGATTCCAATTCCATTCATCCGCGCTGCAGTACGAAGGAACGCGGAGCAAACGTACGCTCTCGTTCGGTGCAAGTCATAAACTGACGAATACCGACGATATCGTCGCGAAATAAAATGCTATGACGGTAGTTTTATAAATTGAAGTAGTTTCCGACTTTAGGTAGGTACTTGAGTTTTAAAGCTTTTAAATAAGGAGGTATTGGAGTACCTAAAGTATGCGAAGTTAGTGTTATGGTTCTTCGATCTTCGGAATATATGGCTTGCATATAAAAGACGAAGGAGTTTGCTATTAAATCAAACTTCTGTATTTTGATATCTGAATATGAACAAACAAATACGTCACTCTTTACAAATTGGAATTACATTTAAAAGAAGAAGACCATTCCATGGAAACTAGACGTTGTTGAATTCCGTTTCCTCCATTAAAATATTCTGCACACAGTGTACTTGTACAGTCAACGGTTTATAACATGTACCTGTCCTCGCTTACATCGCAGTGTGACAGACAGTGTTAACAACTTTACCACAAAAGAACAGTCTGTGGACACATCACATCAGAGGCGGGCAATGAACCACCAGAACCACGCTGTTATGTCATTTTACACAACCCTGCATCTGAAATACTGTCAGTAAACATTTCCGGCCTTATTACAAAACGAGGTTTTTCTTCTGTCATGGTTAAAACCATCGAGCCAGTTTTTGTAATAAGAACCGAGCTGTGATAGAAATACAGTTCTATAAATAAAACTGACAACTTAGTCCGGTACTAAGTTGTCAGTTTTGTAAACTGACATCTTAACGTGTCGGAATAAAGTTCAAAATTCAAGAAAGGGTCCATGGTTTAAACCTGGGTTTGAAGATGAACCTTGTTTTGTAATAAGACGGTTGATGTTGGTGAATTCTGCAATATTGATTTTACATGCCGTTGTCCTTACATTTGCTCTGACACAGGGGGACCCTGTCCGTAAGTCTTTTGACAGCTCATTTGTCAAAATCTGTCAGCACATTAATCAGAAGCGGTCCAGTCATATGTACACATAGAGGGTCGAAATATGTCAAGGATATCAATACAGGAAACTGGGTACACAAAGACCATTTTCCTTGTAGTTCTTCTACAACCAGTAACAACCGTTTGAAATAGTTTTTTAGTCTTTTGCTTATAACATACACCTGTCTGTCACAATGGAAGTTGACAACTTTATCTCGGTGCGGACTGTACTCGGTGAGCGGTCGCGGACAATGAATCACACGGTAATGTCATTTTTACGCCTCGCTTCCATTCGCCTCGCCTCGACTCGCCCTGCCTCGCCGAATCATTGAACGGCTTTCTCGTTGGACTAACACTTTGTTCTCGCTGAGGCAATGCCTATTTTTAGATGAAAAATAATGTCATTATTTGTAGTGAAAGTTTGCATTTGGAAAGAAGATTGTGTTCTGATATTTTTGTTTGATTGTCATACATGAATTAACATACACAAGTGGACTGTAATAAATGAAGATTAATTTTAACTGCTTGATTTGACTAAACATAAATCTTCAGTAAACCGCACGCGTAGCAATTTATCACCCGGGATATTTATTGTGAAATACAGACAGGGTGAATTGCACTCGTGAAATGTCACTTGTACACTTCATTCACATTTTCAGGAGTTTTATAGTTAAAGACAGTGTACAACTTTTACATTCTTAGCAAGTGTGCGCTTCGTGTCTTTTGTACAAAAAAAGAATTCTTGAGTCAACTCACAATATACAACATTATTTTTTGTTTACACTAAACCTCTTAACGGGTCATTGTACTCATAATTTTGAATAACTTTTACTATGGGACCTGTTGGAGTATAGCAAAAACAAATGGCCATACTTCAACACTATTAATCTTTCTGTTTGTAACTCATAAATATTAGTTTTTATGTCCAAGCCCGCCCTCAACACTTGACTGGAATCCTGACTTTCTCATAGCGTCTTTACTCTTCTATAAGCCTTGCATGAGACCACACGTCTCACGTAATATTAGTAAATCACACCTTCCAATATTTAAAGTAAAGGATAATAAACATACTATTGAAATCCTTTAGAACGGTCTTTCCTTTGGTTTTCCCCTTTAACCCTAACAGGTTATGGGCCCAGAGCGCTAAGCCAAAGAGATAATAAATAACGTAAAGTGAAATTAAATGGACACTAAATAATATAAACTTTTTGTGCATTAAGTCAGATAAATAAAAAGTTATTTTAGTGCGAGTGTTTAAAATTGGAGTTAAGGTCTAAAAGGAACATTTAGACAATTTGATGGAGATAAGTATAGTGTGTGAAAAATACTGGCATCCAGTTAGCCTGGAAGCCGACCTCAACGTAGTTGGGAAAAGTCTAGGCAGATTGATTGAAGTAGTGTGTGTGGAAATTTCGAATTTGCAAGCTATTAAGTGAACTCGATCTTTGAAAAGAAAAGCGTAGCAACGCAGTTGTCTCTTAAAAAAAAATCTAAAACGAACATTAGACAATTTGATGGAGATAAGTAAGTCTTATATGATGTGTGGAAATTTCAAATTCGCAAGCTATTAAGTGAACTCGATCTTTGAAAAGAAAAGCGTAGCAAAGCAGTTGTCTATTAGAAAAAGGTTGCTAAACTTAAAATTGGATAGTGACACCAAATTAATTAAACACTTCCAAATATTTTATTAGATATTTACAAGGCAGATGTGAGTGGAAACGCTGGGAAGGGACGCCCTAGGAAGACATACGTATTGATGATGTTCTTCAGAAAGGTCAGGTGCGCCGTGCGAAGTACTCGCAAGCGGCCGTGGTGTGCGTGCGTTTGTGACCAGATGTATGAACGTGAACGAGGCAAAAGAAATATGTAAAGATAGTAGCAGATGGCGTTCTGTAGTTTCTGCCTAACCCCATGGGAAGAAGGCGTGAGTTTGTTTATGCATGTAGGTATGTGTGTGCTGTTATCGAACTTATGGCTGCAAGTGGAAAATAAGAGGAATCCGATAACAACCCATCTTTTCATGACTGGGGCAGTGATACAAATAACCAGTAAGATGGGCGTACATACCAGGCATACTACAGGATGTATTTTTCTGTTCCGATATCCTCTACAACCTATTTATTATAGGTAAACAAAATGCAGCAAGTCTGTTGTTTAAACGGCAGTATAAGTACTTGTGTACAATGATGGTAAGCCGGTAATAAAGGGTGAGTCTTTGAACAATCTAATCGGCGTTAACTTACTGCTTTATAAACATGCTTTAAATAGCGAATGCTCATTAAATAGAGTCGTAAATAATAATTATAAATTGTGGTATTAAAGGTTGGGACATACCTACCTGTTGGCAAATCAACGCAATTTATGGAAATAAAAAGAAAGAAGCTATTTTCTGATATTGATAAAATTGAAAATATTATGTCAAATGATAAATTGTGAGAAGTTTGTATTAATGGAAAACAAGCATGTTTGCCATTTAACAAATCGGCAAAAACAAAAGATTTGAAACGAACTCTATTTAAAGTGCACACAGATGTTTGAGGTCCTATACCTACTCGTTCGTCTATTGATGAAAAATATTTTGTGATTTTTGTGGACTAATAGACTACGATCTACTTGTTAGCTCGTAAATCAGAAACGTTAAGTATCTAAGTTATGTTTTGTGGTATAAGTCGCAAAAAGTGAAGCTCGTTTTCGTCTGAGAATTTTAAGCTTATGGTAGGTGTACTATAGGTGCACCTCTGCCTAACCTTTCGGGGAATACAGGCGTGAAGTTATGTTATGTTGTTAACATGGTTAATTGTTTGTCTAATAAGCTCGAGGTTGTTAACTTATATTGTGAATGTGATAAAGGAAGGGAATTTGTATCCAATGAAATTAAATAGTTCTGTGCGCAGAAAGGCATTGGCTACCACTTAACAGTGCCACATAGGTACTCAGGCTTTGAATGGTATATCAGAACGGGCAATCGTACAATGGTTCAAGGATCTAAATTAGATCAATCGTTCTGTGGTGAGGCTGTGTTAATTGCTACTAATTTAGTAAATATCAGTCTCACGAAAGCACTGAGGTTGGACAACACACCATAAAAGTTATGGCATAATATTAAGCCACAACTAAAGTATTTTTAACGATTTTTGGTTCTACTGTTTATTTTCGAAATAAAAGTAATAAACGAAATTTGACAAAATGGTCAAAGGACATTTTCGTTGGTTATGATATGAACCAAATGGTTATAAGGTGTGTGTGATGTAGTAGACAAAAAGGTTTGTGGGAGTCTGAGAGTTAGAGATGTGGTAAAGCGATGAGATAACATCATTGTGGTAATGGATGAGATTAAATTCTTATCAATTAGGCCAGTGAAACCTGAGCCTGGACGGATTATGGCTAGGAATAGCAATAAATCTGTTGATAACTCTGACTTTGTACACCCTTGTGAAAAGAGGTGTGAATCTGATAGGTATAAATCAGATTGATGATGTATAACACAAACGGATGTAATACCTGCTAATAACTCTGTATATGATACAGGGGAGCACTTGAACTGGTCTTCTTATATCACAATGACAATGAGTTAACTTTATGTCAAGACAATGTAACATCACATAATTTAAGACGAAGTAGTAGAATCCTCTATCATATATACAGAAATTAAATCTAGGGATGATGATGGCATCTATTAGAAAATGTGATCAAAAAGGAAGTTAATTCCCTAATTGAATTATTGAAATAGATACATAAACTCGAGTACCAAAACAAGATAATAGAAATATTAGCGATTTCATATATACAGAAATTAAATCTAGGGATATCAGCATCTATGCGAAAATGCAATCAAAGAGGAAGTTAATTCTCTTATTGAAATAGTTACCTAAACTCGAGTACCAATACCAGATAATAGAAATATTAGCAATTGTGTAAAAACGTAGGTACACTTAAAAATGATGAGTTTGGAAAACCATTGAAGTATAAAGCGAGATTAGTGGCTCGTGGTTTTAGTCAGAAATATCTGATAGTTTATAATGAAACGTTTGCAGTTGTTGCAAGGATAGCAAAGATGAAAATAATTAGCTTTAGCGAATCAATTTAATTTGTTTGTTCACCATATCATGGATGTAAAAACAGCATTTTGAATAGGGAGCTGAACGAGGAAATCTGTCTGAAAATTCCCGAGGGTATCCCAGCTGCAAATAATATGGTTTAGGCAAATTAAATGTCATTATGTATTTGGATTAAAACAGTCTGCACGCTGTTAGTTCCAAATGTTTGAGCAAGCTTTGATAAAAAGGGATTTTCAATACTCATCAGCAGATCGGTGCATTTTTATTTAATGCTGATCAAGTTTTAAAGAATATTTAGGTATGTTGAAGATATTGGGATTTCAACCGCAGATATAAAGACTATGAATAGTTTCGAAACATACTTAATGAATACTTTTAAGATGGTAGACTTAAAAGAGATCAAATGTTTTCTTGGAATCAAAATTACCAAGTCAGAAAACAAAGTTATAATTGGATCAGGAAATTAACATAACAAACGATTCTTGAGAAGTTCAACATGAGTGACTCTAATTCTGTCACTACACCTCTAGAAAGTAAACTAGATTACGAAGATTTAAATTCATGTGAAATAACAAGTGCCCCTTGTAGAAATTTTATCGAGTGTGCCCATGCTGGTGCATTCGACCCGACCTAAGTTTTTCTGTTGACATCTTGGGTTGATATGCAAACAAAAACAACCATTCATTATGGTCACACTTAGAAAGGGTCTTGAGTTATTTATTAAAAGGGATTTATAAATCTCAAGTTTGAAGTTGAAGAACTTTTACACGAAAAGATTACAAAAAAAAAAAAAAAAAAATATTCTAAGTGGCTTTGTTGATTCAGACTGGTGTAGTAATGCAATAGATAGAAAAAGGTACTACAGGCTATTTTGAATTATTTGATCAATGCACAATATGCTGGCAAATAAAGAGTCAGCAGATAGTGGCAACAGCTACTGAAGCAGAGTAGGTAGTACATGGCTCATATGAAGCAGTAAAAGAAACTCTGTGGTTAAGTCTCAAGCATTGGGATAGCGATACCAGATTCTATTTGTATTTATGAGGATAATAATGGATGCTTAAGCATCGCGAACAATCCTACTAGTCACAAAAGAATTTAAACACATTGATATTAGATATCATTTTCCTAGAGAACAGGGTTGTAAAAATGTGATTAAAATGTTTTATGTTTCTACAGATAACCAGCTGGCTGATATCCTGACAAAATCATTACCCGCGGTGTGTTTCACCGAGATGAGAATGAAATGAAACTCGGGGTGACGTTGTAATTATGTATACCTATACAACGTGGATAAGGATATGATAATTATATGAGCTTGGTTATAATAAGTAGATGAATAATATTAATAGTAAATATCCAATTATAATGGATGAATTGATTGATAATGGTCTGATTAGGTTTTACTGGGTTTCCCTAATCCTGCGCAACGAATGTTGGACCATGATGAACATGATGATTGTCTCCCCAGATAGGAAGGTGTATGATTTTGTAATTGTATACAGACGTTTGTTATATTAAATCGTAATTAAAAAGAAAGGGATTTATTTTTGAGGGGGCGTGTTGGAGTATAGCAAAAACAAATGGCCATACTTCAACACTATTAATCTTTCTGTTTGTAACTCATAAATATTAGTTTTTATGTCCAAGCCCGCCCTCAACACTTGACTGGAATCCTGACTTTCTCATAGCGTCTTTACTCTTCTATAAGCCTTGCATGAGACCACACGTCTCACGTAATATTAGTAAATCACACCTTCCAATATTTAAAGTAAAGGATAATAAACATACTATTGAAATCCTTTAGAACGGTCTTTCCTTTGGTTTTCCCCTTTAACCCTAACAGGACCAAACCCGAAATCGCGAGAAAAAAAAATCAGCTGTTCAGTACACAGGCCAAAGGAGTTAAGTAACCAGACACGCACACTACAAAACTATATCCTACTGCTCACAATGACAGCCTCGCACACATCCCATTCATAGAGTGAGTGCGCTGACGTCTTTTAAATGATAGTGTAACATAATTTCGCAATGTAGGACAGTTGCTCTCGTGGCGCAACAGGTAAGCATTCAACCTACAGTGACAGAATGATCTGAGTTCGAGCCGCGAGTTTACTAAAATATTATTTTTGAGATTTTGTAATTTAAAATGAATATACTAACTGAATAAAGCGATATTCTGACCAGTTTGAGAATCTACCACAAGTTTCTCGCCTACTTAAAATTATTTCCCAGTTTAGAAGCTAACTACCCGCTTTAAAAATATATTCCTGCCTTTAATTGTGAACTTATGTAGTCAGTCTGCATTAGCAACTACACATTATACTCTTTCTTTTGCACTTGAAGTTTGTGATTGTGATATATTGATTAATTGAGACCATGCATCATTTAACAAGATTTCAAAAAGCTCAGATTATTGTTTTGCATGAGAAAAAAAATATTTTTATTAGTGAAATCGCAAGGCGCCCAATGCTATCGGTGAGTGAAATTATTATTAGAATGTATTAATTTATTATGTCACCGTGATCCCACCCAGTAGTTTTATTATGATTGTCTGTTGTATCTCATTTAACGAATTGTGGATATGAATAGTTGAATCTAATAGGAAATGACACCGGAATAGTTGAATTTAGTATAATGAGTGGCTATGCAGTTAACAAATAAATACATTTTTGTTAACTGCATAGCCACTCATTATATCGATAATTATTTAATCATTTCCATTATTGGTTTACACAGTATTATAGTAATAGTTTTTTATCTGTGTTTTGTAATAAAATATTCAAAAATAATGAATATGTTTGTAAATGATTAGATAATAATAATAAAATACAATTTTAAAAGATTTCATTTTTTTTCTAAAATATTTAAAAATGTAAATTGCATGTATGGTAATTAAACAAAGGATTTCTATTCTAAATAAAGTATAATAATATTGTTTAATACTTTTTAGAAAAAATAAAAAAATTACATTTTATATGTGCACTAATGAATAAAGTAAATAATAAGTGTCATTATTATATTATATTATTTTTTATTTTTTATAAGTATGATATTATGTATTTCCTAGGTCACTCGCCCTGCCTTTTTATTTCTATTTTATCGTATTATAATTTTTATTATTACTGACCACTAGCCTTATATATCAATTGTATTTAAGTATATAAATATATATTCTCTGCATTGTATTTATATTGTGTAACTTTTATTTCTTAATTTATAATTTGGGAGGTGTATGTTTAGACCTAATATTTTCACTTTTTTTTTTGTAGAGAAAAACCGTTTGACTGTGGGTGCATTGTCACTGAGACAAGCGAAATAAACCGTCGCCTGCCTGGACCGACACCATTGGCTTACACAAATGTTTCGCCTCGGCATCGTGCGTGAGATTGTTGCCACCCATACATCAGATCCATTCGCTTAGACCAGCATAACAGCAGCAGCACACAACGTCATTATGCAAACTGTACGGAACCACCTGCAAGCAGACGGTTTGACATGTTGCAAACCGACGCGTAAAATTTTGTTATATACCGTGCACCGTCAAAATTGCGGAATATCGGCACTTCGATTGACAAAACAATGTCGTCATAATTACTGATGAAAAATGTCTTCGTCGAAAATCACCACCGACTTATCGTAACATGCATATTATATACTACCTTTAAATTTCAGACATTTTAACGTTTTTAAATCTATTATTTTCCTAGAAATAATTAATAATGGTTGGTAATAATTATAATACCTACTGTTCCCGATACAGGTGGTAAATGTTTTTATTTTAATTTTAATTTTCAAAAATGTAAGTAATTCATATCTGTATATAACTGAACTAGCGACCCGGCCCTGATTCGCACGGTTTTTACGACTTGTTAAAACATGAAGGTTTCTATAATATATAAGTTAAATATTTATCATGATAGTGAAAACCGCATCAAAATCTGTGGCGTTAGAAGAACAACGCGGCTACACAGACAGACATGAAAAGCGACTTTATTTTATAATAGATACCTAAACGAAATACTTAAAACTTTCACAGCATATTTAGCCATAATAAATTAAGTCGGCGGTACTGTGTAGGTAGGAGTGTGTGAGTGATGTTATTGTTACTGGATCAGATTATATTTGTTATCTATGTGACATGTTTATTCACTCCGCCTATTGTTGTATACATATTATATAATGGTATTAAAAGATGTAATAGCATGTTCTAAACATATTGTTGTATTTATAATAAAACATGTTCACTTTTGATGTTCTTTTTTTTAAATAAAGATATTTATTAAAAATGGTTTTATTTATTTAAGCAATTTTAAATAAATAAAACATTTTCTTAACAAGAATTGTTCTAATTGCTTTAGCTTAAAATAATAAATCGCAAAAAGAATCATCACTTCAGAGATTTGAACTCACACAGTAGTACTCAGAAGTATGATGCCTTATTCGTTGGGCTACGAACGCTTAAGTTTTCAACGCGAAATTATGTTATACTATAATTGAGAAGACATTAGCGCACTCACTCGCACATGAACGCGATGTGTGCGTGAGGGCATTGTGTGCTGTACGTAATGAATCGTTTTAACAGTAGCGATACAGTTTTGTAGTGTCACGCACACTACAACACTGGTTACTTATCTCTGTTGCAGAGTGTACATTTATCTACATCAAACTTGTCAATCAAAATGTACTGAACAGCTTTTTTTTTTCGCGATTTCAGGTTTGGTCCCACAGTAAAAGTTGTTCAAAATGATGAGTACAATGACCCCTTAAGAGGTTTAGTGTAAACAAAAAATAATGTTGTATACGTACAATACAAGGTGGCCTAGAGTATTCTAAGGATTCTACCGACTTTATTTAATTATGTAGAAGAATTCTCTTTTGAATTAGTATCATCACCTTATCACCCTACAGCATTTGTTCGCTAGCACACTTATGTCACTACCCAAAACGCACTACACCAGCCAAGTGACCTTAATAAAGTTATGCATTTCATTCCGTAAGTACAGTCAAGCACATGTGAAGCTATATCAACCGCTCACAGGACATAAGATTAGGTCGGCGCCGACCGGGCTTATCTGACCAGTCTGGTGATATATTCACGCACATGATGCATGTTGATACAAGATACAGTAGTTAGCCTACTGACTCATAAACTATATTGATATTATTTGCATACTCGATTTAGATTGCCGAGGAAGCTAGGAGATAAGCATATTTCAGTTATTAAACAGTGTTTTAATGCGGAAACACTAATCTATATAAATAAAAAGAGAAGTCCTGACTGATTGACTGACTCATCAACGCCCAGCCCAAACCCTTGGAAATAGAAATCTGAAATTTTGCACAAAGGTTCCTTTTATAATGTAGACAAGGAATAAGGAAGGAATTCCCGGTAGTGCGTTCCCGCGGAATATTTTCCAAAATCCACGCGGGCGAAGCCGCGGGCAAAAGCTAGTATCAATTATTTATATATAATCTATAAATAAATAAATATAAATATCCTTGGACATTTCACACAACGCCATCTAGTCCCAAGCTAAGCAACCTAATGCTTGTGTTATGGTAACGAGATGGCTGATAAACTACTTATATACATTTTTTTTTTTTGTAAATATATACATATCGTAGATAGAAAAACACCCAGAGATATATAGCAAACATGAAGAACGAACAGTTCACGAGTTCCTGACACATTGCTTTTCTGTGCCCGACATGGTCATTTATCTGTCATTGCTTAATTTTTAGGTTTCCGTACCTGAAAAGGAAAAAACGGAACCCCATATAGGATCACTCGTGTGTCTGTCTGTCTGTCCGCCTGTCACAGCCAATTTGCTCCGAATCTAATGGACGGATTAAGTTGAAATTTGGTACACTTAGTAACTCCTGTGACCCAACACGAACGGGTAGTAAATAAATGAATTTTGAATATGGGGTCACTTTTGGGGGGCAAATAAGAAAATAAAATAAAAAGTTTAGTATGAGGGTCTCAAATATATTTTTTTTATAATTTTAAAATGAACTGTTTTAAAGTTATTTAAGAAAATAGACTAAAATTGACCATTTCCCCTTATCTGCGAAACTACTGAGCCTAAAATTTTGAAAAAATTACAGAAAATAGTTCTTTACCTGTAGATTACAGGAAAACTTATAAGAAGTCTGTGGTCTTAAATTAACATGCATAAATCGATCAATATTGTGAGTACAAACTTAAATTTACAGTTGGAATGTATGGGAGAACATGTTCTTTAACTACAACTGTTAAGTTTGTTCTTGGGATAAAATTCATCCCAACTACGGAACCCTTCATTGTGCGTGGTCACGCACTTGGCCGGTTTTAATTCTTTTTACCTATTGTGGTATAGTAATGCTATTCTAGGTCATCGTCCATTAAGATAAGTACAAAATAAAGAGTCTTCTCCATACGTACGTAACTACCAAGGGGCAACTAGTTGTTTTAGCCGTTCAAAAGTAGCTTTTATATGCCTATTTGAATTAAATAATTTGATTTGCCTTTGTCAAACCTACCAGCTAAGTTCACACTGTGGAATGCAATCATCATAATGATAATTGACTACATTTGCAGATCCTCACCACAATCTTTACCTTGGTTGTTTAGCAAATTATGAAGACGCATTCAAACAATGAAAGTGACAAATGTAAATTAGCTTTTAGTAATGTGTAAAAAGAGAAACCGTTTCTCAGTCTGAGACAAACGCATGCAAATAACTAATCCAGGACAAAGGAAATCCTTGTGTGCTACTCGCCACAAAGCAGAGCGGTATATTCTTTTTTTTGAAAACTAGAGTATCTTGAGTATCTCGAATACTTTATTGGAAAGAAACGGATTGTTTCGAATTCAATAGAAAATTACAAACTATAGAAGCCGTATTTCTCCTAAGGTTATTTTGCAACCTATCTAGGAGAACAGTACGGTACCCACTAACTAGATTAAGAAACTTTATGCTTGTACGTAACAACCGTACCGTGCTCGTACGTACCTTGTCATGTAATCTAGTCCTAGTTGAGAGGAGGAGCTCGTGGATAAGTAATAACAGCCACACGGGTCGATCCGTCAGGTTAAGCTACGCTGGCCGGGGTTGGTCAGTAGATGGGTGACCATCTTTAATACCGAGATTCCTCCGTGCCTCGGAAAGCACGCTAAGCCGTTGGTCCCGGCTGTTATTCGTGGATCTTTGACAGTCGTTACGGGTCGTCAGAAGCCCGAATGTCTGACAACCAGTCTTACCAAGGGGTATCGTATTACCCAGTAACTGGGTTGTGGAGGTCAGATAGGCAGTCGCTCCTTGTAAAATACTGGTATTCAGCTGCATCCGGTTAGACTGGAAGCCGAAAAGGCTAGGCAGATTGATGGTAATCTAGTCCTAGTTGAACAATAAAAATAATAAATAAATATAAGTACTTACTTAAAATATTAATTTCATAAGTGGACAAAAAATAATAATTTGTAGGTCTTATTAGGTAGGTTTGTTGCCATGAGAATTCTTTCAGAATTATGTGCGACTATTACATGACTACTGAGCAAAGATCTGGATCTACATTCAACAGCTGAGAAATACGAATAAAGAGATCAGTCCCAGTAGGTTTTCAATTCTATTCTATATCAACAAAAATCTCTCAACTCCAACTCACATACACGTCCTATAGACTCTATAGATCTACAAGTTCTACAACATACGTTGTAAGCGTTTCGAACAAGTATAGATAAAACGGGCAAAACTTTCCAACTGCACCATCAGTGGCAGCATGCGGGGACATTGTTTTCGGTTCACTTCCCGGCTAGTACATTTGTATTCTCGTATATAGGCTCGTAGGGACTACTGTTATGTCCGTTGAACTGGCAGACGGTAAAATGTTGACTGTATGTGTGTGTGAATGCACTTTGTTGATGGTCTTGATACGTGATTCGGAGTTTATAGATCGAATCAGCGCAGCGTGAGAATCAAAGAACGCTGACTGTGGAAGCTAAAACCTCCGTCATTGGAACGTAATTATAGCTTCTCAACAAATAGCCTTTGCAATGATTTTAGGAAGGCAAATGCCGACTTTAGAAGGGGGAGGTTCAATTATCCTGTGTTTTTTTTTAAAAGGTTATCTACAATAAGATTTTGAATCAAACGGTCTCCATTGATAAAGTACTTTCACCCATAGACTCTTAAGAACACGTCTTCTCATAAAGAAGGACTACTCATTTGTGATAACAAGGAAAATGCATAAACATCTAGTCCCTTCCATGAGTTTTCCTTTCAATAGTCTGGTAGGCAGTGCCTGCTAGGCACAGTTTCACGTGCCCATTGTGCCAAGTTGCACGTAGTAACAGGACACTGACCGGTGACGGGTTCCGGAGTACTGAGCTCACTGAACATGGCGGCGATAACGCAGCGACGTTACTGTGGCCATGTCTGGACACGACTTTATGCGAACACGGTGGAGTTGAACGAACTTTCTTGATGCGATTTGAGAGAAAAGATAAGGACTTGCTGAATCTGGTTCCCACGCTAGGATTTCTCCTGTATCATTGATCGTGTGTAGTTAGTAGATACGAAACTTACATGCACATACATACACCCAACACAACTTCAACGAAGTTTTAAGAATGTCACTGATATTTTATTATTGAAAGCTCAAAAATACACCAATAAAAAAGTAATATCAGTACCAACGTAGTACGTACGAAAAATCTAATAAAACGCTGAAATATTTCAATACCGAAGTAAAATGCAATTTTGTACATAAAACTCTGCATGGTTCGCTATCCATTAGCAAAATTGCATATAGGTACATATGTACCTTAATTATAACATGGAATATTGGCATACCTCGCATAACAGCATTGAAAATCGATTTTCTAATGCGTTTATTTTTAACAGAGGGGTATCCGAAGCGTGTGTAAAAGCGACATAATAGGGACGAGAAGACATTAAGGGTGGCGGAACTCGAGTATAGACTACACAGTCTACTGGACACTGGCGACGAGACGTGGCGACAATAACAATTCAGTGGCGATGTCTGAACACGACATAATTCGATCAAGATTCAAGAGAGTGTGACAACGTGTGTTGGAAGACTGAAAAGTATTGAAAGCTTTTACATTTTTGTTTTAGGAGTCGAATCTTATCAACCAGACGAAATGCAATACTATAATATACTATAGTATGTTTTTAAAATTAATCATAAAGTACGTGAGTGACTGCTTGTATCGTTAAATGCAATCTAGTAATAACTTAGTATTGACTTGTCATGTATGTCTCCTCTATCATAACTAGAGATCGGATAATCGGATGCATATTTACCCAATTAAAGTTTATTATTGGTTAAGAAAGTATGGAAACGGCTTCTTAATTTTTAGGGTTCCGTACCAAAATGGTAAAAAAGGAACCCTTATGGTGTCACTCAGTCTATCTGTCTGTCTGTCTGTCACAGCTGGATATCTCAAGAACTACCAATGCTATCAACTTGAAATTTAGAATAGTTTTAGATGACGTTGACCCAACTATTTTGCAAATAAGAAAGAAATTAAAATATTTTTTTTGCAACAGGGACTGAAAGGGGGTCTTGAAAAATCAAAGTGGGGCTACTAGGGCATGTGGGGTATCATATGAAAGAGCGCTGTTTGCAAATTCTCAAACAATTTTTTTTCTTTTTTTTTAGGCCGCTTAGTTTTCGACTTCTGATGAAAAATGTAAAAAAAAATACCGTTCCTTCCCTTATCTCCGAAGTTTGCAAAGCGAAAAATCTGAAATTATTCTATGTGATAGAAGTTTATGTAAATATTACAGGAAACATAAAACGATGTCTCTAAATAGCACACTTTTTCAGGAATCGGAACGGAACCCTCGGTGCGCGAGTCGCGGTTTTTTTTTTTCTTAATATAAATCTCGGGATTCCAGAAAATCCGGGAATGCAAAACTAATCGGGTACATGGTATGGAAACGACTTCTTAATAAATATTCATTTAAAAAATGCTGTGACACTGGGATCATTCGATTCTTTGATTCGATCGGGATTCATTCGTGTTTACTTGAAATTAATTTTTAACATTTCTCACTACTACTACCTAGTTAGCACTTTACAACATTAGTTAGCATTCGATTGTATAGTCAAAAAGTACTAATCAATTACGGAATCGTGAGCTTTTAAGATCGATACAAAAGTGCATGCCATGTTCGCAACACCTGTACGAAAGTTCATAAATTCGATTCTATAGTCAAAACTCTAAATTGGTCGATCCCGGAATTCTGGGATTTTTTCGATACAAAAGCCATATTAGCCAACACTTCAAATTTAGGTAAATATGCATCCGATTATCCGATCTCTAATCATAACATAGTATATAATAAAACACTAATTAATAACGATGGCCACTTTTGAAACTAGCTATTCAACCATAAAACAGAAAATGTCGCAATATCCAATATTCGACAACGACAACATCCATCGCTGACAGTGACACGATACAAAACGTCAATATTAATTAGTGTCATCGTCACCCAGGCACACTCAGCTCCAAGCTTTTATCGTGATGAGGCCACGAAGGACGAATTTCAGAGACCAATATTCAATTAACGACGTTTTGGCCGCAAAATTCTAACACTTACGGATAGTGTCGACGCGCCGAGTAAATACTAAGATTTTAGTATGCTACTGAGAGCTATCTATCTTTAGACCTGGAACTCTATAGACTGTCGTCATAATTGGGTACCGCTTGTTTTTATCTAAACGAAAACTAAGATTATCAAAAATCTGTTAACTTTCAATCCGAACCAACGCTGTCTAAAGATGAACGCAAACTTGTCGGCGCCGAACGAAACAAAGTCCCTAGTAATTCTTAAGGCGATTGGTCCGATTCGGCGTGGATAAGTGTACGAGGTTTCATAGGATTTCATACAAATAATTCGATTATTCTGCTCCTTCGCTTCCTTCGGCTCTGATAAGTGTACGTTTTCCTTAAAAGTTCATTAAAATTTAACTAACTCCTAATTTAGTGCACCTGACTTAATCCAAAGACAACTCTAGATTTTAAACCAAATCTTAACACCATCATCGTCCTCTCCAGTCCTTACCCACATTTGATTATGGCATTGGCGCAGCAAGTGTTCTTCTTCCATACCTACCTACATCAGCTGTAATCTCAGTATTTACACCCTTCCTATGGCAAAGTTACTTTGCATTTTGTATTTTACCTATATTCTTATAGCCATCCTCCTTGGTTCTCAAAACTTTCCACACGACATGATCCTTGCGTCATCCTCTCGAACCAAAACATTTCGTCAGCCATCTCTAATGCGAATTAAATTACGAATAGCGAACGACATTTTTCTAAAAGTCCTTGAATAAACTCTTGACTTTGCTGCACTTGACGTTAAACCGTCACGCAAGCACGTCACGCACAAACACTCCTGCGCTGCACGTCTAAATCGTGTTTCGTACGTCAAAAACCATACCTCAAAAATCAAAATGCCGCATCATCCCTCGATCCAGGACATTTCGCCGGCCGTCCCCACCAGTAGGTGAATTTAATTACAGTGTAGCGAACGATAAATCGCCCCGGGGGGGTAGCGACGCGACGCGCCAAACAGACTATGTACTGTTTCATTATAATATTGAGCTCTGGGGTATTTGTGGGGTGGAAGCGTGGAACATAAATTAGTAGACATGCCGTCATATTTTTTTGCGATTTTCGTCGTGTTTGGCTGTATATGATTGAAGTTTTTTCTGAATATCTTGGATTTTAGACAGCTGCTTCCTTTATGGTATACTGTGACATTTTTTTATCTATATCAAAGCCTTCCAAACATCCTGCACGCTTAGCATGACGACGTTTTGTCGACGGAAGAATAGACAACATTACAGATTGCCGTGCTTAGACGCGTAGAATGCGTGGAAATATTTCTACTATCTGGCATTTTGTCTATTCTTCCGTCGACAACACCCGTTTCTATGGTGGTCATGCTAAGCGTGCTGCTGTAAAGTCATGATCAAACTTATTTTAGCTGTCACTATTATTGTCAAAAATATGTTTCTGGCCACGTTCATGGTTTCAAAACTGTGCATAATTTTTTTAGATAGCTCTTGTATGTCTCAATTTGTTAACACAAACCCTGGCACCAATACGTCATAAATGCACTAATTTACAATTGAAAACCATTAATTAATTTAAAGGTTAAGCAAACTATTAAATGATTATATCAATTCATGTTGCAATCCGGAATCAATGAGCATTTAATTGAATTAGCGTATTGGGTAAATAATGAATAATTGTATTATTTAAAATAATGAACAAAGATAGCTAATTAATGTTTTCAATTGTCAATTACATTTGGCAGACTGCCGGGCTAACGGTTTGAGAACCACCATTGCCAGATTTCATTTATAAAATTCCGTATACACAGTTATTTAATCCGCAGCATGTTGGTTGAGTTACGGATAGCTTTGTGGTGAAATATAAATATTTGAAAATGGGTTTTCTAGCTCAGCCATTGTAAGCCAGCAGGTTAAATGATTTATCGAAAAAATCGCGGAACTACAATACCTAATTGGTGGTTGTTTTACTAACGCCGGGGCCACATTAACGTCAACGTCAATGCCCATAAACGCTTTAAACATCGCGGTAGTTAAATTCGGTCAAATTATCACGGTAACATTTGGCTACACCTACGGTTATCGCACTTCAACGCGATAATCCACCCTAAGGTTGACTGGTAGAAAATGCCTCAGGCATTAAGTCCGCCTTTGTACGGTATTTTTTTACTTGTGCATAAAGATTTAATAAATAAATAAATAAATAAATAATCAACGGCACATCCCTTATAATGCGGCGTTAGAAATTCTAGCATGAATGGGTGTCTCTGTGTCCTTTTTAATATCTCTTACGTCGGGGCCACACCAACGGGATATGCCGTTGATTATTGCGATGATGAACGTAGGCCGTAGGTGTAGCCACAACTTATCGCGATAATTTGACAACGGCATTCACATTGCCGATTGGACGTGGCGATAACTCGGGTGGCGGCGTTCTAGTGTGGCCACTCAATTTATCGCGATGTTTATGGCGATTATGGGCATTGACGTTGACGTTGGTGTGGCGCCGACATTAAAGCTAGTAAATATTTCACCTTGACGGTAATATTCTGCTTATCCCTCCGAGCAGTATAGTGTGTCGGTTTTATATCAAAATATTCATAATTCAATATTATGCAATATTCTAAGTGATCAGCCCTAATGAGGATTGGTAATAATGGGATGATTTTGATGCTCGGTGCAGATTTCTGTGCCGTATGGATTTATGCTCTTTGTGCTTCGGTAGCTGCGTAGAGTATAATAATATTGTGCAACTGTACCTCAATCCCCGGTAACTGTATCACTGAAATAGGATCAACGATTTAGGTCGTGGTACATTTAGGAGAGGTCTATTGATATTCTCGTACAAACCGAATAATGATATTAGAGTAACATAGATACATAGGAGAGAGGCTTGTGGCTAAGTAATAACAGCCACACGGGTCGATCCATCAGGTTAAGCTACGCTTGCCAGTGTTTGCCTGTGGATGGGTGACCATCTTTACATATCGAGACTCTTCGTGCCTGGCTATCATTCGTGGATCTTCCACAATCGTTATGAGTCGTCAAAAGCCCGAAAATCTGACAACCAGTCTTACCAAGGGTATCGTATAATCCAGTTACTGGGTTGTAGAGGTCAGATATGCAGTCGCTCCGTGTAAAATATTGGTATTCAGCTGCATCCGGTTAGACTGGAAGCCGACCCCAATACATAGTTGGGAAAAGGCTAGGCAGATTGACTGACATAGGTACTGAAAATAATGCTACAATCTAAAATAAACTATGTACAGACAGCGTCACTATGTGGTTAACTCCCTTGGAACTACCAGTGCTTCCAAGGGGGGTAACCACATCGTGACGCTGACTGTACATACAAAGTGACAAGTGTAATAGTCCCATCCAATTCAACTTAATCGATTAACTTGAATAACTCGTTAAAGACGAGAAGTTGAGTCACTTAACTACTACTTTTCTTGACCAGCACTGACCTTGTGGAACAACGAACTTAAATTAGAAATGTTGAACGCCCACTTTGTTTCTTTGCTTTTGAGTATAGGACCAATTAAGGTATGTAGGATTGTGGGTGTATTACGGATGAGCTAATGAGAATGGAGTACTCACTGATGATGACGTATGTGTCGTGAGAGACGCGATAGGATTGAAAAGCTTAACATAGATAATCGCCATCGAGTAATGATTTGGGTATTGGGTAGAGCCTCAAGACATGAGAAGAGACACAATGCAAAATGGAATGCAAGGCAACCCAATAAACACAAAGGCAGTTTATTACAAATCGAAATTGCCGCTGTTTGTTGCAGGGTATGTGACAAGGCTAACGCTTGAGTCGCGCATAACTCACAGCCAAATATTCGTCGACATCGGCAGAATAGCAAGAATTACAGTTTCTCCAGAACTGACTCTGTTCGCACGACAAACTATGCTTTCTTGTCTGTGCGACGTCTCGCGCATACAAGCTCTCCATTCCATCATACTCCGTGACCGTACAACACAAAAGGCGAAATAACGGGACAAATTGACACATAGATCAAACCAAAGTTGGAGAACTTTCGCTACGCTAAGAAATACTTAACTTGAAAAGTGCGTGTATAAATGGTGAAATTGAATTCATGGGCATCCTTTTAAGGGGTCATTGTAGGTACTCATTATTATGAACAACTTTCAATGTGAACCAAACCTGAAATCTAGAAAAATAAAAACCGGTCAAGAGCGAGTCGGACTCGTGCACCGAGGGTTCCGTTCCGATTTCTGTAATAAAACCGGTCAAGAGCGAGTCCGACTCGCGCACCGGGGGTTCCGTTCCGATTTCTGAAAAAGTGTGCTATTTAGAGACATCGTTTTATTTTTCCTGTAATCTTTACATAAACTTCTATCACATAGAATAATTTCTGATTTTTCTCTTTGCAAACTTCGGAGATAAGGGGGTGGGAACGGTATTTTTTTTTACATTTTTCATCTGAAGTCAAAAACTATGTGGCCTAAAAAAAAGAAAAAAAAATGTTTGAGAATGTGTGCAAACAGCGTTCTTTCATATGATACCGCACATGCCCTAGTAGCTCCACTTTGATTTTTTAAGACCCCCTTTCAGTCCCTGTTGTAAAAAAAATATAAATATTTTAATTTTTTTGTTATTTGCAAAATAGTTGGGTAAACGTCATCTAAAACTATTCTAAATTTCAAGTTGATAGCATTAGTAGTTCTTGAGATATCCAGCTGTGACAGACAGACAGACCGAGTCGCACCATAAGGGTTCCTTTTTACTATTTTGGTACGGAACCCTAAAAATCAGCTGTTCTCTACATTTTTGTGTTCGCATAAATCGTCAAAATGTATTTCGATGCGATTTCAGTTTTGGTCTGATAGTAAAAGTTGATCATAATGATGAGTACAACGACCTCTAAAATGGATGCCCATGAATTCAATTTCATCCTGTGGATAAAGACCAATCAAACTTCGATTTTTTAACGGAGAAATAAGACAAACAAGGATTGATAGCAATAACTAATAAGCCAGATAAGGGTTTCAACCATTTTGACGGAATTGATCACTTAAGAAGTAAGGATCGAAAAGAAATAGTCAGAGCTCCGTCAAGTTAATGTAGTTTTCAATTATTTTCTAGATTTATAACTGCAACCAAGACATACGCTGTGATCATCTCATAAAATATTAGTAGCTTTTGTGGACATGATATTTATTCAGAGGGGCAATTCCCGTTTTTAACAACGTTCGCAATCTCATCTCGGTCTCAATCTGTCAAAAATTGTATAGCCTTTACCTACATTTTTGACATTTGATTGTCGCTGGCATGAGATTTCGATTTCAATTTGAACGTTTTTAAGTACGAGAATTGGCTTTCAGATTTGTTACTGTAGTCGAATGGCAATCATGTCATTTGGTTTAATTAGGTTTTTATTTTTACTATTTAATTTATCTGCTATAGATTCTTTTCTATTTTGTGAATGTGAGAACGTTGTAGGCCTAGTAGACTGTAGATTTGTTGGCATTTTCTGTTTCGCTAAGCAGGTACTTAACTGTTAGTTGAAATGCCTACATTGCCCTCCCATACCTTTTGAAAATACTGTAAAAGGCAATTATTTTTAAAACAGTAACCGTGGAGTTTCTTTCCGGCTCTTCTCCATAGGAAACGACCAATTGGAACAGTGCACCTAGGTTGTGATGTTTCATAAGTGCCCATGTAGGTTTCTGTGAAATAAAACATTAGATTTCGATTTTGAATACCTCTCATAAACAAGTTCACAGTTTAAAATACAATTAATTTACTAACTCCAGAACCATAACTATGTGTGTCAATAACTTCAACACACAACTATACTACTTAGGTCTTAATTAGTTGTGTTAATTAAACCAAATGAGAGTGACGTAACTCCGTTTTAAAACGTCATGATTACGAAACCGTTTGGCGAAGGGAATCACTTAAGTGGAGGAGGCTTTAAGTGACTTTTTCTTTGCTAAAAACGAGCCTTTGCTGAATAAAACCGTTATTTTCTGGAACTATTTTGCTTGGAACTAAAGCAAGGAGGTAAAGCGTTTAGTTGATTAAGGCGAGTAGAGCTGCCAACTAGCGCTACCATTGGAAAAAAAAAAAGTCTGGATATATAGATCATTTTGAAATTTCTTATGCTTACATTTTTAGTTAGATGAGGTAGAATTTTTCGTATCAAAAAAATCAACACTAAACTTCCTAGGTCCGAAGTTATAGCAGTTAACGCCAAAAAGGCAGTTTTTAGGGTTCCGTACCAAAATGGTAAAAAAACCCTTATGGTGTGACTCTGTCTGTCTGCCTGTCTGTCACAGCTGGATAACTCAAGAACTACTAATGCTATCAACTTGAAATTTGGAACAGTTTTAGATGACGTTTACCCAACTATTTTGCAAATAAGAAAGAACTAAAAATATTTCTACTTTTTTTGTAACAGGGACTAAAAGCGGGTCTTAAAAATTCAAAGTGAGGCTACTAGGGCATGTGGGGTATCATATGAAAGAGCGCTGCTTGCACATTCTTAAACTATTTTTAATTTTTTTTTAGGCCGCATAGTTTTCAACTTTTGATGAAAAATGTAAAAAAAAATACCGTTCCCTCCCTTATCTCCAAAGTTTGCAAAGATAAAAATCAGAAATTATTCTATGTGATAGAAGTTTATGTAAAGATTACAGGAAAAATAAAACGATGTCTATAAATAGCACACTTTTTCAGAAATCGGAACGGAACCTTCGATGCGCGAGTCCGGCTCGCTCTTGACCGGTTTTTTGTACCTCATCTGACTAAAAAAGTGAACATAGGAAATTTCAAAATGTTCCATAAATCTACTCTTATTATGTTTTTCTCAATGGTGGCGCTTGTTGGCAGTACTACTTGCCTTAAGTTGATATTTTAAAGGCAAAACGCATCGTGCACACAATTTAAGGGATATCTGCTTAGAAACTCTTAACTGCTTCTTAAAAAAAACTTTAATACGTACAATCAATATTTTATATTAGGGCTTGCGGCTAAGTAATAACAGCCGCTCGGGTCTATCGACCAGGTTAAGCTACGCTTGCCGCAGTTGGTCCGTGGATGGGTGACCATCTTTACATACCAAGACTCGGAAAGCACGTTAAGCCGTTTGGTCCCGGCCGTCATTCGTGGATCTTTGATAGTCGTTACGGGTTGTCAGAAGCCCGAAAGTCTGATTTACCAGTCTTAGCAAGATCGTATTACCCAGTAACTGGGTTGTGGAGGTCAGATAGGCCGATCCCAACGTAGTTGATTGGCTATACAGATGGTAAGCCAATATTTTAAATTGAAAATAAAATTCTGGCTGAAATAAACTGAATGAAGTCTAAAAATCTTTTTGATATATTTTTCTATACAAAGGCACCAAGCACCAAATGCAGTCCAAAAATGTTATCGGCTTCAAATTGAAATTCCAGAATAAAAGAGTTATTTTTTTAGATTAAAAAATAAATAAAAAGAAAGATATATTGTAGCAGATGGACTAGATATTTTAGTCAGAACAATATTTTTAGATATAGAAGTTATATTGTATGAAATCTCGCTTAGATTGTATTTTTTGCCCCAAAGTTACGTTTAATATTGAAGTATTTTGTGGAGATAGAGACAGACCCAGGTGCTATTGACCTTTCGAGTCTAAAGGAATCTCTAATATCAATTTCGGGGGCTGGAAAATGTCTAAGGAATGTTATGAGTAGGCAGACGAGGTTACCTTTAAATATAGGACGGATTCGTAAAACAGCATTCGAACAAAGGTTGAGAGGTCGTATAAAATGGAAGATTTTCTTAGGTTCAATAATAAATGAAAAGACATCAAAACAAAAATTCCGATCTAGAAAACATCCTAAAAGATTCCAACACGATTGCTTGACCTATTACTTAAAATAATTACTTTACGAGTGGTCACAGGAGGGGACCGCTAACGAATTCATTGAAGCGGACAAATTCCACGTTGGGGATCGGGAAGCAATCTAAATACTTAAAATACTTAACGTACTGGCACAAACTAAATAAGTACAGCCAGAAGCTCCATACAACGAGCGCAAACGCACGCACACTTAGACACGCGTCTACGTACACACTCGCGACTGTCATGTGTTTGACATAGTTTGAGATCGCCGTACGTACGCGTATATCGTCGCTAATTTAACCCTTTAACCGCTTACGTCGGATTAATCCGACAAATATTTTCGTGTCCATTTCGCCAAGGTCGTATATTTACGACCAAATACCACAGCTCCTATAATCTGTTTTTTTAATTTCGATAAGCTGTATTCTATCAAAAAGATTTTTTAATTTTCTGTGCTTGGCGCTGGGGGCACGACAACTGATATGAAGTCTGGCGGTTAATAGGTTAACTAAGTGACGTAACTGATTCGAAGCACATTTTTCATATTTTTCTTTTTTTTTGTAAACTGTAGGTACGGTCTCGATTTTTGCATGATGATGGGGACCGTAAGGCATAGCTACAGATACGCCGATAAGACAGATCGATTCGACTTGGAAAATGTATCAAATTACTATAATTAGGTCGGCTATCGGCTTAGTCCAACTGTCCAAATATCAGAGGGGCAATTCTCGTATTTTTAACAACGTTCGCAATATCATCTCAAGACTCAATCTGACAGAAATTGTATAGCGTTTACCTTCATTTTTGACATTTTGATTGACGCTGGCATGAGATTGTGAACGTTTTTAGGTACGAGAATTGCCCCTCAGATACGTCAGTTAGTTAGATTAGCCACGATATGTGTGCCTGCGCTTTACATAGAGCCGGCCTTCTGTGCACAGTGCAGCTATCTACTCCGTGTTTGTACTGGAGAGATAGATTATCACACCATGTGTATGTGGAAGCACATTTGTTGTCCCAGGATTTCCTTGATTACAGTTTGTGTAATCTGAATTCATTACCGTTTTTGTGGGTAGATTTAATGTTTGATGGGAGTTAGTTTGATGAGAAGTGGGGTAGTTTATAGTCAACGAGATTTAGTGGATTGCTGCGTGCAGTTAATGTTTGTTTTAATTGCCTGAGACTTGATACCCTCGCTCGGCAAAGATATGCCATTTCTTCTTAACATTCATCATGTGTGTGTTAATTCACAGTCCTGAAAGTTCACCTAGTTCCTATTGAACTAGATTTAGAATATGAACGATGAGCTGGCAAACTGCCACTAAACTACTAACTAGTGCTCCGTTATCAATATTTAACCCTCTGTGTTTATGCCAAATTGTTTCAAGTACAGCTTTGGCAACAATAGCAGTTATCAGATACTAAACACGTTATTAATTATAACCCTGTTATTATTGAGATACGTACCCATGTTTTAGTACATAACAAACAAATATACATTTCCATCCAAAATATAGAATTTCAAATTCTTGGTGATTGAGGGCGATGCCATTTTCATCACATAAAGACCAAGAATTTAAAATTCTCGACACAACACCACTGCAAAAACATTAAATTAAATTTCAAAATCATTTCGCACGTCCGAATCTCCCTTAAAATAAACGTTCGTCCTAATCGTTTGCTCAAACATCTTTAAACGAGGTTTATCACTGAATTCAATTTTCGAATGCAAAAGTTCAAAGAGGGTGAAATTTGAAATTCGAGATTTTTCATTAGTAAACGAGGGAGCGTTGCTCGCACTAGATGTCTGTGTTTACCACCCCAAGATCCAATCTAGCTATTTGCTTGTTCCAGGCTGTCGCTGAATTAAGAGCTACAAATAAACATCTTATTAGGTACTTTAAAGTTCCGTCTAGTCTTAGACGTCGTAAGCTAGGAATACTGATTGCCTTTTTACTGGCCATGTGAAAGTTGCTGAATCTTTCCTATACATCTTCATTCTTCATCAAGAACTTTAACTTCAAAAGTATGTAAAGTCAAAAGTTCAAAAGAATTTTAACACTTTTCGAACAGAAAATAAATGAGGAAAAATTTTAATTCCAGAAAGTTGGAGTTGTCCCATTTTTTACTGGAAGCGAATTGACGCGAGAAAACCTCTGGGTAAAATATTTTTCGGTGTTGAACTCTTTATTGGTGCGGAGCAGCGAGTTATGTGACGTAGATAGTATCGTTACGGTTTGTTACGTGGTTGTCAGACTTTTGGGCTTCTGAGACCCCTAACGACTGTCAAAGATCCACGAATGACAACCGGGACCAACGGCTTGAGGTGATATGTTAAAATTAAAAGCGAACGGGGCGGGAATATGAAAGTGACAGGGTCAATTACTTCCACATGCGAAAAAAAGAGAACGCAACAATGCACTGGAAACAAAATAAAAGCGCCAAACTAAATAAAAATTGGTTAAAAATAAATTAAGCTATCTATCAAAATTATTTTCAGTCAGAGTTACTTACCTAATGCGCACATTTTGAATGCAATTTTGCAATGAAATTACTTGGGATTTTAGAACACAGAAAAAAACATAAACAGTACACGTCTTTTCGGAATAAAATTGCTGTAATAGTGAAATAAATTGTTACAAAAAAGCCGCCAATTTATTTTGGTATCGCCTTTTCCGAGGCACGGAGGAGTCTCGGTATGTAAAGATATAATGTTAAATAATAAATGACGTGTTTTGCGACGTCATGAGGTAACTGTGTTGTTGACACGTGAAAAATGCGATTGTTTTTAAATACGATTTAGTAAATGTTTGTTTACATAGGTGGTATTACGTATTTACGTAACGTACCTTACAAAATTTATATTTTTGTAGTTTAAATCATAAGAATGTCATAGATATCCATTAATCTGGTATCTAGTCTAGACTCAAGAGTGAAGAGGTATCTAACAACGATGTCACTTTTTTTTGAAAATAAAGAAAAAATATTACTGTCTTAACCCTTTAGACAATCTCGGAACACGTCATGTATCAGCATGTCTCCTATTCCCTTAACGCAAAAGCTAACATCGTGCAACTGTAGACAACATAGAAACTTATATCTATGGTAGACAAAAACTTACGCGCACCAACAAGCAATCACCTCATTCCCTCTTCTACGAACAGTATGGAAATCTATTTCGAACAAAAACCGTTTCGAATACGTCGAGCAGGTTACTACATCAAGAACTTTCACGAGTCAACAACGCAGTAACCATGGCAACAATAAGAGAAAGGTAAGCCACAAATCATGCGCTCGCGCCTCTGGGCAGACACTACGTAAACGGAGACAGTCTAGAAATTGATGTTAGCATCTGGTGGTTTGTGTTTTCAATAAGGATTTACTTACCGAGCTAAATTTTTTTATTGATTTCTCTTACTTAGGTATTTTTAACAAAAGTTAACAATGTTCTTGTTAACTTTTGTAATTGGTCAAATCTGTTCCCAGAGGTCCACGATCCTATTGTTCTTCTTTTTCCAACGGGTCCATGCGAAAATAAAATATGTTTTTAAAATTTGTCCATAATACAGCGTGCCGCCGCTATCGCGACATTAACTTGAGACGCGAACACGGTTCCAAGTCAAAGACCTTACCAGCTGACATAGAACAATACCTTCATGAATGAGTCGTTTGCATAGAGTGATCCTAATCTTGGTTATTATTTTATGATTTATTGTGTTTGAAATTATTATTTTTGAATTTATTAATTAGTTTATCTAATTATATTTTTTTATGATTACTGGCCTGGCCTTATCTAGGTCTTTAATTAATGTAGCGATAGCGGTATACATACACGATTTATTACCCCAATTATCTAAATCAGTAATTAATAAATTGCTACTGCCCTCAATAGTTACCAAGTCAACCTTTTAAATACTAAGTATTATTTTTAACCACCCCGAATGCCATTACACAAATAGAACATTACTGCAGGTCCTTCCAAATCTATAAACTGTATCAAAAACTATACAGTAATTTCCGAGATTACCGCTAACAAACAGTATGACATTGACTCTTACTGTCACAACTCACTGATAAGAGGAATCTATGCAAATATAACAGTGAATAGGCGACTGCAATCATAATGACTATAATCTAATCATTATCTTCCTTAGCAAAGATTTGCTCTGCTTGACTTATGTATGACTAATTGACTCGCGGATAAGGTTACCATCCATCCGGATTTGTCCGGACATAGATTACATACAAACTCACGCCTTCTTCCCATGTGTATAGGCAGAAACTACAGAACGCCACCTGCTACGATCCAACTTACATACTCATGTCGGACATGTCAGGCATTTTACACCAACCCCAGTCCCGGCACCTCCTGCTTTGTCCGGGCTGTTCGAAATAAGGGGATTTTTCTTAAATACAAATTGTAAAAAGAAAAGAAAGTTTATTACAAATTATTTTTATTTCCTTTTATAAAGTACATAGGTAAGTATGTTATAAAAAACTGTTAAGTAACCATAAAAGTAAAATGTCCGATTTTCTTTTGCGAATGTCCGGGTTATAATCAGGTCTTTTCAAATTTCGAAATGGTATTTATTTATTTTATTTTATTTAAGGTAACTTCACAGGTGATGTTTAGTACTCGTATAACATTAATATTTACCTAAGTATTGTAAACATTACGCCAATACCGAAGTACATAGAAAATGGTATCCCTACTCGCGGAAGGATGACTAGAGTTTCTGTTCCTAATCAATATTTAATGTGATGCTGACGTCGCGTCGGAATGACGCAGAACGAAGTGCCTTCTGTACTTTGTCGCCCATTCCCATCATTAGGGCAAATATTTGTATGGTATCGTCTCTCAGCTGATATTTGTTTCGTGTTTGTGTTCATGTTATTTGTATTTGTATAGATACTAGGTATAGGTTTTTTTTAGAAGTTTATAACTCCAAAAACGTAGGTTAATAGGTTTTATTAGTCACTCAAAGACAATTCTCAATAGCAAGAGAGAGAAAGGCAAATAATTGTAGGCACTGTAAGTATATAGAAATTGAACGTTTATTTACCTATTCAATTATTCGTTTATCATAATGACTCACCAACACAATACACTACAGGTCAAAATTACACAAAATAGCGGTCAACACGCGACAATAATGACTCTTTTATTCAATTAACGTATAAACGGAATTCAATCATCTGTTTATAACGTTATACAATAGCATTTCATGCCATTGTTAATTTAAACTCTATTTTCATAGGCATAAGTTTATAATTGAAACCAAACACGGTAATGAGAACGAAAGTTTTGATGCGTTGTACGTTTTTGCAATGTTCAATTAGCAATTTGATACGTTGATTCGTTTCCGATATTTAATTAAGCAGATGCTGCATCTAATTATGGATAGTACTAGTCAGCGAATTGCCACTGTATGCGTGAACGGATTTAATTATATGGATTGGCGGTTGTAATGTTCACTGATTTAGTACATACCTGTTCTTCTCTTTACCGTAAAAAGGGATTCAGGGGCGAAGGGGAACAAAACAGAAAAGGGATCTCAACGTCACCCCTGCATCCCTACTGTTCCCTAATTTTACAGTGTGAATTAAATTCTGTAATACGGAAGCAGTCTCGACTGTTTATCAAACACACATAGCGAAACAGTTAACTCTAGACAAACAACTAGCATAAAATTGCACTAAGCAAGTAACTTTCATTTAAAATGTTGTGTGCCCAATTTACTGTTTATGAACTAAAAATGCTCAGAACAGCGATGACAAAGACCGGTACTTAACTCCCTATTCAAAACCAGCACCCTAATTACGTAACACACTATCAATCGGAATTTAAATCATTTGGAAGCAAATTGCTAATCCACTGCTTCATATTATGTTCGAAAAATTTGTCTGCTCGACTGCGTAAATAACGCAATTAATGTTGTTGAAATGTCAAAATAAAACCGATTCCAATTGATAGTGTGTTACGCAATTGCCCCACAACTAGCTTCAACTTTCTGAGTAACTGACCGACTCTTTGACAGTTCAAAAGTGCCTGTAATTGGTTTAATTGAAATAAATGCTTTGAGTTTGAGTTTGCAGATGTAATTTATTTAACTGTAACTCTTTTGTGCATATATCCCGCCCCCCCCAAGATACAGGCATAGGGTTTGGGGGTCACCAGTCACTGTCCAATCTGTTCTCGTACAAACTGATTATTAATAAATAAATTTGAAATAGATCTGATTAATTTAGCAATGTAAATAATAAATTAATAATATCACAGACACTGACAAATATCTACTGATCTGTCGTGCGTTTGCAATTTAGTTTCCAAACATGTAAATAAAAATTGTCTTTTGAAAAATAACTATTACACATAAAGTTTAGTTAGAGCTACAACTACAAATTTTTTTTTACGACTTTGTCAGTTAAAGTCATTCTGAAATCAATTTAATTCACACTAGTGTAAAGTTGATATTTGTATAAGTGGAAATAACATCAATTGTGTTTGAATATGGAATATATTCACATCAGACACATTTGAATAGACTCAAGTTAACCTCAAAATATTCGGATATGCAGAATGATTATGTAACCTGCATTATAAAATACAAATACAAAATTAAATTATCTTCTTAATCACACAATCAATTGGATCTAACTTAAAAAAAAAACACTTCAGTTAGACACGTCCTGCCCAAAATATCCCCCGGTTATTTCGTGCTCATCCCCATTTGACAAGTCCGTGATGCCAATTAGCTCGACACCTCACGTGTAAAGTATTCCGTATATTTTTGTGCTCGTCACAACAAAAACAGAAGGTAGATTCAATGCTCACATGGCGCTCGCGCTGTTACAATTTCTACACTTAAGTCAATTTATTGAGACAGGAATTTACAGGATATACAAAGTGCCGCTTCAATGGCGCCATTAATTCAACACGCGTATACTTTTCCGAGTTTTCGTTTTATAAAGATATTTTAATTTAATTAAACGTTATTATTTATTGATTTATTTACAACTAGCACTTACGCGCGGCTTCGCCCGCGTGGATGTCGGAAAATATCCCACGGGAACGTGCTACCGGGAAATCCTTCCTTCTTTTCTTTTTCCTTCCTTGTCTAAATTATAAAGGGAACCTCTGTGCAAAATTTCAGTTTTCTAGATTCAAGGGTTTGGGCTGGGCGTTGATGAGTCAGTCAGTCAGCCAGTCACAGGACTTCTCTTTTTATTTATATAGATTTTCTAAAATAGCATCTTGGAGCAACCTGTAGCGCAGAGATGAAATTGAAACGAACGGAAGATTAAAGGCCACGCCAATCGAGTTTTTTTTCCATGAAGCTACTTAACAGCTGGGTCAGAAAAATAAAGGAATAGGAACGCCTTTGCCCCGCAGTGGGACATCACGAGCTTGTAATAAATAATAAATAAAATAGTGGTATTTTTCGAATTTCTTTGTTTTGTTGACAACCCTATCTCGTCATTTCGTCACCTTTCAGTTTTCGGGTCACGTAAGAACTCAGGAGCGTGACGAATGACGATGACGACGGTTATACACAGTATAATAATGATACAATAGTTTATCTTCATAGAAAACGGTCGAAACGACGCGCTTCGTATTCTCAGTACACAACAGTTCGAGTGCCCGGCAATTACGCACGGACGGACACGTGTTCAGGTAATTAATATTCAAGATCACTGCCCGATAAACTACTGTTGCCTTATTATTCTGTGGCTATATACTCATTCTTACATCTCATGTCAAAGGGCGAGCAGATTTGAATTGACTTCAAATTAATTTGTGTTTACTTTTGACGTTAATGACCGGTCATTTGGTTTGATAGGTGATTTAATTTAACGGTTCAGCGGTAAATACTCATTAGAAAAGGATTTCCTGAATCCGTGCAATAATACCTTATTAGCTTGAATGTGCAATCTAGTCTTTCTATCTGTGCGGTATGTTTTCATGGCTAACTACTGAAGGCTCCTTCAAACAGGCGACACAAAGGCACCGCTTGTCGCACGACACGCGGTGCGTTTGTGTCGCGTGTCGCCTCGAATCGGTGTCGATTAAATTGGTAGAAAGGTAGCTTGTTATTTTGAATCAGACATGCCGATTCTGTTTTAAACGACACGCAGGTGGAACCGCGGGGCAGTAGTTAAGGCGCGGTGTTAGCTCAACATTCACAAATATTGGTTTCTTGGATTGTCGAGTATGACGTAATGCAATGAAACTATCCGACGCAAAAAATACAGTGGACAGAGAAGGGTTTAAAGAAAAACTTTAACCGAATAGAATAGTAAAAAATAGTTTAATATTCCCAGTCAAAAATTTGGAAGTTGCTCAGCAAAAATACACTTTGACGTCGAACATCTCTATATTTTCAGTGATAACGACATTCTTTTTTTTTAAGAATTTAATAGAATTAGCATTTTTTTAAAGCTTTAACCAGACATTATTTAATTTATTGTGTACATTCTAAATAATCTAAAGAAAACTGGGAAAATAAATGCACATTCGCAGCTTAGTCACATCTCGGCAACACAAATATTATTTTAAATTTTCAACCTTATTTCAAGACAGCTAATGGTGAAAATAGATAACGCGGTTGTGTGACGTTTAAAGTCGTAGTCAGTCAGCGACTTAACATGAGTTCAGACCTCGAATGAGGCTTTGAAAAAAAAAATGAGGCTTTTAAAAATTTTGTTATTGAGTTGTAAGAAGTCCCTCCGTAATCGCTTCTACGAAGAGAAGTACCCTATAATTTTCTTTTTGTTAAGTATTAAATTCTTGTTTTCCTCTGCTAACGTGCACTTGAACCTGCTGAAGTGGCGTCTTCCTAATTTGATCAATCTGCCGCAAGCAATATTACTTGCTCATGCGTAATTTTACTAGTGAACTTTTGAAGAACGTTTGTGACCGAAACTAATATTTGATCAGCTACAATTGCGTAACACACCTTCAATCGGAATCGGTTTCATTTCGACAGTTTAACAACATTCATTGCGTTATTTACGTTGTCGAGCAGACAAATTTTTCTTGTTCTTCTTTCTTTAATTTTTTTCTTTTTTTTTGGCGAAATAAATGTCAACTTTGCCTGTTATTAGAACTAAGTTCTTTAACGCGGCTTGCGGTAGGAGTTGACTGGTAGAAATCGTCACGTAACGAAAAAGCGTTATGCCGGAAAAAGTCCCGACTTTTTTATTATATACAATTAGGTACATAAAATACCATTGATTGTGCGAAGGACTAGCTAGTCTAAACTACACTTTCGCTATATGAACACAAGTGAGAATCAAACGGACACTGTTTGGTGTGTCTTGTCACCGATGGACATAACTGTTTTGTCTAGATCTATACACACAGCCTTGAATAAAGTGTGTTCTGCTTTTATAATACGGGGTGTAATTTTAATCGTCATTATCGTCTTAAGGGGTCATTGTACTTATCATTATGAACAACTTTTACTAGGGACGAATGGACCTATGCAGTTATGCACTATGCGACGAAACCTGAAATCGCAAAAAAAAAAACTGCTGTTCAGTACACAATCTAACTTGTCAAAATGTAGGGAGCAGCTGATTTTTTTTACCGCGTTTTCAGGTGTTGTCCCATTAGTAAAAGTAAAAAAAAAATATATATCCTTGGACATTTCACACAACGCCATCTAGTCCCAAGATAAGCAACCTAATGCTTGTGTTATGGTAACGAGATGGCTGATAAACTACTTATATACATTTTTTTTTGTAAATACATACATATTACAGATAGAAAAACACCCAGACTCGGAACAAATACTTGTAGGTCGTACAAATATTTGTTCCGTGCAGGAATCAAACCCGCGACATAATAATGACCCCATCAGATGATAAAGACGATTAAAATTACATCCTGTATACACGTTGAAAGTCAATTATTATTATGAAAATGACATTAATAACATGGATGTAAACTGTCAATGTCAACTAGGAAACGAGGGGGAATCAAACGATCGAATTTTTGTAGCTTCGTGTTGTCACTATGTGGACTAACACAACCTTGGTATAGAAGATTATCATAAATAAATAAATTATTATTTCACAGCACTCCCGCTATGAAGCAAAACAAATTAATTCAACAGACACCGAATACTTTATTTATAAATGTGTCCAAAGCATGAAACAAGGAATAGTTATTAGAATTGTTTTTATATTAATAATAAAAAGGCATTACGACCCTGAACTCGAGTAAGTCAGGTCATGCAAATGAAATCCGGTGCAGATTGGTTGCTATTGGTTTAAATTGGCGTCGCTGACATATTCGGGGCCTTGCAGCAACAATGAACCAATGAACCGTGGTTACTAAGTGCTTTCAACGAATAGTAGTACACGATCAATCGATTTTCCGAAGGTTTCCTTAGATTTCCTGGTAGACAGTTGCTTTCTGTAATCGTTGATGCATGAAAACGTCGGAACGGATAACAATGTTGCATTCGAAAGGCATATCCATTGTTCTACGCTCTCTACGTGATACCTTACCTACTATGAATATATTTTTCATGCTGTATACATGGAAACTTCTCCATGCATCAAAGAGCACCTCATAGAGATAGTTGTTATTCACAACATTTTGCTAAAATCTGTTAAGATTATAGTCCTATCGAAATCAGCTAGCCATTATATGACGGTTATGATGACATTATCATATCAACGTCCACTAAGACCAGCAGCTGTAATTCAATGACTTAAAAAAAAATACCAAAAAAAACAAACACTGCAAAGTGCTATGCTAAAAGAGCACCATAAGAAGAAGAATAAGACCTTTACAGAATGATATCGTACGGCTCATAACTCAAAGATAGTATATTTCACACCTCACACATTTTCCTTCCTGCACGTTCATATATTGTCGTGGAAGGCATCACGAGAATTTCTCTAACAGACGGACGGATGGACGTGACGGAATTATACGAATTCCTAATGGGCACGGGACCCTAAAAAGGTTCACTTATTTTCATAGTTTTTTTCCAGTTACACGAAATGTTTTCGCTCTAGTTACGGTGTATCCTATTAAATGAGCAATATTTGTATACAACGTGTAACGTTAAATGCGCAAAACCTCTTAAGGGGTCATTTTACTCATCATTATGAACGACTTTTACTATGGAACCAACCATGAAATCGCGAAAAAAAAAATCAGCTGTTCATTTTGACAAATTATGCGAACATAAATGTACTGAACAGCTGATTTTTTTTCGCGATTTCAGGTTTGGTCCCATAGTAAAAGTTGTTCATAATGATGAGTACAATGACCCCTTAAGAGGTTTTGCACATTTAACGTTACACGTTGTATACAGGCTGGAACAGAAAAGTGTGATCAAATTTAAGGGTGTGTTACACTGAACAACTTTCTCTATGGGACCAACATCGTAATCGAGAAAAAATTATCAGCTGTCGCTTACAAAATTCAATACCTACTCGACCCAAACGTATGGGACGGCTGTTAATTTTTTCTCGATTACGGTGTTGACCCCATGGAGAAAGTTGTTCAGTTTGATAGTCTGTAGGTACCATACCCTTAAGTTTGACCACACCTTTCGGATACACCCTGTATATTATTTATAATCAGTATCACGTTCTCGAAAACGGCTCTAACGATTTCGATGAAAGTTTCAATATAGGGGCTAACGGGTGCGAAAAATCGATCTAGCTAGGAGGTCTCATTTCTGGAAAAATTCGTTTCCTCTATTTTCACCCGAGCAGAGTTCCGTCGCCCAGGTAGGTACTGTAGATTATGTAGGTAGGTATCTGCCGACCGGTTGTCAGAGGGTCGCCAGTTCGCCACCTTTTTAGGGTTCCGTACCAAAATGGTAAAAAAGGAACCCTTATCTCTTATCACTCAGTCTGTCTGTCTGTCACAGCGGGATATCTCAAGAACTACTAATGCTATCAAGTTGCAATTTGGAACAGTTTTATATGACGTTTACCCAACTATTTTGCAAATAAGAAAGAAATAAAAATATTTATATTTTTTTTTTGTAACAGGTACTGTAACAGGTTTGTAAGGGGGTCTTAAAAATTCAAAGTGGGGCTACTAGGATGTGGGGTATCATATGAAAGAGCGCTATTTGCACATTCTTAAACATTTTTTTATTTTTTTTTTACGCCGCATAGTTTTCGACTTTTGATGAAAAATATAAAAAAAAATACCGTTCCCCCCCTTATCTCCGAAGTTTGCAAAGGGAAAAATCTGAAATTATTCTATGTGATAGAAGTTTATGTAAAGATTACAGGGAAAATAAAACGATGTCTCTAAATAGCACACTTTTTCAGAAATCGGAACGGAACCCTCGGTGCGCGAGTCCGACTCGCTCTTGACCGGTTTTTTGTTTTTCAGTTCATATTTTGAGTATGATTACTGGATCTGACAACGTCGTTTTGAGTTCTAGGAAATGAAATAGCAGCTCGGAATTGCGTCAAATTAATGTACAGATAACGAAATGTAGTTTTGGAGCAACCATGCAGTACCTCTCTGTCTATTTCTCCTAGAAATACAGACGAGCTGTGAAACTAGTATTCGTAATATTCTCGTCACGTTAACGTGGTTATGTATGCAAATGCTCATAATCTTGTTACAAAGATATACAATTGCTAGAGCCGTCGTGAAAGATGTTCGTTGCGAACACACTGACTGACTAATGTTTGCTTAGCAATTTGTAAAGTCACTAACGGTATGCAAATAAATAAATAAAGTTAATGGTGCCGTATCGTGACAAGACATGTGTCACATATTTTGTCGTATCCCTCAAGAAGTGATTAAATTTGTGACACATGTCGTAATATGACAGAGATGAGAGACTTGTTAACATTTTAACTTTATGTTACAGTGGCGCTAAGGACTAAGCCAATAATAATCTACCTATACTAATACCTATCTACCTAACCTAGAGGAACTCGTGGCTAAGTAATAACTCACGGGTCAATCCATCAGGTTAAGCTACGCTTGCTGGGGTTGGTCAGTGGATGGGTGACTATCTTCACATACCGAGACTCCTCCGTGCCTCGGAAAGCACGTTAAGCCGTTAGTCCCGGCTGTCATTCGTGGATCTTTGACAGTCGTTACGGGTCTTCAGAAGCCCGAAAGTCTGACAACCAGTCTTACCAAGGGGTATCGTATTACCCAGTTACTGGGTTGTGGAGGTCAGATAGGCAGTCGCTCCATGTAAAATACTGGTATTCAGCTGCATCCAGTTAGACTGGAAGCCGACCCCGACATAGTTGAGAAAAGGCTAATCAGATTGACTAATAATAACGTTGAAGAGTTTTTTGTTTGAACGCGCTGAAATATTATTTTTGCATTTGATAGCCTTATTCTTGAGGAAGGCTATAATATAGGAGCCGAGCAAAAAGACAGAAAGAACGCTAAGCGAAAACGAAATATGTAATAGCGTGGGCAAGCGATGCGATGCAAAGGGGTGAGTCGGGAGGACAAGAAATTTTACGCGGACGAAGTCGCAGGCAAAAGCTAGTGTATAATTAATAATTTATTGGATTCCGACCTTACAGCCTGTAAAATTTAAAGTAATTATTAATTGAAATCAATGACCATCATAGTTCATCGAATTAATTTCAGTTATGCTTTGAACCATAAACTCTTTTTTCAATTAATTAGAAGGGTTGACCACCTGCCGCTAACAATTTCGATTCATACAATTTGTTAACACCATTTTCCAGCCGAGCAATCAAAGAAACTAAAAAGACCGTTATATCAAATAGATTTCCAATTAAAGCCCACAAAGACTCGTCCAACGTTCCAACTAAAAGATTAATATGGCACAAAAGTAAAAACTTGTTTACAGCAAATACTATTGTATTATGGTCGTAGAAGCCTCAAGCCGCAATCTCGGCGGTAATTAAAAACTCGCCCCAAAGGAACAAACTATGAGAAAGTAGCACACAACAAGCTACAGAAAGGCTATAAAAAGACTATAAACTTATCTTGAGAACTCGTGAAATCTTAGATCTGGGTCTCATCTCGACTAATAGCGTGTCTCTTGGCACTGTATAGTTGTGTTGTATTTGTATTAAGACTATCAAGTTTGTCACTGCCTCTGTGTGAAAGGTCATTTTGTTAAGATTTTATGAAACACTAGCTTCTGCCCGCGACTGCGTTCGTATGAAATTTCTTGTTCCCCCGACCTACCCCGTCGCATCGCATCGCCTGCCCGCGCTAGTACTTCGTTTTTGCTTAGCGTTCTTTCAGATTTTTTTCATTTTTACTCGGCTCCTAAGGGTCTTCGCGTGATGTTAAAAAGCCTTTTGATGATGATGATTTGTGATGTTAATTAAGGCTTTCTGAAAAACTGGTATATCAAATGCAAAAAGATTTTTTAAAATCCGATTGGTAGTTCCAGAGATTAGCGCGTTCAAACATACAAACAAACAAAAAACAAACTCTTCAGCTTAATTATTAGTATAGGTATTATAAATAAATTTGACCTACGAATTAAGGTTTGTTTGGGTCGTTTGTGTTTAACCCAAGTTTACACACTATGCTCGAACTTTTAATTCAGCTGCAGTAAACTGTAAAATGACACTTCTTATCTGTCATTTCGTTAAAGAAATGTTCCCATTTGATAGCGAAATGACAGTAAAAATGACATTAGAAGTGTCAGTTTACTGCAGCTACTTAAAAGTCCAACCATAAGTAAAATTCTAGCCAAGGGCAAAGGGAAAGCATTAAATTATAGTAAAGAAAATGCGACAACTCCAATAGTTCGGCTCACAGTGAAAAGTCAGCTTTAAGTAGAACAAGAAGAAAGAAAAAAGCAGCGAGGTCCTAGCTCCGTGGAAGTTAAAATGAGTTGTAAATGTACGCGAAGACTCACTTACCAACAGGTGATAATGAAAAAGTTAACTGTTACTGAGAACTCGACAGGCTTTAGAACAAACAACAAGCAAGTGCTCAGGAAAAGGGTGAATCAGATTACCAGGACGCGAGGACCGACGGTAGTTTATGTAGACGATGTTTTAGTTTTTGTTCTGATGTCGCAGGTAATCCAAGATAATGAGGATCATGCAACAAGAAAAGTGTTTAACATCGGCATGGATGGCAAGAAAAGACACAGAGCAGAGATATTACGGATGGATTGTGTGAAAGAGGAAGGAAGATAACTCTCTGAAAAGTCTGAGATACATACATAAACTGACGCCTTCTTCCCATGGGGGCAGGCAGAAACTACAGGACGCCACCTAGCTTCTACGATCCTTACATACTCCTTTTGTTTCGTTTACGTTCATACATCTGGTCATACACGCACGCCGCGCCGCCGCCGGTTGCGAGTAGGTACCTACTGCACCTGACCTTTCTGAAGAACATCACAAATTCACAAATAAGGTCCTTCTAGGGCGTACCTTCCCGGCGGCGTTTCCACTCACATCTGCCTTATAAATTTGAGATTGAGAGCCAGTATTTTGAAATCATTTTGGATCATCATCATCATCATCATCATCATCATCATCATCATCATCATCATCATCATCATCATCATCATCATCATCATCATCATCATCATCATCATCATCATCATCATCATCATCATCATCATCATCATCATCGTCATTTCATCCGAAAGACGTCCACTGCTGGACATATGCCTCCCCCAAGCACCGCTACTTCGACCGGTTCTGTGCTTCTCGCATCCAGCGGAAGGTCATCGGAAGCCTTCCAACGTTACGTCTTCCGGTACGCGGCCGCCACTCCAGAACCTTTCGGCCCCATCGGCCATCTGTTCTGCGAGCATTTTGGATATTTTCGTTGTTTTCCTGTCTTCAGTATGACGTGCCTGAAACTATAAACTGAATCCAGCCCAGACTAGACTTTGGCTCGAACGCTGCGGATGTAACAGTTTTGGCAGATGATTGCGCACTTATGTCTTCTTGCAGACCATTTGGAGATTTTATCATCATTAAATGAGGTATTATGAATCTTGTAGATTCTAGAATAGTTCGGTTCAATGCTGAGATTCCCAGATTGTGTAGATAGCTTATTTGGGCTTACATTATTATGTCCATCTAACTAAGCACTTACGATTTCTCTGATACCAAGGGATTAAAACAAATAATTGCAGGTAAATTATTGATTTGATACAAACAGTGAAAAACTCAGATTGAAAACATCATACGAAACGAATCGATAAACTCTACCTTCAGTCCATTAATCGGTCAAAATTATTACGAAGGTCACCTTACAAACATAGTAAGTACACTCCTTTGCAAAAAAAACGGACAGTTTGGATTTTTCTACATTATTTGTAATCATTTAGTTCTAAAGAGGTTTTAATAGCCAAACTATGTTACTGGCACTTAATAAAGAGTCTGGGTATGAAAAAAAAGTTAATTTCAAATTCGAAACTGTTGTTTTTAAAAATAATAATCCCTTTTTCAGTTTATAACTTTTTACTTAATATTCGCGGGTTATTATTATTATTATTTTGGTTAAACACACTAGCAGCTAATTAGCTGATGCGTGTGTATCAAATAGCTTGGAGATATTTAATCTGTCCAGTCGATTCTTGAAGCAGTTCAGTGAGGGAGCCGTCACAACATTTTCCGGGTTTACGGTTAAAAGGTTATCAGGCAACTTAAACTAACTTCTCGTTATTTTTATTAGAATAATTTATGTTTGTCGCATAATCCTGCCTTATTGTGACTTAAAACAGATATCTTTGTGTCGATTGTGATGGCAGAAAAAGCAAAAAGAGCTTGTAAAATTATATAGCGCTGCTGGAAGTGGGGTGTAGCCAATGTTACGGCTCACAGCGGTTAAACGTGAGTCGTTCAACCGTCCAAAGAACCTGGACTCGATACCAAGAGACAGGTTCCGTTCAAAGAAGGCAAGGTTCTGGGAGAAAACATTGCACACAACCACGAGACGACCGCTTTTTAGTGACTCAGGCGCTGAGGAACCGCAAATGCAGTTACAAAGACCTCAAAAGAAACCTTGAAGAGGTACGAGAAGCACAAGTTAGCCTATGGACAGTGAGGAGGAGGCTTTTAGCGGTTGATATACGCAGTCGACGACCAGCGCGGGCCCCCAAGTTACTCCGTGAGCACCGGATTGCTCGACTGAGGTTCACTAGAAATTGTCTATCTTGGACACTAGGTAGCTCGAGTAGCGTACTCTTCTCCGATGAGGCTCGAATTTGTCTGAATGGTGAGGACCGACGTCGGCGAGTGTTACGAAGACCAGGGGAACGCTATGCCGACGTGTGTTTTGAAGAAATCACCCCTTATGGTCGAAGGTCCGTTATGTTTTGGGCGGGCGTAACTTCCAGCTATCGTACCGAGATAGTGTTCATTGAAAATGGCTCACTAAATGCGCAAAGGTACATAACAGGAATAATTTGTCAACATGCACAGCCCGCATTGACTGTAATTGGTGAAGATGCAATTTACATGGACGATAATGCTCGGGACCACCGTTCTGGCGACGTAGATGCTTATATGCAAGAGGTCGGTATTCGTCGTCTGGATTGGCTAGCGCGGAGCCCCGACCTTAACCCCATTGAGCTCGTCTGGGACCTCCTAAAAAGGCGAGTACGATCTGTCCAACCCCTTCCACAAAACATCAGGGAGTTTAAACTTGTGATTTCGGCTGAGTGGGAACACATTCCACAGGACACCATCAAAAGCCTGGTGGAAAGCATGCCAAGACGATTACATGCCGTAATCGATGCAAGGGGAGGTCATACTCGTTATTAATTTTTATTTTTTAATGTCTTTTTTTATTAAAATACCATAAAAACACTCGTAGTCTTCATTTAATTATACCCTAAAAATTCCATTTTAACACAACTCTCTGTTTACATTGACTAAAACACCGATTCCAGGATTTAAGGCTTAAAAACTATATTTTAATGATAACAAGAAATTTCTAATCATTTATGATAATGACATACTAAAAATATTAATATTATCCATAGAAAAGCCAATGACTGTAAGGTGCCCGTTTTTTTTGCAAAGGAGTTTATTTGTAAACAATTTTTTTTACATAACATTTTCTAACGTTAAATGAAAATGCTAGGTTAAAGAAGCCATAGTTCTCAAGTTTGTTAACTACTCGCCTTGCCTTCAAGAGCACGTTGGAGGGCAGGTTCCAACACGTGGTTTCACCTGCTAAGCTTCACAGATATTAAACTCAGGTTAAGGCGAGTAGTGCTGCCAACTAGCGCCACCACTGAGAAAAAAAATAATAAGTCTGGAGATATGGAACATTTTGAAATTTCCTATGCTCACATTTTTCAAGTTCAAACGGCTGTTTTTGTCGTTAACTGCTAAGGCTTCGAACCTAGGAGGTTTAGTGTTGATTTTTTTGCGAACTGTGTGCATAGGAAATTTCAAAATGTTACATATCTCTAGACTTATTATTTTTTTCTCAATGGTGGATCCTTCTTTCTTATTCTCCTTAAATGGATTAGCGTCGCCAGTATCGTACAGTACCGCTAACAACACGTTTTGAACACGAGCGTGCAATAATCCGTAGTTGAACGGTAAATGGCGCACTCCACCGCTCTCAGACTTGAAGCTTGAAACCTAAAATTGGGTGCCTACCTTGTTAGAATTTACGAAGCATTTTTTTTCAAACTCAAATTCAAAGCATTTATTTCAAATAAACCAATTACAGGCACTTTTAATGAGTTGAATGCCGTAATTACAGATACAGACACAATGAAAAAGCCATTGTGTCTCGCGTGAATCCACGTTCCGAAGGGTTAAACTGTCAAGGGGTCGGACAGAAAGATGAAGCTAGTTGCCCATTCCAAAGCGTTGTTATGTTCCTATGGAGAAGAACTGGCAAGAAACTCCAAGGACACTCTTTTAAATCAAAATATTGTTACAAAATATTGGTATAGGTACATCATTTATGTTGAAAATATATATGTGAGAACAATGTAGATTTCACGTGTAATGTGTGTATTATTGATTTTTGCAAATGGGCTGTTACGAAAATTGAAACTACCTTCATGTATCAAAGGATCAACATTTTGTGTTACGAACGCAGGCTTGAGGACCAACAACGAGGCCAAAACAAGTTCGTTACGTTCCTAATAATAACCAGAACAAAACCTTTTTCGTTCAACGTTTCTTAGCCTTACAAACATCACCTCAATTCCGTTCCCTCCGGTCTTTGAACCGATTAAAACTCAATACAGATTCCGATACTCTACGTCATTTCCGCTTCCTCCCTTACGTACCTGCAACAAAACAAAACGCGTTAATACAAACAGATCGAAGGAAAACAAGTTAAGACGGGCGTCCAGTCAAACAAGGTCTCAGGTAAACAGTGGTAGCTTTAAAAATATGGTTTGAGAAAACGATGGATATATAGGGCTGTCTGGACTTGCCTGGGAACGTTCGGCATTAAAAGAAAAAAAAGAAAAGAAAGAAAATACTTTTATGTGTGGCAAACATGACGCAAAAAAAGACTAAAAACACAAACATAACAAGTTCGAGGAAAAAATGTGTCCCATCCACACAAAACGGCCATCGCTCAGCATAATGCTGCGAGACAGCCCCAGCACTGGTTTACAGCGACAGCCGGCGACTTTAATCCTAGTGTTGGACCTGACAAAAAACCCCTTGGTCTTAATTGTTCCATTGAAATAGCATAATCAGCAATGTACCCACTGCTGGGACACATGCCTCCTGTCCGTGAGAGGGAGTGGGCCGTAATTCACCACGCGGGCCCAGTGCGTGTTGGTCGATGTCAAATATTTTCGTATTTTTGGTTCTAGGACATGCCAGTTTCCGTGCGATGTTTGCCTTCACCGTTTTGGAGTGATGATAATTTACACAAAGTAAAGTGCCTGTTTTGGTTCGAACGTACAACATAGAGGCCGTTTCCACTGGCCCACCACTCCTCATTTAAATAGACTTGGGGACAGCACTCTATGTGTGGTGGCCACATTGAGATCGTCTTTTCACAGTGGGCAAAACCAGCAGGTGGAACAACGACTCAATTCGTGCTATACCTTATCTTAAAACTGAATTTTCAATAGCTTTCCTATTAGTGAATAAGGATTCATAGTTTTAGCTTTAAGATAAAATTATAAATCAAGAATGAGACTGCCACAGTGCCACCAAATCAATACTCCGCACTTAGTTTTTAACCAAGCAGCCCTACTTGGTTAAAGAGGTCTAAATAAAATGGTGGATTCGTCTGGCGTAAGTCAAATGAAGCGTTCTTTAATTCTTTAGGTAAACACGGTCCCTGTTTTTCGTACTCCACTATAATTAAGATAAGTTTTCGAATTATGAGTTTTAGTTTAGTATATGGGATTTCGTTCAATAGAGTTATTTTACGTAGTTAGGTCATTAAAGTAACTTGTAATTTGTATGGATTGACCAGGTGATATTAGAAAGAAAATATCAATCTGTCTGTTAGCTACTAGTCTTCACAAATGACAAAAATCCGAGGTTTAGTTTCACTAGATTACTTCGATGAGAATTTTCACGTAGTTTTTGTTTATTTATTAAGTTGAGAATTTGTGACGATTCAGATCCCCTGAGCCCTGCTAGGCGACCAGACTTTTGAAAATTAGGTATTTGAAGAAACTATTGCTGTCGCTCTGCGAGCGCTCCGCCCTCTAATTCGTGCGATAAGGACAACTGCAAATCCGACTAAATAGCCTATGTAAAAAGTCACATTTCGAGGTTTGGCTCTCGCCTATTTCCTCCTCCAATATTGGACCAATTTAAAAGATATTTCATAAACTGAATAAGAAGGATATACAGGGTGGCCGGAACATTGACGTCCAAAAATAAAATTTCGGTCCCTCGTATCGTGGGGTATTCGAATCACCCCCATGTATGTTCCGCGACTTTTCATAGTTTTGGAGTTATGAATTTTTTTCTGAATGTTTGAAAATTTTCGACCTGACCAACCTAAAAAAATTCTAAAAAAAAAAGTAGAGGGTTTTATCGAGTTTCTTTTTTTGCAACTGAATTTTCATAAGTAGTACTTTTATGCATAAAATAATCAGCTTCGTAACTGTGATGAAAGTTATGAAAATGTTGATCTAAAGTGAAAAATTTACGTTCGGTAAATTATGACTCAAATTTTCAACTTAAAATTAAAAATCTTAACAGGTGACTTCATAATTCCTAAGTAGGCTTCAAGAATGCGCCACACTCTCAGCTTTCATAATCATAAAAAAAATGAAGTACTTAATAGGGCTACTTTGTTTAAAATCGGCCTTCAAAGACAGCGAGGTGGAAAAATTCTTAAAATTACCCATCTGAGTAATTATTTTTTTTGGCTATTTTCTCGTTCCTAAGGTTAATTAATGATAAGAATACTGAAAACTAACCAACAAATAGTTTCAGAGTTGGGTAAGAAAAGTTTTACGTAAAAAGTGGTTTTAAATAAAACACAGATGATAATGTGAAAAAAGTACTTAATTTATTTTTAACATTTACAAAAGGTTTTCAAAGTGGCCACCACCAGCAGCAATACACATTCTACACCTACGTAAGAAATTGTCTGGCAATCGTCTAAAAGCGTCTCTGTTCTCTCTCACAACACGTTCAGCTTCTGCAATCAACTGCCTCAGCTCTTGTTCACTTGAACAGTCTCGGGCGTATGCTATTTCCTTGTAATAGCCCCAAATAAAGAAATCGATGGGGTTGAGATCAGGTGAGCGTGGAGGCCACCTAATTGGTCCGCTGCGTCCGATCCATCTGTTGGGGTATGTTTCATCTAAGTAATTTCGGACCTGGGTTGCATAGTGACACGGGCGCCGTCATTTTGCAACACCATGGTTCGTCTGAGTTCGAGATTCACATCTGCCAGCAACAATGGAAGTTCATTTTCCAAAAAGTTTTTGTATGTTTCTCCATCAAGTCTGGACGGCAGTTCAAACGGACCAATTAGTTCGCCATTGAGGATACCAGACCACAAGTTAACGCTGAAGCGATGTTGAAATGTCGAAGCTCTCACTTCGAGTGGATTTTCATTCGCCCACGTGTGGTAATTATGAATATTGAATATAATGTGGTTAGTTTTCAGTATTCTTATCATTAATTAACCTTAGGAAAGAGAAAATAGCCCAAAAAAAAATAATTACTCAGATGGGTAATTTTAAGAATTTTTCCACCTCGCTGTCTTTGAAGGCCGATTTTAAACAAAGTAGCCCTATTAAGTACTTCATTTTTTTATGATTATGAAAGCTGAGAGTCTGGCGCATTCTTGAAGCCTACTTAGGAATTATGAAGTCACCTGTTAAGATTTTTAATTTTAAGTTGAAAATTTGAGTCATAATTTACCGAACGTAAATTTTTCACTTTAGATCAACATTTTCATAACTTTCATCACAGTTACGAAGCTGATTATTTTATGCATAAAAGTACTACTTATGAAAATTCAGTTGCAAAAAAAGAAACTCGATAAAACCCTCTACTTTTTTTTTTTGAATTTTTTTAGGTTGGTCAGGTCGAAAATTTTCAAACATTCAGAAAAAAATTCATAACTCGAAAACTATGAAAAGTCGCGGAACATACATGGGGGTGATTCGAATACCCCACGATACGAGGGACCGAAATTTTATTTTTGGACGTCAATGTTCCGGCCACCCTGTATACTATGCCCCTATGTTTTTCTTTTTTCGTTAATATTTGTCAAATTGGTACACTAGGCGTCTGTTGACAGCGGTCTGAATAGGCAATTTTGAGCATTTTTGGAGGGTTCTAGTTCCTATAAAAATAATATATCATCAAAAAGGAAAACATAGGGGCATACAAGTAGCTAATATATATATTTCTGTAAAAAATCATTGCTTTATGGTCATTAACCAGAAAGAAAACAGGCGAGAGCGTTTGTATGGAGAAAAGAGCACCCGCATTTCCTCTTAAGGCTCCTACAAACAGGCTGACACGCGACATGTCATGTTTGAATGAGCCTTTACTCTACAGTTAGTAAAACCAAAAACGATAACAATATTATAAACGCGAAAGTGAGTTTGTTTGTTACGCTTTCACGCTAAAACGGCAGAACGGACTTGGATGAAATTTGGCACATGGGTAGACCTGGATTAGGACATAGGATACTTTTTATCCCGGTAGTACATTCCTGGAGGATAATTTCCGACCCTCACGTGTGCGAAGCCGCAGGCAAAAGCTAGTAGTTAATAGTTTTATTTTAGGTCCTTTCTCACACCACTATTTTCTCAATATAACTAATAGAGCTATAAAATAACTAAATAATAACCATCCAAGTAGACTAATCGATACATTATAAATGACCAATAGCACCAAAATAGCCATTCGCGCTGACCCAATAACCTAGATACGGCAGTTAATCTGAGAACTGTCCGCCCATTACCGAAATGGTATAATCGCATTTATAGTTGAAAATGTTTCTAGCTTTATGCTATACTTAACATATGTTTAACATTTTATATAATTTTGGCTATATTTGACCATCTTTACATAGCGAGACTCCTCCTTGCCTCGGAAAGCACGTTAAGCCGTTGGTCTCGGCTGTCATTCGTGGATCTTTGACAGTCGTTACGGGTGTCGTCAGAAGTCCGAAAGTCTGACAACAAGTCTTACCAAGGAGTATCGTATTACCCAGTAACTGGGTTATGGAGGTCAGATAGGCAGTCGCTCTATGTAAAATATTGGTATTCAGCTGCATCCGGTTACACTGGAAGCCGACTTCATCATTATGTAGGTAGTTGGGAAAAGGCTGTCTAGCCTCTAGGAATTTTATTGCCAAAATTCCGAATATGTTGCGAATATGTTAACAGTTATTAATGTTACAGACGCCAGCAGGTCAAGCCACCCGAAACTGTCAAATTTTTCCAATCAATCTTCAATCTAATGCTTTAGCGATAAAGATGAAAATCTATTAAAGAAATTTGACAGATTGTAGTAGCTTGATGTGCTGGCGTCTGTACATAACTAAAACATTCGTCAACGCCAAGCAAAGGTAGTTTAAATTGCAGAATAGAGTAGGTATCTACGTTGAACTGTAAAAATACACAGCGAAAAACAAAAAAATCGGTAAAAAGGTGGATCTAATAACGTAGGCGTTTCGTAAAATTGTATTACAATCGATAAAGCCAAGTAAAGAAACAAAAGTTTATTTCATTTAGATATGAGTATAATGGGTGGAGTGTTCGTTATGGGTCTTCGATACACCAAAATATGGAATTAAGAATGGTATAGAAGACAAAAAGAAATACAAGAAACTCTTACATTCCAAGAAACTTTCAGAATGAGTTACAAATCCTTGTTTGATATAACAGATATGAAACAGCGTCGACATCAAAGCGATGAGAAAGCGCACAACTAAGGAGCAAAGGAATAAAATACCAAATAACTTCATGTTCACTCTCAAAAAACTTCCGAGAGATAACAGCAAAGTTTTTTTCCAAAAAAAAAAAAACAAACCAAAACAAATACAAAAGGAATTTGTAATAAATAAAGAAAGGCAACTATTACTCCAAAAGCAATCAAAACTATCGAGTGATCCAATTCCAAAATCGCGTTGTTTTTCGGTACGAAATCGCCGCGGGCGCCAATCGGGAGCTCCCTGTAATTTCCGCGCACTAACAACTATTGAGCGCGCCATTGTTTCCAATCTTTTTCACGATTTAGCAGTTTCGCAACACGCTTCGCCGGATCCAAACACTTGAATGTTCTTTTGCGCTCTGAAATTCCTAAAAACACTGCATTTAATCAATATTAAGAGAGGCATCCCCAGAAAAAGTGTTTACAAAAAGATTACCTTGCACACGATGTTCGTTTTCTCTTTGCAGCTTTGCTGTAAAAAGCTGCAGCATAATGAAGATAATTAAAATTAAAGTGAAGTGGAGTTTTGCATCCCTACGGCCAAAAAAGAAACAAATAGATGCTGCGGAAATGAATTCATTTAGTTCGGTTACAGTGTTTCCTGCTCATTAGTTACTTGTAAATACAAAAAAATTGCTGACCAATAGGGAAAAGAGAGGAAGTTCCAGCAATAATAACACGTCATGGAAAACAAATGTAGCCATTACAATAAAAATTCGTGTGCGATATAAATTGTTCTTTTATTAGAGACCAGCCGCGCGGAAGACATAACAAGACATAAAAATGGTCATACGATCGACTGGCTAATCTACAGATCCCGGCCGAGATAATAGGAACGACAAGGGTACCGGCCTGATCGTGACAGCGATCTTCGGAGAAATTTATTGCTCAAGAGAAACAGTTTATTTTTCCCGACATAAAAACTTTGTGTATCTTTTTGCAAGCTTATCACAATTGTTATTCAGATCACACGTGCCTTCTAAAACCATTGGCCTCTAAACCTTCACAGGAAAGAGGAGACTTAAGGCGCAGGGATCACTGAAAGGGGTCGGTAATGAGTCTAGAAGCACTTCAGTCGAGGTACGTTACTCGGCTTAGGAAGTTGTGGCGAACGGGCCACGTCTATAAAATATTGAAAACTTGAACTTGGTATATGCAAAGTTCACTTAATCGGACAAAGTTTAGTGGATTCGGTGATTAAACTATATAATTATGTGCCGGATAGATACCACAAATCTGAGACCGCAAACTGGAGAAACTCTTACCAATAAACTAAGCAACTCAATTAATTCAGAAAGACGAATAAAATTACAACTGGTAAAAGCGGTGTCACGAAAATAAATAAATCAGTCGATCAAAAACACGACACCACGACATCTCCCAATCGTTTCCAATTGAATTTATTTGCATTAACGTAAAAATTCTCAAGCACTTAAGTAATTTGTAAACCGTGCCATGAGATTTTGAGCAAATCCCGTTCAACTGTGTAGTATAAGAGGTAGACTCATCGCTAGATCCATCGGTCGAGACGGCTCTGTATAGATGGCACTGTGACCCATTTCCAAAAGGGGGGCGCACCCGTGTCGACGCATTCTGACTATTTTATCAACTAAATACGGTTTTTCTAAACTAGAGGTACTCTTATCGAGGGTTTACCAGGAGTTTGAAGTAAGCTTTGTTTTATGAAAGAGCTTTACGTTACAAGTGTGAAAAGCCGATGTTTTTAATCTAGATTATGCACGTAGATAACATTCAATGAGTCGGTGACTTATACCTAAGTGTAGGTATACGTAGGTATAGGTCACCGACTCATTGAATTTATCCATTCGAGTTTATCCTGAAAATAGATGCTTTCACGCTTCTGAAAGCATCTATTTTCAGGATAAACTCGAATGTTGAATTTACACATTTTATTTTTGCTAAATGGTTTTTTCCAGGAATTCTAGCGAGTTCGTTATCGCTCGGTTCTTTTGTCGGGCATCGCATAAATTGAATTATCTGTAGATAACGCAAAGTACCGGTCAGCTAACAGGAAAACTTTAGGTCCTTTGCTGGAAAAACCAAACGTACAAAAATGAACTTTTCTTTTTATCATACGAAGTAAAGCTCTTGTTAACTATGACCCAAAAGAATATTTCTATTCCAAAACTACTTAACTTCCGAAAAAAATACAATATATCATACGGAGATTTTGACACAAGCAAATCCTGTCGGCTTGCCCGTAAGTATATAAAGCGACCTACAAAACCAGCAAGCTACACGTGCGACTTGCCTCCATCAACTAAACTACGGCCAAAGTCAAATAGCATACTCGCATAGCCGGGACCATGAATAATAGAGCGGACAGACAGGAAATGAAACACTAGGAATAGATGAAACCTATAGTTAGCAACTTAATTAAATTGATATACGTCGATCCAGTCACCTGGATCCGTTGCAAATGTTCAGTAAAATATGTGACCTGACATTTGAGAAAGAAAGCTTTAAGAGGCCGTACACGAAATTTTGCCGATTTCGATTTCCCGTTGAAAATCAATCCATTTCCTGAAAAAAAAAATTAAAAACATTTGCCATTAAAAAATCTTTTAAAACAACCTTATTCTCGCACAACAAAAGGCTCTTACAGACAGAGGCGATATCGCGTCGCGACGCGATATTTTTCTACGGATATAATATCGAAATATCGCGTCGCGACCGCGATATCGCCTCTGTCTGTAAGAGCCTAAACTCGGCGCAAAATAAAAATGTAGCTCATTCATTAGATTGTAATCGAAATGATCTTTTATATTGTGCATTAAAAATTATAGAAATACAGTATTTTGACTGTAAAATAACGTCTTTAAAATCACGCAAATTAACGAAATCGGCAAAAATTTCGTATACGGCCCCTTAAATAAACGTGTTCGGTCAAATGTGCACACCCACATATCACACGCACAAAATCATTATAAGTTTTCGCTGATATTTCGTAAGATTTAGAATTTAGATGGAATCCTATGACATATTTTCGGTGCTAATTTTAAGCTGTAGGCTCTATAATATACCTACTGATAAAGCTCGAAATAATCATAATGTTGTTCACGCGACATGCGGCGAGCGGCGCCTTTGGACGCGCGCGATTCGCGTCGCGTGTCGCACCTGTTTGCAGGAGCCTTTAGTGAGAAAGATTATGTCTTTGTTCTCATGGTATTATTTCTGGGCAGCTGTAATGCCAAGCTTGAATTAAACGTGGAAAATATTGTATTCAATCGGACGATTACCTTTTGAGCTCTCCCACCTAACTTTCCTTGTTTCCCCAAGGGGTTTCACAGAAGTACTATGGTACGCCCACATTTCGCCAGTTATGTTTAAGGCGAAAGCGCCAGGGTAGCCCGCGAAATTCAAAATTTCTTACGTTTTTTGCAATTTGTAGGTCAGTGTGAGCTTGTATGTTGATTAAAATATGATTCGCGGCCGTAACTAATATGGCTTTACAGAATTATAATCATTAGAATCAGCAATACAACTCCATAAGTTAGCATTTACCTTAAACCTCATGATTTCATGAAATCGGTAGATTTGAGATAAATGCTAACTTATGGAGTTCAGGAAGAAAAAAACCGGTCAAGAGCGAGTCGTACTCGCGCACCGAGGGTTCCGTTCCGATTTCTGAAAAAGTATGCTATTTATAGACATCGTTTTATTTTTCCTGTAATCTTTACATAAACTTCTATCACATAGAATAATTTCAGATTTTTCTCTTTGCAAACTTCGGAGATAAGAGGGGGGGAACGGTATTTTTTTTTACATTTTTCATCAAAAGTCGAAAACTATAGGGTCTAAAAAAAGAAAAAAAATGTTTGAGAATGTGCAAATAGCGCTCTTTCATATGATACCCCACATGCCCTAGTAGCTCCACTTTGAATTTTTAAGACCCCCTTTCAGTCCCTGTTGCAAAAAATATATAAATATTTTTATTTCTTTCTTATTTGCAAAATAGTTGGGTAAACGTCACCTAAAACTGTTCCGAATTTCAAGTTGATAGCATTAGTAGTTCTCGAGATATCGAGCTGTGACAGACAGACAGACAGTCTTAGTCACACTAAAAGGCTTGATTTTTTACCATTTTGGTACGGAACCCTAAAAAGGGGAATACATTTGTATGCAGAATCGCAGGGCCTGTTCTCTCTTAAGAAAAAGATGTAGGCTACTATCATTTCGATAACATCTTAATGTGTTCCAAGCATATATGACATTATCGCCCCAAAACAGCTCCAAGTAATCTATGGGAAACGGCCCAGTAGGGAATGCTATAAGCCTTTATGCATGTTACGAAAGCCATAAACCCAATTTCTCGCGACATAAAAAATGTCCAACATACACGGTATCTTTTCGCTGGCATAAAATAAATTAAAAAGATGAATGTCTAGTTGAATACCGGCAGCGCTAGGCCAGTCAGTTGTGTAGGGTGGCGACATTGTGCGACCTTGTGCCCAACCGCGGCCAATCGATACTGCGACACTGGCACAACACTACACGATACTAATCGACTAACTGCAGGTTATTTCGTCCAGGATTTTATCGATAGGATAGGTGTGCATTTCTAGTTAAATTGTGGGAGTAAAATAAACAATGTGGGAATTAATCTGTTTGAGTAAATACCCTGTTGGACTTTTCCGGATTCATTACACTCTTAAGATAAAAGATACAACAGTAGTTATGTACTCAGGAAGAGCAATCAAATAATTTCAGGTCACAAAGTAATTTTAAACAAGGTACCTATGTGGTTGTGCTTAGTACCTATAAAAAACTACCTAGGTGTCCAAGGTAATCTGGGGGCACGGGGGTGCCCCCGCCAAGACGAGCCAAGCGAAGCGCAAGGGCACTACCTACCTTTTCTCGAAGCACTTCGTCGTATTTTTGAACCTTCATAACTGGCTAAATAATACTAAATAACTGGCTTCATAAATGTGGCTTGGCCGTTTCGCTACCATCACATGGGCGCAAGGTGAAAAATGTATTCACTGTTCATTACTTTTCTGTTATACAATAGTTCTTGTAGTAACGAAACGGCCAAGCCTCATATTTTGGCTAAGGTGTAGAGTTTGTGAAGTTAGGGCTTGGAGAGTTAGGGCGTGTAGAGTTATAAACTTGGCTCTACATGAGATCTGATAGCTTTTTGTCAGTGCGAGCTATATGTGGTCTCGTCTTGGCAACATTTTACATGAAAATGTTTTTGGTGGGATGCATATTATTTGAAATTTTACTAAGTAGCCTTTGTTCAACAAAATATATTATGTATACTTCATTCGAAATACATAAATTGTGAAGCCACAAAACTTGTACAAAGGAGGTTAAAATATGATACATATATCAGAGAAGAAAACACTCAATCATCAGAAAATATTTCTCACTAATTGTTACTTTTGGTTTATTACCGATGCGCTGCTCGGTAAACCAAATTACTTTAATGTTTTTGAAGCTACTTGTTATCTTATATTTATTACGTCTTTCATTTTATTAACCGACTTCAATTTGCTACATCAATTTGCGGAATAAATTGCTTACAAATTGACCACAATTTCTCTCGTACACCAATTAAAAGGTGATTTAAGTATAGAGCAAAAATAGGCACATAAACACATATTGAGTTTTCATGTTTAACTGAAATAACAAATAAGTAGATGTATGCTAATGTAATCAATGTCTTTTCATGCGAATCGGAGTCAGTGTCATTTGGCATTCAAAACAAAGGAAACAAGAAACTGTCGGATAGATATCCTTGCCTTTATTAGGCTATCAATCAGCTACCTTAAACAAGTATTGTCTGACAACCAGTTTTACCAAGGGGTATCGTATTACCCAGTAACTGGGTTGTGGAGGTCAGATACTGGTATTCAGCTGCATCCGGTTAGACTCGAAGCCGACCCCAACACCGTTGGGAAAAGACTAGGTAGATGATGAATTAGGTATCTTAGATTTTTAGGGTTACGTACCTCAAAAGGAAAAACGGAACCCTTATAGGATCACTCGTGTGTCTGTCTGTCTGTCTGTCCGTCTGTCACAGCCAATTTGCTCCGAATCTAATGGACCGATTAAGTTGAAATTTGGTACACATATGGATTTCTGTGACCCAAACACGTATGGGTAAAGTAAATAAATGAATTTTGAATATGGGGGTCACTTTTGGGGGGCAAATAAGAAAATTTTTAAAAAAGTTTTGCAAACTGTACCGTGTGGCATATCAAATAAAAGGGCTTAATAAGAGGGTCTCAAATATTTTTTTTATAATTTTAAAATAAATTGTTTTAAAGTCCCCCCTTTATCTCCGAAACTACTGAGCCTAAAATTTTGATAAAAATTCAGAAAATGGTTCTTTACCTGTAGATTACCTGAAAACCTACAAGAAGTCTGTGATCTCAAAATAACATGGTAAATCTCTCAATATTGTGAGTACAAACTTAAATTTACAGTTGGCATGTATCGGAGAACATGTATTTCAACTACAATGTTAAGTTTGTTCTTGGCATAAATTCATCCCAACTACGGAACCCTTCATGTGCGTGATCCGACACGCACTTGGCCGGTTTTTTATTGAACTGTGTACTGTGTAGACTAGCTACTAAATATACGTTGAGTAATGCTACTGTAGGTACTTAATATCCATAATTTACAAAAATAAAGACTTCCAGAATGAAAAACAAGAAGGAAAAAAAATGGAGGTTGATTTTGAATAACACAGCGTCGTATCTGCCCACACAGTAGGTACCCTGAACCCAAATCCCAGGGTTTTTGATTAACATTGAAGTCTAATTAATCGGAGGTGCCTGGTCACGTTTGACGGATCGAATCCGGACAAATCGACGTTAATTGAGGTTGGCAACCCAGCGTTAAGACCAATGTCCACGAGCAGGTTTAATTACGCAAGTTGACGTTTACAATCGACTTGCACGGTGATAATATGCACTATTTCACAGTAAGTCGACTTGCTTTGAGATTAACCAAATAAAAGTGACAAAAACTAAATTTGAGATTGAGAACTTACTTGAATTCTTGCTACGAAGGACAGACTTTTTCATCATTTTCAGAAGCCATCGTCTTCTGAAAAAGAAGAAATGGTCTGTCCTTCCCTTAAACAAAAAGACGTAGAACCGTAATTTGAAAGAATAAATGAATCACTAATGCCTTTCTTAAAAAAATAAATACCAAGTACGAACGTTGGCTAAATTCCGTAACAAAATGTTTTTATTACCCGTAATAATTCTACCTCTGAGTGCGTGTGATGTTCAATCAGTTTCGTCTTATTCTTCAATTAGACAAACTTTAAATTATGTTGCTTCTCAAACGACAAGTAATGTCATTTCGGCTCATTAACTGCACAATTCATGGACTATTTTAGATTTTAATTTTATTTATATTTAAATCAGACACGGTGATCCATATTTATGTTAGTAGGTATACTTAAAAAACTATGTTAGCGACCAAAGATAATAATTATAACTAAAATACAAAAACACAAACACTTACTTACCTACTTAAATAAAAAGACTGAAGAGTAGGTAAATAAAATCAAATTTAAAACTAAATTCAAATTAAAACCGGTCAAGAGCGAGTCGGACACGCGCACCGAGAGTTCCCTTCCAATTTCTGAAAAAGTGTGCTATTTAGAGACATCGTTTTATTTTTCTTGTAATCTTTACATAAACTTCTATCACATACAATAATTTCAGATTTTTCTCTGTGCAAACTTCGGAGATAAGGGGCGGTAACGGTATTTTTTTTTTAATTTTTCATCAAAAGTCGAAAATAATGTAGCCTAAAAAATAAAAAAGTGTTTGAGAATGTGCAAACAGCGCTCTTTCATATGATACCCCACATGCCCTAGTTGCTCCACTTTTAATTTTTAAGACCCCCTTTCATTCCCTGTTGCAAAAAAAATATAAACATTTTTATTTCTTTCTTGTTTGCAAAATAGTTGGGTAAACGTCATCAAAACTGTTCCAAATTTCAAGTTGATAGCATTAGTAGTTCTTGAGATATCCAGCTGTGATAGACAGACAGACGGACAGACAGACGGACTGAGTCACACCATACGGGTTCCTTTTTTACCATTTTGGTACGGAACCCTAAAAAGGTATAGATTCCAGGTTTTAAAGGTCTTATAAACTTACCTATTTTTCTGCTCACTCGAAGAAGGTTACATTCCTAATTTGAATGCGCTCAAACATCAAACTTTACCGAGTACCCTCATTTAAACGCTGAGCTATAAAATATGCTGTGATCGTCGAAGCGGGTCGGGGACACATCTTTCGCCCCAATTTTAGCTCAAAGGGCTACGAAGGCCGAGTAACATGCTACGCCCACTTTGATTCAATCCATATAGATTTAAGGGTCACGATTTATATGGTATCTTTCAAAGCATATCTACTGTCATTCATATGTTAAGCGTCAAGTTTCGTTTTCATCTCAAGCTTGACACACTTCACTAAACTAATACAAGGCGTATAATACTTGACACAGATTCTATATTTATGAAGAGTACTCATGTGATTTTGTTGGTAATTAAAATTATCAAGAAACAATGATAAGTGTTAGAGTGTGAGTGTTGTTAATTGTCAAAATTAATTAGTTCACCATTTGAGTATTATATTCTGTTTAACAATAACATCTTAGAATTAAGAAAGGTAAAGCTGGTCATTACGACATTTCAAAGTGGATATAGAGCGAGGGTTTCATCAAGTGCACATGTAGATAGTTCAGTAAGTCAGATGTTACATTCAGCAGTGGTCATGTTGCGGCTGATGCGTATATAACGAGATGATTTTTTTTAGTTTACGTTATTAGACTTAATATACCTAATTCTACGACCTGCAATTTTCATAAACATTTATCCAGCCATGTATGCCAAAACTGTTTCAAGTAAGTAGTGCTTTGGCACGAATTCTAACAATGCCTAAGCCATTAGTGATAATAAGTGTGATGTTATGTATGTATGTTAAATTATGGCACACATCCAATCAAATGCTTTTATGTTGTTTCGGGAGTAAAAGAACAACAAAGTTTTCGTTGCTTATTTTCCTTGTATGGAACTGTATAGGGCAATAAAATGGGAATAGGTTACATAACATGTTTGTATTTCTTTAAGTTTCCTAACTAACGGTTTGAATGACCCAATAGAAATAAAAAGTAGGAGCTTACTTCCATTTCTTATGAATTTTCGATTTGACAAATAATTTGAAGTATTACCGAAAAATATCGTCGGAATCATTATTGAAGCCAACAAGAAGAACGCTAAGGGAAATTAACACTTCAGCACGCTTAGCATGACCGCCATAGAAACGGGTTTTGTCGACGGAAGAATAGACAAAATCATAGATTGTAGAAATATTTCTATGCATCCTGCGCGTCTAAGCATGGAAATGTGTCATTTTCTCTATTCTTCCGTCGACAAAACGTCGTCATGCTACGCGTGCAGAACAAGGCTGCTTGGCTTGACCATAATCATCATGTTGGTCACCAGCATATAGAATGACACAGCTATCGCCATTACGAGACCCATAGACATAGAAAGGTGTGACAGATTTTATGCCCGAAACCCCATAAACCTTATTCAAAATCCCTGTAAAGCATCAAATTATGATAACATCCATGTAAATAGAAAATTAATCTCAAACATGTAACTTAAGCAATATTCTTCGTCAGTAATATTTGATGTGCAAATAAACATGGTTAAGTATGCTAAGTTTATTGCTTCACTAGTACGAGAACCTTAAACGAACGAGACACCATTAAGAGAGATTATACGGATAGTTGGATACTGCAGAAGATCAGCAAGTGAATTTAATGAATGTCAAACTACTACAATGTAATCCGTGTAGATATTAAGGAGTATTTATAGAATAAAGAAAGAATGCTTAGAATGGAAGAGTACGTTTCAAAATTAATAGTCAGTAATCAAAGGGACATTTAAAACGACCGAAGAATCGTTTTCTAAATAGGTCACAATAAAACCAGCCAAGTGCGAATTGGACTCGCACACGAAGGGTAAAAGTACACCGTACAATACTTGACACTACATAATTATTAAAAAAAAATACTTAATTTAAAAAAAAAATTAACACGTTTTTGTATGAGGAACCCCTTTCATTTTTAACTTGATTTTATTTTTATTATTAGTTGTTATAGCGGCAATAGAAATACACAATCACATATTACGGTTCAAGAGATACAGCCCGCTGATATACAGACGACAGCGGGGGCTTAGTAATAGGGTTCCATTTGGCACTCTTCAGGTACGGAATCCTAAAAAGGTACATGATGTTGACCACAAAAAAGGCTCAAACACCGGACGTTCCAGATCAAAATACCTATGATGAGAAAGTAAAAAAAAACCTTAAACATCATACATGATCTGCTACATTTCACACTTCACCAGTATCGATTCTTACACTTCCGCAATGTACAATCGTACGGGTATACAAAACACGTAGAGTGCAGAGTCTACAGTGAGTGCCGAGAGGGTAAACAACCACCTTTGGTGCGCGCTAAGGTTGCAGCGTTGTTTGCGAATCTTCCACCTTTGCGCTGCGCTGCTTGCAGCTACGATGGATCTTTGGATGGAAGCTTTTCTTAAAGAAATGTTTGGTTTGAATTTGTAATGGATAATGTGTTTTATACTGAAGCAACGTTTGCTTCAGCTGTGCACTTTACTCCTGTTAATTTTAAAACTTTGTTAACGCCACCAAGCAACACCTAAGCCGTTGGAATATATTGTCTTAAATTGTCGCTGAATTTATGAATTCATTTTGTATACTTATCATAATTTTCAAATTCAAACTTCGAAACAGCAACTGTATTGCAAAAGGGATTTAGGAGTTTTGATAAATTGGCAAGTAATGGTTTTGGTTATTATAATCTATTTTGTGGAGCCCTAGGGGACTGCAATGCTGAGGATTAAATTTGAATTTGCACTAAATTAATGGCAGATGTTCTGCTACGAAATTACAGTAACTTATCAAGCAAGCAGGGGTGAAAGGTGCTTTGGATGCGTATTAGATATATTAGAAACTAGCTGTTCTTGCCCGGCGTTGCCCGGGTAAATTTCAGGTATCTATCTCCAGTGGTTTAGCACTCTTGTCAGTTTTCAAACAAAAATACCATCTTCGACCCGACTCCGACTTTTCTGGTGAATTTTCCAAAAAAATCTGTCATACAAACCTTGTCCTGACAATTACAAACACAAAAAAACAAGAATTAGTCAACCAAATTGGTGCAACCGCTCTGAAGTTATACGCTTATATACTTTCGGCAGTTCATTTTTATGATATACATAAATATACAACATTCATTGCTATTAAATTAAAACAATATTAAACAAGTTACTTTGTAGCAAAAAAGTAAACACGCGATATAAAACCATACGAATCTAATTTGAACTTCCAGATGAGTTTTTTTGCCCGTGTTTACAGATTCGGCCACGTAGCAATTCCCGGTCGTAATTAATGCATTTCTCGATCCCAAGTGTCCCGGTGTCCCGGCCTGTTCAGTATTCATGAGAGGGCCTACCGCTAGCACATTACACCCAGATCTGCTTGCAAGTAGTTTCGGATTAGGCTGCCCCACTCACGATTGCGTTTCACTTAGAATTAAGTAGTTTCAAGTCCTCGTGAGCAATTTGTAAGTGTTGCTTCAAGGAAGTTAGGTAAGTTTGAGTTAGAGAGTTCCTTTGCTTACGTTACGAGTAGTTTGTACGGTTCATGTATTAATTTTACTCTATCAGTATTGCAAAAACTGTGTTCGTTTCCTATACTATCATTCTTATACCCATCGTTATCTTCATTTAGGTTGTGGTTACCAAATTCATAATTATTAGAACCGGTCTGATATGACGAGCATTTAAGCTCTTATAGAATACATTAAACCTGGGAGGTAACTTGTTGTCTATAATGATGAAAACATAAGTGTAGGTAACCTTGTTACCCGTAACATTTAATTTTGTTTCTAATAAAAATTGTATACCAGCACATACAAATTATTTGCGAATCTAAGGGCCCTCGCTCACGGCGACTTTTTGTATTGATGCAGTAGCGATGTCGTCGCGCGTTTGCATCGATACAGTCGCGATGCGGTGCTAGCTGTTTGCCCTCGCCTACACCACGATTCGATTTGAGTAGCGATGCTGTCGCGCCTTTCGGAAACGCGCGACAGCATCGCTACAAAAAGTCGCCGTGGGCGAGGGCACTAAAAGCCACAATTGTATCAATCGTAAAGGGTAAAAATGTTGCGCTAAGTTTGAAACAATGTTCAATAAAATTACTCTTAATTCAGTAATGCGTTTGACTTTCATCATCTGTCCCATGTAACTTGGGGTCGGCACAACACGTTTTCTGTTTCCAATTTCCTCTGTCAACCATCACGCTATCATTCACTCCCTTCTCTTTCATATCATTCCTCACACAATCCAACCATCTTTTCTTTGGCCTTCCTCTCCCTCTCCATCCACCAAAAAGGCAAATTTAGTCTTAAACCTCGAAGTATGGAAGAAGATTATGCTTCGTCCATCCCAAATAAGGGTGTGATGACGAGACCTTTATCAAGACTCTTCAATGCAATGGCTTTTATTGATTCAGTCTGCATTGTACCTTGATATCTATTTATGCGCCTTTTTGTGAAAGCGTTTCATGGAGTTTCATTTCAGTTTTTTTTTTTCAAAGCCTGCACTGGATTGCGTTACTCAAGTTAATTACAGTTTTTTTCCGAGTTTCGCGTGTTATGGAACCTGTTTTGGCGTGGCCAGTATTTTTTCTACTTTTTACTTCGCGGTTTATAATTCTACTGTGAATTTTTAACTAGCAATGAAAACAGAATTTCCGTTTGTGTAGGTATAACTAAACATAATACATTTCTTTATTATCTTGGAGTTGGCTTTTTGGAAGTTCTAACTTCTACACGGAAAATCTGCTATATCTGTCATACCAAACTAGTGATTTATGAGTATCTAGATGGAGATGAACTCTGTTATTTTTCGGCCGTCTCCTTCCAATTCTTTTTCGGAATTGGGTATTTTTATGCAAATATTGTTGGGAACACTACCCGCTCTGTTTAATCCCGGTCTTTATTACGAGGGGTCCCAATCAGCCCCCTAGATCCAATGCTGGATTACGTGATACCCGCGAAAGTCCTATCAATATTCATGAGCAGACGATCGACGATGAATAGTCGATGAGTGTTGGACGTGTCGATGTCGTGTCGATATGTCGATCCGCTTTCCATATTGGACGTCACTAGTTTTCGAAGTTTAAGAATATAGGTTCCGAATTTAGATTTCTTCTAAATTGCATTCCTTTCGGACAGGTTAAAAATAGATTGTGAAGATGGTATCTGTCCTTCCCAAAAGACTTGTAAAAATGTTTGTAAGTTATATTTAGCCGTTACGTTTTATTTGACATTATAAAACGACCGTCCATTTAATGCAGACTTGGACGACAAAACTGACAGGCAAAATCAACGTCCAAAAACAGGTTTTGATTATGAGAGTTCCCTCTGAACCTCCGTTACATTAGTATGCAAATTTTTCATATCAGCCCGCGACAAATGGCCAGTCTATCAATCTAAAGCGTCCAGGTGTCGGCCCGTTGTCATGGTAACGATCTCTTTTGTTCCGCCACTTTTAACGATGTAACTTGATTTTATTAGGGACGTTCAAGTTTTTGTCCAAGTAACGAATGCGATTTATAACCCTTTTGCAGATGAACGATTGTGTTTAACTAGCTCTGCAGAAAGGATAACAAAGATGCATTGAAGCACTGACATAAATTATGATCGTGACCATTCTGTGATGTTACGTCAAAGAGACGAATGAAACATGTTGACGTTTGAATACAAATATAACATGTTTAAATCCGACTGTGCGAATAATTCATAAAACGAGCAACAGATTTTTCTAGGACTGACTTTCAAAGGACAGACGTCCAATGCGGACAGACAAGCTCTTCGAAAAAAGTGACAAATTCGCACATGTGCCAGCCAGAGCCGGCAGCAATTATTATATAAAAACGAAGTGTCCGTTTAGCCGTCCGTCCACTAATACCCCTCAAACCCGCTGGAAATCCAGGCTCAAAATAGACATCCAGGTCAAACGGAGTCGTGCAAATTTTAAAACAAATTGACCTAGATTTAGTGTGTCATAAATATTAAATTTTTGCCCCGTTTACCCGATAAGCTTTTGTGCCAAAGTTATTCCAGTTCCATATGCAAAATTGGATCGGCATACGAGATTGTTTGTACCGAGAGAATTAAAAGCGATTTAAAGGACAGTGACGTGATTTTTACTATAACTATTAAACTGGCTGACAATGCCTGCGTCACGTCAAGCTTCATACGTAGTGTAATATTGTTTTCCTTGCCTTGGGTCTTCTTACGAGACTGGTGTGTATAATTAGCTGGTATTCGGTAATACAAGCATGTCTGTATTCTGATGCATGTAAGATTAAATGCTAAAGTAAGTACTGATAAAATTACCTCAACCATAATCTTCGTCTAGATTTTATGAAATAAGAAGCTTATTCACGATTACTGAAATAGATTACTTCTGAAAGTGATCCTACACAAAGCCATAAAAGAACTCCCCCCAATGAGCTTAGTACGATATTTATTCAGTTGGCCAGGAATACTACGAGCTGAGACACTAGCGAAGTAAATTTTGAATTCCATTGTGTTATATCATAGTAAAGAGTACCAAATTTACCACAGGCGAACGTTGATGAAACGAAACTAAGCCATTAAGTCGTTTTAAAAATTAATAGCCCATTGAAACTAAGCTTGCTGGTCGTTATTCACGGTTCGTTTCGGATAGGCGTGGAAATCGCCTGTTTCACGTCGGGTGACAATTTTTTACGCCATTTTCAAATGAACTTTCTAACGCTTAACTGATTATTATTACATTTTCTACATCACGGTAGACCGGGTTAAGAGGATATATTGAAGCGTGGTTTAGCACGGTGTGTAAGTGAAATGGCGTTTTGGCTATATAGTTTGACGCGAGAGAGATAGAAGACTTTCACGCGCACCGTAGATTACAGTACACAGTAGATTTATGACAAAATGCTATACTTAAACCAATTTTTAGCTTAGTAAGATCTTAAAATATTTAAATACCATCGATTTAAAGCAAATTTTACTGCACAATAAGGAACTGTTTATGTATAATCCTATAAAACAGAAAATAGACGGTGCTACTTTGGATTTTTTTTCTACCGAAAAAATTATCTGAAAATTATCATGATATTAATCATGTTTCAGTTTTAGTAGGTACAGTTGACAATATAGTCAAATAACACATGGAAAATCCAAATGATTTAACCATATTATACATTTGGTTATTATAAGAATTTTAAAAACACAAAATTATCGTCATTATATATCGTCAATATATTTAAAATCAGTCAAGGGGATAATACCCCTTTAACTGATTATTATTATATTTTCTACATCATGGTAGATCGGGTTAACAAGATGAATTTTAATATTTTTTATAGGTTCCGCTTGTCTAAACGCGTTTTTATACGCAACACTTTTAGAACGCAACAACTCTGAAATAGGTGCGAAGATAGAGGTCGCAAGAAACTCGATAAACACGGACACCTTGCTTTTTGTGCCATTGATGTCAATGACAAGGCCCTTTAAAATCTAACAATGTTTTTATTATAAAAATCATAAGCTTCTAGATATTCTCTTCGAGCTTTCATTGAATCCACCAATATTCGCTATCAGACTATCCGGCTCTATCTAAATTTGAATATTCGAGCACAAACTATGCGCGTCCGTATCGCTGAATCGCTTACATACAGCGATGCATCGCTTTAAATCATCACACTGTAAATGGCAGAAAACATTGTTCGGGGTTTGCGTTGTTCGAAAATTTCGCTGAAGGCACGTTTCAGCGGCGTTACATTATATGCCATGGTTCATTCGGCTACGGTCGCTTTAAAGCGGTTTACATTACCTATATTATATAGTTAACGGCCTGATGAAATATTATTCAATCACATTTAAGCATTTCCATTTTCAAGTTGCGCTTGGAAACTGCAGTAATTTAATTTTTATTTTTATGGTGTGCCTACATAGAGTATTCTATCTATTTTTTTTTTTTTATTAAATAATCATTTCAGATTTGTGATGCGGGAAGTTTGCATTTTTTTCAAACCATCGCATCACTGAATATAGTTAAAATAAAATGTTTTGCTTTTGACTATTACAGTAAATTAAAAGCGCGTATGCGTGTATGTGTTTTCAAATCACAATTTGAAAACCCACACACAGAATTATAAATATATGAAAATATAGTTACTCAATTATTTAAACATTCTTAAATAAGGGGGATGTGCTGTCGTAGGCCGCGAAATTCAAATTTTCTTGCGTTTTGTGCAATTTGCAGGTCCGTGTCAGGTTGTATCTTGATCAAAATGTGATATATATTATTCGTTAGATTTCGTTCGTTCGACGAATCTGCATGAAATCTAACTTAGAGAGATGTTTTGATGATTTTTATGGTTAAAATTATTTAAATACATATGTTTTTTGTCGCGTATCATAATAGGTCTTTACCTATGAAATTGCCGATTTGTATGAAAAAATTTAAACGAATTTTTTTCATGTATTTTTTATTTGTATTAATCGAAGTAATCACCCATGCAATCAATGCATCTTTGCCAACGCAGTGGCAGTTTATTGATGCCTTTCTTAAAGAAATCAGCTGGTCGGGAGGCAACAAATTCTTCAAAGGCATTTTGTACTGCCTCTCGGGTATTGAATTTTTTTCCCGCCAAGAAGTTATCCAAATTCTGGAAAAAGTAGTAGTCTGTAGGCGCAAGGTCTGGTGAGTAGGGCGGATGACGGAGAGCTTCCAACCCCAGTTCTTGCAACTTGGAGACCGTCTGCTGTGCAGTATGAGGTCGCGCGTTGTCGTGCAGGAGCAGCGGAGACGAGCGATTGACCAATGCTGGTTGGAGATGTGCCAGCTTCTCTATCATTGTGTTCAGTTCTTCACAGTACACATCTGCAGTAATGCTCACCCCGTTTGGTAATAAGCTGTGATGAATCACACCGGCGCTAGACCACCAAACAGTGACCATCACTTTTCTAGGGGTAAGTTTTCGTTTAGGGCATTGTTTAGGTGCTGAACCAGGATCCAACCAACTTGCTGAGCGCTTGCGGTTATCAAACAGAATCCATTTTTCATCGCAGGTAACAATGCGGTTCAAAATTCCTTCATTTGCGTGTCTGTTGAGCAGTGCAAGGCACGTCTCGACGCGTACTTCGCGCTGGCGATCATTGAGTTCATGGGGCACCCATTTATCAAGCTTTTTTACCTTGCCAATTTGACGCAAATGGACCAATATTGTTTTGACGCTAACGTCGAAAGCTGCTGCTAATTCAGCCCTAGATTGTGTATCATCAGCTTCCACAATCGCCTTTAATTCGTAATTGTCGACCAAAGTCTTCGGACGACCGCGAGGTTCATTTTTCAGGTCGAAATTTCCAGAACGGAAGCGAGCAAACCAATAACAGGTGGTGCGTTGGTTTGTAGTGTTAGCTCCGTAAACGTCGTTGATGTTGCGTGCCGCTTGTGCCGCGTTGCTGCCACGACGGTACTCATATTCCATAATTACTCGAATTTTTAACGTATCCATGATGACAAAAAGATTGAAATGCGATGAAAATGTAACACTAATCAATATACAAATGACTACTTTTGGAAAAAAAAATCCATGTTTTTAAAATAAAATTAATTTGAAATTAGAATTCTTAGCCAAACAAAAATTATTTTGATTTGAAATGGCCAGTACTGCAGAACGGCAATTTCATAGGTAAAGACCTAATATTTTGATCAAGATACAACCTGCAAATTGCAAAAACCCAAAAAAAATAATTTCGCGGGCTACCACAGCGCATCCCCCATATGATCTCTACTCAAAACACTATCAGATCCAGTGTCAGGGGGCCTACTCCCTTAGCACGAAGCCCGCAGTTTCGGCCTTCATACGGGCGTTTCTTACTCCGTATCACCTACAGATGGATGATTGGTTCGGCGCCCGAACGAAGTATGAATGACAACATGATTTGCCAGTTGTTCCTACTCCCGATGTGTTTTTGCTTGTCCGAAAAATTGAACTTTTACACTTGTTTTGATGGATCGTAATGTCAGACGGACGGATGAACGGACGGACGGAAAGACGGACGGACTTAGGGAGTAGGCTCCAGGTACTAAGGAGCAACATTATTTTTTGACAAGATTCATCAATCAATGAATCAGCCAATGTTCCCAATGGTGTGATACAGGCCTCCTCTCAGTGAGAGGTAGTGGGCCATAATCCACCCAATGCGGGTTGGTAGATTTAGATTTTGTTTTAGATTTTAGATACCTACCTACCTTTGTAATGGAAATCCCACCTATATAATACAAACTAGACCACGTGCAGTGCGTTGTTTATAAAGCGGGCCACTCACGGCGATGTTTACGCGACGGAACAATCGCAGCCGCTGCGTGTCTGTGATACGCGTACTGTAACGTTGTTTCACGTTATCGCCGCGTTTACTTTTGTGACGTGACTACTATTTAGTACTTATGGAAAAGAAAACAGTATAATAGATTATGAATTTATGATAAACTAATAATAATAGGGATGATGCCTGGGTAAAAAAAAAAAATTCTATTTAGTCCGTCAGTCAGATAATAAAAAAATATTAGACACATATTTTTTGCTTTATAGAAAATTAATTAGATAACACACATTAAAGTTGGAGAGTGGCAGTGGGGGCTCACTAAGTCACTTCTACGTATAATATCTAGCTAGGTGTGACGTCACGTCATATTTTAACGCAATGTATCGCCGTAATCTTTTGATTACGTGAAAAAATAAAAAATACGTGTCCAATTTTTTTATAATTTAAATGACGGACAAAAAATATTTTTTAGCCATCATCCATATTACTGTGTTTTATTTTTGACCTGCACTTAGTAGAGAAAATGCCAGGATATAGTTTTGATGCGCACAGAGCAATACATCAATTAAATAAATGTGTTTTTTAAAGGCTAATATTACTGTGTTTTATTTTTGACCTGCACTTAGTAGAGAAAATGCCAGGATATAGTTTTGATGCGCACAGAGCAATACATCAATTAAATAAATGTGTTTTTTAAAGGCTAGACAATATCCTGTGACATCCTGTCTGATTAAAAATTGGAGACAGTGAAGGAAATCGACTGAAATGAAATTCAAATTGCCACCACGCCCTAGGGTGGGTTTATGAAAACCACGCTTTGGTGACGGTTCGTTTCTTCAAGATGGAAGGGAAACGAATCTGTTCTCTCGTTTCTAGAATGAGTTTTAGATTACTCAATACGCTCAGAAAGAAAAGGTTTCGTTAAGTTAAAATATACAAAGTAAAATAAATTATAGTACTAGGATAATAATCACCATCTAATGAATGGCTATTTAGCCATTCTAATGAATCTACCAAATCACCATCTAATGAATGAATGGTGATTTGCAACACATTTGTGTTGCTAAGCGCAAAACTCGAGAACGGCAGGACCAATTCGGCAATTTTTTTCGTTGGAGTCTGAGGAAGGTTCGTATGAAAAGTTTGGAAAATTGCACGGAAAAACGTAAAAACCACATTTTTCTTTTTCTCAAACAAACTGTTCCTAGCTGTCGATTCTAGGCATGGCAATCTTTCTGATGTAATCTAGATTACTTAAATGCCTCCGCAGATTTGACACTTTTTCTTTCACAATACACACAGACAGACTGACACACACTTGACAGTTTGACTTTGACAGTTTTAATTTATAATTAGCAGGACAACGCCTTTTTTTTTTTTTTTTTTTTGAGGATGGGAAATCATCAAATAACTTCTCCCGCTCAGGGTGGAGCGGAAGGGCGTGTCAGACTTTTACTGACGAAAACCCACCCGTGTTCCTTCAGTTGCCTGAGCCTTGGATCACAACACACTACATACAACGCCCTCAGAGTTCAATATTATAATGACTTCATCAGTAAACAATATATTAAGTTCTGACTGATTGACTGACTCATCAACGCCCAGCCCAAACCATTGGACCTAGAAAGCTGAAATTTTGCACAGAGGTTCCCTTTATAATGTAGACAAGGAATAAGGAAGGAATTCCCGGTAGCAGGTTACCTTGGGATATTTTCCTACATCCACGCGGGCAAAGCCGCGGGCAAAAGCTAGTAAGTAATAAAAATCCGTAGAAATGAAACCATCTGGATTAGATGGGCGAACAAACGACGAAGCTACATACACACTAAAGCAGGGGTCCATAATGGAAATCAATAATCGATTCACCTCAGAAGCATGTTGAAAATCGTGACAAGACTGCGATGGCAATTTTTCATCGACAATCGCTTGGAACTTAATCGTGTGGAAAATGCAAGAACATCGAGCCGCATCACTATCTGTCCGCGACTCCATACCTACATATCGGTAAGTCGAGTCGTCGACTCGATTATTTTTGCGTCATAACGTTACCGGTTATTTCCGTTTAAATCTGGTTGATGTAAGCGGATATCGACGTTTTTGTGATTCTGATTTCGAAACGGCTGATACCGGTTTTAAATACACATAGTGCAATGCGTGATATCTTTTTGCTATTGCATAGCTGCCGGCTGGAGATTTAAATACACATAGTGCAATGCGTGATATCTTTTTGCTATTGCATAGCTGCCGGCTGGAGATTTAAATACACATAGTGCAATGCGTGATATCTTTTTGCTATTGCATAGCTGCCGGCTGGAGATTTAAATACACATAGTGCAATGCGTGATATCTTTTTGCTATTGCATAGCTGCCGGCTGGAGATTTAAATACACATAGTGCAATGCGTGATATCTTTTTGCTATTGCATAGCTGCCGGCTGGAGATTTAAAAGCTTGTTTTGACGTATTTGATGATGTTGTAGTAGCTAATCACTGTAATTATTACTTACAGAAAAAACATAGTTCAACACACAATCAATCTGCCTAGCCTTTTCCCAACTATGTTGGGGTCGGCTTCCAGTCTAACCGGATGCAGCTGAATACCAGTATTTTACATGGCGACTGCCTGTCTGACTTCCACAACCCAGTAACTGGGTAATACGATACCCCTTGGTAAAACTGGTTGTCAGACTTTCGGGCTTCTGACCACGAATGACAGCAGGGACCAACGGCTTAACGTGCTTTCCGAGGCACGGAGGAGTCTCGGTATGTAAAGATGGTCACGCATCTACTGACCAACCCCGGCAAGCGTAGCTTAACCTGATGGATCGACCCGTGCGGCTGTTATTACTTAGCCACGAGCTCCTCATTGAATTGGTCAACACACGACCTGACACATATCGACGCGAAAATGGTCTTTACGCCCTTTCTAGCGGAAACAGTCGGTAACTATTGTATGTTTCATTCAAATACATGGTTTACTAATCACGTGTAAGAGTTCTATTTTCACACTCTGCCAATTATTCTACACGTGCCATTATCCACAGTTCTCACACTCAATTCAAAAGGTTTCAGCTAAATCAACGGTTGAATGTTGATTTGCGAACACAATAAAAATTTTAACAAACTTAAAGAAAAAGAAAACACGTTTAGAAAAGTTATCTATACTTGTTACTTAAAAGTCGACTATCGTTAAAGCAATCAACTAATGGAAAACAGTCAACCCATATTTTTTCTCGTTCCATTTCCAAACACTATTATAATACAAAAACGTGATTTCATTTCAAATTAAATCTTATAGTAAGGTGAAAGAACTTGTTATTGCATATCACCACAAAAGCTTGCCATATAAAATGGGATTTTTCACATGCAGTGTTTGGCGTTCGAAGTCACAAAATCAATTTATAAACGTTTTATGACGAAGAAAAGTATGCTTTATTTAATGGAGAATTGAGTTTATATTTGGACGCTGATGACAAAGTATGGATGAGATTGAAATGCTGATAATTCAGATACAATGCTGAAAGAGAGTAGCCTGACAAAGATTCTTCTGGTCAATCGATTGTCAGGCTACTCGCCTGACAATCGATTGACCAGAAGGTACGTGTTGCCAGGATGATGACCTATAATGGCACTGAAACGTGGTCGCTCACAAGGGCGTGAGGCGTTTGAGGGGGAGGGGGGGTTGTCGATTCTCACGTCCCCCACGTGGGGGTGGGTTTCAGCAAATATCGCGTAATTTCTATGCTTGGAGTTTTTATACGTGATCGAATCGGATTTGAAGAGATCCTTAGGAGAACCAAGCTAAGCGAAATATCCCGAAGAATTACCAAACTTAAGTGGCAGTGGGAGGGCACATAGCTTGCAGAACAGATGGCCAATGGTTCTGGAGTGTACTGCGTATCGGAAGACGGCGTTGGCCTCCCACAAAGTGGACCAATGAATCCGCTGGATGCGAGAAGCTCAGAACCGGTCGAAGTGGCGGTGCTTGGGGGAGGCCTATGTCCAGCAGTGGACGTCTTTCGGCTGAAATAATGATTACGATGATTGATAGACGGCGAAACTGTGACTTTTACAGGTTAAAACAATATCTAAATTCTAAACGTTACAAGTTACATACATCCATACCCTTGAAACGATAATCTGCAAACAAAAAAGAAAATAGAATTCAGGTCAATGCCTTCCCTGAGAAAGAGACTAATTTCAATTAAGTGCCCTACGTTAAAAAGAAACAATTAACCTAATCTATGAAAACCTTTTAGCCATTAGCCACAACTCCACAAAAAACTGGTCAAGAGCGAGTGGGACTCGCGCACCGAGGGTTCCGTCCCGATTTCTGAAAAAGTGTGCTATTTAGAGACATCGTTTTATTTTTCCTGTAATCTTTACATAAACTTCTATCACATAGAATAATTTCAAATTTTTCGCTTTGCAAACTTCGGAGATAAGGGGGGGGAACGGTATTTTTTTTACATTTTTCATCAAAAGTCGAAAACCAAGCGGCCTAAAAAAAAGAAAAAATATGTTTGAGAATGTGCAAACAGCGCTCTTTCATATGATACCCCACATGCCCTAGTAGCCCCACTTTTAATTTTTAAGACCCCCTTTCAGTCCCTGTTGCAAAAAAAACATAAATATTTTTATTTCTTTCTTATTTGCAAAATAGTTGGGTAAACGTCATCTAAAACTGTTCCAAATTTCAAGTTGATAGCATTAGTAGTTCTTGAGATATCCAGCTGTGACAGACAGACAGACAGATTGAGTCACACCATAAGGGTTCCTTTTTTACCATTTTGGTACGGAACCCTAAAAAGTAGCAAAGCAAAACAATTATTATAAATATAATAATAAAATAATACCAGCCTAATACTGCCCCACGCAGGGCAAAGGACAGAGAAGGCACGCACGCATTGGTTAGACCACACTTACTCAAGACGGGTTGGCGATTTCAGACTTATCTATCTATCTATATATATAAAACAAAGACGGGTTTGTTACAACACTTATAACTCGAGATCGGCTGGATCAATTTTCATGGTTTTTGTTTCGTTGGATTTGTCTCCGCCCTGAATAGCAGAATACATTTTAAAAACAATGAAAACTTAACGAATACATAATTATGGAAATGAATCATTTTCCATTTAATTATGTTCCTTTGTTTCGTAACTGTCAAACATTTGTTTTCCTCCTGTCATCCTGTCAAATACTGTGATTGACATTTATGCATGCGTTCAGAAATGTATTTTGTGTAAACTATTTAAAAAGGGTGAATAAACTTTTGTCTATATTTTTTTTAAAGAATTAAAAAGGTTGAAAAGTGTATTATGCAGATTTGAATAGAAGTTCCTCAAATATGTATGCGTGCGTTCAGAAATAATGACAAATGGTTAACATTTACGTGTGCGTTCATAACTTTATGTTGCGTAAATTAAAGTTTCTATTTTCGAAAACAATTTCTAAGATTTATTATTTAAGTTATCGAAAGCGTAAATGTCTTTTTATGATGTTTATGATTTTCTAAGATATATAATTAACTAGCTTCTGCCCGCGACTTCGTCCGCGTGAAATTTATTTTTTGCTCGACCCACCCCGTCGCATAGCATTGCCTACCCGCGCTATTACTTCGTTTTCACTTAGTGTTCTTTCAAACTTTTTTCTTTTTGCTCGGCACCGAAGGGTCCTAGAGTGATGTTAAATATGCCTTCTATAAGATTTGGGCTATCATTAATGCAAAAAGATCTTTTAAAGTCCGACTGGTAGGGTAGTTCCAGAGTTTAGCTCGTTCCTTCACCACATCCCCTTCCGCTACCTCTCCCTCCCCCTCTCACTCACTCTCACACCCCCTTCACCACTTCCCCTTCGCTCTCTCTCTCTCACCACCCCGTCCCCTCCCTCTCCCCCTCTCCTCCACCTCCAGCTCACCAACCCCTACCCACCCCTCAGCCTTCACCATGTCTTCCTCCTCTCCTCACCAATTCCTGCCCTTTCTCCCTGCGTCCATCATCCTCCCCCTCACACTCCTCACCACCCCTCCCTTGCCACTCCCCTCTAACCCTCCCTCCGGGGTAGTTTTAAAAAACTAATAATGACAAACTTAGGCAAATATTTGTCCCAAATTTCAAGTCAATTAAAACATTTTTCATGTAAATTGTATTCCTTTTTTTAACCCCACAGGGGTTGAATTTAAAAAAATGGTTTGAGATATTTCCATAGCTTGACTCAAAGATTATTTACACCAATTTTCGAGTTAATCAAGCCACGCAGTAAAATCCTCCCCTGTGAAATTGACTACCCCTTTTCACCCCGTTAGAGGTAGATTTTCGAAAAACCCTGGCACACATTATTCTTTATTTTTGGTTTTAAGTATAAATACTGAGTTTTGAGTTAATCGGATTGCGCGTTAAAATTTTTCCATACAAACTTTGAGACCCCCCAATTTCCCTTTAGGGGGTAGTTTAGAAAAACATAAAATCACAAAAATCATAATTTACTTAGATAAATATTCGTGCCAAGTTTCAAGTTTATTAACTCAAGGAATAAGATTTTTCATACAAACAATATCCCCCCTTTTTACCCCCTTAAAGGTCGAATTTCCAAAAACCCTTTCTTAGCGGATGCCTAGGTCATAATAGCTACCTGTGTTCCAAATTTCAGCCCAATCCGTTCAGTGGTTTGAGCTGTGTGTTGATAGATCAGTCAGTCAGTCAGTCAGTCAGTCAGTCAGTCAGTCAGTAACGCTTTCCTTTTATAGATATAGATTAGTCGTGTTAGTTAGACTATTTATAACTCAAGAACGGCTGAACCCATTTGGCTAAAAATTGGTGGGGAGGTAGCTTAGAACCAGGAGACGGACATAGGATACTAAAAAAAAAAGATCAAACGTGGTATAACAACGGCTGGACCGATTTAGATGAAATGTGTGTATATGTGAATGGGTTCCTGGATGGTTTGAAAACACAATTGGACCCGGTAGGTGGCGCTGCAGTTCGGTTCTAGCTTAGAACCAGGAGACGGACAGGATACTTTAGATAAAACGTGGTACAGCAACGGCTGGACCGATTTAAATGAAATGTGTGTATATGTGAATGGGTTGGGTTCCTGGATGGTTTGAAAACACAATTGGACCCGGTAGGTGGCGCTGCAGTCGGGTTCTAGGATCGTTCAGACAGGACAACGTCTGTCGGGTCCGCTAGTTTACTATAAAGTCCAGGTTTCCTCACGATGTTTTCCTTCACCGATGTCAGTAATATCCAAGATAAACTCAGAAAGTACATATGAATTGAAAAAGTCACATTGGTACTTTCTCGGATTTGAACCCACAACCTCGTGCATGAGAGGCGAGACCTTAACTAGACTTAATGTAACAATTTCGTGATTCACTGCCATAATTAACATTATTACTGGATGTATTATGTATGTTTACTTGACTATTCTGAAAATGTAATAATGATTACCATAAACAATGTTTCAACATTAATTAAAACATTTTGTTACGCAATGATTTATGTACCGTGAATGGGTCGCTTCAGGAAGTGACTTTTAATAGATTGTGGCGGCATCTACATCGCCACATGCAAACTACGCATCACACTGACGTCACCCAAAATCCTGCATCGCGCAATCGGACTTTACCGCGCAACACAACAACTCGTTGTTATACAACGTCCCGACTACTCCAGTTGGGCAGTAGCCCACCAGACACAACATCCGTCTGGTCGGAGGATTTCTCACTTTTATATGGAGGATGAGTGAACTTTACAAACACCATATACCTCTCCACATACCTCTGTAAGATCTTTGTTACAAAAGATACAGTGGTATGTACTTTACTGCTTATAGTCTAGTAAAAATAGTGTTTGAGATTGCATTAAAGACACTTTAGTAAATTGGTTTTGAAATAATAGTATAGTTATTTACGTATGCATTCGTGGCAATTTTGTGTTCATATGGTCGGAGGAACCTCAGAAATACCTAAAGTTGTGTTTTTACTGTTTAACGTTAAACAAAAAACACACTTTAGGTGAAAAGTAAGATTATCGTCTATAGCCAGCCTAAAATTATAGTACATAAGTAATCCCTCGGTTTAGGTACAAAATTCTTAACATTACGAGATTTTTTCTTTCATGGTGTGATAAACGGGACTTAAAAAATCTCACTTTCGGGGATTTTTCTGTTTATACATTCCAAACGTTAGCCTCGAACCTATGTTCAGTTTTCACCTTGGTGACTTCTCAGGAACATAGTTAAAAAGTGTTTTATCATGATTTGTCTATTGTACATAAAAGACACTTGAAATATTTTTTAGGATGTGCATTAACATTTTCATTCTTCATATGTAAGTGTCATAATCCCCTGATTAAGTGATAAGGAATCTTCGCAAAATGCATAAAACCTAAATTACCTAGACTATATAAAATGCCAACCTTGACCGAGCGCCTTGCATCCCCCGCGTCGGTGTGCGAGAGGGACGAAGTTATCGGATGTGAAAAAGATGGAGCTATTGTTTAACTGCTCTAATAATTACTGAAAACTTTCTTCTCATTACGCAATGAGATTGTTTACTATGCGCCCGGATTTTTGGTACTTATTTATTATGTCTTGCGTAATATGTGGAAAACCCTTATGGGTGGTGATTCTGTCACCGTTGGCAGTAAAGGTTTTAAAACTCTATGTTTTAGTGAGCTTCGGAAAGACAATTTATTTCATTTCTCGGATAATGTGCCAGTGATTTTACATACAATTTGCCGAAAACAGTACACAAAGGAAAATGCGAAAAGTATACAACATGCCTCCTCTGCAATCTACCCACTCACGCGACAATTGCACGAAATACCGGAACGAAAAGCCAGGATTGTCCGACTACACGAAACTGACGTTGTTGTTGTTACGTCCGCAAAGAGAAAAATCTGTAATTATTCTATTGTTAGGATTTTAATAAACTTAGTACACAATTATACCTATGGGATATAATAAATGCGCTTTACATTCAAGATAAGCGCATTTATTCTATCAACTACCGCCTTCTGGTTCGAATCATGTAAGGTAAACGCGGGTGAAGTCCACAGTGACCTAGTAGTCGTCTAATTATTTAAAAACATCAATATCTCTTTCTACAAAACATTAAACTTGCCGATTTTATGACAACCTATTCTTGGTAACATATTGCACATTTAAAATAATAACACTGAGTTTTAACTGTAATAACGTCTGAAATATTTTACTTGACAAGTGTGTCCGACAAAATTTTTTTTTTTTGCAAGTTCAGCTGCTAAATGTGAAGTCGGCACGTAGTTTTGTTTTTCGATTTGTGAAACTTCAGTTGGGTCTACGGTGAGTCTGATTGTTTGATGAATTTGTTAAGTTAATTTGCTAACGATATAACTTGAAATTGGGAACACTTTTATAATAAAAGTATTTTTATTCGAACGTGACATCTATTGGTACCTAAAAATTCCTACTTGACCTCGTCATCTCGTCATTTTAAGTACTACTGTGACAATTACTGGGATACGCTTAATAGTTGCCTCTAAACCCGCCATATTCTAGGTATTTTAGTGTTTTATGCCACAAAATTCGAATAATAACTATTATTATGATCGCAACATAGTTGTTAACGCTTTTGTACACACAGCAGCAGGTCAAGTTACTATAAACTATAAAATTTTCTCATTCAATTTTGAACTTAACCATCAACATTTTAAGGTTTAAAATCATTTGGAGAGATTTGACAGTTTGGTAAAACCTGATGAGCTGTTGTCTGTACAAACATTATATTATAAGGATCGGACTACATTTGACGACTAGGTTTTTCTAAAGCTGGAAGCAGTTAAAGTAGCGAACGTGCGTGACAGACACTTGTGGTCGGCACAAGTGGTCGGTAGCCGCTACTTTTATAACCCATTGCTAGCGTTTAGTTTAGTATTCGGTGGTGGTAACGTGAGCAGCCTATCGTGGCGAGTAGCGACCACCGGCGTTATCCATGTGTGGCAAGTTCAGACGAGCTCCGAACTATAGTTTACGTACATTGTATTATGTATGAAAACTGTAGTCCACAGCTCGGCGTGAGCTCGCGCTTTTCTTGTGATAGAACTTGCTTCGCTCACTCTTATCGTGGGATTAGGCGAACTATGCTTATTCTTACTAAGATGTGGTTAAATAGCGTGAGCCCACACGAGCCACGCCGTCGTCCGTGTAGGCACGGCTAGCTCTTTCATAGGTGGCAAGTCTACGTGCCGCGTCGCCGCGCTGCTCTTTAGTCTATCAACTATGCCGTCAAATAAACGTAAACGCCATGCTGCCGCAGCAGCTGCTGTTATTTTGCTTAGTGGTGACTATTTCGGCCAACACCCTAAACACAAGGCACTCTGGCACCCGAAACATAAGTTAAATCTTACTTTCGGTGCCAGAGTTCATCGAAAATACTCTTTGTTGGCGTTCCCATTGAGGGACCACATTTGAATTTTGAGCTTTTGAATGCGTCAGCTTTAAGGAAATGTTCTCAAACAATTGTAAATTCAGCTTCTAGTTTGTAAAAGTAGGCACTCAAAAGATAAAATCGGTTAAAGGTGGTCCCTCAATCGTGCCTGCCAGGCATAATTACATAATTACGTACAATTCTCCCGCCAAGGATTGCAAACGGGTGTTACGTAAGGCGCGTTTTGACGAATTGAGGCCAAGTTGGCACCTTCACCTTGCCTTGCCTTGGTTGGACCTTTCAGGTAGCAAGGAGTTCTGATCGCTGTCCAAATCAGTCTAGGCAAATTTCTGCCATTTGCTGCCTCTTATGCTTATGTCTGATGGAACGCTGGCTCATCCCACGCAAGAAAGTGCAAACTTATTAGCCTTTGTCTTTGCCGAAAATTCACGCCTTGATGCGGCCTCTAACATGCCACTGTAGTTCCACAATGCCGGAGATCTCCATTCACCTGAAAGAGGTCCATGAGGCCCTTTGCAGTCTGGGTGTGAATAAAGCAAGCGGACCTGATGAGCGAGGAGCTGACCTGCTCGATGCTAGTGGTTGACACAATTGACGGCTCACTTTAAGATCACTAACTTCACCTAAGTTTTCACTGTGAGATATTTACAGAATAGCACTACTGTAATAATTACCGACCGCCTAGAGCTTATGAGCATGGAGTTGACGTCTGATCTCAACTTTGGCTCATCCATCGAGTCAATAGCATAGACATAATTCCGGACAAAAACTGATTCTGTTATTCTGATCTCTCATTTTTTTTTTTGGCGAACGTTTCTTAAATTTTTTTAAGCAAAAAATATTTTACAATTTAATTTACCTTGCTGTTTTTATTACCTCCTGCTCTGCTACAACCTTTAGTAAATCTTAGCATTCAGTCTTCTACCTACCTTTTGTTTCTTAAGACTCATATCGATAAATGATAAATGATTTATTTTTAGTAAGTAGGTTTGTACGAACACTTTTACACGTCAATCATGTTTTTTTTTAAAACTAGATGAGGTTAGCGTTTCCTATCTGACTACTCTGAGAAGAAAGGCCGAAACAAACTCAGAGGTCACAGTCTCTTTTAAAGTCCAGACATAATCTTGGTCAGATCATGTCAAGATAAAAATAATGAGATTGTGTTTGACAACAGCAACATACAGCTACATGGGTAGATTGCTGTTATCAAACACAATCTCATTATTTTTAATGTTTATTAATGTTTAATCCTACTTATCTTGATCTTTATGTTCAAGACCTGAGAGTTCACATTAGCACAAAAAAATTAACACGACTGGGTCCTTATGACGAGTAATACAAATCCGACGACTATTGGTACGAATCGCCGTTTTTTTATTTATTTATTTTTTTATGTTTTATTATGTAAACTACTAAAATTACCTATTAGTCTCTTTCTGCATGGAACATTTATTCCATTCTGTATCTGGAGAAGGACGTTGTTAGCTGCGCTACAGTTTATACTTTTGCAGCTATCACCGTTTTACTTTTGTACCTACTTCTTGTGTTATTGTTACAATTTTTTTTTTTTTTCATTTTGCTGATATCAATTTTGCCTAGAAGTACGAGTACACAAGTACACAAGGCTTCACATCAAGCTATATATTTCCAGTTTACACTGACCTCTCATTGTAAGGAAATCCTATACAATGCGAGATCAGCTTATACTGGAAATGTATAGCTTGATCTGTAGTAGCCGTGCGTACTATTTTATTTTAAAACACCACATCTTTGTTTAATCATGTGGTCTAATTACACGAATCCAAAATAAAATTTATGTAATAGATGCCCGCTTGATGCATCGCGCCGCCGCGCGCCGCCGCCGCCGCCCGCTTGCCGCCCGCCCGCACCCCTCTCGCGAGTTTTTGATTTTCATTTAATTATTAGAAATGCTTTACAGATATTCAGGGGATTTCTTCCAATTTGAGTAGATAAAAATTATTGGTATTAAGATTCATAAAAATATCCTGAGTGTCTTTAATGTACGAGGGTTAAATGCAAATTTAACTTCACCAAAAAAAAAGTATAATAGCCACGTTGGTGATAATTTACATAGTTATTTGTAGTAACTATTTAAATACTTTGACAAAATTTCACTCTCTAGGCAATTACTGTTTTGAAGTTATCATTTATTTTATATAAAATAGTCAATATGGTACATGTTGACATGTTACAACATATTTATTTATAATATGTTGATTTTGACCGGGGATAATTATTACCATAATTAAAACTTTTGAAAAGGAGCAGTCATGTACAAAATCACCAGTGGTCCATTTTTTGTTCCCACTTAAATTTAATGTTATTGCTATAATTGCTAATAACTCAATATATATAAAAAAAATATCGGGGATTACTGTCAATTTATATATTTTAGTTATTTATATGTTTAATTCTGAATTATCACCCAAAGAGCATTTATTGCAATCTACTCCATACAAATCGATCTATTTTTACTGGACTATTATTAAAAATAACTTCGTCAAGGTCTTCATTTTGTCAAGTAATCTTAATCACAAAAATAATCAAGCTATTGATTATTTTCGTGTAAACGACTTACTAATTAATTATTCAAGCAACGACAACCATAAATTAAAACAATGATAAAACAAAGGTTAAATAAATAAAAGTTAAGTAGTTATTCTTGTATTTAACGTTTAGTGTTGTGCCATTGGCCTGTATATTCACGAAATTCAATAACGAAAAGAATTTAAATGTCAGAGGCAGACAAGAAATTCAGAAATGAAAATAAATTATTCCCTCTGTACAAAGCACACGAAATAATAGAAATTCTAATAAATTACCCATATTCCGCTGTGGCTGAAGTGACTTTATCATCAAGTTGGAGCCCGCCTCAAATCTAATTTCCTTTTAATATGTCGAGCTCCTTGCAAGCGCGTTAACTAAATCTGTTATCCCTGCGAGAATGAACGTTGAATACTAATATGCGAAGTACCGATCATTTTGGGCGCGTATCCGAACCGAATAGGACCGAGTTAAACTTACATTCTCGTTATGGTCACCGAATACCGAGTTTCTGGATAGGCACAGACTAGTGAGTTTATTGACAGTGACCGACCAAAGGTTCGGTTTCGGTTTCGGTCAAAAAGTGGCCCGACCGAAACTGGCCTATGTTGTTCGTGAGCTGTCGGTTTTGATAAAATACGAAGGACTCACAGATAGAAAAGCGGCGTAAACTTAGTAATGGGGTCCCGTTTTCACCCTTTTTGCATAAAACCCAAAAGAAATATTGTGTTAACTTATTAAATAGAAGTCATTCAGGTTCTTATTAGACATGATTATGCTGCTTTTAGTATCAGCTAGTACGGATTTATTCGCTTTCTGGAAGATTGATACAAGCTCTATGGCAACAGCAGATGCATCTTAGCGACTGTGCGTTCGGTCACAATGGCAAAATCACACGTTTCAGCGATTACTTTGACGCTGCGTCGCGTTTTGGAGACTCGTTCTGTTCTGGCCAAAGTATTTTTTCTTTGGATAAAATAAATCTGATAATAATTGCAAAATCAGCCCTTAATCAAATTATATCTAGCAAATTTACAAAAAACGACGGGTTACTAAATAGTTAGTTTAATAACCCGTCGTTTTGTTAACAACGTAAGTTTCGGTTTCGGCCGAAACTAGAAGAGAAGCCGACGGTTTGTTACGGTTTCGCCTGAATATCGTGTTTCGGTCAGACACTATTTATGAATAACTTGGTTATAAGAGGTGAAACTTATTAATCACTACATCTTACGCTTAAATAATAGTTTCAGTCCTTAATTCCAGCCAAACGCAGACTTGTAGGTACCTGTAAAGAAAAAAACGGGTGATTAATAAAACATTACCACGACTTCAAAACTGCGACGTAACTACGAGTTTTGTGACATTTTAAAACGAAGCCAATATCACAGAGGGCAAAGAATCACGAATTCACTACCCTCCCTTTTAAAACTTCTTAGTCAACGTTTCTTTTATTTATTACTGTTCGTTTGTTTGTGAACCACTACTTCTTTCTTCTGGTGATTACAAATGGGAAAATTATACATATCATGCGATGTAAGAACAAACATTTCTTTAAAATATAATGTGGTGGCTTACATGCGTACGAGTGATTCATGACTTGATTCTTGCCCTATTATACATTTGCTTCTTGTTATTTAAATAAATTCAGTCATTTATTCACTTTAAAATGTTTGTTTACTTGTGGCAAGTATATAGATTAGAGTCATGTTTCCAATGAGCGCAATTTATGCGCTTAATTTATTTATTTATTTAATTTATAATGAGCCCTTGTCTACCGCGAAGTCAACGAGAAAGAGATGACGGCTGGCGCCGAAGTAGCGATACATACATTTACTATTGCCGCGTTTCCACCGCACAGCGTCACCGGGACGTCACGTTTGGTTCGAATAATCTCGTTGACGTTGAGCGGTGGAAAAAGTTTAAGACTGTTTGTCCACTGCACCGGGAACGGGACGTCAACGAGAAACGAGATTATTCGACCATAGTAAATGTACTGTCGCTACTTCGGCGCCATCATCTGAGGGGCAATTCCCGTATCTTAAACAACGTTTGCAATCTCATCTCAGTCACAATACTCACAATCTGTCAAAAAATTTATAGCGTTTACCTACATTTTTGACATTTGACTGTCGCTGGCATGAGATTGCGACTTAAATTTGAACGTTTTTAGGTACGAGAATTCTCTTTGACGTCCCGTTGACGGTGTGCAGTGGACAAACAGTGTAAGTGTTATAAATATACTATTTGTCTTGGAAACGACTTGCAACGGCTGCAATCATGTTAAGTTATTCCTCCGAAACGAAATTAAAACATCTACTCACAAGTCATAATAAATTCAGAAAGTAGCAAAAGTCTCTTGACTCAACCTACGACCCCCCCTAACCCTACGACCTTTTAAAACTTAATTGGTGCACTGCAGTGAGTTAATAATGGAAATACAAATTAACCGAGTAAATGAAAGATGACTAACGAGTCACATCCGCATCGTTTAATTAACTTCACGGCGTGTGACGTCATTATGTCCTTCCAGTGTACTATTAAGGACGAACCATTTCGTAGTCCGTTATTGGACGTGCGTTGAGGTTGGGACTTGTGGCTAAGTAATAATAGCCGCACGGGTTGATCCGCTTGCCGCGGTTGGTCCGTGGATGGGTGACGATCTTTACATACCAAGACCCGTCGGTGCCTCGGAAAGCACGTTAAGCCGTTGGTCCCGGCTGTCATTCTTGGATCCTTGACAGTCGTTATACGGGTCGTCAGTCAGAAGCTCTAAAGTCTGACAACCAGTCTTACCAAGGTGTATCGTGTTACCTAGTAACTGTGTTGTGGAGGTCAGATAGGTAATAGCTCCATGTAAAATAATGGTACTCAGCTGAGTACATGAGCTGCATCCGCTTCCACTGGAATCCGACCCTAACATATGTAGTTGGGAAAAGGCTAGGCGGATTCATTGATTGAACTGAAAGATGACATAGTATTTGAAGCACCTTAACATAGGTGACAGAGGTTAAAAAGCTGGGTAAACGAAGGCTGAACACGTTGCAGAGGTCAGGCGGTTATTGAACCCTCAATGAATTTGAATGATTGAACCATAAGTCATTGAACGCGCACGTCCATTTCGATTAAGAAAATAGCGAAGGTACCATTGAATTATTTGTTGGGTCTCAGTATATAAAGATGGTCACCCATCTACGAACCAATCGCGGCATGCGTAGCTTTACCTGATCGATCGACCCGTGGGGCTTTTATCACTTAGCCACGAGCCCTAATAAAAGACTTTCAACTAAAGCCTTATAAAAAACACAAGATGTTGCACAAGTAGAAAAACAACAACACCACACGTTCAAAGACTGCAAGTACTTACCTACAATTACACGTTCAGGTTAAAAGATCACTGAACAAATTACAACATAGTACTTTTAGCTCATTAATACTGTATTATCTTGTGACAGTAGTCATAAAGTAAGCAAGGACAGGGGGAGGGTCACGGAAGTCCACCTGTACAGTCAATTGCATTTTAAGGTAACAATTTGTCATTGACAGCTCCTTTATTTCTAAGAAGAGAGTGCGATTCTTGTCGTTCAAGAGTAGTACTGACGTACAGTTGACCGTACACCTGATACTTGTGTAGTGCGGTTACAGGAATGGTATTACAATAGACATGTTGGGCATACCGTATGCCCAACATGTCTATTGTAATTCTAATAACTTTGATGTCAATTATGTAAACATCTTTATTGTGATCGTGAATATCAATGGCATCGGTGTCCTATGGATTGAAACGATTTGCTAGTATTGTTGCTCGGGCAGAAATTTTACACTGATATTTATGGTTATAAGATTGCTTAGGTGTTTAGATTTTTGATGACCAGAACAGATTTCTATGTTTAGGGAACTACCCTATTATTCATGCTTATGGTATTTAAGAGTATGTGTCTGTATGGTATGGGTTCAATAATTGCGTGAAATAAATGATATTTAATTTAATTTTAATAAATTAAATACAATGTGATACAAAAAACCCCTCTGAAAAACACATAACTGAAAAAGACATCTGAAGGCCAAATTCTCGTACCTACCTAAAAACTTTCAACTTCAAGTCGCAATCTCATGCCCGAGACAATCAAATGTCAAAAATGTAGGTAAACGCTATACAATTTTTGATACATTGACACTGAGATGAGATTGCGAACGCTGTTAAAAATACGGGAATTGCCCCTCAGGTTTATTTCAAGATTTTTTGTATTTGCAGATATGCAATATATATAAATATTATATATGCCTAAGTGACTCTCATAAATAAGAAGAATCAAACGACACTACATAATTAATTATATAAAAATCCATCGAACCGTTTAGGCTACAGAGCATGGCAAAGATTTGGACATACATGACATACTCTCGAAAACAAAGGGGCTTGTGGCTAAGTAACAAAAGCGGCTCGGTTCGATGGATCAGGTTGAGCTGGGCTTGCCGCTGTTGGTCCGTGGATGGGTGAACATCTTTACATACCAAGATCCCTCCGCGCCTCGGAACGCACGTTAAGCCGTTGGTCCCGGCTGTCATTCGTGGATCTTTGACAGTCGTTACGGGTCGTCAGAAGCAGTGGCGGCGCTAGACCAAACGTGGGCATCGGCGACATCAGCTTTGTGAGGCCTCTCTCATTTTCCAGTCGAAAGAAAAACGGTAAATTGAATGAGCTGACGGTGCTGAATTATTACCAATATGATATAATATGACATGTAGCTAATCTAGATGATCATCATCAAGGTCTTGGTGCTATGGTATAATTTCTATTTAGAAACTATTAAGGGTTATTTATTCCACCTTGCAGCATTTAACTCTCAGAAAACGTTTATTCTCTTAAACCTAACCTGGAGCCCATCCGACACAGTTCTCTGCTGTTAAACAACAAAAAAGTAGGTACCTACTTATATTTTAAAACTATCTTTTTGCCGTAACAAAATCCAGACAAACTTGTTTGAAGAAGAACTGGTTTTAAACAGGTAGGTTTAGTCCTTGGCTGTTTGGTGCAGAAAATAGCTATATTTTTGGATAATTGCCTGCAATTTTCTTATGTAAATTAAGTCATTCCACATATTAGTATGTTTTAACCACCAGTTTCGAGATTACCGTTTACAACGAAAGCATATTTTTAAGGTTTGATGATTATCCAGGTACAAAATTTCTTGTATTACTTTAAAAAAAAAACCGGTCAAGAGCGAGTCGGACTCGCGCATCGAGGGTTCCGTTCCGATTTCTGAAAAAGTGTGCTATTTAGAGACATCGTTTTATTTTTCCTGTAATCTTTGCATAAACTTCTATCACATAATTATAATAATTTCAGACTTTTCTCTTTGTAAACTTCGGAGATAAGGGGGGGGGGACGGTTTTTTTTTACATTCTTCATCAAAAGTCGAAAACTGTGCGGCCTAAAAAAAGAAAAAAAAATGTTTGCGAATGCAAACAGCGCTCTTTCATATGATACCCCACATGCCCTAGTAACCCCACTTTGAATTTTTAAGACCCCCTTTCAGTCCATGTTGCAAAAAAAAATATAAATAATATTATTATTTCTTTCTTATTAGCAAAATAGTTAGGTAAACGTCATCTAAAACTATTCCAAATTTCAAGTTGATAGCATAAGTAGTTCTTGAGATATCCAGCTGTGACAGACAGACAGACAGACTGAGTCACACCATAAGGGTTCCTTTTTTACCATTTTGGTATGGAACCCTAAAAAGTAGTCGTAATTAATGTTTAATGCTGTATGTGTATTAGAGCAGTTGTGACCCAGTGGTAACGGACCCGACTTACGAGTTGCGGGTCGTGGGTTCGAACCCGGGCAGACGCTTTACTTACTTTCTGTAATTTATTTCATCACCACTGCTCTCAAAACGGTGAAGGAAAACAACGTGAGGAAACCGGTCTATCCTAGAACCAAAAATTCGAAGACATGAGACATCTACCAACCCGCACTGGGCCCGCGTGGTGGATTACGGCCCACTCCATTTCACAGAGAGGAGGCTTGTGTCCCAGCAGTGGGAATAGGCTGGTTAATGCTGTATGTGCTATCGGTAATCAGAACAGGATATCAGCTAAAATGAAAGCAGAATTTCTGGTCACGATTACTTTTCTGCATACAAAAGATGATGTTTTCCGAATTGGAATACCATTTTCAGTTTCTGAACGACTTTTATTAGCTGTCCATAGACCCGACGTGTTCATTTCTATGTAGGGAATTACATAATTATTTTATTATTTAATCAAGTAAGTGCATTGGGCACATGTTTGCTCATAAACCGAGCAAAATAACCGCGTTCTATTTTAACTAGCAACACTTTCACAGCCAACAATAGTGAGATAGTATCGTAGTGTGGCAACAACTGTATCATCAATGGACGTGTGACTAAACATCGGTTACGTAACCGGTTACTTTAACCGCGGTTTATGAGTTACACAAGTGGACTCATTATGGCGGCTGTTTGAAAGTTAATTGACTTGATCTTCTTCAAATAGTTTAGGTGATTATTAAACACAAGACAATGGCGTTATTCGGGCGGTCAATTAATTTATATCGCATCGCAGTAAGTGTTATGAGGATATATCGAAGCGTGGTTTAAGCTCGGTGTGTGAACTGGCGTTATGACTAGTTTGACGTGTGAGATCTATAGACTCTCACGCGCACCGGAATTTAAACGCGCTTCGTTTAAATGTAGATTTATTTCGAAATGTTATACTTAAATAAATTTTTGGCTTAGTAAGTTCTTCAATCAATCAATCTGCCTAGCCTTTTCCCAACTATTTTGGGGTCGGCTTCCGGTCTAACCGGATGCAGCTGAATACCAGTATTTTTACATGGAACGAACGCCTAGCTGACCTCTATCTCGATTTAAAGCAAATTTTACTGCGTCCTCATGCGTCTAAATGCAATGAATGAATTTAAGTATAATCGTATAAAACAGAAAACAGACGGTGCTACTTTGGAATTTTTTTCTGTCGAAAACATTTCAAGCAAAGAAGTAATAGTTTTTCGGTTTTAGTACAGCAGTAGACAATATAGTCAAATAACACATTAAGGAAAATCCAAATGATTTAACCATATAATATACAATGCGTTTCAACTAAGAATAGGAAAGTCAATGACTTCTAACTGTCAACTGAAGCTAGAAATCTAAGACTTGCAAAGTTTTGTAGTGTTATCCTTATCTATTTTAGTTCTGTTTTTGGAATTTGTTTTTGTTAAAATATGTCACTGACTTTGAAAATGTGTAAACGAGATGCTATTTTGCTAAATCTTCACAATATGGCGCCAAGGTCATCCTATTCTTAGTTGAAACGCACTGTACATTTGGTTTTAAAGGAACTTTCACATGAAAGTAGCACATTCACGGTCTTTGAATGACGTGAAATCACTTCTTAAATCATTGCAATACAACTCTTATTGTAATAAATAATTTAGAATGATTGCCGTAAGTTTGATAAAACTCTCGGCAATCACTTTAATTATACCTCACCTTATACCATGATAACTTGATAAGAGTTATATTGCAAAGACTTACTAATGGTTTTACGTCGATAGTGAATGTCCTACCAGAAACAACGTGCGTTCAATAACCGTGATTATTATTTTAAGGTTATACGAAAACGATAAAATCCATTTAACACCTATTTAAAGGAGTGATATAAAAAAAGCAGGTTATCCGTGCAAGGTGTGCAAGATCACCGATATTATCTGCCGGATGCAATAATGAAAGCTTTGAGCAATACAAACAGTATTAAAACGAGAGGAAATTGCTCAGTGTTGGTACTGCCTATATAGTTATAATCGATTAAAGGTGCTTTTCCACCAAAGATGTGCTATGCAGCTAAGCTACGAAACTATGTGACAGTTTCCACTGATACTAAGCTATGTAGCGGAGCGAGTAAGTTGTGCTATGAAGATGTGCCGCCGTGAGGTAGCTGTGCGAGGAAGATGCTCAGCTCGAGCTATGAGATGCATCGACAGTAGGAAAGGCATGGCAGCACGCATCGTTCCATATAAAAAAACATAGCTTAGTTGAACTCGTTTCCACCAGTGCATGTGGACCAACGAATATGATTGTTCGATATCAAACGCATCCATAGCAACGAAACAGCACATCTCTGGTGGAAAAGCACCCTAAGTCTAGTACTCGTTGAGTACTCATAAATACTGCAAATAGGTCACTTTGCATGAAAAGTTTTTATTGCAAGCACTAGAAATACAGTTTGATTACAAGTTTATTGCGGTGTACAATAAAAGTATGCTGCTAAGAAATAAAAAAACCGGTCAAGAGCTAGTCGGACTCGCGCACCGAGGGTTCCGTTCCGATTTCTGAAAAAGTGTGCTATTTAGAGACATCGTTTTAGTTTTTCTTTACATAAACTTCTATCACATATAATAATTTCAGACTTTTCTCTTTGTAAACTTCGGAGATGGGGGGGGACGCTATTTTTTTTACATTTTTCATTAAGAGCGTTAACGCCTACAGCATTTCATACAAATTTTCAAGTCATTTTTTTTCGAAATGAATGAACCGAGTTTAATGAAACTTCATACGTATAAGCAAGATACATAGGTCTCAAAAGTTAGTTAAGAACATTTTCTAAATGTCTTATTTAAAAAAAGGTAAATGGAAATCTCTGTTTCTATGGAATATTTAAAATCGGTCTAATTTAGCTGCAACACTATTTTTCGAAAATGTTCTTAACTAACTTTTTAGACCTATGTATCCTGCTTATGCGTATGAAGTTTCATTAAAATCGGTTCATTCATTTTGAAAAACAAGGACTTCAAAGTTTGTATGAAATGCCGGTCGGCGTTAACGCTCTTAAAAGCCGCAAACTGTGCGGCCTAAGAAAATAAAAAAAATGTTTTCATATGACCCCACATGCCGTAGTAGCCCCAATTTGAATTTTTAAGACCCGACCCCTTTCAGTCCCTGTTGCAAAAAAAAAAGTTTTATTTCTTTCTTATTTGCAAAATAGTTGGTAAACGTTATCTAAAACTGTTCCAAATTTCAAGTTGATAGCATTAGTAGTTCTTGAGATATCCAGCTGTGACAGACAGACAGACTGAGTCACACCATAAGGGTTCCTTTTTTACCATTTTGGTACGGAACCCTAACAATAAAATAATTACGTCATTTTGAATTTGTTTAACTGTGAACAAAATGTGAAATTGTACAAAAATTGAACTAATGAATTTACTTTACTTTTAGAATTAATTTACTTTTTTACTATGAATTTATTATTTGCGAGTAATCATTAAAAATAACTAATGCCCACTTTCTGAGGTCTTCAGATTAAATCTCTATAGCTTTTGATATATTTTTTTGATTGCTGATAATTCGACAAACTTATCTTTCATTTTAGTTAACGAACCAATCGCACTTTCAATACACAAATTCCGATTATGAGTACCTCGGAAACTATAGTTCATCGGGTTAGGTAGTTAACTGAATGTAAACAAAATAATCGCGTGACTTGGTTAACCGACTAAACATAATACTTGTCACTTCAGTTGTCTTGCTACGATACAGTTGTACTCTTCAATTAAGCAACGTTATAATTCGTTGTACCTATATTTTTGAGCTCGTTACAATTTTTGTTTATCTTTAGTTAATAACCTAACCCGTTGGGGTAGATATAGGCCTATATCAAATATCATTTTACTTTCATTAACTAACTTGCCAACATGGCCAGAGACAGAGGTTTGCAAGGAAAAAGGGGACGCCTTTGCCCAGCAGTGGGACACAAAATAAAAAAAAGTCGCAAAAAAAAACTAATTTGCTAGTGCGGTTCATCTGCCTAGCCTTTTCCCAACTATGTTGGGGTCGGCTTCCAGTCTAACCGGATGCAGCTGAATACCAGTATTTTACATAGAGCGACTGCCTATCTGACCTCCACAACCCAGTTACTGGGTAATACGGTACCCCTTGGTAAGACTGGTTGCCAGACTTTCGGGCTTCTGACGACCCGTAACGACTGTCAAAGATCCACGAATAACAGCCGGGACCAACGGCTTAACGTGCTTTCCGAGGCACAGAGGTATCTCGGTATGTAAAGATGGTCACCCATCCACTGACCAACCCCGGCAAGCGTAGCTTAACCTGACAGATCGACCCGTGCGGCTGGTATTACTTAGCCTCGAGGTTATGAAATATAAAAGAAGTAGATACATCGACCCGATGACCTGGGCGCGCGACCTTTCAGACAAAGAGTTCACAGCCGCTGCGACATGAGTTCGCTTTCAATGTGGCCAATTGAATGAAAATCCTTTGTTTTGTAACCGTACTGATGATATCTTTTTCTCACAACATGGGAGGGAACAGTAATTAGGTTTGTATGTAGAGCCTTTTACCATATTCCGGCAAATCTAGCTGTGGTAATGTGTTTTGTTTTCTGACTAAGCAATGCTTTTCTTGCTCACTCTGAAATACTATAAATGGTTTTAATTTTTTTAGCTTTACGTTTTGCTTTATTGAGTTTTTATGAGAAACTATCTGCGCCTCGCGGTTTCACGCGCGTAGACCGGGATAAAAAGTAGCCATGTGTTAATCCAGGGTATAAGCTATCTACATACCAAATTGCATCTAAATCGGTCCAGCAGTTTGAGCGTGAACAAGTAACAAACGAAGGAAGGAAGTGAAACAAACTTTCGCCTTTATAATATTAGCGTGATAATGTGATAAACCGCTGTTTGTGCATTATGTTTTACCTAGGACCTATACCACTAAGTTTTTTATTTTACAAATCCACTATTTATCACCCCATACATAGCAACATTTGGTAAGCAATATTTATCTCGTCACCCCTTATTTCCAAGTCCCTGCGCTCCGCGTTGGTATTAATTAATGCACACAATCTAGGGCACACCAAAAATACCATGATTACTTGTCAACACGTGTGATCGTCTATTCAAATGCACTTATTACTATGCATGTTGCAGCATGCATTGGGGATGCCACCAGCATCGCAATGACACGCAGCTGTCTATTGTTATCACAGTAATGTATGTTTTATTTATAGCTGAATAGAAGTTGCAATGGCATGCGAGATGTAATGTCGTTGAAAACCGATTTAAACAACACTTGTAACAGATCTTGCTGGCTTCAAGACGTGGGCGATACTCGAAGACACTTCTATGAGAAAGTTTCAAAACGATGTCTCATCTCACGCAGCTACTACACAATTAGTACAGTGTAGTATTGATTAAAATGAATACAGAAAGAACACTCTTTTTATAGGCAAAACAAAATAACAAAAAATGTATGTAATTCAGTCAAATAAAACAATGAACGCATCACAAAATACCTGACAAAAACATTTACGACAAGTAACAAGATACACAGATTGTATCATAATTGCTTATTTATCAAGTTTGTTTTTGTAAACAAACGATGCAAAATACTCAATGAATTTCAACAACAGACAGCCTAATTGGACGATACGCGTTATTGCAGCATTTCTTCAGTAGTAATTCTTGGCAATCAGAACGCGTTGATAAGACGGTGGCGTAATAACACCAAATATATGACTTTTACAGCATTTCTGCTTCTAAAAGGGTTGAAGACTGTTATGGACGGTTTATTATAGTCAATTGACCAGCTGGTTGACGTCATAGTTTCTTGTCCTCGGCCTAGGGAATCACTTTACATACTCGTTGTAGAGAATGAGGCATATTATATTAACCAAGATCAATTGATCTGATTAATTCATAGCGTATAACAGCATTTGCGTTTCTATTCTAGGAGAGAAATTCAGCCTCAATTAAATTACCATACAGAATGCAAATAGGTAGATTTTCGTCCTTTCTTCCGCAACATAAATTAAATGCAATCTTTTTTTACACCCAGGATCAGCGTTTATCATTAGTGCAATAATCTTGTCATCAATATAGGTCATCAGTTTAACAGAAGATAAATGACCTGACTTTAAGGCAAGTAAACTGATTTTGACGTTTTTATACGTTTTGAAATATTTCAATTATCTGAATAAATGTTTTTTTCGAAATCTAGCGCGTTACATGGTACATTATCTTAAGAACGTTAACCATCTGCAGCTGGATGTAAGCTTTTCTGGCAATTTTCTATTTTTCGACTGAAGTGGCTCTAAAGCTACGTAATTGTAAATTCTAAACAATTCATACTCCCAACCAGTCAGATTAATATCTCCCCACATTTTGTATCACAAAGTTTTTTTTACAAAATAGTCTCTCGGTTCTAAAAAACCAAGGTTGATTGCAACAACCGGTGGACGATAAGATTTCGCGTTTATAATCTTGCGGAACGATCCAAGGGTACCTATTTAACGAGTTCAGTTTTATGCTTTATGAACAGAAAATATTACTCTACAAGCGAGTACTACTACTGTTGACTTCATAGAAGACAAACACTATTTTTATTTCTTTACTAGACCTGACAGATTACATTGCACCACCAATAACAGTTTAAAATCAGATTGAATTTAATCTAAGAAAATATTGGAAATTTCGCTTTGTATGTCGAGAGCATAACCAGTCTACACATCTTACAGTCGTCCGACGAAGCCCGAACTGCTTACGTAGTTTGCCGAACTACGTAAGCAGTTCGTGCTCTCGTCGGACGACTGTAAAATGTACAGTCTGTGCCATAACTTTGTTTGAAGATTAACGTTTTAGATTTAAAACTTATTTAATACCTATTCATGCTAAAAAATGTATTGTTCGACCTACCGCTGCCTGAACGGTGGCACATAACAAATCAGCAAAACAATTAATTAGCCGACTCCAACCGATAAACAGTTTAAGACTAAGCGCCAGATAGTCATAATAAAATGGCTGATGAAACATCTATGTAACTATAAACAAACTTATCGATTCAAGCACACTCAGCAGTGATCCGTCATGTATTGACACTAACCTCTATGATAAATAGTTTCGGGGAAAACGATAAAACCCCGCCAACATGGCGACCAGCTGTCTGTGGTTCTCTGTTTGTGTAGATAATAACTTAATTTCAATCTGCCTAGCCTTTTCCCAACTATGTTGGGGTCGGCTTCCAGTCTAGCCGGATGCAGCTGAATACCAGTATTTTACATGGAGCGACTGCCTATCTGACCTCCACAACCCAGTAACTGGGTAATACGATACCCCTTGGTAAGACTGGTTGTCAAACTTTCGGGCTTCTGACGACCCGTAACGACTGTCAAAGATGCACGAATAACAGCCGGGACCAACGGCTTAACGTGCTTTCCGAGGCACGGACAGATAATAACTTAATTTATTTACCTAAAATGTTATGTGAAATTCGGTTGCTTTGTGTGCTTTCTTCTAAGTGGAACATCCCGTGTCGATGAACTTTTCTATGCTTTTTAAAAAAATATCGGATTTTTGTTTGTCTTATCGAATTTAAGAGGAAGACAAACTGATCACATAATAAAAAAAAATAGGGAGACTATTGACGCTAGACTGGAATAGATCAATGAAAATATGTTTTTGGATATTTTGGCCCAGACATAAACGACTTTTTATGTTTTATTCAAACTATTTATTTATTTACGTACGTCTTGTTTATCGCACTGGATGAAAACATAACCATCAAAAATATAATAACACCCCCGAATCACTAACGAATGTAACGTGTCATTTCCAATAATGAACAACACATGTCGCCTGCCATAACTTAACCGGAGGGTAAAAATAACGAGGAAAAACAAGTTAATGGCGTCATATTTGAACAGGATAATGTTAAAGCACAAAATAATGAAGTGTTTGCAGAAGGTTTACTTCTTAGACGTGGATTTGGTATAAAATTACCAGAAGAGACCCTTTGAGAATTTAACAAAGGAGTAGGATCAGTGGTAAACATACCAAAAGGGCTGATCTTGTCTGCACTTCATTGTAACATATAACCGTGAAACTTTCACATTTAGAACTCGAATGCAAGTAGTTGAGATCCGTAAAAGCCATACGTAATGCGAGAAGAATTTGAGATGACCAAAATTACGGAACAGCTTTGTCATCATGGTAGCAATGGACATTACCTGTTGCAGATTTTAGGAGAAGTCTTTGTCAGGTTAGAACTGCGACCTGCGACACAAAGAGTTCAACAGCTCGATGGACGTCGAACTTTGGCATAAAATGTGTCACCTTATACATCATAATATTTCATAATGTCGTCGATCGAGCGCGGTCTGGTTGCACCCAAAGACTGGCTTGTTTAGTGAAAGTGGACCTTCTGCATTTTGGATACGATTGTTTTAAGAAAGTGTTTAAGCATGACTTTCAATTAGTGTTATGCGCTAATGTAAATATTATCTTCAAATAACGCGTTAAGAGCTCGTTAAGATTACAATCGTAACGTATTAACGATTCAACATCTTTAAACGTTGAAAAGCTTTTTTAATTAAGGATTATTACTGTACCAAGTGTTGTAAATGGATGTAAATATAAGTATACTCGTTATTTTATAGGTAGGTACAGTTTATTTAAAGCAATTAAATAGAAGACATCAAATTAGCCTTATGCCATAGTTTCGTCCTTTCATCACCCGTTAGTCACTGATCAAAATTAATGTTAAATAACAAGTATTAATACACGACAAATCAATCAAGCAACCTGCCTAGCCTTTTCCCAACTATGTTGGGGTCGTCCAGTCTAACCGGATGCAGCTGAATACCAGTATTTTACATGGAGCGACTGCCTATCTGACCTCCACAACCTAGTAACTGGGTAAAACGATACCCCTTGGTAAGACTGGCAAACTTTCGGGCTTCTGACGACCCATAACGACTGTCAAAGGTCCACCAAAGAAAGCCGGGACCAACGGCTTAACGTGCTTTCCAAGGCACAGAGGAGTCTCGGTATGTCACTAAATAATAATAACATTTAGTGACATAAGTAAACTTATTAAGAAAACAATAGAATACTTGGAATAACTTTAAAAAGCATAATAATTTTAATAAAGACTTCATTAAATTCGTAAAACTAAGAAACTTAGTTTTAACTTTTCTGTCGAATAAAGCAGAAGCTTACTTAATATTCTGGCAACTAAAATATAAAAGGGGTTTACATATTTAACGTTCAAGTCACGCCTTACTTGCTTGGAGAATAAGTTTTTACTGTTCTAATAACAAAATTACATATTCTCGACTTGTCCATTACCGTATAAAATAATGTTAGGGCTAAAACTCCACTGTGTAATAAATTATGAATCATTTTCATGATCAAACATATTTTTCTTGAATAAGTTAGTAGGGACTTGGTTATCATTAGGTTCAGAGTTATTCAATGCATTGAAAATGTAGATAACTAACGTAATGTCTAATTCAAATGGGATTGAAAGTTAGAAAGTATCCTGAATTATTTAAACTGCCATCCCAAAATGCGGGTAGTTCCTAGTAAAACTATATTTTATTATAAAATGTGGGTAGGTGGTAGTTAAGCGATATAAAACAACGCCGTTCACCGGTGCCACCCACACGTGTGGTTTTCTTATTTAATACTATCAACACATGTACCCCTTTATAAAAAACCGGTCAAGTGCGAGTCGGACTCGCGCACGAAGGGTTCCGTACCATATTATATGTTTAACAATCGCAAAGACAACTTTTTACTTATTTTATAATGATACTGTGAATTACAAGGTTATTTTTTGCAGTTGCAGAAAATCACCCATGTTTAAACAAAATACCTTATGAATCGCCGTTTTCAGTATTGTTGCTTAAATACAGTATTTATGGTACCGACAGAAGTTTCAAATTCCTAATTTGTTGAATTGTTGCGCTAGAGCTCGTACAAAAATGGTCTAAAATTTCTTAACTTTAGAAGATAAAAAAAATGTGTTTGTACCTACTCTACTCAATGAGTTCTAGACGATGACACCCCACATGCTAGATTTTTTTTTTTTTTCAAAATGAAAAGTTTATTGTATGGGGACTGACCCCTTAAATTTTTAACTTTGCTTTATTTTTATTATTTGTTGTTATAGCCGTAATAGACAGCGGAGGCTTAGTAACTTTGTACTGGACTGTACGTGGTTGTCTGATTTCATGGATTTTAATTTTCTTGCGCGGAACCCTAATTATTTTTCTAAAATAAAAAAAGCCTTAGTTACTCCTTAAAACATCAGCTATATGCCGTTAAAATCGGTGAAAATTCGTTTGGCAAGTACCATTTTTTAATCGGACTGCGCTTTAAAATTCTTCTATATACAAACTTTAACATCCCTAAACCTCATTTGAGGCGTAGTTTTGAAAAACTAATAATGACAAACATTATTACTTACTTATGCAAGTATTTGTGCTAAGTTTCAAGTTCATTAACCAAATTAATAAGATTTTTCATGTAAACTGTATCTCTGTTTTCACGAACACAGATAAAGAATTTCAAAAATCGTCTGGTATGTTTCCATAACCCGACTCAAACATTATTTAAACCAATTTTAGAGTTAATCAAGCCCCCAATAAAATCCTCCGCTATAAAATTAACTTTTCACCCCTTAGGGGTAGATTTTTGGAAAACCCTGATACACGTTAGTCTTAATTTTTGGTCTCAAGTATAAAAACTGAGTTTTGAGTTAATCGGACCGCGTGTTAAAATTCCTCCATACAAACTTTGACACGCCCAATCCCTCTTTAGGGGGTAGTTTAGGAAAACTCAAAATGATAAACTTTATAATTTACTTAGATGAATATTCGTGCTAAGATTCAAGTCTATTAACTCAAGGGATAGGATTTTTCATACAAACCTTCATCCCCTATTTTACACCTTTAGGGATAGAATTTCCAAAAATCCTTCCTTAGTGGATGTTTACACTATAAAAGGTATCTATGTGCAAAATTTCAAGTCTCTAGGTCCATTGGTTTGGCCTGTGTGTTGATATATTAGTCAGTGACTCAGTCAGGACTTTGATTTTTTTTATATATAGATTTACCATGTTATTTTAAGACCACAGACTTCTTATAGGTTTTCCTGTAATCTACAGGTATAGAACTATTTTCTACATTTTTTTCAAAATTTTAGGCTCAGTAGTTTCGGAGATAAGGGGGGGGGAATGGTCAATTTTCGTCTATTTTCTTAAATAACTTTAAAACAAAATATTTTAAAATTATAAAAAAAATATATTTGAGACCCTCATAGTAAGCCCTTTCATTTGATATGTCACACGGTACGGTTTACAAAACTTTTTTTTTACATTTTCTTATTTTCCCCCTAAAGGTGACTCTCATATTCAAAATTCATATATTTACTTTAGCTGTACGTGTTTGGGTCACAGAAATCCATATGTGTACCAAATTTTAACTTAATCGGTCCATTAGATTCGGAGCAAATTGGCTGTGACAGACGGACAGACAGACAGACAGACACACGAGTGATCCTATAAGGGTTCCGTTTTTTCCTTTTGAGGTACGGAACCCTAAAAACAACATAAATAGACCGTCCCTAGATGTTTTATCGACCATAAACAGGCGTGCGGACTCTTTCGCCGATAGATCACGTTCACACGGGGGAATACACTTTTTTTCTCCTAAATACAACACATTTTTTCCTTAACAGGTTAACTGCCACGCCGGTCACCGGTGACCTCAAACAATTAATTTTCTATTGTGTCTATTGTCTGGCAGCTAATGTGTTAAGGTATGGTGAAGAAATTGCGCTATGTTCACCCTGACTGAGTACACTCTTGTAGTTTTTAGGGTTCCGTACCAAAATGGTAAAAAAGGAACCCTTATGGTGTGACTCAGTCTGTCTGTCTGTCTGTCTGTCCGTCTGTCTGTCTGTCTGTCTGTCACAGCTGGATATCTCAAGAACTACTAATGCTATCAACTTGAAATTTGGAATAGTTTTAAATGACATTTACCCAACTATTTTGCAAATAAGAAAGAAGTAAAAATATTTATATTTTTTTTGTAAAAGGGAATGAAAGGGCGTCTTAAAAATTCAAAGTGAGGCTACTAGGGCATGTGGGGTATCATATGAAAGAACGCTGTTTGCACATTCTCAAACATTTTTTTAAATTTTTTTTAGGCCGCATAGTTTTCGACTTTTGATGAAAAATGTGAAAAAAATACCATTCCCCCCCCCCCTTATCTCCGAAGTTTGCAAAGATAAAAATCTGAAATTATTCTATGTGATAGAAGTTTATTTAAAAATAAAACGATGTCTCTAAATAGCACACTTTTTCAGAAATCGGAACGGAACCCTCGGTGCACGAGTCCGACTCGCTCTTGACCGGTTTTTTTTTTTAATTATTCATTTCAGGATGGAATATCTATGTTTGGTAGAAACAAATACAATCAAGCTTTAGATATAAGAGGGGCAATTCTCGTATTTTTAAAACGTTCGCAATATCATCTCAAGATTCAATCTGTCAAAAATTGTATAGCGTTTACCTACATTTTTGACATTTGATTGACGCTGGCATGAGATTGTGAACGTTTTTAGGTACGAGAATTGGCCCTCTGTTCTGTATTGAAAGAAAAATGTTGAGCACTTTGCACTTAGAAACAAAAGCTCGGTAAGTTCGTGAAGTCTGCGTTACTTTATTTATAAGGAAGACAAAATCGCATCTAATAAATTACCAAAAGATTCCGATAAAACGAGTAACACACTATATTATAGACACAATAAGGAAAATTCAAAATGAATATTCTCGTAACAGCATCAAATACAAACATTATAAATCGAGAAAAGCCATACCAACTGTAATCGTGCAAAATCAGTAAATTTTGACTTGTAAACCGGTAAGAAGATCCGAAGAAGGCGTGTCGAAAAGATTTATTAACAAACGCTGTTCCGTGTGGGAGCCATCACGCTGATTTGTAACTCGACACCCTGAGGCAAGGGATACGCACTAAAAAGCTGTTTTAGAAACCGCCTCTATTCCCGGAATGGAAAGAACTATGACTCTTCTAAGGATATTTAGTTCTAAGCAGGGTTTGTTTGCTTTAGACTATTTTTGGGCTACGTTTATAATGTAAGTATCTTGCTTGGATTTGTAAGACACCCTTTTCGGAAGTCTCTCTTTGTTCTCAAAATAAATATTGGTGCTCAATAAAGGACGTTGAGTATTGTTGAGTAACAAAGGATGGAGTTTCAATTTGTAATTTCTTAAACACTTGTTATATTGGGCCTTTCTTGTGTGTAGATTTTGCGCTAAGTGTTTTGCTTGGACTGACTCTCTTCCAGTTGTACACTTTTATCATTCATCAAAAGCAACGATTCCTTTTTTGAAAATTTGCTTGACAGCGTTGTCAAACATTATACCTCCAATAAATAATTGTCAGTATTTTTGTTTCCTTTTCCACATTTATTTTTTAGGACAATAATTGGTTCTATTTAGAATACCATATTTCAACGTAAATTCACTTAATTTTAAGTGTGTTTCTATGTTTTGACAACTTATTTAGTTACCAATTTCATTATAAAAGTATTTCCCTCTATCTTTCTTTCTATGGGATATAAATCAGGGATTATCGTGGAGTGAATCTCCCTCTTTCTCAATCGTCACACCACGTGTTTCAAAGTCATCATTATCATAATCCTATTTTGCAAAAATGGATGTAGCCCCCTCATTTTATTCACCTCATTTGAATTATTGCTCTCTTTACTCCTGGGGGAGACATTAGGCGCCCGAGATTTTATATTGCGATGCAAAAACACGTTTCTTATTTAATATTTAGTTGTACTTGTGACTTATGGAACATGCTAGATTTGCAGTTTTTTTTGTGGAGATTAAACAAGTTATTATTATCATAATACTTGTTAGTTGATAAAATAAACAATGTCTAGATTAATAATCTATATAAATAAAAATCAATTGCCGAATGTATGTGTCATCACTTCAGAACGGTTGCACCTGTTGGCTAATTCATTTTTTGTTGTGTTTGTAACTGTCAGGACAATGTTTGTATGAAAGAAAATGTTTCAAAAGTTGCCGGGTAAATCAGAAAATCCGGGAAAACTGAAAGTGCATTTTTCATGGGAATTTTGTATGAATTATTGAAATTTTGACAGTACAACGTTTGTCGGGGCAGCTAGTAAACTATAAAATTAATGACGTAATATATTCTATGGTACCACAAACCCTAGTGTGAAGACATGAATAATATTGATTACATAGTGTGAACTATTTCTCAAAAAATATATAAGTACCTCGCATTTGGTAGAAGATAAAGAAGAAAAATATGTCATATTTCTACAGAACAGTCCTAAAAACGCATCCTGTATTCAACTTCAAAGAAGCAAAGACTGCAAGTACTTCAACAACTTGAGTTTTTTATACAACACTACGTCGTGTCGTTTCTTCTCATTGTCCCCTAGACGCTGCATAGCTTTCATAACTTCAGCAAAACAAAATTCAATTTACGAGCCTTACCAATCAGTTAACGATATCGATATTCCCTTTGTTCTTAGTAATTTGCCTTTCCGAGAAAAGCCCAGGGGACGATCCGGTGAATATTTTATTTTGGCCAAAATTTATTTTCTAACGAAATACGTCCTCGGCAATTACATGAATCTTGCTGAATCTTGAATGAAATGTAATATAATTCTGTTTTGTTTGTCAACACTTAGTTACGTCTAGTTGTCCAATTAGTTTGAGACTTGATAAGCTTGATACTATTCTACATATTTTCATTGCAATGTAATATTATGACTGTGTATATTAAGAAAATCAATTCGTAAATATTATACTGCTTTATGGTGTTCTCCAAAGACCGCAACATCGATTCCGGGAAGATTGGTAGGTAATCGCATTAATGGTATTATTCTTATTTGCACCTTAACAGCTTTCCATTATCTCTATTCCACAATCATTTAGTTTCTTGGTATGCTAGTGGTTGGTCGTAAATAGCAGATACCACACGGCAATTTGATAGAGAATCGATTGAGTGAGTTTACAACGAAGCTCGGAGCAATGGGCAATGCATTAGCTGCACGTACAGTAGTTATTTACTGTTATGTAATAAAGTGAGTTAATACATTGTTTCTGTACGTGGCTACGAGCGGAGTCCACGTCTTAGAGGTGTACGGGAGTGTTTCTTGAAAATCCTGCTTTGCGTTTTACCAGGTGCTTGCAAAGAAAAATTGTGGCATCCAGCTGTATTTTGTATTTTAGAACAACGGTCGCCAGCTAGTCTATATTTTTTTCTTGTTCGTTCATATAAATCTAGGTTCAATAAATTTGGTTTCCTCAACAATATCCATATTACCATAATTTGCAAACAGTGCACATAAAAGTTTCGTTTCGCCCTTATTTTAAAACTCAACCGGAGAAAATGTATTACCACCGGGGTGGTGGCGATAGCAAGCGCCCGGGCGCTGCTTACGTTGTAAAAGATACAATCTTGCCCATACATCGCTATAGTTTACTTCGAAACGGATCTACGAGCGGTTTGGAACAAAGCAAGGTAAAGGGGCATGACTAACACTAACACACCACCTTGAACTTTGGAATTTTATTGTTCATACCAAGCTAGAATGTACGTCTATCTGACATTGTGACCGAACGAGTAGATTTGCACCAAGTTACTGTGACATCTTTAAAATACGACCAAAAAGCTTTAATATGACCCGAAGTATTGCAATTTGTGTTAGTGACACGAATTGGGTTAGCGATTCACGAGTGTGCTTCACAACAACTGTTCGAAAAGTGGAATATATCATCGGCGAGGTAAGAAGTTAAACGTTAACTCGGCACGGTAAGTTATGTTTCCCAGTGGTTCGCAATGCCGATCATCGGCGCAAAGTTTAATGACTTCATACCTAGTTAGTTTCTAACTGTACTGCACTTATTGCCGTTTGGAAGTTTTGCCGAGCGTCACCAGTCATGCGATACCGACATTTATAAAACGCGACTTTTTACAATTCTCTATCCGGCTGTCCCAATAGAGTTTATAGGAATCACAAAGTGAAATGTAGACGGTGTTTTCGCAGTATGAATGAAATGCACCGACCCCAGCATGGTTTGACCAGACTCGATTACTCGAATGAACCCGAAGATTAACAATTTGACTTCTCCCGCTCTGGGTGGAGCGGAAGGGCATGTCAGACTTTTACTGACTAAAACCCACCCGTGTTCCTTCAGTTGCCTATGCCAGGGCCACGGTATCTTTTTCAAACAACCTGCGACCCCAGCGGCATCGGCCCTATTGGACCCCATCTTTTGCTGACATCTCTTTGAGGCGCGCGTGGAACACAACGCGCCGTCGCCAATAGCCCCGGGATCCTCATGTTTCATGAGGCTACAGAGACTATTGCATATAGCCGTGCCCTTAGGATATGGAAGGATTATTAGAGCCGTAGATATTTTCGCAGTATACCTAATTACCTAGTTACTTGCTGCGAAAACACCCATAGCTCTAATAATCGAAAGTCCACTGATAAGATAGCTCATATCAGTGGATATGTCATCGTAACCTTTACCTGCATTAAGGATGAATATTATCTCGCAAAATAAACACCCGTAACAAAATTCCCATTTTCCCTGCACAAGGTTAAAGAACACGATTCATTCTCCAAAGATAACTCAGTCGCGAAAATATTCAAGTAGGTAATTTAGTTGCATTTTGAAACATCGCCAACAGCACTAAATGTGGTACTCCGTCAACAAACGTAAGAAGTGGCCACTTTAAACATCGCTCCCTCGGGGCTGGCTTGCAACGTCAAGCTTAAAGCCTTTAAGAATGAAAGGCGCCTGATTTAAGGCCCCCTGTCGGCGATAACGAGGAAACAGGCTGCGCCAGTGGCCGCTCAATAAAACTTCCAACTAGCCAGGTTTTATCGGCGTTCACCATCTACCCGCCAGTACCCGCATCTCCGCAGTTTAAGCATGTCAGTGTAGAACACTCCACGCGAATTATGTAGCCATTATGCTTGATGTACGACTCCTTGGCCAGATGTTCCAATAAATCCGACGGTTTATGTCTTTAGTGACCGGAGCGTAATTCTCGTTCGAATGCAACTTTCAATTTGGTCTAACAATAAGATTACGCTGAACCGCAGGTTCAATGTTTCGCCTTTCTCTTTTGTCTAACGATGCCCACTCTGCATTTGCTCGGTAAATCAAGATGTTTGAATACACATAAGGTAACTACCTAAGTATAAAACTAAATGTACCTAAGTATATGGGTATTCTTTTGAATTTCCCATGTGTAATATTTGACTACATTGTCTACTGCTGTACCAAAAACCGAAAACTAATTACTTGAAATTTTTCGATGGAAAAAATTCCAAAATAGCACCGTCTATTTTCTGTTTTATACAATTATACGTAAACAGTTGGTTATTGTGCAGTAAAATTTGCTTTAAATCGAAGGTATTTATGTTAAGAACTTACTTTCTAAGCTGAAAATTTATTTAAGTATAACATTTTGTCATAAATATAATGTAAACGAAGCGCGTTTAAATTCCGGTCCGCGTGAGAGTCTTCTACATATATATCGCGCGTCAAACTAGACAGCCATAACGCCATTTCACTTACACACCCAGCGAAACCACGCTTCGATGTATACTCTTAAGATACTCTCTGTCTTTATAAGAGAAACTCAATAAATAAATAAATATCGAAAATGTTCGAAATTCTCAGTCGGGGAAAAATTGGCTTTACTTTTATATTAGGCAACACAATAAAGCGTACCAATACCTACAGCTCATATTACATAGGCATGCGAGACGCGAATCCCGAGCGACTTGCGACGGGGGCGAAATAAAATTACACAACGTCCCCTAAGGACTGCGACACGCGACAGTTACGATATAGAGGATTATTGCCTGCACTTGAGAATGCACCCTCGATGATACGCCATAACGACACATATTGGACTAAAGGGCGACAACCCTAACAGGCATTAGTACGGATTATCGTTATATCTTTACAAAGCATTAGTCGATAAGTCACCTTAATCTTGACTCTCTTTGTCTAGATTATCAATCCTATTGTTCACAATTGTTATTTGATTAGATAAGGCAAGACAATTAGAATATAAAAGAATCATTTGTTGTTGCCGTTGGTGACGCAAAGCAACTTCAAAGTCAAAGCATTACATTTTTATCCTTTTCGTCGAATTAACTCTTCCGATATCACTACAAAAACCTGATCCTTATACAGTTCACGAAAGTTTCATTATGTCGAGGGACACATTTTATTTGGCTATTTAGTCACGGTCATCTTGTAGCCTCATAAATTATGTAGGTAGACGGACTACACCCTCGACTTTCCGATGAGTCACTGGACTCAACGACAAATGAGCTAGCATGACCACTACGAGGGTTCACGTCAATTAGTTCAACAGCAGGTCTCATACTTAGACGACACTACGATTTGTTAAAATCCCCTCGCATGTTGTATTTATTCAATTTGGATTCCGGTGGGGAAGAAAATGTTTTCAATTTAGACGCTTTTAGTCCGAATGGCTCCAGCTTTATACGTAGTTTACAATGAAACAAGAGTACTTACAGTGCAAACTTTACGAAGCTGAAAATAAAACAATGTGTACGGTTTCTCCCATAAAGTTTTTGCTGAGAGGGCTGGTCTTCAAATAGAAATTGCAATGGTTGGTAAATGAAAATAGGTTACAGTGGTCAAATACCGAAACGTCGTGGTCGCGCAACCAAGCGGAATAGATACTGTATATTGAATTATATATTTTAGTGCGCTCTGTTTCGGACGTTTGGATTAGAAATACCTACTTTTTTCACCAGCTAGAATAAATTTCAATAGGCGGGACAAAGCAAGCAAAAAAAATTGTACTCATGCACTCTCTCTGTGTAAAATATAAAAAAAAACCTCACACAATACATTATGTCACTTTCTAACAAGTAGTTACCCAATACAGTTCTTATAATCGGATAGTAGTCACAGGTCTCTTATAACTCGTCCTAAGATAGAATAATCGGATTACATCGCCACAAAGAAATGTTGAGCGGCTTTAGAAAACTACTTGGGCTATAACGAGCCGACTACCCGCTTCCAAGAAACCAAGATATGTTTTATTGAAACCCAACGACAATCAGATTGGATTTCAAGGACTGACGATTCTGGTTATAGTAGAAATATGTAAGGATTTATTTTATCAGGTTCTACAAACTCTGGTTACTAAGAGCTGGGATTGTAATCTGTGTTTTCATACGCCTTGAGGAATTTTATTACTGAAGTAAATGTTCTAGCAGGCGTTAGCTACTAACAATTCTATTAATGATGTGAACACTATCATTTACGGAAAAAGTCTTAAGGTTACAACCTAAATAAAACACCTTTCTTTAAATGAATAAAGACGGTAATAAATCTACCTCGATTTAGTTCAGGGCTAGACACACATAAACACAAGAAATGTGCTACAATGTCACACAGTCGAGTTGTTGATTGAAGAATTATGCTAAGTGTGTCGCTCGTCATATCCTATAGAAAATAAAATATTCAGCAGCTTCTTTATCCAAGAGAATCGCGTGAATTCCGCGGGCTCTTCTCGACCCATTTGCGACGTAATGGCCCGTCGGAGTCTGCCTTCAGGATTCTAATGGAAAAACGTCTGAGTCCGATCACAGCCTTTCAACTCTTATTTCACTTTAGCGTATAAGCACAAACGCTTTGGCGGAGGTAATACGTTGAGAGCTGTTAAAAAAAGTAAGAAAACGTTTTAGTTTTATATTGACGCCCTTTTTTGCGTGTCTTTATCGTTGAAATTTTCGCAGACTGGGTAAAGAAAACTCCATAATGCAATTTATCATGACTTTTATTTTTTATTATTATAAATTGGAACTGCCAGTTTCCCTACACTATTTTCTTTGTGAAGCGTGATGTAAACCTATTTACACGCATGTGTTCGATTTAGAGGGGTGGGTGTTAAACTAACAAGGGTGCAACTCTTATTAACGGCCTGTCAAAAGTGTTATACCCAAATCCCGGCTGAATCATATCCCTTCAGATGCAGTCGTATTGATGCAATGAGTCAGCATACAAAATGCTTTGTTTAAGGCGAAAGCTCCAGGGTAGCCCGCGAAATTCAAAATTTCTTACGTTTTTTGCAATTTGTAGGTCAGTGTGAGCTTGTATGTTGATTAAAATATGATTCGCGGCCCTAGCTAATACGGCTTCACAGAATTATAATCATTAGAATCAGCAATACAACTCCATAAGTTAGCATTTACCTCAAACCTCATGATTTCATGAAATCGCTAGATTTGAGATAAATGCTAACTTATGGAGTTGTATTGCTGATTCTAATGATTATAATTCTGTAAAGCCGTATTAGCTACGGCCGCGAATCATATTTTAATCAACATACAAGCTCACACTGACCTTCAAATTGCAAAAAAACGTAAGAAATTTTGAATTTCGCGGGCTACCCTGGCGCATCAACCTTAAGCAACGCTATTTATGTTTTTGCTTCAAGATACTTTCGTACAGTAGTACTCAAGTAATATGGCTTATGGATGTACCTGCGCAGAAGATGAATTTTCAAAGCGCGGGAAATTCATCTTCGACACGCTCCACGTTTTTTCCTGTACCGCTATTGGTCGGTAGCTGCCGCCATGTTAGCGCGCGCCGTTTCCGTCTCACTCGCAAGTATGGCGGCTGTCAAGCCGCCATACTTGCGAGTGAGACGGAACCAACAGCTGCAGTGTATTATGAACCTTATAGTAGTGATCTAAGGTTGATTGTAAGTTTTAATTATTCTCGTTAATCTTCGGGGCCATACTTTCTTTTCTGTGCAAACGAAGATTCACGACGCGCCTTATTAGTTGAGTACTACTGTACGTCGCAAATTGTATTTTTAATAAAAGTTAAGGATGTTGTTCTACCCTCTTACAAATAAACACAGAGTAAAGTTATTCCAAATTTAAACCTATGAAAATGTATGGTTATTCCTTTGTTATCCCTGATATAACTTTATTCCGTGTTTTATTTGTAAGGGAGCTAGAGTTACGATGTTGATCGTTTTAAACTAAGCTTAGAAATTATGAAAATAGGAAGAACAGCTAAGTTAAAGAGCTCTTTTAGAGCGCTAAAATACGATGATTTGAAGTTATCATATAAAGCTCAATAATTACTAACTCAAAAGATAACCATCCTGCCGTTTTTTCTAACAAATAAAGCTACAATTCTGTCATTCTTTTCCAGTAGTCAACGAAACTGTCTCACACAAACCCTGTTCTGTTAAAGGCAGTAACTGATAGCAGAATAAACAAACAGCTAAGCGATGTTGATATTGATTCCACTCAGTAGAACCCGAGTGGACGTCAACATGGTGTTTGTATCAAGTATTTGCATGTAAACGGAGTTTTTCAACTGAAAAAAATCACTTTAAGTAGCTCTCACCAGTCGATTTTAGAACAGAAACGGGTATAATATCCTAAGAATAAGAAACGTATTGACTATTTATAATAGACTTGAGCATGTTTCTCTTCACCAATTTAAAGCGAAAACCATCTACGTTATAAGTTATCTCTATAATCGTTATAAGTTAAGCTCTTTCAAAAGCTGCCATCAGGTCTTAAAACAGATTTCGACGAAACAAACAGTACAGTCAGTAACAAAAGCACTAAAATTAGCTCGTATTGTCTGAAACATAAATACAGTTAATAAATTGTAAACATTTCAAATTCACCTTATAACGAAGCACTTTTACTTTACTACAACGATTTTATGTGAACGAATTACGAACCTTCAGACGTGGCCGAAACAAAGCAACGGCCAATTTATTTATTGTTCTACTTGTGAGAGGTGAAAAGAGGGTGGTGAAGGGGCACCCCCAACAGGGGTGGGCCTGGTGGGTCTTCCATCCCCCGGGATATTGGGTAGGCAAACACTTTAATACGGCACGAAGCAATTCGTCTAACATCAAGTAACATTGAGGAAATTAAGATGAACCGCATTAAGACTTCTTCAAACAGACGCGACACGCGACGCAAATCGCGCGCGACACAATGGCACCACGTATCGCGCGACAAACGATGCCTCTGTATCGCGTCACGTATCGCGTCTATTTGCAGGAAACCTTTACGAACGGGAGAAACATTATTGACTGATAATTCTATTTAGTTAGGTAACAACTTTTGTATTGAAAATTCTTGTTATTACTGAAATCTCTCAACAACAAAAATGTAATGCAGAAGTCAGAACAATAAGTCACTAAATTGTAGAACAATACTTGCTTATACAATAGTAATAGCACAATAATTTGGGCTGATATTGAAGCACAATGATTAATATCTAATGGTGTTTCTGACATTTCAATCAAAGTTCCGAGCTAACAGATTTAATCTGTATCATGTAGTTTTTTCCCCCTGTATAGCAATGGATTACGTGACGTAGTTACTGGGCAATCTCAGCAAGCCAGGGCGGTAATTAAAAATGTTTTCGATGCTCTGCCGAGGAAGTTCCTCGCCAGTGGTCGGTTTTCTAACGACTAGCAAAGTTTTTTTCTACCGCACCAAACTCTACGTAACAACTTTTTATATCGGTACCTGATAATAATCTATTGCACAAATACGCACTCTTAAGTTTTACTTAGATGGAAAATCCTGGGGTTCTTTCTGTGACTTTCGGTTTTAAATATTAATAATGCAAATTTGCTCACCTGTTATTGTTCTGACAAAATAATTTAATCAGACCTTTCTCGATACTTTAAAGACCAATTTTAAGTATTAGGTTTTCCTCCCAAATACCTTTGACAAATTAACTCTTTTACATTCATATCGGCAACTTCTGCATTCAAATTACAAGTCATAAAATACTTGAGAGAACGCAATAAAGGCAGATTTACAACTTGATTAATAAAAACAAAGTCGTTTCTTTGTCCAGGTGCAATTAAGAGTTTTCACAACGGCTGATAGCTTGGTACATTGTGAATGAGTGAATGATAGAACAACAATAGGAGCAGGTTACAAAATCTTTAAGATGTGAACGTCCCTCATCAAGAGTTTCGAGATAATATGAGTCAAGTCTTTGTTAGATCGCCCACGTACGGTTTGTTACCTCTGTACTGAGATCCATCACTTTGATGGAGTAAAGACGTTTTCATAACGGTAGTCACGATAGTTGTACTCGCGTATGTGTTCCATAACTGTTTTCTGAGATTTTATCGTGATATCATCGGACATTTGGGACTCCCAAATTGGGAGCAAGAAAGCAATACATCTTGCAAGTGTCTGATCAGATCAAAGTAGCAGTATAAGGCTTTTTATTCATAATTTACATTACTGCATAATTTAATCCCACTCACAATCACGATGTCGGTGGTAGTTCCATAGAAAACTTCGCACGTTCCAAAATGTGCGTAAAACATTAGTATTCTGTGGTAAAGCTAGAGTTGAATAAACTATGCAGAGAAGATAAACAGTAATCGCCGGATTATCACGTAGAGATCAAAGCAATAACCACTTGGTACCGTTAGAATCATGTCACGCCTATCGCGAGTACGATCAAGCGCACGTCAGCAGAGACGCTTAAAAACAGGCCTTACTGTAAGGAAAAAATGGCGCTGTCAAAGTCAAATCGTTATTATGTACGGGTAGTTGACTGTACAGAACCAACAGTAATGTACAGAGGTATTCGGTTAAAATATGTACCATGAGACAATTTCAACAGTGCATGGAGCTTGAATCAACGTTATTTAATGCTGGGATTAATGTACCTAACGGATGTAGGCTAAAGATAGAGCCTTGATAATATACACTACACATAGGTACTACATTACAAGCTGTGATACCTACAGCATGTTTCTAACATAGATACAGAGTATTGAGTAACTGACACTTGATCCAGCTAATAATTTATGATGACAAGATTAATTATTTTAATAATGCAATGTAAGTCTCTCGGTCGAAGTTTTTTCGCAGCGATTGCAATCATTCAACACTTTGGACGTTGCACATTCAAGCACTACTCTGTCTAAATTAATATTTTAAAACGCTAGCATTACAATCACCGCCCACAAGATAATTTTGAACATCAATGCAATGAATTAGGAGATCCCACAATGGAGGTCTTGTCTTTTAAACCCCGATAAAAAACTGAACTCTCTAACGTCAAACAATCGTACACGAATAAAGACCAGCCTATTCAACAACGTTATAAACTAACCAGCTTGATTTGTAGTCGTATAATTGCTTGTTACAATGTAGGTACTAATTGCTAGTAGCATTCTGGAACGGGAACAGATGCCCGACCCGGAACCTGTATCTATCTAAACAACTACCAAGTCTTACATTTTATGGCAAAACAACCTGACAACTGAATGTTAATGAAAATCTAGTTACATGTTGATATTCGCTTGTTTACTCAAATGTACAAAACGTGGGTAGATATCATTTGTATTTAGGTAGATTCAAATTCAAATTGTGACCCAAATTCCGTATGACGTAATTTGATCAAAGAGAGAGAGGGTATTTGGAGATTTAGAGAAATCAGTCTGCGTACGCGCAAGCCAGTTAGAACTACGTACATTTTAATTTAAAATTATTTATTTATTAACATGTCAGTGTAAGCCGCTTTTCCCTCTAATTATGCAACTATTAATAGTGTTTAATACGAGTGATACAAGGAAAAAATAACATGACATTAAGTTAGATTGCAATTAAAATATCCTGTATTAGATGGATGATCCACGTGCAAGCCTTATGAGGCGAGCAGATGATGCATCGGTATTAAATATTCATGAGTTGATTATTGTAAATGAATCATGCAAAACATTCAAAGACTACAGAGCACTAAGTAAACTTATTAAATGCACTGAGAATCCAGACTTGCGAACACAGTTGTGCTCATTTTTTGTGCCATTGCTGTGAGAAAATTTTAAAGCGAAATTCGTTTAAATTGTAGCAAATTACTTGAAATTATTGGATGAAATATTGAGGTCAATAATACAGGTGGTACTGTCAATGCCGCACAGCAAAAAGTTTTAAAAGGTTTTAAAGCAGTAAATTACACATTTCGCAGTCGTTTGTAAAACGTAACGCATTGCGTTAACGGTTCCAAGATAATTACGTAACGGCATACGAAACTCCTACGTTTTCGATGAGTCATCCCTCTAATTTAACAGAACTGTCCATTTCAAGTATTGTAAAAAAAAAACACTCGGAAAAAACCTACTCAACATGCTGAAAACGTTTTAAATCACAGGGGCTTTCGATTTCCATAGGACGAACTTGTGAATAGGAAACCTAGTTTTTCACGTACAAACCAAATATTCTGTCTATCCTATCCTTTTCATCGCTGGATTTTCTCACGGGAAATCTACTGTTATTAGTCATCGAAGGAAGTATTAAGGTGAGTATATTCGTTGACCAGTGGTCCCGAACACGTTGCGTTTTTGTAAAAATTCATTATTATTTTAATATTATGCACTGTTGTAAGATAAGTGATTACCAATATTATCGTCGCTAAGCCTTGAAAAAATATCACTTATAAACAGAAGCAGTAACGAATTTCAAGTTGAAAACAACCTCATTTCAATAAATTTTTTTGGATGGTATTTAATGTTGGTTAAAATTTTTGAAATGATTATGAAGTATAATCAAAGTTTCAATATTGTAACATTTCTTCTGGAATTTTTTGTAGGCTCTTTTAAAAGCATAGGCTCTCAAAAAAAACCAGTCAAGAGCGAGTCGGACTAGCGCACCGAGGGTTCCGTTCCGATTTCTGAAAAAGTGTGCTATTTAGAGACATCGTTTTATTTTTCCTGTAATCATTACATAAACTTCAAATTTTTCCCTTTGCAAACTTCGGAGATTGAAAAATGTAAAAAAAATACCGTTCCCGGGGGGGAACGGTATTTTTTTTACATTTTTCATCAAAAGTCGAAAACTATGCGGCCTAAAAAAAATAAACAAAATGTTCAAGAATGTGCAAACAGCGCTCTTTCATATATGATACCCGACATGCCCTAGTAGCCCCACTTTGAATTTTTAAGACCCCCTTTCAGCACCTGTTACAAAAAAAATATAAATATTTTTACTTATTTCTTATTTGCAAAATAGTTGGGTAAACGTCATGTAAAACTGTTCCAAATTTCAAGTTGATAGCATTAGTAGTTCTTGAGATATCCAGCTGTGACAGACAGACAGACTGAGTGACACCATAAGGGTTCCTTTTTACCATTTTGGTACGGAACCCTAAAAACGACCATTTTACGACTATACTTGCCTTAAAGAACACAAACCTGAATAATAATCTTGTTGCAACAAAACTTCTCCCAACAAAGCCTCGATTATGTTTACTACAAAAATATTTTCTCATTCTCCCCCACCCAAAGTTGAAAGCACTCAGAAGTCAGATGGTTCGTGATTGCGAGACGTTAATCAAAAATAAACGTTACATTGTGAAACACCGAATCCAATCCGATAATTGTGGCAGAACATTAACCCAGTGGCTATCGACCACCAGCGCACCATGATGTTACGGAATAAAGTGAATCAAGGGGTTTTAGCAACGGCTGTCGTGACGAAAGACTAGAGTACAGTTAAGCGAGGTACTGTTCGGACTCGGGGAGCGAGACAACTCATCTAGACGTCATAATTGCAGATCGTTAACCCGTCGATTTTGAGGTCGCCAAAGTTGACATGGTGACCGAGCACAACAGTTTGGCAAATTGTGGTATCGCGTATTCGTACACTTCCGAGTTTTGGGACTTCTGAAAGCTTTACAAATGTCGGTGATTTATTCGCTTCAGGGTTTGGTTGTTTGACTAAGTAGAAGCCGGGTTTAGCTACAATTGTTTCCTATAGAAGTTTAGAGTATTTTGTTATGTGCGGTCATTTCGGTAAACAACGTAGGGATCCTATATTATATTTTTGCTAGATTTAGGGATTGCGTCTCGGTGGGGCTCTCGTAGAATATATCGATTCAAATCAACATAAGGCAGGTTCCTGGTTTCACCCAGCTCTAAAACAAGTTTTCGCAGTATGATGTTATCAGTGTTAATGTACACAAGGCCGATGTAATGACTAGCTAAACATGACTAGGTGGAAACATGCGAACAGTGTGGTTCGAAGAAAAACCGTTAAGTCCAGTGCGACTAAGACCGGCCACATACAGTCGGAATTCCGTTTCGAAATAGCGATTCGGAATCCAAACAAAATCAAGAATCTATCACACACGTACAGTAGTTCTCCGTTCGCAATTTTCTGCCTTCGATTTAATTTTGTATGGATTTGTCTTCAAAATTCCAAATCGATATTTCGAAACGGAATTCCGAAACGGAATTCCGACTGTATGTGGCCGGCCTAAAGAATTCTGCTTGAAATAATAGAGTTCAACTAGCCGTGTGACTACTATGTGGTGCAATTATGAAATTTTATAGCGGTGTTTATAAGTAGGTAATTAGTTGCAATAAATTACGTTATAATATCTCAGCAACACTTAAATTACACTTAATTGCAGGACATTGAAAGAAGCGTGCGTGGAAAGCTTACAAAGTTCTTAATTGCGAAAAAGCTCATTAAAACAATTAAGTAAGTAAGGAAAATTATGATTTCCTTTAGCTAAGTTAAGATTGATCACTTTGAAATTGAAAAGCCAGTTTTTAAATTAGGAGATTACTTTTTAATTAGTCATCTCTCTAATTTATGCTTACTTGTTGAACAAGTTTAGAGGTATCAGTAATACTGTTTAGAAATACAAATATGTTGCTGCATTTTAAGGACTCACACAAATACAATAATTAGGTCGTGCTCCACAATCCTAATGTGTTGGTAGGTAATTCGAAACTAGTTTCAACATTCCAGCACAAAGAATCGTTTGTTCCACCATTATCTTCAAAACAGATCAAAATTAAACCAAGTAGGCATGCATTAGTTTAACACCATTTAATAATGTCTACAGTCTCTAAACGGATCCATTTCACAATATTGAAGAATGGTAGACAAAAGGCATTGTTTCAGCTGAAGCCATAGCTGTACAAGTAGTATCAGAAAAGGGGTTACAAACATAAGTCTCGCCTAAAACAAAACCTGGCGACTGGTCTCCTGTTGTCCTTTGTTTTGACATAGTACTGAATTGTGGGGTTCAAAGAACATACAACATTCTGTATTAATTGCTCTTGAATATGTATGGGAGTATCTAACGTAGTCTTTTGTTTTTTAGGGAGGTAATCATCGGGAAAAGCCTTTCGGTCTGGACGAGTTGCTTTTGTCAAGAAATTTACAGTTCGATGACTTCAATTGCTGTCATTTTGGTTCCGAGTTGGTGACTAAGAAAGGTTTCCAACATTTTATAAGTATTCTCTACCAGAATTTAAATGCTTTCATAACTTCATACCATTTTTAACAAAGCAAAAATTTTATTCTAACATTTTTAGATGCTTTCGTCCTGTTAAATACTATTTCGTTGGAATTCGGAATTTTCTGTGTAATAAAAGTAGTGCAAAAACGTAAATTATTCGCCGGACAATATGCTGCGTTGGCTGTTGGCTCACGCAAACCCTATTGTATCTCTCATTTTCTTCTTTTTCCGCACTCTTTTGTTTCGTCAGTGAAAAGTATTCCCATTCAGATTAATGAACGTTTTGAAATCGAGACTATTTTGCTATTGTAACACAAATTAAGTACCTATGTAGTTAAAAATCTAAAACAATAACGTAAGTAATTGAAAAAACCATTTAAGTAAGTACATAGTTGCCTAACAATAGGTATTACTCCGTATTACCACAGAGTAATAAAGCTAAAGTGGTTTATCTGCGCAGTGCCTTTGAATTAATTACGTGTCCGTCCGTGCGTAACTACCGCGCGCTCGAACTGTTGCGTAACTGAGACTGACTGAGATTTCGAAGCGCGTCCTTTCAGCCGTTTTCTGTGTTTTCTGTATCATTGTTATACTGTGTGGTTTCTAGGCAGGCTTACATAGTTTGTTTCGATATATAAATAATTTTGATTCAGCTCCTTTGAGTGGTTGGCATCTATTAGTATTTAAAATAAAAGAAAGTCATGTTAGTTACACTATTTATAACTGAAGAACGGCTGAACCGATTTGGCTGAAAATTGGTGGGGAGGTAGTTTAGAACCAGGAGACGGACATAGCAAAAAAAACCGGTCAAGAGCGAGTCGGACTCGCGCACCGAGGGTTCCGTTCCGATTTCTGAAAAAGTGTGCTATTTAGAGACATCGTTTTATTTTTCCTGTAATCTTTACATAAACTTCTATCACATAGAATAATTTCAGATTTTTCCCTTTGTAAACTTCGGAGATAAGGGGGGGAACGGTATTTTTTTTTTACATTTTTCATCAAAAATAAAAAATGTTTAAGAATGTGCAAACAGTGCTCTTTCATATGATACCCCACATGCCTTAGTAGCCCCACTTTGAATTTTGAAGACCCCCTTTCAGCACCTGTTACAAAAAAAATATAAATATTTTTATTTCTTTCTTATTTGCAAAATAGTTGGGTAAACGTCATATAAAACTATTCCAAATTTCAAGTTGATAGCATTAGTAGTTCTTGAGATATTCAGCTGTGACAGACAGACAGACAGACAGACTGAGGGAGGCCATAAGGGTTCCTTTTTTACCATTTTGGTACGGAACCCTAAAAACGGATAAAACGTGGTATATAACAACGGCTAGACCGATTTAGATGAAATTTTTGTGTGTATATTTGAATTGGTTCCTGGATGGTTTGAAATCACAATTGGACCCGGTAGGTGGCGCTGCAGTCGAGTTCTAGGATCGTTCTAGCAGGACAACGTCTGTCGGGTCCGCTAGTTATAAATAAATTCAAATGTCTATTTCGAGCCCAGTAAAAGATAAAGAAGCTAAACTGCGTAAAAGCCATACAGCAAAACGTTAACGCGCCAAAATCGCTCGCCAATTCCAAGATGGCGGTTAACTTACGAGTCTTACGGGTGTGAAATTTATCTACATGAATCAGAGCAAAATCACGGTACAATTATAATACTATTTACCTTATAATAGGTGTAATTCGCATTTAAAAGAATACTCAAATGCACAACGATACTAACGATAGTGAATTTCATATTATTGATTCACTCTTGCATAATTCATAGGAGGGAAAGTAGTTCCGTTAGTAGAATACCGCATGTTTTGTTAATTAATGACCGCATGATGTTTTCTAATAAACATTTGCATAATGTGTTTGTTCAATCACAAAACTCAACATTTGCATTTAAGTGTTTATTCAATAACACAATAGTATAACTACAGTACCTAACTACCTACCTGGGCGACCGAGCTCTGCTCGGGTGAAAATAGAGAAAACGAATTTTCTCAGAAATGAGTACTAGATCGATTTTTCGAATTGTTGACGTAATATATTAATTTACTAATAGGTACAATCGTGTGTATAATACTAAAAACTTTTTAACAAAAAAAAACTTTAACTTCCAAAAATCACTACAAAATGAAAAATAACTTTGATTTCGGAAGTCGGTGTCTTTCGTTTTTTATTTACTTTCTTTTTTTTTGCCACCGACTTCCGAAATCAAAGTTATTTTTCATTTTGTAGTGATTTTTGGAAGTCGGTTTTTTTTTGTTAAAAAGTTTTTATTTCTCGCTTTTTAGTAGGTCTGTTTATAATTTGTATAAGTTACAATAGTCTAATGTCAAGTAATCGAATCGCAACCCGTGAAATATTTATAATTGAGTAGTTCCGGTAGCCATCTGTGGTCTTCATGATCAGTTCCACTTCACCAAGTGGTGCTTTCCGAGAGCAAATGCACGAGCTACTATAAAAAAATACCCAAATCGCTGTACGTGTGCCTATAATATTTGAAGAGTTCCTTCGATTTCTCCAGGATCCCATCATCAGAACTGGATTTTGACAAAAATGGGACCATTTGGGAAGTATACCCTTTCCAACAAAAAAATATTTTTTCAAATCGGTTGGCAAGCGACGGAGTTATGCGTGAACAAACATAAAAAAAAAAAAAATACAAATATCCGAATTGAGAACCTCCTCCTTTTTTAGAAGTCGGTAAAAAACTTGTTAGAAATAAGTCGGCAAGCAACTAAAGTTCACAATATTATCGTAAGCACACAACAAAGGGGGGTTCTCATTGCTCATTACATTAAATCAAGAAATATCTTCGTACAAATAAAAGATTACGAACCGACGCGATCCCTCGAACAAAGGCTTGATTAAAGACATCAAAAGCGTGACGCTTTGTTGCATCCTATTTAGATGCTACTCTCGTAGATAAACAAAGTATCTCTCTGTAACTTCAATAATTTGATCCCTTGTATTTACAAAACAAAGGTTAATGTTTAAAAGAAAGTGCGCGAAAAGTGGAGGTTTCAGAGGAGTGAGCCCGCCGCACATCGCAATCCTATTTCCAAAGGATCCATCTACTACTCTTATGGCCGATTTCTGAGGTTTTTAAACGGGTTTATCTATTCGATAGTGATTATTGGTTCGATATCGTGTTTCTGAACACTTCGGGGGGGAAGAATTTTGCTTAAAAGTCGAGTGAACTACTACAACCGAGCATAAGGAAGGATAGATAATTTTGTCGAATCAATAGCTAGAGGTTAAACTCCATTTAAGAATTCTTCAGAAACCGGGCATTAGTACGCCCGGCAGGTTCAGGTCGACATGAAAGAAAAGTAATAAAAAAAATCGCGCTTTCATTTTGAATTTAGAATGCGCCACAAAATATTCCCCGACTGATTCTATTTATTCCTGTGGAAACGAGTATAGACATAGACATTTGCAAAAAAGCTTGTTTACTCGGAAATCGGTTGAAACACGTGCCATGTTTCGAGTGTATCGGTGAAATTGGGATCTACAAATAATTTAAAAAAAAAAACATCCTAGCGATTTTCTGCTGATTATTAATAGAACAGGCCTCTGGGAACAACTTTGTCTCGGTCAGCTTCATATTGGTAGTTTGGTAGACAAAGTTTACCCTGTTTACCTCGTATCAGAGTAGATTACTCGAATTCGACCAGCAAATACACAATCGACTACAAAAATGTTTGTTGTGCTAGTAAGGCTAATTCAACGGTACAGTGACTTCATTTTGTAGCTAGTTTAATAGCAAATATTTGAACAAGAATGTGGAGTAGGCGAGTGGTATCATGTTCCGCGATAATTGGGATTGCGAAGTTAAATAGCTATTTTCATAGTTTGTGATTATGGAACTTTGCTTTGTTCAGAGCGCTAAATTCTGATGCTGATGACTGTGTGATATCACCTGCCTTTCCGTTAAAAGCTTAAAAAGAGAGTTGGGTGTGTATGATAATTATGAAACAGAGAAGTTACGTAATATTACCGATAATAAATGAACAACAGAACAGAGAAGCTATAGTGATTACCCAAACAAAATGAAGCAAAAATGCCGCGCGCAGAGACCGCATACAAAATTGCGCGCAGATTGTCGGGGTCCCAAATTGCATAATGTTCGGATGGCCATCAGTAAAGCCAGTCACCGACTAGATAGAGTTGTGCTGCCACAAAAGAAAAAAAAACAATTCCCGCCAAATGTTGGTGGATTTAGAAATTTATGTTCGTATAATCTGTAGTTACGTTTCACTTCGCTTTGATACCCGCAAATGTGGGCCCGTTGGCTTATTGTATAAAAGGAGCTCCGCATTTTGGGTCCTTTAAAGGCCTGATTTACTGGGACACCGACTTTTGTCGCGTTGACCTACTTTTTGAACAGATATCGCAAAGGCTTTGACCGTCTGTGTTCATCGCTTAAAGTGATCAATTGGGGATTCGTCTGATGACGTTTGAAATTATGGCTGCAGTAAAATGTTGGAGCATAATCTGCAGATGAATAAGACGTCAATAAATTGCGATCTTTATTTTGTTATCGATAAGATTTAAAATGTAATGTTTGTTGTTGGAATGTTATATTTTAAGCTCCATAGTTGGTCTCGTTTCGTGAAGGTGGTTGCGTGTCGTAGGCGGAATGTTCAGCGGTGCGTTCAAACGGAAGACTTGTCGGTGTCACTTTAGTTTATTATTGTTGGTACCGCCTGTTCAGCTTCTATACACATCTATTGTTTCTGTCAGCTTTCTAAGCTCCAGTGAGAATAACAACTTAATATCATATACACGTGTAACATAAATAACGCACAACCTCTTAAGGGGTCATTGTACTCATCATTAAGAATAACTTTTATTATGCGACCAAACCTGAAATCGCGAAAAAAATTTTTTCAGCTTTACCCTACATTTTCACGAGAAGCGAACATAATGTAGGGAACAGCTGATTTTTTTTTAAAGTTGTACATGTATGAGTAAAATGACCCCTTAAGAGGTTGTGCGATATTTAAGTTTCACCTTGTGTTGCGTGGGCGGAGGGTGGGCTTTTGTCGAAATCGAAGAGCTATCTGATATAGTCAAATGAAAGAAAATAAAAGGAATGGTCTGTTTATGTGTACATTGTCTTACAAAGAGCTTTTGAGAGAAAAGTTCTAGGATAGTTTGAAATAATATTCAATTTATTGTACTTGCTAAAGGATATTGAATCAAATACAGACAGAATGAATCGGAAAGAAACCACAACAATAGAAAATTTTGATGTTTTTATTTTTCAAATTCCAGAGACAATGTTTAAAAGAAAACAGAAAAAAAATGTGTAACCCAGTACATTATAATCTCAAATTTATTACAATGTAAAATAGAGTAAGTTTACAAAATAAACAAGAATGTTTACTTTAGCAACAACCCATGCCTGCGCTTCCTTGAAATTAATTTTAGTTTTCAAGGGGAAGTTGCCAAGTTGTTCATCAAATTGTATGTACTGTAATTTGCTGCTGCTATTATGCTTAGATGTAAGGGAAATATTTGTTTTGGAATTTTAATAGATTGTGTTTGTCAGTAGACTGTATACTGTTGGTTGAAGAGAATAATGCAAACCATTTTTTTTTGTATGCAACATTTGAAACAGATGATGGTCAAGCAGTCAGCTAAAAGTATCTCTGCAATTTAATAAAATAGTTATTATTAACAGTTTCAGGGACGCTATATGGCTAGAGCAGTAATAACAATAAAACTTCTACTGTCTCATTTACTGTCCGCAAAGTGTTAAATTGAAAAGTTGATTGCTGTTGATTGTTTCACTTAATTCTATTAAATGAAAATACATAACTATTACCTAATTTATGAAGTTTCTTGACTGAAAATACATTTTAAAATTGGAAGATTCAAATGCAAGATCTTCAGATAAATGAAAATCAAATTGGAAGCTTAAGTATAGAGAGAATTAATTATGGCTACCTTACGTCTTATCCTGCTAAAATGCTCTATTGAAAGATATGTAGTTTGAGCAGAAGAGCAGTGGTGGCCTATTGGTAAAGACCGCGACTTACCGAGTTGTAGTTTGTAGGTTCAAACACTTTGAACCCAGACAGGCGCATTTGATCACCACTGCTCTCAAAACGGTGAAAGAAAACGTGAGCAAACCAGCATGTCCTATAAACCCGTACTGGGCTGCATTGTGGACTACGGACCACTCCCTCTCACCGAGAAGAGGCCTGTGGGAACATTATAGTCTGATAATACTCCGCTATGCTATGTATTATGAAAATATTTGGAAAATCCTATGGCCTTTCATTGCCACTGTTCAATTGTTCATAGTAATTCAGGTAATTTTCACTGTCTGTTAAAATTAAAATAGTCTGGATGGTAGATGTTACTAAAATTATTATTGTCAGTGATTAAAATTATTGGTAAGTACTTAAAAGCAAAGAGAGCCCTATGTAGTGGGTAAAAGTAATGTTTTGTATATGAATTAACTACCTACTGCAAACAAGGAGACAACCCACTGATCAAGGTTTTTAACATTAAACAGCTTTCAGCCTATTGAATGACAAAAATAAAGTTTTGTTTATTAAATCCCTGTAATGCAATGGATAAGAATGCCTCAAAAATTGGGTCAAACCAATTTGGTGTCACTGAAATGACTGAAAAACATCAATGATAAATAAATAGTGCCAAAAATGTTACAACATTAGAAACGCCTACATCTAGCACATAGTCTAAACTGTTCATGTAATCAGCGTGAACGCTGGTCACAAAGACGAGAGAAAGGAGCGGGTTTAGAAACAAAAAAAATATGACCTTTACGGCCGAAAATGCTCTGCTACGTCGCCAACTCACAACATACCTTATCTCCTGGTAGGTTTTTCGACGACATGGTGTGTCACCTTTCTGCTCTGTGTTCTGACGTCGTCTTGGGGACGATTTATCCAGAGAAAGGATCTCACTGTAGCCGTGAGAGCCCAGCATACGACACAAAACACTCCACTTTACCAATCACTTGGCCATTATCACTGATCGAAAGATGCATCAAAGCCACAAACACAATAATCGACCCATCGTTTGGAGTCGTAATCAGCACGATTTCCCATTGAGATTCATCGACACAGATAATTTTTCACAACACTATACACAAACACAGCGACTGACAGAAGCTAACTTGATTGAGTTGAGCTTGACGGAAAATGGCGAGGGATGGATGACGTCCCTCCCGCCTCTCGCCCCGCGCATGCCATCTATGTCACTTATAGTTCTCACAATGTTTCTAGAGGGCAGCTCCATACAATAACAAACAATGTCCTTGAAAAACATTTTCCGATTTATCAACAGAAGGCGCTTTTATCAATAACTATTCAGCTCCAGTTGTAAGCACGGTTAGCATGTTCTAAAATTATTAAAAACAACCACAAACTCGATATTTTTTAAAAAAATCTGAAACGGATAGAGGAGTAGAGCATCAAGTTACTGTTAAAAAATTATGAAAGTTTGTAGTGCCATCTATATTCATAAAAGTAAACGACTTTACAGTAAAGTTCTCGTAATGAGATGTTACAAAATCGACTAACACAGGGAATAGTCTGATTTATTTTTATTGTTGTCATTTCAGTAAATAAGTAAATAATAGTATGTTGATTTCTAGAAATCAGGAAGATTTAAGATTTTAAAATCTCATTTTTTTTTTAAATAGGAGAGTTTAGACTAGTATAGTAAACATCGAAACATCTAGTAGTGGACACAATGTTCAAGATTCATAGATTTTTTTTCTTTCATTCATTCTACGTTCTACAAATCTTGAGATCTTTCCTATAATGAAACTTACTCATGTTTCAGGCAGTGCAAACGCAAATTGAACATGTTGAAATGTTGAATGTTTTTTGCTGTACACGCACAGTAAGTTTCACCACTTGTGATTGTTTGATTGGCGCAACCCCAAAATGAATTAGGTACCTAAACATTAATTTATGAGCTTAATTAGACTAAAAGGTTTTTTTTTCCTTTTCAGTATCCTTTTTCGTCGGCTAATATTTTGTTAAAACGTTTGTAAAACGATTGCGTTGAAATTGTGAGTGTGTCTTAATTTTCATTAGCCCCTTCCATTTTTGGCATCATAATAGCTGGAGATGTTGTAACTGGTTTGCAGTTTTCCATGTCGAATCGTTTTAGGACCTTTTTAGCGTAAGCTGTTTGTCGGTTTATTGATCCGTTTTTGCTTTTTATTTTTCATTTATTTTATTATTTCCATACCAAGGAAATAAGACGCTGGTTTCGTTGTTATTTTGAAGTTTATTTCAAGTTCATTTAAAAACTCTTGACCAGCGCTGTCAGACCAAGCCGTCATCGACATGAAATCCTACAATAACTTTTGAGTTTCCCTTAATTCTTACATACAAGCAGGGATCTGCCTCACTTCTCTGAAATTTGGCGTCTATCAGAAACTTATGTATGCACTCATTCCAGCATCGAGATACTTGTTTTAAGCCGTAGAGTCTTCTCAAAAGTCGACATACTTTTCCTTTAGGAATATTAAGTCCATTCGGTGATGCCATATAAATTTCTTCTTCCACTGTACCGTTCAGGAATGCAGTTGTGACATCGAATTGTTGTAAATTTAGATTTTCGCTAGCTGCAATTCCCAGTATTGCTCTAATAGTTGCAAATCGTGCAACTGGACTGAAGGTTTTATCATAGTCAATAGCTTCGCGTTGAGAGAAACCTTTGATGACTAGTCTCGCCTTGTAACGTTCTATAGTTCCATCAGGGTTCCTCTTTATTTTGTATATCCATTTGCTGGGTAATTGGTAATGTAGCAAGTAAGTATTATTTTTCTGAAGTGAATTATTCATCTCGTTTTGCATAGCTTCTTCACAATTTTCTCTATTTTCCGATGACATTGATTCATTATATGTTTTGGGTTCAGTATAATTGTCTTCTAACTGTGCCACAGCGTTCATAACAAAATCATCAAAACGTATGGGCTTACGTATTAATGAATGATCACTCAAAGCTCTGGTTTCTGTTCGCTTTTCGGTGACTTCATTCTGAGGTAGCATTGGTAGTTCTTCTTCTTCTGCTGAATAAATCATCTTCTTCAGAAATTGAATTATTATTAGTTCTTGTTTGCATTTCTGCTTCAACCCAAGTATCTTCTTCTCTTTCTTAATTTTCTTGTATTTCTCTATTTATATTTTGTTCTAGAAATTCAATCTCGACATATTCTTTTTCTGTTCTTGTTTCATCTTTGATAGTTTTACTAAGATTATCTCCTTCCTTTATGTCGTTGTAGAATTTCTTCATTATGTTTACATTTTTGGTTACAATCACTTTTTGCGTTGATGGTATGTACCCAAATGCGGAAAGCCTTTGATATTTCAGAGTATACAATGAACTCCAGGATTAAGTTCCTACTAACTAATTTGGCAGATAATTTCATACAAATTTTGTTCTATTTTTGAATTTACTCGGTAATTTGGCTTTTCGGACATCGTGAAATAAGCCCATAAATATATTTTTTTGGTATTTTTGCTTCCCTTTCATAGATCAAATATAGACAATAATCGCCTAAGAGAATATTTATGGACCGGATATGACTATGTCAGGGTGATAGATATACAACACCAACTTCCGCCCAGACAGGCCACCGCTAAACCCGATCCCAGCGCCCCCCAGCGGCTTTTACTTGTAGAATTCGCAAAATGGCGGATGGAGGCGTGGATATAGATTTGTACGCGGATGATATTGAATCCGATTTTAATCGCCAGGTAAGCAAAACGTTACGCAATGATTATTTGAATATCAATAGTGCTGTGGAAGTAAATTCCGGCACGTTTCTCACTTGCTACCGTTACTTAATTCAATTTGGTTGGGCGGTTTCCTTCAGGACGAGTTCGGCGGTGAAAATGTGGATTTATACGACGACGTGATCGCCGCACCTGCAATTAAACCGGATGATGGCGATGGACCCCCCAATTCGTCAACGCAGCACCAGCATCCGCCGGAGGAGACCAACGGCAACATCCCCTATCACAACAACGCATCAAACCACGGCCATCATGGCCGCCGTTTTCAGCTATACGTCGGCAACCTAACTTGGGTTTGTACATGATTTTGTCTCATTTAGATTATAATGTAAATATAGGAGAGTTTTTATTGTTTTCGATGTCTGTTTTTCTCTTGGTAACGAGAAAAATCGATGATTCTAGGACTGCCGTTCGCCACTCAGGTTTTGTTACTGAGCCGCTTAGATATCTATTCATTGTTTTACATAGGCTAATGTAATTATGTCATTAGAAGCTAAAAGTCACTAGTTCAGGGATGAGTTTGAACTAAGTAAGTTATTTAGCATAGTTCATGAAACTTGCTACTTGCAGCACTTAGATCAAACTCCCAAGACTGTATAGAGCAGGATTATAAAATAATTGCCTACAAGTGTCCAAATAAATGTTGGGATTGTTTACAACATATATTTTGCTAATGTATGTCAATAGAATAAAACATTAATGGTTTTCTGTAACTTTTTGTATGTGAAATAATATTTAATCTGGATGTCTATAAATTATAAAGTCAAAATTTGTTGTCATTCTTAATGTTATTAACACAAAACAATATTTGTAATTTGACGAGTCAATAACTTGCGTAAGCACCACAACATTCAACATTACTATTGTACAGTCCATTTTGGTTATAACAAAAAACTTGTGATAAGTTATTTTTTAAATTAATTAATTTATTGGCAAAAGTACCAAAATCTGAGTAAAGATGGCAGTTCTTTTGGTGACCAGATGAAAAAATTACAAGCTAAAGTTGCACTTTTTACAACATTAATGATAAATTTGTTCAAGATTGAATTTTAACAAAAATATTTATTTGCTACAAAATATTTTTCATTTGGTTGCCATTTCTTACTAGTCGATGTGCATCTGTGTATGAAAAGTATATATAGCACAGCCGCACATGTCAGGCACAGGCCTTATTTTTAACAAAATATGCAACTTGAAAGTCTACATTTTGGTTTTAAAATAAGGCCTCATGAATTATTTGTTTGGCTAAATATCATACTAAAATGAAACGATTATGTATAGCAAAATCTTGAATTGAAAAATGTTAAGTAATTTTAGAACATTCAAAAACATACAATTGTTATTGTTTGAATAAATAGTAAACAGATTTTTTGGGTTTTATAATTAAGTTCAGAATTGACAGTGATTTTGCTATACTAAATTCTTAGAAGCAAAAACAAGAAAGTGTAAGTCTTTGACAATTTAATTTAAGTTAAAATTGTCAGCTATAAAATATACTTATTTAGAGGCTGGATTAGGTATATGAATAGAAATACATATAATTCTTTATTAAGTTCTTCAGTGTGCAATTAGCATATCATTGGCTGAATTCCTGTTTAGCAAAAATGTTGTAAGGTTTATACCTTTTTGATCACCTATCATGTTAATTTACCCTGTTACTTTGAAACTGCATTAAGTTACATGCATGTCAAATGTTTTTCGAAGGCAATGTATCTGTCATAAATCTGAAATTATTTGTCAATGCTATAAATTAGTTGAATCCTTAAATCCGCTAGTGTATCATCAGTTGGGCTTTTGTGCTGTACATAATCCAGTCTCCAGTTATTTTCTTTCAATTAATGTTACCTGTTTAAAAATGTCATAACTTACATAATTTATTAATAATTAAATGTAGCATTTCTGTCAACTGACTTGTTCAATTGTTTTAGTATAAATCATTCTATAGAGGTTGTGAATAGGAATCTATAATAGAAAAAAAAAAAAACCTTCACTCGTAGTAATTATAAAGAATTTGTAAAATAATTGATACTGTTACTGAATATTTTACACTCAACTTGTTTTTGCTTCATTTTTATAAAAAATTTAATACTTATTATCCATATTTTAGAAGCAGTAAATTATTCACACAGATGATATCCCACAAAAAAAAAAAAAACTCAATGGCATCCATTTTAATCTCTGTGAATTAATTTACAATAATTATTATATGAATTAGTTTATTACTGCACCAGTCAAGGAAATGATCTTGATAAAAAAGATTTGTTTCTGAGATGTTGTTCCACATTTTCTGCGTTTTGCAGAATGTCCAACCTATGATATTTTTAATAACTTGTGCTATTGTTTTCATATTTTTATTTTATTGGATTTCATATTTTTAATTGAATTAAACAAAGAGATATTTGCATTTAAAAATATGTGTTATGGTTTGTACATTCAGCACCATAGTCACCTATGCATAAAAAATTAGAAATAGCAAAAGTGTTCATTAGTAAGTTGGCATATTTGTTTATGTAATGGGCTGGATATAGATTGATTGTTACTTTGTAAATAGTTTCATGTTTTCATTAATTTCTTGAGTAAACTCATTCTTTATATCCTAGTAGTTTACATTCATTCACTTGTGAGAAAAATCAAATTATTTATTGAGAGGACTACTTTTAAAACATGTTATTTATTTTAGCTGACACGCAATAGCCATGTCAGGATGCAATAAGTGCAAGCCATATTGAAATCTCGTAAATATCTCTTTGATGTATTGCATTGTTGGTTTTGTGGCAGTAATTGATACTGTCTTTGTGATTAAGGATAATTTTTGGCATGTTGGTATGGTTATAAGTGGGTGAAGTATCACAAAAGTATAGAACAAATCAAGTTTCATGTTTTTCCATTTTAGCTCTTGGATATCTTTGATCTTAGTGATCCAACTCAAATGTAATGTGTGAAACTGAGAATCAAAATACTTTTGTTGTGCATCTTGTGAGCTTTGAATTCTGAGTGTTGAAGAATGAATGATTTCTATGTATTTATATATTAGTTCATGTAACATATTTATTATACATAGATAGATGCCCCTCCCGGTGATTACATGTTAACTACACAGTCATCCTGAATATTATGCTTCATAATATTAAACACTGTCTTTGCACATATTTTGAACAAAAAACGAGTTTTCTGTACAACATCATTTTAATAATGACTTAACAATATTGTCACAATGGTTGTCTGTTATAGTTACTATACATTGCTTTAGTCAATAACATAGAGAATTTATGTCACATACTGTGTGTAGGCTATGAACTAGTTCTTCGGGCATAGTGCGGGCAAATCGTTCTACAATAATTATTATTTTCTATTAGTAGTGACTTATATAGCGTTATTCGCCTGTTTCAACATGCTTGTCACTTGATAATTGGAATCTTGAGGTGGGAATTGCATGAAAATTTAAGAATTAATAACTGTCCATTTCGCCCAAAATTCTGGTTTTGTTGACCTATGTACTTAACTAATGTTTTTCTTTATCAGGTTTTCAGAGGTAAGATGATTGAGCTTGTTCCGCGTAATGATGTAGCTATTTGTGTCTTAATTTGATTATATTTTATTGTTTTCTTTTTGTTCCTTTGTTCTTGGCAGATGTGTTTCACATTTTGTCTGTATTGCGGTTGGAACTTGTCCAATTTTTTGTTGTTGTGTAAACATTTATTATGTACTATTTTTAAACTGCCGTTTAATTGTTCAAATGTTTATCTCTACAGTAAAATTATAAATCTTGTCTGTATCATACTTACTAAAATTTTGTTTATATCCGGGCCGAAATATAATACTGATAAACCGAAAGTATTCACACTATTTCATTATTGTAGTGGTAGTATTTAAATTCAGTTATGTACAAACATGGATAAAATTTATGCTTCGCGTCGTCTTACATAATTTATATTTTCTGTCACGACTTTGTAAATTCACGTTTTCTATAGATTTACAGTAAAAACTATCCATATTGATATGTCCCTTGTAACATACTATTGGCAGATGGTTAATAGCATAAATACATAAACTGTAATAATGCTAAAATAATTATTACTTACAATGTAATAAAATAACTCCCTGCTGAAAATATTTTTGTATGTTAGATAATATTCTAATAGAACCTTGTCTAGTTTAGCAAAGTATTTATCATCTAACTTCATTAGATTGGTTTCCGATAAATTAAGTCCTGATACAATTTTAAAGTGTAATGACTATGTTAATGACAAAAGATGTTAAATCCTTGTACTAATTGAGCTAATTGATCCTTCTTTACTGTTATGAAGGATCTCGTATCCCGTTTGAGAATGATGGAGTCTGCAGTTTTGCGAACTGCTCTATTTATTTATCTTGATACTGCCAATATCTGTGATAAATTTATGAATGACAATAAAAACATGGTAACACTAAAAACTGTTTCCTTTCTCCCAAAGTCTCCTGTTACGTAATGAGAGAACAACAACTTTATAAAATAACCAAATGAAATAAATCTTCAGTAGTGCTTCGTGTTACAATTCGTGCAAACAGATTAGATTGTTGTAGGTTTCAGAAACACGTTTTTTTTGAGTGACACAATTTTGCTTGCTTATCCACTCGACACAACCTGACAGAAGTTAGGGGCATTATAATTACCGAAAATTCGTGTTAAATCGGCGGTTTTTTTATTCGCGCTATAAGGTATGTTCTTGGACGAGGTTTCGTACGTCCGAGTCGTGGCTGGCTTCATCACGTATGTATACAACTTATAGCTAAGTTGCCCAGCTTGTATCGTGGTTTAGTTTTTGGTAAAACCTTTTGCAGTGGGCGACGGATCAAGACATTGCTAACAACATCGCAGACATTGGCGTTACTGACTTCCAAGACGTGAAGTTCTTCGAGAATAGGGCGAATGGACAGTCGAAGGGGTTCTGCGTCATATCCTTGGGCTCTGACCAGTCCATTAGGATGGTAACGGAACGTCTGCCCAAGAAAGAGATTCACGGACAGCATCCTGTCGTCACATTACCCACTAAACAGGTAAGTAGCGAGACCTTCAATGGGTCTCGCTTATACATATTTCTTACTTTTCCATTGATATTCTTTGAGGTTGTAACATAAGGGAAGGCTTAGATATTAGGTACCCATTAGACGAATGCTGCTCTGTTTAGCTCTTGCTGCAAGTTTAGGATAAATAAAAAGTTAATGAGAAAACATACACCGAAAAGTTCAGCTTTATTTTTCTGAAATTATGAGGGATTGAGCTAAATCAGAGCCCTTTAGGGGCCGCCTCCACGAGCGAGAGAATCACGGCGATAGTCACGATGTGCCTACAAATTATCGCCGCGATGATATCGCCGTGTGGAGATTGATTCACAGAGTTTCTATTGAATTTCGTGGCACGACGAGATTATCGCCGCGATTTTCACGCCCCTTAGGAGTGGAGAACCCTACGGAAATAAACCTGCAGCGCGATGTCTGAGGTTCAATCGAATTGTACGCCAAGGTACTGCTGTCAAATTATTATCATAGTAGGCACCGAAAGGCCCGAAAGCCGAAGGCTGCTAACCTTACTTTCTATGAAAAGTTTGTAATTCGAGCTAAGAAAAAAAATGTAGAAAACAAATTCTGTTATTTCATCCAGTTTCTAATCCACCTACCTATCGATATGAATTTGCATGTTCAGGATATCTAAACTTCTGATCAAAGTAGGTCAGGGCGTTACCTACCGAGCACGGGTCATCAATTACTTCTAGATACTTTGTAATGTGAAGTGCAAAATAATGTATTGTCATGTCATTTTCTCGTGCCACACATCGCGACTGTAGGATTTGCGCACGCAGTCATGCAAAAATACCCGTCCCACTCTTTGCGTATTTGAATTGGTCTGGCGCCCGCCGGGGTCAATGTCAAAAGTAAAGAAGGGAAAAAAGTCGGCAAAAAATATCGTAGGAGTATCGAATTCCTTCACATTTTTTTTATGAAAGATTGCCAGTAGCGTACAATGAGCGTATATTTCACAGGCCTTGAACCAGTTTGAGAGTCAGTCTAAGACTAGATCTACACCGCCTGGACCTAACCCGGGCATGAGAGGACCACACCCGGGTGGCCCACCTGGGCCACATCCTGGAGGTAATCCTTTTTTTTGTTGTATTTATGATCCTGGATGGAAAATGCTTGATATTATGCTTGCTTTTTAAGTAGCCTTATTGTCGAACTCTCGCTAAATAGTGAAAGATTCTTGAGAGTCTTGACAACACTGAACCTTAACAAGAAAAGTGGTATTCCCAGGTCATCTTGGGTTTCAATAAAAGTGTTTGACCACCTGAAATTGCAACTGCTCGAGAAAGGAATATAATGGAGTAATGTTGCACGAGAATAACACTGCAAACTCCAGGTTATGAGGCACAATTCACTAGGTATCCAATGGGTGCAGTATTCATTAAAAATACTGGTCTAATAATACAAAAGAACCCTGAGAATTTTATTTAACTGCTAACCGCGATAGTGAGAAACTGTACCTAGCTCAAGAACTTGTATTATATCGGTAGTACTTATGCTGCCGATTGCGATAAGAGTGGGCCATAATGTAGTACGTTTCGTTATATTTATAATTCATTTCGTGTAAACTAGAAAAGCGTATCGTTGTCGATGATGATACGTCAACCTCATGCCAGTAGTAACACCTAAACTTCGAATACCGACCTTACTGGTACGGAATAAAGGCTTGTTGTTTGTTTAATTGTTACCATGGACGTGTGGCTGACTGAACAATAACTGTGCATAGACTTCTTCGGCGGCGGTCCTAACGGGCCGGGCCCCAACGGGCCGCGCATGATGATGCCGGGCGGCGCGCCGCACCACCAGATGCGTGGGCCGGCGGGCGGGCAGCACGGCCCGCATGGACCGCACGGGCCCCCTCACGGCCCACCGCACCATCTCCCGCAGCACCAGGGCCCACCACCGCATCATATGCCGCATCAAGGACCCCCGCCGCATCAGGGCCCTCCGCCCAGAGGTCCACCAATGCAGGTAAGATAAAACTTCCAAATTAGCATTGTGTTTGGTCAGGACTTGCGGAAGCCTTTTGCAACTCTGGTTTCTTCTATACGCATTCGATATGGAGGATACGGTTGAAAAATCGAAAACGTTTGGAACAGGCTAGTTGACCGCTTTTGAGAAACCGATTAATAATGCGACCGCCCGTTTGGGTTTGATTCCAGGTCGAGCAAAGGGTCATTGGGTTTTTTCTGCCAGGAATTTCTCAGTAGCAGCTTGGAGTTTGGATTTGTGCCCGGTTGATGGCAATAGGGTTGTCTCCTATTACGTGGGACTTAACATAACTGGCGAAATGTGGATGTACTATAAGTACACCTCTGCCTAACCCCTCTGGGGTTACTGGCGTCATGTTATTTTATGTTTCTCAAAAATATTAATTTACTAAAACAAGTAGTTTTTTTTTTAAATATTTTTAGCTCTCGTACTTACATTGTACAATACAACCACAGTCTATACATCATACAGTCGTCCGACGAAAGCCCGAACTGCTTGAGTGTATGTCATTAGTGCGACAAACATATGTGCGACAGGTCGTTTGTGCGACAGAACGTTAGTTCGACAAGCAATGTACGTTTAACAAATATGACTTATACATACTTAGTGTTTTTTTTATTTTCCATAACTCTGGGTTATTAATGAGACCATCATTATGAACAACTTTTACTATGGGACCGAACACTAAATCGCGAAAAAAAAATCAGCTGCCCCCTACATTTATGTTCGCTTAACTCGTCAAAATGTAGGGAGCAGCAGATTTTTTTTTCGCGATTTTGGGTTCGGTCCCATAGTAAAAGTTGTTCATAATGATGGTCTCATTAATACCCTAGAGTTATGGGAAATAAAAAAAAAACACTATGTGTAAGTCATGTTAAACGTACATTGCTTGTCGAACTAACGTTCTGTCGCACAAACGACCTGTCACACATATGTTTGTCGCACTAATGACATTCACTCGAACTGCTTACGTAATTCGCCGAACTTACAGCAGTTGGACTGTGATACAACTTTCACCAACAATTTTTCTTACTGTCAACTATTCCTAGCCTACTGTAGAGTAACCTACGTTGCAGTCAACAGTGCCTGTAATAAGTTTATTTGAAATAAATGCTTTGAGTTTGAGTTGACTCTCAGTAAGGCAGTAAAAATAGTAATTAATGTTTTTGATATCTTGCTACGTTATCTTAAAATAGTTATATCCAACTGGTTTTAGGAGTTTGACGACTAAAACCTTTCGTTTTTAGTTCCAAGGTCCGCCACAACTACAGCGCGGCCCCGGTGGCCCCGGCGGCCCCGGCGGACCAGGCGGGCCAGGTGGACCCGGCGGCCGGCCGGACTGGGGACCCCGCGGTCCTCCGCAGCAGATGCCCCCGCACCCCGCGCCACAGTATGGCCCCCCGCAGCACCAGATGCCGCACCAAATGCCGCCGCCGCACCCGGTTAGTACCTGCTATTAATTATGCAACTGTACAAGGTTAATTTAAATCAGTTAGCTAAACTCCACAGCGATGGATGTCGATATCTAAACATAATAAAACTTTATAATCCCCTTTATTTATAAATGTTGCTTAAAGTTTACCATACGTAACTTACAAAAATGTATGGCTAAACAGTCGCTTATCATTACTTTAACAACATTTAACATTTTACATAAGCAACGTTTATGAATAAAGCCCATTAGGTATAGAAGCTAACGTCCTACTATTGTGTTTACCAGCGCAATGTTCGCTTGCAGGGCGGCCCGGGCATGCCGCTGGCGGGCGTGCCGCGCGGCCCCGCGCCGATGCCGCACCACCCAGGTATGCCCCCCTACCCAGGTACGCACACACCTTTATTATTTTATTATTTCTTACTAACCAACTAACGCGAAATGTTTCGGGAACTCAAACACCCGAAATTTTGACAACCAGTCTTGAGTTACCCAGTTACTAGGTAGGTTGTGGAGGTCAGATAGTAGAGTCCGACCGAAAATTGTAAAAGTAAAAAAATTAGTTAATCTTTTATTCATTGTTTATTTAACAGTTACTTGAATCACACGAAACTAAAAAAATAAAACATAGTTTTCTCTAAATAAAAATATTTTTTTTTCTTCATTTTCACTGTCATTGTGCTCTAAGTTATTATAACTATCGATTTTCTCCGAATAAATGAATTCAAAGTATTGATTTGCCTGCACTTAATTTTTTCGGCCCAAAACGAAAATTGCCAAAAATGGTTATTTCGACTGAATATTGCCGCAAACCGAAAACGAAATTCGTTTGGACTCCCAGATTGGCAGTCGCTTCATGTAAATCAGCTGAATCCTCTAAGATTGGAAGCCGATCCCAATATAGTTGGGAAAAGGCTAGACAGATGACGATTATACTAACGAAAATCAGTCGCTCTTCATTCCTATTTGTGCCGCCAGTCAGCGTACTGTAGTCCCCAATCTTTTTAGCCGAGCTAAAGTGAGCGCGACCCCCATCTTGGTCATTGTACAACAGTCCTTACCGATACCTTAATTTTGCATTCTGCGCATCGGCTCGCGCCTACGTTCAACCCGGCCAAAAAGATTGGCGACTACTGTAGCTGTGTTGTGGATTGTTGGGCATGGGTGCCTCTGTAATTACAGGCACATTTCAGCATAGTCTCTAAGTGCGAATTTCAACAATGAAACTGAACGCGATCAGCACACCTAAACAGAGTACAAGAGCTGTCAGTGTCAAAAATAATTACACTGACAGACCTTAAACGTGGTTTACGTGCTGATCGCGTTCAGTTTCATTGGTGAAATCCGCACTAAGTGCACAAAAAATGTTCTCGGGTAGTGGTAGCCACTTATTATGTGGGCCAACTCTTTCGCAACCATTTTAAGTGTCAATTTCACCAATGAAGCTGAACGCGGTCAGCACGTCTAAACTGCGTTCAAGAGCTGTCGACATATTCCATAACATTGATGACACTGCGGCTCTTGAACGCGGTTTAGATGTGCTGATCGCGTTCTGTTTCATTGGTGAAATCCATCCTAAATATTTAAAGAGTGACTTCGTTTTTACCCGACTGCGCGACAGCAAAGACAGGGTTATTGTTTAATTGTTATTAACATACTAACCAATTTTTTAAGCTATTTTAACGATAATACAAAAAAAAAATTATAATATTTTTTATAAAATTGAATGAATTTACTTCCCAATAAATTCATTTCTGCTGTTCTCATATTTTAAGTGTTTTTCTGTTCGCCATTTTTATTTTTTTGTACACTATAATACCGTGGCTTGTGTGCCAAATCCTAATAGAAGTAGGATTTATTATCTAGTATGTAACACAAACTTCCACAAACACATTGTGGTGAAAACTGTAGTAAATCCATCAAGCAGTTGCAGTAAACGTAGACAAGCCGCTTTCTTAGAAACGGATTTGTTGTCTGGTCACTGGTGTGAAGTGGATAAAACACATGTTTCCCATGGAGATTGTTTCTGGTGCAATAATAAATTTATTTATTTTTCACACAAGTTAATCATAGTTTATATTACAATGGTTTGAAGATGGGAGACAGGAGCCCCTAAGTACAACCTGTGCTATGGGTTTACTGGTCTCTATATCTGGAATACATTATTTTAAACCATGATTATTTAAGTAGCAGCCCGGAGTCTGGATTTGTGCCCGGTTGATGCCAATAGGCTCGCTCCCTATTACGTGGGACTTAAACATCATTGGCGAAATGTAGATGGTCACATAAGTACACCTCTGCCCAACCCTTCTGGGAAACAAGGCGCGATGTTATGTGTTTTATGTTATTATTTTAAACTTCGCTAAGGACCAGAATTACAGTAGCAGGGAGCGCTTATACCTATACTCCATCGGTTTAGATAATTAATAAAAAAAAAACCGGTCAAGAGCGAGTCGGACTCGCGCACCGAGGGTTCCGTTTTGAGAGACATCGTTTTATTTTTCCTGTAATCTTACATATAATAATTTCAGATTTTTCGCTTTGCAAACTTCGGAGATAAGGGTATTTTTTTTTTACATTTTTCCTCAAAAGTCGAAAACTACGCGGCCTAAAAAAAAGAAAAAAAAATGCTTGAGAATGTGCAAACAGCGCTCTTTCATATGATACCCCACATGCCCTAGTAGCCCCACTTTGAATTTTTAAGACTCCCTTTCAGTCCATGTTGCAAAAAAAATAGAAATATTTTAATTTCTTTCTTATTTGCAAAATAGATGGGTAAACGTCATCTACAACTGTTCCAAATTTCAAGTTGATAGCATTAGTAGTTCTTGAGATATCCAGCTGTGACAGACAGACAGACAGACAGACTGAGTCACACCATAAGGGTTCCTTTTTTACCATTTTGGTTAACCAACTAAACATAATACCTGTCACTTCAGTGTTCATGCTACGACACAGTTGTACTCTTCAATTTAGCAACTTTATAATTTGTTGTATAACGTTGCTAATTGAAGAGTACAACCTGTTTACTCTATTATAATATTACCTAAACCGATGGAGTATAGTGATAATCATAATCACGTAAGAAATAGTAGTAACAAAACTATATTAAGTTTGTGGTTGTTTGTGCAATGTTCTTTATATCCCCCTTGATGCTTAGTGTCAGTATCTCGTATAAAGCCGTGTGTTCGTTGTCCGCAGGCGTGGGTGGCGGCGCGCCGGCCCCGCACGTGAACCCCGCGTTCTTCGCGCAGCAGCCGCCCGTGCAGCCGCAGCCCGCCGTGCAGCCGCCGCCGCAGCCTGGCCCGCCTGGTAAGTTCAGACACGACCTTAAATGTATTACTCTACAAAGGCTGAGGACATCGTAGAGTACATACGGGTAAAGACCACCTGGACCTTGACGGTGGAGAACTTAGAGGCGCGCCATAACACCAATTTCAAGTCGTTCGACTAACTAAACTGAGTTTGACAAGGCTTCAGCAGTGGAATACAGTCGGTTGAAATGTTACTTTCACAATCTTTATTAAACTTATTATATTGCATGTGTGTGCAGGTCCGGGAGCGCCATACGGCCACCCCGCGCACGGTGCGCCACCGCCCGCGCAGGGCCCGCCGCCCGCGCAGAGGCAGCCTTACGGAAGACCGCCACAGGTGACTTATTTTTAGCCAACTTTAAATATTTGTTGCCAAGTATAAAAAAAAATGTTGCCAGCTTTAAATACTCACAAGAAATTGAGCAATTGATTAAAATCCGTTGAGTAAACCCCCGTTTCCACGAGCGTAATAAAATCGCGGCGGGATTTTATCGCGCACTGGATTTTCAACTCTCTGCTTAGCGCCGGGAGTTGAAAATCCAACAGTGTGTTTTTCGTCGCGCTGGCATGCACTCTGTTTTTGTTAGGTTGGATTCTCAACGCTCGGCTCAACAACGAGAGTTAAAAATCCAGTGCGCGATAAAATCCCGCCGCGATTTTATTACGCTCGTGGGAACGCCGACTAATCGTCCAAAATTCGCTCTGTGTATGCTCTCGTCTTTATGTTTATGCTCTGGAACTGATTATGGAACGCACGGTAATTTGTTCATGGCACATTACGCTGCGCTTTCAAGAAGCGGATTATAGAGAAAGAAGAGCCAGGCTTAACTGGGAGTGGGTTGGCCAAGTCGTATGAATGCACTGGAAAAGATGGGCAAAGATCGTCACTTACGCCCTTGAGCCATCGCCGTCGAGGTCGACTGCGGCAAAGGCTATGTATTGGTTTGCAGGATAGATGTAGTCAGATAAATTACAAAAGATAAATAATAGTTTAGTCAGGAAGGAGAAATGAGAGCTTTTGCCCAGGCGATGGACACAAACAAAATTATTAAAATAAAAAGCTTATAATTATTTAGTGATTTTTTTCATATACAATATGTGGCAGATAACTGATAAGTTATATGTTGACCGTCGTCTATGCCGGTCATTTAATCTGTGTGGTAGTCTCGTTTAAGTCGATGCGGTTTATAAACACACGGATATCGTACATAAATACGTAATGTACTTTTGATTTTGTTTCTGTATTCAACATGTGCTTCTCCTTCAGAACTACCCGCCAGCCGCAGAAGCCGGTCGCGGCGGACACCACGGGCCCGGCATGGGCGGCGCGCACGCCCCGCACCCCGCGCACGCGCCCCACGCGCCTCATCCCGCGCACCCGGCGCACGCGCCGCACGCTGGTATCAGCGAGGCGGAGTTCGAAGAGGTCATGTCTCGCAACCGCACCGTGTCGTCTAGTGCTATCGCGAGGGCTGTTAGTGACGCTGCTGCCGGAGAGTACGCGTCGGCTATTGAGACGCTCGTCACGGCTATATCGCTTATCAAGCAGAGCAAGGTGGGTTTTTAATGATTCGTCTTACTATAAGATGAACTCTAGTAAGATACTACGACAAAATGATCGCAAAGCCTAGCTCGTCGTACTGTTTAGGATGCACAAGGTGGCTCGCGAAATTCAGATTTTCTTACGTTTTTTGCAATTTGCAGGTCAGTGTCAGTTTGTATATTGATCAAAACGCGAGCGCAGCTAATAATTATGTATAAACCATTCTAAAAATGAACGCCCCACCCCATAGCTTTTACGCTCAGAATATGCAAAGAAACACCTTCTTACACCGCACGCAATACACATAATTGGTCTTTGTCATTGGTTGCTCAGTCACTGGCAAGACATGAAAATGGGACCACGCGTCGATTTCACTGCAAAAGTACGGTCAACAACTTAACTAAATAAATACCTTACAGACTAACATACATAAAAATATAAACAATAACACTGACCTTTTTTATGCAAACGGTACCTACCCGACTTGCCCAAACGCCGATCAGTCGGCCAACTAGTGTATAATTGACACGAACGTGCGACAGAGCGAAAGTGTTGTTCCATACAAAGCGCGCGCTCCCCGCTGTACAATGCTAGTACCTGGACTGATCGCACGATTAGTTGACCTCTTAAGTGCGGCGACGAGTCCATGTTTACAGTAAAGCTTTGCAATAAGTATTTCCTGTCACACATTGAAATAATCACATTTTGTGGAGGGGCGTTCATATTTAGAATGGTTTATCTCTACCATCGCGGACACTTACTTTTCAACCTTATTTCTAAGGTGATAAGGTTGAAAAGTGATTCACCGCCAGTACCAGCGATGGTACTAGTTTACGGAATTTGAATTTCGCGGGCGACCTTGGCGCCAACCACAACAATCGTAGCAACTTCAAAATTTAGAAATGAAAATATGAGTGTGGCTGCCTACAAAACGCCACTGATGCCGCATCAGTGGCGTTTTTTAGGTCCTCAGAAGTGCAGGTATCATAAATTACAAAGATTAATTATGTCATCATGATGAAACTGTCAGGTATACTAATTTATAAAACATTTCAACATCTCCAGGTTGCCCAGGACGACCGCTGCAAGATCCTGATCTCCTCCCTACAAGATACACTCCACGGCGTAGAGACCAAGTCGTACGGTTCAGCTGAACGCCGCCGCTCCAGATCGCGTGACCGCGACGCACGAGCTCACCACCGCGCGCCGAGGCGACGCGAGCGTTCTGCGAGCCGGTACCGTGACCGCAGCCGGGATAGGGAGGATAGAGATAGGTGAATAGATTGGTTTTATGTTTGTGCTTTGCTTTTATGCTTCGTGCTGTGTGTGTGACTAGATTGCTCGATATTGAGTCTAAAATTCACAGGGTTTTAATTAATTGGTGAAACTTCATAGATGTGATGGAAGAACTAAAAAATAAAATAAAAATAATGGACTGTCTTTTGCATGCTCAACTATTACTCTAGCATTTAAAGTCTTAGGCCGGGCCGCACTGGTACGGGGACGGCGACGAGGCGGCGAAATATGAAGAAATAAATTTCGCTGCAGTGCGGCCACCGACATTTATGTTTATAGGAGCTTGTTTTCACGAAATCGCCGTCGCGTCGCAGCCGTACCAGTGCGGCCCTGGCCTTATAGTTATTAGCGATTGAAATGTTACATGACTGTCGGTCAGACGGTCGATATTATACTTACCACCAGAATACCGAGGGAAAAGACGTTTTCACGTCAAAAAAAAAACTAAAATCGTAATTTCCAGGAATAACAGCAGCTGATCTCGGGACCATAGTCTTCGTGTGATATAGTAGATAATAGACTATTCATCCATTTAACGCGGAAAAGGGGCATGCGTTCGACGCGCGTATGACGCGCGCCTTTGGACGACAGCGTTTGATGTAATTCGTTATACATATATTCGTAAAATTTTATTGAGCGCCCAAAACGCAGCGTACAAGACGCGCCTCGAGCGCCTGTTATAACTAGGGTCTAAGGTGTATTGCGCGTTCTACGAACTCAAAAACACACCTCTTAATAGTAATCTGGGTATTAGCAAAAGGTTGGTATACTTTAGTAAGTAGCATTAGAAATACACAGGAGAAACATTCCAATGACAGACAAACAAAAATGCAGCAAACTCGACATGCAGGCAGTGCAACTTACTACCTGACCTATGAGACGATGAAAGAATAACCCCTGAAAACAACCAATGAAAATGCAAGGAGTGAATTTAGCGTCATCAATGCAAGAGGGCTAACTAGGTAATACGATCATAAGGAGAGTTTTGTATCCTGCTGGGAATTGTGTAAAGTCAGGCGGGTAACGTAGCATTATTCCTCTAAAGTAGTGTTTCCCAAAACGCCCCCTTGTGGGCGCTGCAGGCCTAAAGGAGGACAGTAAGAGACCCAGAAAAAAAAAATGGGGGCGTTGTGTAGAGGCTTAGGGGCGATTTGTAATTTCATGTAGGAGGACTCTTAGACACCAACTGAGCTGGTGACAAAGTGGGCAGTAGACAAAATAAGTTTGGGAACCCCCTTAAAGTATTACTGACGCTATGCCCTTGCTTGCAGGTACAGAGAACGCTCGAGGGAACGTGATCGCGATGCGTAAGTGTCGCGCATTTCTACACGTTCGCTATCTTCACGCACGTTTACCTTATGGCGTGAACAGTATTCTAGGTTTATTTATGTCTGGCTGATACATTCGATGTTTTCTGCTTTGGTTTGTAATTTTCAAGTTCCTTAGACCTTGACTGTCCCGGTATCTAGCGATGGTAGAAGATCCAATGTATATTGTACCTATATTGACAAAGTTGCGTCGTGTATAATTATGCTTGTCGAGCTTTGGTATGAAACTATTTGGTGTGATTTTTTCCCTAGACTTAACATTAATACACTATGAAAATTGACGTCATTAATGGTGTTAATGTCTTTGTTTCAGGTATTACAGGGATTACCGTGAGCGTGAACGCGATCGCTCTCGCTCCAGGGAAAGGGAACGTGCTGACCATTACAATAGGGGCCACAGTCGTGAAGAGAGGTAAGCACCTAAGCACTTCATGTTTATGTTGCCAGTAGATGTACGGCATGCTGCGGCACGCCATATTTTTGAAAATAAGTGAATTAAGAGAGCCAGTGTGAGAGACAGAAAGTGAAGTCTGGGTTTGGCGTCTCATTCATAAAGCACAGTGGCGTGTTCCAAAGCTATAATCTATACTGTACTTGGTTTGACCAGTTGGCTTTGGGCAGCAACATTAATAACAAAAATTAGTAACATTAATAATATACTCGTAGATGTGACTAATAATAGCTTGAGGATAACATGTAACTTACTTATCATCAGCTCTACCACCAGGCCGCGCAAGTCGCCCGTAGAGCCCGCGGCCGAGACCGGCGGCGGCGACGCGACCGGCACCAAGAGCCGCACGGCCGCCGCGCCCTATTACGAAGAGCGGTACCGCGAGCGACGCGACCGCGACCCGCCACCCGCAGACCGCGACCACGACCGCGCCCACCGCCGGGACGCCCGCCACTAGCACACTCATTACACTGACATGATCCTAACTCTTCGCACACCGTTTTATCAAGTCGTGTCTCTCCAGACAGATGCAAGACTACGATCAACAGCTCGTAATACAATAGAGAAACTACATGAACAAGGGAAAATATATAAAAAGAACAGACATGTGCATTTTGTTAAATAAATCTGATTTAAAACTATTAACAGTTCTTTTTTGTGCTTGAGCTCTAGTGTTGTGACAGCCATACATACTAAGGGTCTTAATGTTGTGGAAACATCTATAATCTCAATTTGGAACTAAATGGCTTGTTAGTCTGTGTGTGGTATGATGTAGTCCGTGTAGATCGTACAACGAGTCTTCTGGAGCAATTAGATTACATTCTAAAGCTTCTGGTATTATGTTAAATAAGAGACGGGGATCAAGAGAACTGGGAAATACCGGTTTGGTATTAAATTTTATTGTACAACGGAATTCGTTTTTCTTTTTTGTATTGGATTGGAAATGGCTATAAAAGTGGCTATTACTGCTCTATGTAAGTGTGCGTTTAAGACAAGTTTTTGTCTAAATGCCTTACATTTTAAAAGCAATTAGTACTGAAATAAGTTGATGTTGTATATTTTTTCTTATTTGCTTGCATCCTAAGTAGTTGGAGCAGGAGTAACCAAAGGATTTAATATTAAAATCCGTTTTTTAAAATAAAATATAATACATTTATTATTATTATATTATTGCCCCCCTAATGAATTCTTTGCCGAACAGCTGTTTTGTTACTATAAGTTACCTTTAAAGCAAAATTATCCCATATTTCACAGACGTTACACTAATTTGACATTCCAAAAATATATCTTGCATCCTTGACGCGTAAAAACCCTAATTATCTGTGAATTTGTTGTCTATTCCGATTTAATTTTCAACCATGTGTATCCAGCATTAGCCAATGTATTTTATTATTTTCTCTTATGAATTTAATTAAATTTTTTAAGTGGTTGCCATGGTTTTAGTTTAAATCATAGTCATCTTATTACTGTAACTGTGTTTTCAATAGGGAATCTATCAGTAATACTGTAAGGTTAGTCACGTAAGTTTTAAGATATTCTTATTTATGGATTGATCCATATGATTAGATTATGATGTTAATTTAGCAGTTAATTTAAATAAATTGATGTAATACATAATGCAATCGTTGTTTTGAATTTCCATGCGCCCCTTTTTTACACAGTTTGCTATGGTTTCTCTTTGCACTAATGAGTGCAGTTGCACATGTAAAGTTTGCTTTCGAATGTCTCAGATCTATGTATGCACACATACATAGATCTGAGACATTCGAAAGCAAACTGCTCCATTATTAGTGTGGCTGACACTGGCTTGGCCACCATCAGGGATTTTACTTTTGATAACACAAAGATTTAGTCGTTAATTAGTCGAAATTTGTCGCCAAATATCAGAATTTGTCGGTCACTGGTTCAAAAGTTATAAGGGGTCATTGGTGGCCGATCTGGAGAGTCTCCCCAGCTTGGCCACATTTATATCTCAAAAACTAGGCCACCTAGCGAAGATCTGTTTTCTCCCAAATTTAGTCGCTAATTAGTTGCAAGATTTAGTCGGGTCTTAGTTTAGAAGATATAATGAGTTCAATTTTTAAGTATAGACCAAGAGCTAGATCAAAGATTTTATCGTAAACTCTTCAATCTAGCTCTTGAACTATACTTAAAAATTGAATTCATTATATCTTCTAGACTAAATCTGTGACTTGGCGAAAACTTGCGACTAATTAGCGACTAAATTTGGGAGAAAACAGATCTTCGCTAGGTGGCCTAGTTTTTGAGATATAAATGTGGCCAAGCTGGGGAGACGCTCTCCAAATCGGCCACCTATGAACCCTTATAACTTTTGAACCAGTGACCGACAAATTCTGATATTTGGCGGCAAATTCCGACTAATTAGCGACAATTTTTTTGTGTTATCAAAATTAAAATCCCTGATGGTGGCCATGCCAGTGTCAGTCACACGACTTATTAGCCACTTTTGGGAGTGTGCGTACGCGCAGCGGAATGTTGTTGAATTTAAAGATTTTAATTAAGCAGATATTTAGTGTATGACGTCGTATAATTGTGTATGGTAAAAAAAAATTTGTGCACGCAACCATTGTGGAGAAATTCACCAAAAACTGATTCCGCTGGGCGAACGTTGTCCTGGCGGAACTTTTTTTAATCCATAGACTTTAGAAGAAAAGAGATGTGTCCAAAAATTAGTGTGTATTTGTGTGTAATTGTGTATGTATGAATAAAACTAGTGCATGCATAAACTTCGGAGAAATTCAAGTTTCCGCTACGCGAACGTTTGGCCATTAGCTAGTTTTCATATAAAGCGCTTACATAGAGAACTGTAGATTTTTACATACGTTGTTTTGAATTTGTTTATATTTGTTTAAAAAACAGATTTAGAAAAAATCGTAGGGCTTAAAAGATAAAAATATAAACGTAAAATACGCTTATTAGGTCTTAGTTCTTAAAGTATGCACTTTGGGGTCTAGATTTTCACGTTTATACAAACCTTGTAAGTGTCTGCAACATGTTGCCAAGTATCAATGATGTTCCGTTAGTAACTAAAGAGTTATAGGACAAATTTACCATGAACAGATCACTGTTTACAAAGCAGTCAAATATCACGACGTTCTGAAGGAATTGCATGGTAATATGTATGTCAATAATTAGTGTATTCATTCAACTATTCTTATGCAAAATTTCATGTCATTAAATTCAGTAATTAAAGAAAAACAATTATAATACTGACGAAGCATCGAAAACCTACATAACCCGACCAAGTTCGGATGGCTACCAAAAAGCGGCCATGCCATATATCTTAGAAACGTTCTTAACCTTCCAATATAGTATTTATTAATATGGTACAGTTGCGTACACAAGCGTTAGGAAAAAATAAAACAATTGCATTTCTTGAATGAAAAATATTTTTTTAATAATAACGCCAGTATCTACGATAAAAACAAATCTTCAATTAACAAGTACTTCTCTATTTAAATATCCGCGTACAAAAATATTTTTAATTACATATAATACTTAATTATGTAATTATAATAACGTTAACAAACGCTTGCAATGACAGCAATAGACTTAAATGTGTTTTAACTAAAATAGATTATGAACTAGCTTCTGCCCGCGACTTCGTTCGCGTGGATGACGAAACTTAGGGTAAGTATAATATTTCGAGCTTCAATAAAAATTAAAATCACATCACATAACTAACCTATTCAGTTGTTTAGATTTGATCAACACTAAAAAAGTGCTTATAAACTAAAACATTGGTATAAAAACCGAACTTCGAACAAAATAATTCTGCATATTTTGGTGGGGTGCGGGGGAACACGCTCACATACATAAGAAAAAAAAAATCGATTCAAGAAGTAGTTTTTTTTAAGTTATTAGATTGTTTGATCCACTAAAGTTGCAAAGGGGAACGCTCGTGCATGCCTAGTCTATTGGTTAAACAGTGTAATAAGCTACAATATGATAAATATTTACCTAAACAGTAGTACATACTTACATGTGGTAAATATTTAATTTCCCTAAGGGGTCTATAGTTAGAATCCTGATCCGTGAAATCTTCAATAGAAATTAGCTGTATGAATTTTATTTGTCTTAAATAATATATTTAGATTATATCTCAAGTCTCAAGCGCATACTTAAATAAAGTACCTACGTAAATAGTACCTACTTTCTGTCATAGTCAAATACATTTAAAAAAGTAGGTGTACAAAAATAAATGACCTATAAATTATATCGAAACAACAATTGTGTTATCACCTATACCAATTCAATACCGGTATTATACTGTAAATTTTGGGATGTTACCTAAATATATTGCACTGCCGCTTTTTTGTAGCCATCCGAACTTGGTCGGGTTATGTAGGTTTTCGATGCTTCGTCAGTATTATAATTGTTTTTCTTTAATTACTGAATTTAATGACATGAAATTTTGCATAAGAATAGTTGAATGAATACACTAATTATTGACATACATATTACCATGCAATTCCTTCAGAACGTCGTGATATTTGACTGCTTTGTAAACAGTGATCTGTTCATGGTAAATTTGTCCTATAACTCTTTAGTTACTAACGGAACATCATTGATACTTGGCAACATGTTGCAGACACTTACAAGGTTTGTATAAACGTGAAAATCTAGACCCCAAAGTGCATACTTTAAGAACTAAGACCTAATAAGCGTATTTTACGTTTATATTTTTATCTTTTAAGCCCTACGATTTTTTCTAAATCTGTTTTTTAAACAAATATAAACAAATTCAAAACAACGTATGTAAAAATCTACAGCTCTCTATGTAAGCGCTTTATATGAAAACTAGCTAATGGCCAAACGTTCGCGTAGCGGAAACTTGAATTTCTCCGAAGTTTATGCATGCACTAGTTTTATTCATACATACACAATTACACACAAATACACACTAATTTTTGGACACATCTCTTTTCTTCTAAAGTCTATGGATTAAAAAAAGTTCCGCCAGGACAACGTTCGCCCAGCGGAATCAGTTTTTGGTGAATTTCTCCACAATGGTTGCGTGCACAAATTTTTTTTTACCATACACAATTATACGACGTCATACACTAAATATCTGCATAATTAAAATCTTTAAATTCAACAACATTCCGCTGCGCGTACGCACACCTTTTGGGATTTAATATGCCAAATTATAATTTTCTAGTACTACTGAGCTAAGCTACGGATGGACAGACAGACAGACGGACGGACATAGCGAAACTATAAGGGTTCCTTGTTGACTACGGAACCCTAAAGAAACCGGTCAAGAGCGAGTCGGACTCGCGCACCGAGGGTTCCGTTCCGATTTCTGAAAAAGAGTGCCATGTATAGATCGTTTTATTTTTCTTGTAATCTATACTTCTATACTATACAGGGTGTAAGGGACAGCCCTCCGCAAACTGATAGGGTGAATTCAGTATGTCATACTAAGATGACCGGTACATGAAATTTTTTCAGGAAAGTTAAGGGAATCCAATAAACCTGATTTGTTTGTGTTTTTGTGCACAAATTGGAGCGTCTATTACTGGTTGGGAGGGGTAGGTAATAGGTATGCGGTGAGTTCGATGAACTCTGTAGCTAGACAGAAAGTGAACAGCTGATTTCACGCGTCGTTGGTTAGAGTATTTCAACATCCATTGCTGGTTTTTTTTTTGCTGTTTTTTTTTTGCAGTTTTTTTACATAAATGGAGTGCTGCGAACACAATGCAATTTTACATTGAAATAATGAAAATGTAACTGAAAAAAAAATTGAAAAAATTAAAATTTTCCTGAGAAAATTTCCGGTGGAATATGATTCAAAATGAGGAGCTGAATGCACCCTGTGAGTTTGCGGAGGGCTGTCCCTTACACCCTGTATAATATATAATAATATTATAAAGAGGAAAGATTTGATTGTTTGTTTGTTTGCATTGAATAGGCTCCGAAACTACTGGCCTGATTTAAAAAATTCTTTCACCGTTGAGAAGCCACACTATCCCCAAGTGACATAGGCTATATTATATTTAAAAAAAAAATAGGGATCCTTACTAAAACTCTAATAATGTAACCCGAGGTGTAAAAAAATTACCTAGAAAATTCCTTATATCGCGTTCGCTGCGAAAACTATTGATGATAGAACAAAATAATTTACTACAACTTTGCAGAACATATCATTGTCTACAAAAGGTGTCGCGACAGCATATGCCTAGCTATTGTAGTTATGTCACAATAAGTGTACTTTTATTTTAAAAATTTTATTGAAATGCCGGTGCTAGAAAAGGCTCTTTATTTTTGTCTCTTGGTGTTAATCCTTATCAAAATAAATATACTTCATATTCAAGACTGCTTCAATACCTTTATATAACTTTTTGAATTATTCAATTCGGACATTCCATTCGAAAGATATCACGAGTTTAAAAATGTAAGTATTTAAAAGAAGTCGCGTGGTCGCCGCTCACCCTGCTCGGCTAGCTAGGCAGCACCACCTTGAGTGGTGAGGAGGGTGAGGGGAGGGGTTGGTGAGTGTGTGGAGAAGAGGGAGTGAGGGGAGAGGGGGAGGTGTTGGTGAAGTGGAGGTTAAGGGGAGAGGGAGAGTAGGAGGGGATTGCGGTGAAAGGGGTGTGAGAGGGCGAGCGGGTTGGAGAGGGTAGGGGAGGGGGTAAGAGGGAGCGGTGAGGGGGATGAAAGGAGATGGGAGAATGGTAAGGGAGGGTAAGTAAACTCCTGTCGTGCGTCGGACTGACACACACACTTTTTTTTGTTTGTTTGAACGCGCTAATCTCTGGAACTACCAGTTGGACTTGAAAAAAATATTTTTGTATTTGATAGCCTAAGTCATAAGGAAGCCTATAGGCATATTTAACATCACTCTAAGACCCTTAGGTGCCGAACAAAAAGAAAAAAAAAACAGAAAGTACGCTAAACGGAAACGAAGTAATAGCGCAGGCAATGCGATGCGACGGAGTGGGCCGGGGAAGAAGAAATTTCACGCGGAGGAAGTCGCGGGCAGAAACTATTTTATAAATGCAAAAGTAACTCGGCCCGTTAGCTTATCACGCCTTAACGGCTGTACGAATTTGGATGAAAGGGATAGAGATAGAACATTGACCTGGGTTAGCACCTTAGCACATACTTTTTATTCCGGAAGTACGTTCCCGTGAGACAATTTCCGACATCCACGCAGGCGAAGCCGCGGGCAACAGCTAGTCTTTACATAAACTTCTATCACATACTCGTAGAATAATTTGAGATTTTTCTCTATGCAAACTTCGGAGAGATAAGGAGCTCGTGGCTAAGTAATAACAGCCGCACGGGTCGATCCATTAGGTTAAGCTACGCTTGCCGGGGTTGGTCAGTGGATGGGTGACCATCTTTACATACCGAGACTCCTCCGTGCCTCGGAAAGCACGTTAAGCCGTTGGTCACGGCTGTCATTAGTGGATCTTTGACAGTAGTTAGGTACGGGTCGTCAAAAGCCCGAAAGTCTGACAACCAGTCTTACCAAGGGGTACCGTATTACCCCGTTACTGGGTTGTGGAGGTCAGATAGGCAGTCACTCCATGTAAAATACTGGTATTCAGCTGCATCCGGCTAGACTGGAAGCCGACACCAACATAGTTGGGAAAAGGCTAGGCAGATTGATTGCATTCTGAAATAACTGGATAAGGAAAATACTAATGCTTTGAATTGGAATTACCATAAACGTAACCTACAAAAGTTCACGACTGAATTTCTATTATTCTCGAAGTTCTAAGGGAAAAGGCTAGGCAGATTGATTGATTGCAAACTTCGGAGATAAAGGGGGAACGGTATTTTTTTTACATTTTTACCAAAGTCGAAAACTATTCTTCAACATAAATAAAAATAAAATCTATCTATGACGACGCACGGGTAGGTACCTGTACCTACACAGCCGATCGCACGTAGGTGGTAACACTCCTACCACCTAACGTAGTACGGAGTTTCAGAATCTGCGGTCGACTGTACCTAAACTTATTATTGATGAGCCTCCTCTACGTGGCGGGAAGAACAATTAGATCAGCGCATTCGATTACCTACATCTTCGTAAATTGTTTTCATTGATAGAAGATTGAAAGAATGTAATTGGATATTGATTTTAGGTAAATAAAATTAACATATAGGATGATTTTGTTATGAAGTCTTTCTAAAAATATAAAGGATATTTTTAGAAAGACTTAATAACAAAATATTTCCCCGAAGGGTTAGGCAGGACTGTACCAAATAATGTTGCCAATGTTACACCCACATTAGGTATTTGGTAATGCAGAAGCGAGTTTCGGTACAAACTATTTTATGCCGACGTTCGCACGAACGTAAAAATATCGTGACGATTTTTTTCGCGCACCGGATTTTCAACACTGCTTAGCGCCGAGAGTTGAAAATCCAACAGTGTGTTTTATCGATACGCTGGGATGCACTCTGTTGTTGTTAGGTTGGATCCTCAATGCTCAACACCGAGAGTTGAAAATCCAGTGCGCGACAAAATCCGGCCGCGATATTTTTACGTCCGTGCGAACGTCGGCTAATAGTAGGTATTATGGTAGTTTAGGCGAGTGCTGTGAGAGTAGGATAGGTTTGATGCTGTTGCCATTTCAGTCAATTCAGTAAAATACTTAAGGGGGATGCGCTGAGGTAGCCCTCGTAATTCTGCGTTTTTTGCAGTTTCAGGTCAGTGTCAGGTTGTAGGTATCTTGATCAAATTATGATTCGCGACAGTAAACAGTATGTATCTACATAATTTTCACTATAAAAATCATCAATACATCACTCCAAGTTAGATTTCCTCCGCATTCGTCTAATTTCCGAAATCAGACCTATCCGGAGGAAATCTAACTTAGAAAGATGTACTCACGGCTACATATCAAGCATTTTCATTTTACACTGACCTCTCATTGTAAGGAAATCCCATACCATGCGAGATCAGCTAATACTGGAAATGTATAGCTTGATCTGTAGCCGTGCGTACAGACGCCAGCACATCAAGCCACCCGAAACTATAAAATTTTCCCAATCAACCTTGAACCTAATACTTTAGCGATAAAGATGAAAATCTATTACCTATTTACCTACTTAAACGCACAGATAGTTGCAAACCAGTGTTTAAGTCTCTAAATATTCTTCCCTTTCCATCATTATTTATTATGGAAATGGCAATATTTATAAAATCAAATGCGAACTTGTTCACTAAGGTTTCTGACACCAGAAAACGCCCCGTGAGAACTCAATATAAAAACCTTCTTAATGTCGGTAGCTATAAAACTGCACTATTGAGGAAAAGTGTCATTTGTATGGGACCAATAATTTATGGTTAATTGAACTTACCTTAAGTGAACTTCAACCAAAATTATACGAAGTGTTGCATCCGAAGAGATTTAACGTACATTGTAGTCCGTTTCTCGTTGTACTACATTGCCACACTGTTCAAAGACTAGAAAAAAAATAAAAATAATTTGATAGTCTATGTCATCTGTCAGCTGTCACCTCATTCGTTTTAGAGCTCACTGCCTATTCCATTCCACAATAATAAGGGGGTAATGATTACATGGGTGGGTAGGGTGTTAAATCTCTTCGGATGCAACACTTCGTATAATTTTGGTTGAAGTTCACTTAAGGTAAGTTCAATTAACCATAAATTATACTTCAGTGTTGCATCCTCAAGATTTAACGTACATTGTAGATGTTTAGAGCATGTTTATTGTGGAATGGAAAACCTATAATTTTCATGTTCACATGTGAGTACTTCGTAAATTTAGTATACACTAACATTATGTCCATGGAGTACTTAGTTTTGGCATTTGTTTTTAATACAAAACAAATCCGGTCAGTAATCACAATCAGTGTTATATTAAAAAGCTAATACTTGGTAACAAACACATAACAAATCGGATTATGAATAGAAGATTATTCTTACAGACTTAATAATTGAATATGCCATCAGCAAAAACCTTGTCTTTTTCAGAATCAATCACACGTTGGTTTGTTGGTTGTTGGTTGTAAAATTTTGCAAAATGTATTGACGTACCGTCCAGTCCAGCCAGCAGTCTTTTTTATTATTTCCATTAGGATCTGAAAGCCACTGACATCGGTGCATGCCTAGTGCTGTAGGCAGTGAACTTATTCACATTCACGTCACTATCACTAAGCGTTTTTTTTTGATCTAGCGGCTGATGGACTAGGAGGTACAAGTTTGTATTGATTTATCACAAAATTTCCCCACGTAAGAAGTTCGGGTTTCTACTGGACATAGAGATTGTTTATTATTATAGAAAGGTAAAATCAGGCAAAATCTGTTCGGTGCTGAAGTTTTAATAATGTTTCAGTTACATGAATATCATTAATTTTGATCAAAGATAACGTTTGCATCTGTTGTCCAATGGACAATGCAAGCAAAGTAACAAGTTTTTAGAAATTTCTTTTTCGGATATATGGTCTAGGACCAGATTAGGATACCAAGTAGCACATATATAATACTTAAGAAAAGTAGGCTTAATTTTAAAAACACCTTTAAAACATCTCGAATATAATGATTTTCTATTTGTCTTTTTGGTCAAAATAATTTTTAATGCAGAGCGAAATGAATTTATCGTCCCATAATGCATCTTTGTTAAATTCCTCAGTTAAAAGTTTTAGGATATATTATATTATTGAGCTATTGAAGTAATCAATATTATTAGTTTTACAAAAGGAATACCAACGTTTAAGAGCAACATTATACTGGCTCTAATAATGATTAATTATTTGTCCAATGACATTATTAGAAAAATAATTAATCATAATTATTTATATTGCTTCAATTTGAAGTTTTCTCCTTATGTACGATTCCTTGACAATATTTCAGAATCAACTAGTTTACTGAATAACGGGAACCATGGTTAGCTAGGCCATTATAGAACTATAGTTATGCCAATTACTTTGTCGTTTATGATTTATAAGACCAAAATAATGGTAGAAAGGCATAGAAGAGGTAATTGTTCCAAGGTATTGTATACGCGTCTATATCATAGGTGTCTGGGTCACGTTTCCAGGATAAATATTTAGTGCATTTTTTGTTAAGGCGTGACGCAAACAAATGAATAAAAGGTTTACCGAACTTTTTCGTAATAGATTCAAATAATTGTGAATCTAATTCCCATTTGGTATCAACATTAGTATACACAGATCATATGTTCGTATACCTAGAAGCTTGGTCCGCATCAGTGTTTTCTCTGGGCTTAATAAACAAAGAGTAAATAAATATTTGCTGCCACATTTGCCGAGTGATATGATTTAAATGCGGGAATTGTGTGCCACCCCTTTTGTTGACATATGCAGTGGCAGTGGAAGTGGTATATCTGTTCTAAATATAACATCTACATTGGTTTTATTTTTACAGAAAATTTTTAGGCCCATAAACGCTGTAAGAAAGTTAATGTGGTGTTTTCTTTCCTTCATTGACCAACTACCTCTAGTAATTTCTCACTCACAGGCTGCCCTCCATCCTGAGAGTGAAGAGTCAGTGAATATTTCCAATCGGAAGGAGTAAAAAACAAAGTTTGTTCATGTTTCGGTGCGATATTTGACTCCACCAAGTGAAATCTTCTTGTAGAGAGGACTAACAGTCATTTTTGCATTGTCATTTGACTTCAAAAGTGCTAAATATTTCTCCCAATCTAGTTGTTTGGTGTGTATACCCAACCATACGTTATGGCTGAACACGCTGCTGATAACGCACCGATAGTTTTAACTGTAAACACATGGACTGCGAGTTGATGAGAAATCCTAAGAATTTGCAAATCTGATTTGGTATAAGAGAACTTCTTCCTAAATAGACAACTAAAACTAATTTTACAGAGGTTTGAGTAATTTTGTAAATACTAGTGCGCCAGGCTGAGGCCATATGGCCTCTATTGAATTCTTGAGCTATTGAATTCATTGAAAATTTTATTATAATAGAAACCCAAATATTTTTTATGTGAGATATTTATAGGCATTAGAAAAAATAAGATCTATTGTTGCCATGAATGCATTATGTATTATTATTTTTGGATACGGGACGTATAGGTATTTTCCATTTTAAAATTTCGGGTTGGTTAGAACGTTACCACATAAGTATACATTATGGTAAAGCAATAAAGATATTGAGTATTGAATAACTTATTAAGGTTCTTCAAATCACACCAATATTACAAAGGCGAAAGTTTGTGAGCGTGTGTGCGCGTACCCGCACGCTTGCCACCTTCTCACGCTCAAACGGCCGCGGCCGGACCGTCACGGATGAAATCTGGCACGCAGACAGCCCACACCCTAGACCAACACACAAACCATCTTTTATCACATCCACGCGGGCGAAACCGCGGGGTACAGCCAGTTTAAGATAAATCTATAACCGCCTGTACGTTATAGATTATAGGCGTTAAGAATACCGACGAAATAAACTGTTGTGGTAGATCAGAACATTTAGAAGTCAATAAGTTAGGAAATTGCACGATCCATTTCTCCAAGAGGAGATGGTGGGTTTTTTGGTTCAGTGGTTTGAACCACTTTCCCAATAAACGAAATTTTATAACCACTAACATAACTTAATATGATAGGATCATCAGTTAACAGCATCTAATTTTTATAAAATATCTATTTCTACCGGCGCGTGAGGTACCTCTAATAGTCCCATTTGGCGACTGCATTGAGTTGTACTAATTTATAGTTTTATATTATGGAATTACCATTAAAATCTAGCACCTAAGGACATATTATAATCCTTGTATTGTTATCATAAAAAAAATGTGAATTATCAAACTTTTGTTTTCTACTGAGACGTCAGTCCGTTTCTTTAAAATTATGGAAAGGCTAGGGAGGTCGCCTCAGGGATATCGTTATTTTATTTTCACTGTTTCTTTCATAGTATTTCGAGGTGCACTAGATTAATTTATTAAACGACCCCTAATGACTTCAAGTTAGGACCTTGTCAACAAAGTCGCGGTGAATTGAAAGTCAATTAAAAAATAGGTTCTTTCTTCCAATGCCGATAGATACCTAAATAGTAAATCTACGTTGTCTTTATCTAAGAATAGCTGAAGATGTTATCACCCACGCATGTCGGTAACGGAAATTCAATTCTATTATGAGAGTGGAAAGCTACATTCACCTTTAAAGCTATGTGTGGAAATTTGGAAAAGTAATGCATAACTCCTTTGGTACATCAATAATTTCCTGCACAGGTATTGTAGGTAGGTACCGCATTATTTCCTTAGTTCGTCTATGGCACAGTACAAATGCTTACCAAAATTCAAAGACATGGGACATCACCAACCCGCACTGGGCCCGCGTGGTGGATTTTGTTACGGCCCATTCCCTCTCACCGAGAGGAGGCCTGTGTCCCAGCAGTGGGAACATTATAGGCTGATTATACTACAGTACTTATAATTTATTATCCTACTAATCCTATTGATATTATAAACGCGAAAGTTTGTGAGGATGGATGGATGAATGGATGGTTTTTACTATTTAGACCACCCTGTATATTTCTTTTCTTACTTTCTGTTTCTGTAAATATTTTTGCACAAGGAAATACACTGTACTTCATAGCAGTATGTACTTTAAGTAAATAGTAGTCTCGAAGTCACGTCTTCCTTTATCTAACAAAAACGTGTCTCGTTTGAAGATCCCAACAGGGAATACTGCGGACCGATCGCTTGGCAAGCAAACTTACGGAGTAAGGATTCATGTACACAACGCCGGTGCCGCATCGGCGCTGGACCGCATGTTTGTGTACACGAATGAAAACCGCACATGCACCGCACCGCCGCCGCACCACCGGAGCCGCGGCAGAGCCGCGTGTATGTACACCGTATTAATGCCGAGTTAAATAGTAAAGCAACGATCACAGTTTCACAGGTAAATCATTGCCAACGAAACTGTAAAGACGTCTGCTTTTCATTTTAAAATTGATAAATATGAGTATGATTTTAACTTTAACCAAAACAGAACAAGGTTTTGGCGCGATATGAAATTACTTTTTTGTTCGGAAATCGGTTGTCATGGTATGGGCATGTGATGCGCAGGAATGAGGAAAATGTCGTGAGGAAAGTTTTGAGTATGAATTTCGATGGCTATACGAATAGGGGAAGATCAAAGAAACAATGGATGGACTATGTGAAAGATGACATGGCTAGAAAGGGTGTGACTACCGAGATGACGACTAATACAGAAGTATGGAAAGGGAGTGTACGACTAAACACCGACAGACACTACGCCGACAGACTGAACACCGATAAGAATTTACTTCGACGGGACTCTTCGCCGACAGGACTCTTCACCGACAGGACTCTTCGCCGACAGGGCTCATCAGCGACCAATTTATCTCCGATAGTCAGATACTTAGGTACTTTGGAAATCGATTATGCTTTTCTTGTAATTGTACAATTCATAAAAAATAAAGATTTTACATTGGTAATATAATAACATTAATACCTTATGTAATGATACGCCTTTTCCAGTAACAACAATTGTATTTATAAACTTGTGCATAATAATATATAGAATACAAACATAAATAAAAAAAATGAAAGATAATAATAATAAATACAATATTTAAAAAACTATTATAAATATTAATATTAGAATATAAATTATTTTAGTTTGTTTTTTTTCCATGCATTTTTATGGGTATCTTTACTTATTAATATTATACATAAGTACCTAAATTAAAAACCAATGTAAGATCTTTATTTTTTATGAATTGTAGGTATAATTACAAGAAAAGCACAATCGATTTCCAAAGTAAGCCCACCAGCAGCAGTATCAGCAGTATCTGACTATCGGAGATAAGTTGCGTCGCTGATGAGCCCTGTCGGCGAAGAGTCCTGTCGGTGAAGAGTCCTGGCGGCGAAGAGTCCCGTCGAAGTAAAGTCTTGTCGGTGTACCTATAAAATTGGTCGCAAAACTCGAGCAGTAGGTACCTCCCCTACTATTACTTCTGTGATCGTTGCTTTGCTATTTAACTCGGTATCAATGCGGTGTACACGCGGTTCCGCCGCGGCTCCGGTGCGGCGGCGGTTGTGCGGTTTTCATTCGTATACACAAACATTCGGTCCGGCTCCGTCGTCAATCGTCATGTACATGAAGCCTAAGAATCTGAATAAGCAAATTATATTACGATCGTCGTTTTTCTTCTAACTTTATAACCTTCATGTTTTCCTACAAGTGTGATTCTATGTCCGAACATTGAAAACAAAGTTTTAAAATAGGCAATAAGTACTTTTTCATGATAATTTTGCGGCCAAAATGACGGCACCGCTTTCCAGGAAACGAAAGCTTAAACCACTAAAGAAAAGAGGCCCAGAAAGACATTGCGTTTTCTTATAAATAAGTATATCATGAGAAAATACACGTGCCCATCTTTATATCCTCCATGTTTTGTTTCAGCATAGGTACCAATATAAGAAAATAAAAGGAGACTTTATCAAATTACATCCGTTTTACTACTTCTAGGGTTATATTTTTATTTTATTCAGAGACATTTTTGATACAAAACCTTTCGTAGCGGTCAAAAGGAAAGTGTATTCACTTTCCTGATGAAATACCATATTTTCCAGAGTGTTAGTTCAATAAATGGGCTGTAAAAATATAGGAGTATATAAAGATGATAGTATTTAATTTTTCACTTTCGTTATGTACCTACCTACAGTTCGTTCATGACTTTGAATTCCCACATTGATTAATTAGCCTTCGTTACATAAACAAAGTAAACCTAGATCAATAACCTCTCCTCTCCAGAATGATCTTTTAAACAACTCTAAGGTCTTTCTAGTTCTCACTGTAAGTTCGTTACAGTTAATTTGTCTGATTCTGATCTGATTGGGATATAACATGGAGAACAGTCACTATAGGTACCGACATGTTAGCAGACGTTACCTATCTAACGCTACTTCCCAAAGAGGTAGGTAGTCATTGCTGCTTCCGTTCTTAGAAAAAAAATAAGAAAGAAATAGTACATTTTGATACAAGTGGAGAACGTTTGTTATTGCATTCGAGGCGGAATTAAAACACCCGAGCCGTAGGCGAGGTTGTTTTTGAGCCGAGAACTGCAATAACAAATGTCCACGTGTATCAAATGACGTTTTTCAATACACTTTTGAAGGAATAAAATAAAATAACGGAAAATATTTTTGTCATGAATTAATAGGAAACTTCTTTTTAGGGTTCCGTACCAAAATGGTAAAAAAGGAACCCTTATGGTGTGACTCAGTCTGTCGGTCACAGCTGGATATCTCAAGAACTACTGATGCTATCAACTTGAAATTTGGAACAATTTTAGATAACATTTACCCAACTATTTTGCAAATAAGAAAGAAGTAAAAATATTTATATTTTTTTGTAACGGGGACTGAAAGGGGGTCTTCAAAATTCAAAGTGGGGCTACTAGGGAATGTGGGGTATCATATGAAAGAACGCTGTTTGCACATTCTCAGACATTTTTATTTTTTTTTTAGTCCCATAGTTTTCGACTTTTGATTAAAAAAAAGACCGTTCCCCCCCTTAACTCCGAAGTTTGCAAAGATAATAATCTGAAATTATTCTATGTGATAGAAGTTAATGTAAAGATTACAGAAAAAATAAAACGATATCTCTAAATAGCTCACTTTTCCAGAAATTGGGACGGAACCCTGGGTGTGCGAGTCCGACTCGCTCTTGACCGGTTTTTTTTCCGCGCTTTGCTTTCGCCAGGTTGAAAGAGAAGCAAAGGTATAAAGCCGATAGACAGCCTAATATGAAAAATAGAAAATTCAAATATTTTTGAGTTTAGAACACAAATAAATGTTAATTTGTACATAAACGTTTTTTTTTGTTGTAATAATCATGGTTTTTGATAATATTCTTTAAAGAAACGTTATTTAAATATTCAGAAAATATTAACGCCTTAAAGACGGATATCTCTTTGCCGAGATTAAAAAAAAACATTCACCTGAGTAGTAGTTTTTAACATGGAATAAATTGACCACAATGCATGTAGATGGTTTATATTTGCCACTCAATTCATGATGAACAAAAAAAAAAAAAAAAAAGGAAGAAGAAGAAAAAAAAGTGAAAATAATTGAATTAAAACTGGTAATTAAATATATTAAACTTTTTAAATTGACTTATAAATTTAAAACTAAACTTCAAAACAAAATGATCGAGCTTGTAAACAAAAGTCACGACCGCGGAACAGAAAGATGCCCGTGCAAAAGATTTAATTTTCGAATCATAATTATAGCCTCTGAAAGTACGCCATGTTTAACTACTGTATTGAAAATACGTTTATTTGCATAATTAATGTGACGCAAAGAAATAAAAAACACATGTGGAAATGTGTGCATATCATGTACAACTTGACTCCTTCAACTTTTAGAATCGCGATATCTCAGAAATGGTGATTCTTAGAAAAAATGTATACCTACAGACAATTTTTGAAGACAATAAGTATTATGATCTTCAATTTTATCTCACCTATTTTTTTGATATAACTTACCGTTTACGAGAAAAATCCAAAAAACCTTAAATTTTGACATTTGACCCCCAATAACTTATTTAGCACACATGGGATCGATGGAACTTTTGACACTTTATTTCTTACTAGCTTTTTCCCGCGGCTTCGCTCGCGTGGATGTCGGAAAATATCCCATGGGAACGTTCATGTGGAAAACATAGGGCCGTCCGATATAACTGTGCAAACTCAAATCGCTACGATATATCGTTACCGTGTATAGTAGGCATAAAGCTACCAGTCGGCATGATTTTTTCCGACATCTTCAACAGTCGTCGTCATATTTCAGCCAATTTACACAAAACCATAATGAATTACACTGAATCACTCCGTTCATTGGAGAAAACCGTATGAAAATCCGTTCGGTACTTTTTGACATTATCGCATTCAAACAGACAGACTTACGCGGCGGGGGACTTTGTTAATTACTAAAATTTATTATTCCCGTCACGCTCTATTAACAAATAACTTTTGTGCGAGTGTCCACTCGTTCAAATAATTTCCTCGTAAAAACATCGAATGAAATAAATACTAAATGTTACCTCAAGATTCGAACTATGACTACATTTCCAATCCCTTAAATCTCTTAAAAATAGGTAGGTACACAAACATTTGTCAACCACTATTGTACCCTTAGGGGACGATTTTTAAAAAACGCTGTACCATATATTTCTTTATTTACCAAAAGCATAAATTTGAATTTTCATATCCCTAACTTAAGAAATGCTGGGTTTCCCATACAAACTTTCATCCCTTATATCACCCATTGTACAATTATGTTTTAAGACAAAAAGTAGCCCATGTCCTTTCCCACGATGCTATCTATAGCCTTGCCAAATTTTATCGAAATCCGTGCAGTTTTGTAAATTTTAAAATCAACCGCCACTTGGGGGATGATTTTTAAAAAACGCTGAACCGCATATTTCTTAATTTCCTACCAATAGCATAAATTTGTTATGCCTAACTTAAGAAATACTGGGTTTCCCTTACAAACTTTCATCCCCTATATCACCCCGTGTAGTATTATTTTTGAAAAAATAGTATCCTTTGTCCTTCCCCAGGATGCTATATAAAGCCTTGTCAAATTTTGGAGAAATCCGTGAAGTTTTGTAAATTTTAAAATCAACCCCTATTTTACCCCCTTAGGCGATGATTTTTCAAAAACGCCGAACCGCATATTTCTTTATTTCCTATCAAAAGCATACATTTTAAGTTTCACATCCCTAACTTAAGAAATACTGAGTTTCCCATACAAACTTTCATCCCCCATATCACCCCCTGTAGGATTATTTTTTAAGACAAAAAGTAGCCTATGTCCTTCCCCAGGATGCTATATAAAGCCTTGCCAAATTTTATCAAAATCCGTGCAGTTTTGTAAATTTTAAAATCAACCCCTATTTTACCCCCTTAAGGTATGATTTTTAAAAAACGCTGAACCGCATATTTGTTAATTTGCTACCAATAGCATAAATTGGTTATCCCTAACTTAAGAAATACTGGGTTTCCCTTACAAACTTTCATCCCCGATATCACCCCCTGTAGTAATATTTTTGAAAAAAATAGTATCCTATGTCCTTCCCCAGGATGCGATATGAAGCCTTGTCAAATTTTGTAGAAATCCGTCCAGTTTTGTAAATTTTAAAATCAACCCCTATTTTACCCCCCTTAGGGGATGATTTTTCAAAAACGCTGAACCGCATATTTCTTTATTTCCTATCAAAAGCATACGTTTTAATTTTCACATCCCTAACTTAAGAAATACTGAGTTTTCCATACAAACTTTCATCCCCTATATCACCCCCCGTAGGATTATTTTTGAAAAAAAAAGTAGCCTATGTCCGTCCCCAGGATACCATCTATAGCCTTGCCAAATTTTATCGAAATCCGTTCAGTGGTTTAGACGTGAAAAGGTAACAGACAGACAGACAGACAGACAGACAGACAGAGTTACTTTCGAATTTATAATATTAGTATGGATGTTATACCAAAATTTAGCTGCTCTCTGTCGGAATTTGTGTTATTTGACCACTACTTTTATGTCGATTTTGACCGGACTACAAGTTAGGGGAAACTAAGCGTCACATACACGCGAACGGTCATCGCTCAGCATAATGCTGCGACCTTAGCCCCAGCCTCCCAGGACCGCTGCATATCTTCCTTTGCATTCACACAGGAAAAAGAAGAACTAGCATACAAAAGAGACAGAGTAAAAATATTTCTGTCCTTTATCGCGTGCCGGCTATGACCATCGATGTGCGCAACAAGTTTGACGTTTATGGCGGCTGCAGATTGAAATACAATTGTTTAATATTGAATACATCGAGATTATACACAAAATATTACCTTTTCGTGCTCAATTCTGTATTATTGCATTTGTGCAAATGTGCAAAATGGTAAAGTGCAGTGGAATAAACTCTAAAAGTGATAGTTTGATGGATTGAGGTGTGAGCACTATGTAGCTACTATAAAACTTCGTTTTGCTGGGTACGTCTCTCAATGACTTGAATGTGCCCTGGCGGTTGAGAGTAGGTCACTCAAATGTCTCGCTGGTGGTGGCGTAAGTGTCAGATCATCAAAATGGTTGAGCTAATTGGTGCTGATCCATGCGTCATGTTCGTGAACGGGCGCCGTCAGTTGGGACTGGCTTCTTAGCTGCCATGGCTTATTTTTAATTTAGTTGTTTTTAGTTTTTATATTTTTATTACGGACGCTTTTAACGTGCACGTCTGTCTACATTGTTCTCACATATATATTTTCAAAATGAACGATAGGTATAGCCAATATTTTGTAAAATATTTTGATTTAAAAGAGTGTCCGTGGAGTTTCTTGCCCATTCATCTCCATAGGGACCTACTACGCTTTTATGGGCAACTAGCTTCATCTTTCTGACTGACCGACCCCTTGACAATTCAAAAGTGCCTGTAATTGGTTTATTTGAAATAAATGCTTTAAGTTTGAGTTTGAATAAAAAAAACATTGCAGTCGCATCATGACTCATATTTTTTTATTTCTCATCATTGAAACATGAAATACAAACCTCATTTAAAAAATCTTATTTTATGAAGAATATTGTGTAAAATGTACATCACTTGGTAACCCTAAACAAAAGATGTACTTTTTTTCTGTCCCTTTCGACGGCACGGATTCCATGAGTCTATAGAATTCACTGTCTTCGCTCCCAGCGCTGGTTTTCAGGTTTTCAGTGCCAGCCGGCGTTGACGTGATGACGTCACCGGTTTCCTAACTGAACTCTTCAGTACTTCTTCAGTAGGTACATTTTTTTTCACGAAAATCACAAGGTTGCTATTCTTAGGTCAAAGTCATGTATTTGCAACCTTATTAGAGATTTCAGAAACTGGCATAGGTAAAACCAAGTCCAATTACATGAACAACCGGAGCCCAGATTGTGCGTGTAAAAAGAACCAAAGTATTTACGCCTAGTTTATTAAATCCACAAACAGCTCGCTTTGGCAATATTACTGGATTAGATTAAAATTGTTTTTTTTTTTCTTAAAAAACTTGATATAGGTACCTATATTCTTTGACAGAAAGTTCTTTTATTTTTACATGATTCCGACCGACCCACCGACTGTACCCGGTTAATGGCAATAGGCTCGCCCCCTATTACATGAAACTTAAACATAACTGGCGAAATGAGGGTAGCCCGCGAAATTCAAAATTTCTTACGTTTTTTGCAATTTGTAGGTCAGTGTGAGCTTGTATGTTGATTAAAATATGATTCGCGGCCGTAGCTAATATGGCTTTACAGAATTATAATCATTAGAATCAGCAATACAGCTCCATAAGTTAGCATTTACCTCAAACCTCATGATTTCATGAAATCGCTAGATTTGAGGTAAATAACTTATGGAGTTGTATTGCTGATTCTAATGATTATAATTCTTTAAAGCCATATTAGCTCCGGCCGCGAATCATATTTTAATCAACATACAAGCTCACACTGACCTACAAATTGCAAAAAACGTAAGAAGTTTTGAATTTCGCGGCTACCCTGGCGCTTTCGCCTTAATCCAAGGTACAAGCTACACTAAGCTAAGCTAAGCTAGGTTTGGTATACATACCAAATTTCAACCAAGTCGATAAAGCCGTTTGAGCGTGAAGAAGTAACAAACATATAAACACACATGCACACATATTCATAAATTTTCGCCTTTATAATATTAGTGTGATTATATATTATACTAGCTTTTGCCCGCGGCTTCCCCAGCGTGGATGTCGGAACATATCCCATGGGAACGTTCATGTGAAAAACATATTGCCGTCCGATATAACTGTGCAAATTCAAATCGCTACGATATATCGTTACCGTGTATGGTGGGCTTAAAGCTACCAGTCGGCATGATTTTTTCCGACATCTTCAACAATCGACGTCATATTTCAGACAATTGACACAAAACCTTAATGAATCACTACGTTAATTGGTGAAAACCGTATGAAAATCCGTTCGGAACTTTTTGACATTATCGCATTCAAACAGACAGACATACGCGGCGGGGGACTTTGTTTACTTAGTTAAAATTTATTGTGCCAGTCACGCTCTAATAATAAATAACTTTTGACCGAGTGTCCGTCCAGTCGTTCAAAAGTTAATTGTTGTAATAATTTCGTCGTAAAAACGGCAATTGAAAGAAAGACTAAATGTAACCTGAAGATACGAACTATGACTCCGATCCCTTAAAACTCTTAAAAAGAGGTAGGAACACAAAAATTTTAATATATACAAATTTTCATCCCCTATATCATCCACCCCCCCCGTAGGATTATTTTTTAAGACAAAAAGTAGCTTATGCCCTTCCCCAGGATGCTATATACAGCCTTGCCAAATTTTATCGAAATCCGTGCAGTTTTGTAAATTTTGAAATCAACCCTTATTTTACCACTTTATGGGATCATTTTTCAAAAACGCTGAACCGCATATTTCTTTATTTCCTACCAAAAGCATAAATTTGAATTTTCATATCCCTAACTTAAGAAATACTGAGTTTCCCATACAAACTTTCATCAACTATATCACCCACGGTAGGATATATTAAAAAAAAAAAATCCAAATTTTGCCTTGCCAAATTCTAATGAAATCCGTTCAGTGGTTTAGGCGTGAAAATGTAACAGACAGACAGACAGACATACAGACAGACAGACAGACAGACAGACAGACAGACAGAGTTACTTTCGAATTTATAATACTAATATGAAAGTATGGATTATACATGTATATCTGTGGTGTCTGGGAGAAACCTGATAACTCCATTTTCGTCATTTTTTAGTTTGGTACTATGTTGTTATTAAAAAAAATCATATTTTATTTTGGTCTATTGCTGATAAGCGTAAACTATCATAGGAGTGGGAGAATCGTAGCGGTAAAAATGAGACTATTCATGATTTTTAACCGACTTCCAAAAGGAGGAGGTTCTCAATTCGTCGGAACCTTTTTTTTTTTAATTTTTTTTTTTTTTTTATGTATGTTGCCCGATTACTCGAAAATGGCTAGACCGATTTGGATTTTTCTTTTTTTGTTCGAAAGGGTATACGTCCCAAGTGGTCCCATGATCATCAAGTCAGGATCTGATGATGGAATCCCATGGAAATCGAGGGAAACCCTCAAATTTTATGGGCACACCTATATCGATTTTGGTATTTTTATAGTAACTCGTGCACTTGCTTTCGGAAAGTACCATTCGGTGAACTGGAACTGATGATGAAGACCACAGAGGGCCATCGGAAATACTCAATTATATCTAAGTATATAACCGATTAGGTTGCGATTCGATTACTTTAATATGGTTTATGCTCGTTAAAATAATGGTAATGGTGACTTCACCATGAGCTCCATTTCTCCTGGTTCTTACTAGGAGAACTCCTCAACAATTAACGTCCCTGCATCGGGAAAAGCAAGATTTTGTAAAACGTGATGAGCAGTTGACATTGGGTTATTGTAACTTAGATAAATTACAAACTGAACCACTAAAATGTGAAAAATAAAAACTTTTTTACAAAAACAAAAACCGACTTCCAAAAAAAACACTACAAAGTGAAAAATAACTTTAATTTCGGAAGTCGGTGGCAAAAAACTAAAATACAGATCCAAAGACACCGACTTCCGAAATTAAAGTTATTTTTCACTTTGTAGTGTTTTTTTTGGAAGTCGGTTTTTGTTTTTTTATTTAAAAATAATATATATTTTAAATAATTAAATAATAATAATTAAATTTTAAATAATATATTTAAAAAAACCTGATTAATAAATAGTTACTGCAGCAGTGGTTGGCCTTTTCTACTTTACCTAACTGATTTATAATTAAACTTGAACCTTAAAAGTGTTATACTGAAAAATTACGTTTTTGGACTTAACAGGTTTCTCCCAGACACCACAGATATTATATAGTGTGATTTTCGTATACTGACAGGTTAGAAAATACTACTTAATCTGTGGGTTAGAAGGCATTGACCGCACACCAAAGATGCGGCCAACGACCTCTATACTGGTTTCAAGGTGTGATTTAACGTTTTCAGGTGAAAACGGAAATTAAACCATTAGGTTTACCTAAGTATTGTTTTGCGTTCTAATTTATAGTGCTGGCACGAGTATAATGTATTTTCCTGTTGTTTATGGAAATTCTGTTCTGGTTTGTTTTGTAAGTTACGTGTAGGCAGATGCCGGAATTCTATAGGAGCTCGTGGCTAAGTAATAACAGCCACATGGGTCGATCCATCAGGTTAAGCTACGCTTGCTAAGGTTGGTCAGTGGATGGGTGACCATCTATACATACCAAGACGTCGGTCCCGGCTGTCATTCGTGGGTCAGTCGTTACGGGTCGTCAGAAGCCCGAAAGTCTGACAACAAGTCTTACCAAGGGGTAGGTATCGTAGTACCCAGTAACTGGGTTGTGACAGGGTCAGATAGGCAGTCGCTCCATGTAAAATACTGGTACTCAGTTGCATCCGGTTAGAGAAGTTGTCCCCAACATAGTTGGGAAAAGGCTAGGCAGATTGATTTGAGATCCCGGAATCCGAATTCTATAGGTTACAACATGACATACATAACATCAAACCTTATGTCCCCGAAGAGTTCGGTAGAGGGGTACCTTTTTGTCATTTCTTATGAAAATCACAAAATAAATATTCTGGTTTGCCTTTCTTCGCCAAACAATACAACAATCACGATTTATATTCGTCCTATTCTGTTGATAAAACTTCACTTAAGTACCTACTTTATTATAAAGTTCTAACATCCATTGTAGTGCGGCTGTTATTACTTAGCTACGAGCCTACGGGCACCTATTTTTTAACCGACTTTTCAAAAACAAAAAGGAGGTTATCAATTCGTCGCGTAAGTATATATATATTTTTTTATGTATGTACACCGATTTCTCCGTCAATTGTGGAACAATTTAAAAAAATATTTTTTTGTTTGAAAGGGTGTACATACTTTCGAGGTGGTCCCATTGTCTTCAAGTCAGAATCTGATGAGGGAATCCCATGAAAATCTAGGGAAACCCTCAAATTTTATAGGCACACCTACAGCGATTTGGGTATTTTTTATAGTAACTCGTGCATTTCTCCAGGAAAGCACCATTTGGTGAAGTGGAACTGATGTGGAAAACCACAGATGGCCATCGGAATTACTTAATAATAAGTACGTATTTCTCTTGGGTTACGATTCGATTACTTTAATATGGTTGCTAAGCAATTTATGCTCATCACAATGTTGATGGTGACTTCACAATTAGTTCCAGTTCTCCTGGTTCCTTACTAGGAGAACTCCTCAACAATTAACGTCCTTCTATCGGGAAAAACACTATTTTGTAAAAGTTGATGAGCAGTTCACATTAGGCTATTATAACTTAGATAAATTACAAACTGACCCACTAAAACGTGAAAAATAAAAACTTTTTTACAAGAAAAAAAAAAACAACCGACTTCCAAAAAAAAATTCTACAAAGTGAAAAATAACTTTAATTTCGAAAAAAGAAAATAATGATTCTACAAATAAAAAAAAGGTAATTAATAAAACTAATTTTATATTTAATAAAACTTTTACAAAAAGTGTAAATTTAGCCAACAGTATTAAGATTTCCATTATTAAGGTTGCCGAGAAACGGTAAAAGAAGCGTTGGCACAAAAATGGCTAGGTGGTAATGGACGACCTGCAGAAGATTGCGGGGTAGACTCGCGTGGATCAGGGAAGCATGGCATAATAAGAGGCCTATACTCAGAAGTGGGTGGAACCGAGCTGCCAATGATGATGATGATCAAGATTTCCAATACAATTACAGTGCCTAAAAATAAACTAAAACAAAAATATTTTTATTACAAGTACCAAATGATGGTTCGTAATTAAATGACAGGTAGCGACCCGTCCGATCTAGGTTTATTCAAACCTATGTTTTAGGCCATCAATAAATGCGTTCAAGGACATTGAACGTGACACAATAGAAGTTTTATTGTTATGACGTTTATAGCCGTTTAAGCTCGTATTTATAATCAAGTAATTACTTGAGTAATTACTTGCTAATAGTAATTTTTTAATGAAGTCATTACTTTAGGGTAGAATTCTTAAGTAAAGAAAATGGTGACTATTACTTGGCTAAGAATTCTAAGCTTTGACAGTTCTAACTTCAAGCAATTAGTAAAATATAGAATGAAAATCATTACTTGAGTAATTACTTTTACTGAAGTAATTACTTTTGCTTGACTATAAATACGAGTGTTAGTGTCCTTGAAAGCGTTAATAAACCTATAAACACAAAACATAGTACACAAACCCATCACTGATCCCTTTCTGTCGATATAATGAGAGAGACCTCGAAGCTTGGCAAATAATGCAGTAAATATAACAGGATAACGAGGGGTGGCGGAAAAATATGTTGTTACTGTGTACAACATCAAGGTTGGCTAATGCCGCGGTCCCACGGCTTGTCGAGGCCTGTCGCGGCCCGTGCCGGGCATTTCCACCACAGGCCTTATCGGATCGACAGTTCCCACGGCCTCTCTGCCTGGCCTGGCGCGATCTGGACTGTAAGAAAGCGGGCCGTGGGACCGCGGCATTACAAGGGAAGTTAAACTGCAGTAGTGGAGGGGAATGAGTAAGTTTAAGGTGGCGTATCATATATTAGCCTGAAATGGGCCTAATGCGGGGAAAGGTCTAAATTAGGTTTATATAGGGTGTTGATAAAATAGCATATAGCAGACAGTTGTTTCAAATAAGTTATCAATACTAGGAGAAACTCTCGAAGAATACGTAGGTGTTATTTCAGCATTCTACATTGTTGTAAAGTATCGTTAGTTATCTTCGGTTTACAGAACGTTACGCAATAACTTCGATTGTATTAAGGCGCTATGACCCGACCGAGGCCGCTCTTACTAGTTTTTTTAAACCAAGGGAAACAAGAAACAGTGTCATAAAATTCTGAAAAAAATATATATCTTATTTAAGCATCTGGCGGATAGCCAATCGCTTTTACTAACACGATTAGATTTGCTTTGCTACACGGAAAAATCCCAAAGTTACACTTTTTCGTAATGTTTAATCAATTTCATAGCTACAAAACAGACGTTTTTTTCTTATTTTTAGGGTTCCGTACCAAAATGGTAAAAAAGGAACCCTTATGGTGTGACTCAGTCTGTCTGTCTGTCTGTCTGTCACAGCTGGATATCTCAAGAACTACTAATGCTATCAACTTGAAATTTAGAATAGTTTTAGATGACGTTTACCCAACTATTTTTCAAATAAGAAAGAAATAAAAATATTTATATTTATATTCTTCAGTTCAGTACAAGTCGGGCCGAGCAAGGCCGGGCCTTAAGAGAACCAAGGCCCTTACGATGTTCTTCGAGCTAAATATGCGCTATGTTACCAAAGAGTTCAATGTCCTTCTAATGTGTTTAAAATATAATTACTTATATAGATATTAGACAGTCAGTCGCTCCATGTGTAAAATGAATACCAGTGTATTCAGCAGCATCCGGTTAGACTGGAAGCCGACCCCAACATAGTTGGGAAAAGGCTAGGCAGATTGATTGATTGATTATATACATATTTAGCCCCGGTATTAGACACTTTAATATTGTTATGTCGTCATTCTCCTGCCCTTATCCTAATTTCTTTTGGGTCGGCGCAACATGTCTTTTTCTTCCATACTTCTCTATTAGTCATCATCACGGTAGTCACCCCCTTTCTAGTCATATCATCTTTCATCTTTCACGCAGTCCATCCATCGTTTCTTTGGTTTTTCTCTACTTTTATAGCCATCGACATTTTCATACTCAAAACTTTCTTCATGACATTAATCAGTCCCGGTATTGACGAGTACAACCCGGTTTTCAAAAAGTTGGTTTGAAGAAGGCAGATACTCCAAATGTCATCCACATATCGTTTTTCGAATGAGATTGGGTTCAAGTTCCAGTAATCCAGTCAAACCAGGGGTCTACTCCCTAAGCACGAAGTCCGTAGTTTCGGCCTTCGTTACGGGCGTTTCCTACTCCGTATCACCTACGAACGTATGATTGGTTCGGGGCCCGAACGAAGTATGAATGACAACACGATACGACAGTTGTCCCTACTCCCGATGTGTTTTAGACCGTCCGAAAAATTCTTTTACACTTGTTTTGATGGATCGTTAAGTCAGACGGACGGATAAACGAACGGACGTATGAACGGACGGACTTAGGGAGTAGGCTGCGGGAGTGATGCGGCTGAGTAGCAATATTTTACATGCAGCGATTTCAATTTCATGAAATGATTTGGCGATTCTGATATTCTAAGTTCGTTAAATTTTCAGGCCGATAGTCTAACTTCCGCATTATTCGTATAAAAACCAGGGCCACTCAGTCCGCGAACAGTGTCATGCGAGCAAGATAAAAAGCTGAGGTAATGTGGGGTCTTAAAGCTGTCTGAAACTATGAACAAGATTTCTACTCATTTTGAAGCCGCATCAATCATTAAGAGCGTTAACGCCTACAGCATTTCATACAAATTTTCAAGTCATTTTTTTTCGAAATGAATGGACCGAGTTTAATGAAACTTCATACTTATAAGCAAGATACATAGGTCTCAAAAGTTAGTTAAGAACATTTTCAAAATGTCTAATTTAAAAGAAGATAGTTGGAAATCTCTGTTTCTATGGAGTATGTAAAATCGGATGCATTTAGCTGTAACACTATTTTTCAAAAATGTTCTTAACTAACTTTTTAGACCTATGTATCCTGCTTATACGTATGAAGTTTCATTAAAATCGGTTCATTCATTTTGAAAAACAAGGACTTCAAAGTTTGTATGAAATGCCGGTCGGCGTTAACGCTCTTAAGGTCATAATTATTTAGTTACTAAAAGCGCTTACGTTATCGTTGGTACTATTATTTATTCTGTGCTAAAAGTTCTAGATTGATTCTGTTAGTAAAATATTATGTAAACAGGCAAATCAACAGACTGTAGTCAAAGTGTTACAAAAGCTGTCTCCGCGACTTTATTTACGATTTATCTCAGCCTCAACTTCCGCCGTTAGTATTAATTTGTAAATAAAAGTTTTAATTAAAAACTCGAACTCTGCTTCGATCTTGTTGACACAACATTCACAGCTTCAAATCATTTGAATATTGTGTAATGTTTATGTTGAATCTTTATGTTATTTTCTTGTTCGTTTTATGACGCTTCTAGAACATTTTCTTGAAGATTAGGAAATTCTACTGATTCCCTGATTCTCGACTAGCAGCGAAGGAAAGGAAACCACAATTTCCCGTAAATCTTTCACAGAAAATTTTTATTCTGGAAACAGCCAATGAAATTGTAGAATGCAATCATAGCCTCCGCCCGCTGAGTGAGCCTTTTGGTTTTAATAAAGAATATCTAAGCTTTATGAATGCTGGTTTTAAAAAGAAACTTAGGGAATGTAATAAAAACCGGCCAAGTGCGAGTCGGACTCGCGCACGAAAAGTTCCGTACCATTATCTATAAAAACGGCAAAAAAATCACGTTTGTTGTATGGGAGCCTCTCTTAAATATTTGTTTTATTTTAATTTCATTATTTATTTTTGAAGTGAATGTATAACTAAATATTCTGTGAATATTTCAAGCGTCCTACCTGTTGCAATTATCAATATCAAGCAAAAATTAGCAACAAAATCACGTTTGTTTTATGGGAGCCCCCATTAATATTTATTTTATTCTGTTTTTTAGTATTTTTTGTTATAGCGGCAACAGAAATACATCATCTGTGAAAATTTCAACTGTCTAACTATTACGGTTCATGAGATACATCCTGGTGACAGACGGACAGACAGACTGATGGACAATGGAGTCTTACTAATAGTGTTCCATTTTACCCTTTGAGTACGGAACCCTAAAAACGAGAGGTGTCGTGGGACACCCGGCTGGAACGAAGTACCTTTCGGTTTTGCACACTTTTGTTACGCAACAAAAGTATCGTGTCGGTCAAAATCTTACACTTTTTAGGATCCCGTACCTGAAAAGGAAAAACGGAACCCTAGGGTCCCTTGGCGCTTCTAAGTCAACGCAATAAAAAAAATACTTCCCCATATGCGACATATTTTGATACTCGCAATTATATCAAAACTTATAGGGTATTTCCCCTAGAATCATTGGCAAAATGGTCTCAACAAGGTCAGCATAAGTAAAAGCCGCCGAAAATCGTTAATTTTTAGTTTAATCACATATTTTTAGGGTTCCGTACCAAAATGGTAAAAAAGGAACCCTTATGGTGTGACTCAGTCTGTCTGTCTGTCACAGCTGGATATCTCAGTAACTACTGATGCTATCAACTTGAAATTTGAAAAAGTATTAGATGAGGTTTACCCAACTATTTTGCAAATAAGAAATAAATAAAAATATTTACATTTTTTTTGCAACACGGACTCAAAGGGGCTCTTAAAAATTTAAAGTGGGGCTACTAGGGCATGTGGGGTATCTTATGAAAGAGCGCTGTTTGCACATTCTCAAACTATTTTTATTTTTTTTTTTGGCCCGATAGTTTTCGACTTTTGATGAAAAATGTAAAAAAAATACCGTTCCCACCCCCCCTTTTCTCCGAAGTTTGCAAAGAGAAAAATCTGAAATTATTCTATGTGATAGAAGTTTATGTAAAGATTACAGGAAAAATAAAACGATGTATCTAAGTAGCACACTTTTTCAGAAATCGAAACGGAACCCTCGGCGCGCGAGTCCGACTCGCCCTTGACCGGTTTTTTTTTGTGCGATTACTATTGACGTAAGTTTGTCAATCAAATGTAAGGGAGAACATGTTTCCCAACTACAATGTTAAGTTTGTTTTTTGGATAAATTCTTTTCAGTTACGGAACCCTTCATTGTGCGTGGTCCGACACGCACTTGGCCGGTTTTTGTCGGTTTTCATTCAGTAGGTATGCAGACTGCAATAGGGAACATTGGATAGGGACCTTCGTCAGTGTTATAGGGATATAACATCGACCGACGAACTGCAGACACCAATCCGTTGGCAAAAATGGGAGTTTAAATGATTATTTAGCACTAGCTGTTGCCAGTGGCTTCGCCCGCGTGGATGTCGGAAAATATCCCAAGGGATTCAGCTTTCTAGGTCCAAGGGTTTGGGCTGGGCGTTGATGAGTCCATAGAGGCATGAGGAACAGGGTGTAAAGTTCACTCATCCTCTATTGAAAAGGGAGGATCCTCCGACCAGACGGGTGTTGTGTCTGGTGGGCCACTGCCCGACGGTTGATGTCGGGACGTTGTATATTCTGCTAGTCGCGTAGTAAACTCTAATTGCGCGATGCAGGATTACGTGACGTCATGTCATTGTGATGCGTAGTTCATATGTGGCGATGTAGATGCCGCCACAAGTCAGTCAGTCAGTCAGTCAGGACTTCTCTTTTTATTTATATAGAAGATAGATATAGAAGATTACAAACGTTGGCTATACCAAGTAACTTCTTTATATAAATGTAGATCTTGTCCGCCGTAAAAAGCGCGGTCACTGTCGAACGGCATAGAAAAGAAAGAGAAGCGCGATGGCACAACGCTTGCAAAATATGGAGTAATTATCTATTTTCAAAAAATCTATTGATTGGACTAAAAAAATAATGATATGAAATCATTCCTTATTATTTTGTAGAGAACTGTATAAATTTATGAACACTTTTAATGAAAATTGTAGGAGTATTATTGGTAAAAACTAGAAAAAATAGACAGAAATAGACCTGGATTTAGATATTTTTTCCCTTAGTTCTACAAACTAAAATAGATTTCAGGACAAATGAAATCACTTCTTATGTGTTGTAGATTGCTGTGTATTTTTTCCTATCAAAAAGATGCTATAGTTACTGTAAAAGATGGTCACAAAGTTACTTAGTTTCGCCGTATTTTAGGAAGGAGCCTTAATAGCGTAAGTTTAACTAGAATTAGCAGTAGTTAAGTAGTAGGTATATCTTGTTTTCCAGTAGATTTATTACTTATCTTGGAAAATAAGAAAACTTCATTTACCTCAGTAGGTAGATCACTGAAGCATAGGTACAGTAGTACCCAAGTGATAAGGCGCGTCGTGAATCTTCGTTCGCACAGAAAAGAAAGTATGGCCCCGAAGATTAACGAGCATGCCTAAAACTTACAATCAACCTTAGGTCACTACTATAAGGTTCATAATTAGAGATCGGATAATCGGATGCATATTAACCTAAAGTTAATATTTCGCTAACAAAGTATGGAAGCGGCTTCTTAGCATTTTTTTTCTTACTTTATATCCCGGGATTCCAGAAAATGTGGGAATGCACAACTAATCGGATACATGGTATGGAAACGACTTCATAAATAACGTGGTTTTATTTATTTGGAAATACCGGGAAATCGGGATCACATAAATATTCCGTTTGTAACACGTGATCCCCGCGAGAAATACAAAGCTGCCGAATTAAAATGGTTGTCTCTGGAAGGTACCGACACTATATCGGTGGGGTTGTTTTCATGGGTTTCGAGAATGTTAAACCCGATAGTGACGTGAAAATGTAAATCCAAGATGGCGGCTGCGATCATTTTAAAATTTTTCGTCATGGGTGTCGTTTTCATGGTTTTCGTGGGTTTTAAAGCCGATAGTGATGTTAAAATGTAAATCCAAGATGGCGGCTGCAAAATTTTCTAAATTTTTCGTCATTGGTGTCGTTTTCATGCTTTTCGAGGGTGTTAAAGCCGATAGTGATGTTAAAATGTAAATCCAAGATGGCGGCTGTCAACATTTTATTTTTTTTTATCATGGGTGACGTTTTCATGGTTTTTGAGGGTTGTGAAACCGATAGTGGCGTTAAAATGTAAATCCAAGATGGCGGCTGCTAAATTTTCAAACTTTTCGTCATGGGTGTCGTTTTCATAGTTTTTGTGAGTTTTAAAGCCGATAGTGGCGTTAAAATGTAAATCCAAGATGGCGGCTGCGAAAATTTTCTAATTTTTCGTCATGGGTGTCGCTTTATTGGTTTTCGAGGGTGTTAAAGCCGATAGTGACACTAAAATGTAAATACAAGATGGCGGATGCGAATATTTTTAATTTTTCGTCATGGGTGTCGTTTTCATGGTTTTTGAGAGTTTTAAAGCCGATAATGGCGTTAAAATGTAAATCCAAGATGGCGGCTGCTAAATTTTCAAACTTTTCATCATGGGTGTCGTTTTCATAGTTTTTGTGAGTTTTAAAGCCGATAGTGACACTAAAATGTAAATCCAAGATGGCGGATGCAAACATTTTTTAATTTTGCGTCATGGGTGTCGTTTTCATGGTTTTTGGGGGTGTTAAAGCTGATAGTGACATTAAAATGTAAATCCGAGATGGCGACTGCAAAAAATTTCAAACTTTTTGTCATGGGTGCCGTTTTCATGGTTTCCGAGGGTTTAAAGCCGATAGTGGCGTTAAAATGTAAATTCAAGACGGCGTTCAGTCGGTTTTACAACCCTCGAAAACCATGAAAACGACATCCATGACAAAAAATTTAAAAATGTTCGCAGCCGCCATCTTGGGTTTACATTTTAATGTCACAATCAGCTTTAATCCCCCGAAAACCATGAAAACGACACCCATGACGAAAACTAAAAAATATTTGCATCCGCCATCTTGGATTTACAATTTAGTGTCACTACGGGTTTTAACACCCTCGAAAACCAATAAAACGACACCCATGACGTAAATTAGAAAATGTTTGCAGCCGCCATCTTGGATTTACATTTTAATGTCACTATCAGCTTTAACACCCTCGAAAACCAATAAAACGACACCCATGACGAAAAATTAGAAAATGTTCGCAGCCGCCATCTTGGATTTACATTTTAATGTCACTATCAGCTTTAACACCCCCGAAAACCATGTAAACGACACCCATGACGAAAAATTAAAAAATACTCGCATCTGCCATCTTGGATTTACATTTTAGTGTCACTATTGGGTTTAACACCCTCGAAAACCAATAAAACGACACCCATGACGAAAAATTTGAAAATTTTCACAGCCGCCATCTTGGATTTACATTTTAATATCACTATCAGCTGTAACATCCTCGAAAAGCATGAATAGTACCCATGACAAAAAATTTTAAAATATTTGAAGCCGCCATCTTGGATTTACATTTTCAGTAGCTTTCACTATGAGACCAACTCTGAAATCACAAAAAAAATTACGATGTTTGAAACAAAAGTTCAATACCTACTCGACCAAAATGTTGAAACAGCTGACTTGTTTCGTGATTTACGGGTTGATCCCATAGTGAAAGTTGCTCATGAGTAGAACACCCTATGAAAATTTAGTGATAAAAAAGTTACCCTTTCAAAAAATACTTATAATATGAATTCCAGAATCGCGACATTTTGACGATCGACACAAAAGTGCATTCCATAAAGCCAAAACCTAAACGTAAGTAAATATACATTCGATTCTATAATCAGAACTATAAATTTGTGAATCCCGGAATCCCAGAATTTTTTTAATACAAAAGTACAATCCATATTAGCCAACACCTGAACGCAAGTACCTAACTAAAACATTCGATTCCAAAATCAGAACTTAAAAATTTTCGTTCCGGAATCCCGGAATTTTTCTTTTTTTAAGTGGAATTCATATTAACTAACATCTGAACTTAAGTAAATTATACATTCGATTCTATAATCAGAAGTCAAAATTGGCCGATACCGGAATTCTGGGATTTTTTAATCCAAAAGCCCACTCCATACTTAGCCAACACCTCAACTTTAGGTTAATATGCATCCGATTATCCGATCTCTATTCATAATACACTGCAGCAGTTAGTTCCGTCTCACTCGCAAGTATGGCGGCTGTCAAGCGGCGCGCGCTAACATGGCGGCAGCTACCGACCAATAGCGGTACAGGAAAAAGCGTGGAGTGTGCCGATTGGTCATTTTTTTTTGTCAATTCAATTATGACGTACTTGGCCCAAAAGTTACAACTACTATGTTTTTCTTAAAACAATCATGAAATTGACGTTTCTAGAAGTTTGAAGTTTATTTACATAATATAACTATTCTTTCACTTTGACTTTCAGCTGATCTGTTCCTAATATTCTTTAAGAAATGTCTTCAAATATTTTATTTTTGTCCACGGTCCTTTAAGACTAAAAAAAAACTTGCTTACTGAATAAAGCGAATTTAGTGATACGTTAAGCATCACTTTAGCTATAATTTATATTTTACATGTACAAGCTGTTGGCGATGAACCCGATGTAAGGACATTGTGACAAATTATTGTTAGACATCAATAAATAATTAAGTTCTTGAATTACACTACATATTCAGCTCCCTGCGCTTGTCTCTCGACCCAATGTGGACGAAAAAAAATATGTACACAAAATCAAACAGTCCGGTTCAAGAATTCTCCACCAAACAGTCTTTCAAAAAATATTTGACAAACAGCCTAAGGGTTAAAAAACAATGATTTTGACCAAGGCCAAAATCTTTGTAGACCTCTTCAACTAAAGGTCTCAATACATCAAAGCATATCCATTCATCTGTACTTTCTTTCATATAGGTCCTGTCCATTTCTCCTGAAATACATACATGACGAGGGTTCCTATGACGTCATGTTTCGGCTCTTTTTACGTCCATCGTTCACACAATGGGCCATTTTTTACGACGTCTATAGGACACGCTGGTGTAATATTTCTACCTCTCTGAGAAGCAGGAATGAAAGGTTACAAAAAGCAAGTAAATTGACGAGTTATGTATAAAATGATCTTAAAATGTACTGAATGTGGACTATTCCATTAATTAAAAAGTTGACGTAAAGCCATGACTACCTATTACAACCGGTTCCGTGCTTCCCGCATCCAGCGGATTCCCGCGGCCTTCACAAGATCATGGGTCCACCGTGTGGGAGGCCTTCCAACGCTACGTCTGTTCCGTTCCGGTACGCGGTTGCCACTCCAAATGCTTTCGGCCCCATCGGTCATCTGTTCTGCCAGCAATGTGTCCTGTCTGGTCGAAATGGCGGTGCTTGGGAGGGGGCTATGTCAAGCAGTGGACGTCTTTCGGCTGAAATGATGATGATGAATTTGACTACCTTAAATTTGAATTGTCAACGTATACTCGTACTGAAATCACAACTGTTAGTCGACGTTCGCACGGACGTAAAAATTTCGCGGCGATTTATTTCGCAAACTGGATTTTCAATCCTCTGCTTAGCGCTGAGAGTTGAAAATCCAACAGTGTGCTTTTCGACGCGCTAGAATGCACTCTGTTGCTGTTAGGTTGGATTCTCAATGCTCGGCTTTACAACGACGGTTGAAAATCCAGTGCGCGAGTCAGTACGAACGTCGGCTTACTCTTGGCCACAAAAAAAGAGAGAGATAAAAGAGGTTTTATCTGCCCTGTGCTCTTGGCAGTTGTATAAAATGGATATAACCCGTGGCCAGCGCTACACGCCCAAGCTACACGCGTCTTGCGACAGCGGAGAAAACAAATGAAAGAAGTTGTTTAGAGTATTCGCCGTCAATTCGTCGATTCCTATGGAGAAGAGCCGGCAAGAAACTCCACGGTTACTATTATAAAAATAATTGGCTTGTACAATATTTTCAAATAGGTAACAGTGTTAACAGGAATGGAACTAAATTGAACAGTCTCCTCCGCTCTCTCTTCCGAGAAAATCGTTCTAACGAGAAATTAGTCGTGTTCAAGTCGCTCTTGTACCTAATTAATCGATGACTGAAGAACTTTTCCTCAACAGTTGTTGACTGGAAAGTTTCGGCGTCGGGTTCACATTATGATAGGTACGGTCAGCAACAGAAGTCAGTTAACACCGCTACTTTTTGACATCATCTAACTAAATTAACAGAAAATGGTATGATAACCTGCTTTTTAGCATTTCATTTAGATAACAGTTAATTTTCTTTAAAATTTACATCTGTTCCGATTTTAATGAAGTATTTTTTCAATAATTAAGATTTAGAAAACACAATTACTGTCAATTGACTTATTTTGCTGACTGTACTAATGAAGCTTTTAACGTTGGGCGTTGTTCTATGTATGATATTTATGATCGCTTATTACTAAAAAATCGGCCATGTGCGTGTCGGACCATGTTTGGTTTAGTTTATTTATTAATAATTATAAAAAAAAATTACATGTCAATAGTCATTATAAGTTACAAAATAGATCATAATTATACAAGTTATCATAATAAGATTAATTGAGAGAATTCCAACAAAACAAATATAATAAGCATTCGTAAAAAAAATTAATAATAATTAAATCAATTAAATACCTAAAACCATTCTTTTAGGTCATAAAATACCTGGTCGGTTAGCCAGCCTTTAAGTTTAGCTTTGAAAGCATTGTCAGACGTTGCGCTTACAATTTCATCTGGTAGCCGATAGTATACCGACGGACCGATGTGAATTAACATGTACAGAGAAGGATTCCGTAGTTAAGTTGAAAACATTGTAGTTGAAAAACATGTTCAAAAGCTTAGAATTTTAAAAAATCTTTCCACGCTACCTGATATAATGCACTTTTGCACTCAGATTTCAAAAGATTGTACAGAATCTTTCCGAGGTTGTTAGGTGAAAAAAAATGACTGAAAGAATTCTCAGAATTCAGAATTTTAAACCATCATAAAGTTGGAGAAAAGAATAACACCATACATCCATGGAGGCAAAGGAACCATTTGTATCAACCAAAATTTAAATCTCACAGAGCTTTCCAATCCAATTCCACCAAACGTCCTATAAATTAAAATCAACAATGTCAAAACAGATCACAATTAACTGTCACCACACAACGTTTGACGGCCGCATCAATAATAATCGATATTCGGCACAATCGAGACAAAGGCTCGATGGTTCGATTCACAATCGAGTCTGTTTTCTATGTTATCGACGAATATTATTGAGAGGGGTGGCTGTAAAAGCCGATCCAGCGTAAAGAGTTATTCAATACTGTGTGCATACAAGTGTTTATATTGAACGTAGCTACTGCGATGAATTGGTGCTCGGTAAAATTGTGATCGAGTTTTTGTCTGCAGAAGATTTTATTTTTAGGGTTCTGTACCAAAATGGTAAAAAGGAAACCTTATGGTGCGACTCAGTCTGTCTGTCTGTCACAGCTGGATATCTCAAGAACTACTAATGCTATCAACTTGAAATTTGGAACAGTTTTAGATGACGTTTGCCCAACTATTTTGCAAATAAGAAAGAAGTAAAAATATACTTTTTTTTTTGCAACAGGGATTGAAAGGGGGTCTCAAAAATTTGAAGTGAGGCTACTAGGGAATGTGGGGTATCATATGAAAGAGCGCTGTTTGCACATCTTAATTTTTTTAAATTTTTTCTAGGCCGCATAGTTTTCGACTTTTAATGAAAAAAATACCGTTCCCACACCTTATCTCCGAAGTTTGCTTATAAAAAAATCTGAAATTAATCTAAGTATGTGATAGAAGTTTATGTAAAGATTACAGGAAAAACAAAACAATGTCTTTAAATAGCACACTTTTTCAGAAATCGGAACGGAACCCTCGGTGCGCGAGTCGGACTGCTCTTGACCGGTTTTTTTAGTTAGCCTTTACTGTGCCACTGCGAGGCAAAGGCCTCCTCCAAGTCCTTCCAGGAACTCATTTCCCGCGCCGCCTCAAACCTGTCCTGTCGCGTCGGCCTCAGCGGCCGCCCATCTTCATGTACCCTTGTGTGGAGACTTTTGCCCAGCGGTCATCGTGCATGCAGCTGACATGACCCGCCCAATCCCATTTGAGCCTGGCACTCTTCTGGCCTACGTCCATTATACCCGTTTTGGAACGCAGCGTGGTGTTCCGAATTCTGTGCTGCCTTTGTACGCCTAGGATGCTGCGTTCTATCGCTCTATGGCAGACTCCAAGGCGAAGAAGAGCATGGGTAAAAAATTTAAATGAATTTGGATATTTTAATGCTTCTTTTACTAATACAACAATATAAACATGGTATATTATGTAGTATTTTACTTGTAGACATAATCAGGATAACAAGAAACCTTTCAGAACTAACAAGCAACGTGCAACGTGAAAATTGAATGAGTAATTGAAAAATTGATTAGAAGATTTGATTGTTAGTTAGATGAGTGTATAGTTTATCTTAAATTACAAATAATCCTAACTAATATTATATTATAATAAATACGAAAGAAAGTTTGTTACCTTTTCACGCCTAAACCGTTCAGTGGTTTAGGCGTGAAAAGGTAACAAACTTTCTTTCATCATAATGACATTTTGACGTTGTCAGGTATACAGAAACGGACATAGGGTACCTTGCATCCCGAATAAAATACTGTTCCCGAGGAAAATAACAATAACGTTCTTATGATAATAGATGTTGCCACGTGTCTTTCGAATCATGGTTGAATTATATTATTACACGCAGAGTACAACCCGAATGGTCAAATTCTAAATTAACGCGAGCGGCTTCGTTCGCGCCAACTTTTCTCATGGATATCTGTAGGTACATAAACTCTCGTCAGTTTTCCATGAATGTTGGCAGAACTAAAAACTACAGAACGTCACGTGCGTGCTACTCCTTTCATACGTCAGCAACGGTAATACTGCACGTGCGCAAATCACGTGAGTTTCATCTGAACGAATTGAAGGACTTTACCAATAACGTCATTGTATGTCCTTCAGAAACGTTCAGAAACCTCCCGGCGTTTCCATGTTTAAGAGGCTGACAGTTAAAAGCTCGGTCACTGTCAGACTGCATGAAAGAAAAAGAGAAGCACAACAACACTGGTAATTTATTGCAAATCTGAAGCAATTATCTATTTACAAAAAAAAACTATTAATTGGACTAAAAAATTCTCAAACCAAATAATTAAAACTATAAAACTATTAATTGAAACTAAACTTATACCTAACTATAATTTATTTAAATGGGATATCTTAGTATAAATTAACATTTTGCATTTCAAATTTTTGTTTAGGGGGTCACTTTTTCTAGTTGGAAAGAAGATATTGATCAAAATTAACGTGATTTTTTTCCAATCCTTCAAAGCAAAACATATCCATTTTGACCAAAATTACATACAAGTCTCAGACAATAACCAAGTTAGGTTAATTTGAGTGTAGACATCATCTTAACAAGCCATTGTAATCAAATGAATAGTCCATTCTCTTTAATAAAATGTAACTAACATGAAACAATAATGAAAACTAATAGTTATTTATGCAACTGACGTATAATAAGGGGTATTAAATCACGAATGTGGGTTTATCACACGAGGCGAAGCCGAGTGTGATAATAGTATCACATGAGTGTTTTAATACCTAATTATGTACAGTTGCATACAAGACTTTATCTAAATCCATGTTATCAGTCCTCTATAAAAGGTTCTGAAACAGTTATTTGCAATTAGACTAATACTAGTATCAAACATGGCGGCCGGCGTCATAGTATACGACGTGAATTCGAATAAGTTCTTTTTAGGGTTCCGTACCAAAATGGTAAAAAAGGAACCCTTATGGTGTGACTCAGTCTGTCTGTCTGTCTGTCACAGCTGGATATCTCAAGAACTACTGATGCTATCAACTTGAAATTTAGAATAGTTTTAGATGACGTTTACCCAACTATTTTGCAAATAAGAAAGAAATAAAAATATATATTTTTTTTTGCAACAGGGACTGAAAGGGGGTCTTAAAAATTTAAAGTGGGGCTACTAGGGCATGTGGGGTATCATATGAAAGAGCGCTGTTTGCAAATTCTCAAACTATTTTTTATTTTTTTTACGCTGCATAGTTTTCGACTTTTGATGAAAAATGTAAAAAAAAATACCGTTCCCCCCTTATCTCCGAAGTGTGCAAAAAGAAAAAAATCTGAAATTATTCTATGTGATAGAAGTTTATGTAAAGATTACAGGAAAAATAAAACGATGTCTCTAAGTGGCACACTTTCTCAGAAATCGGAACGGAACCCTCAGTGCGCGAGTCCGACCCGCTCTTGACCGGTTTTTTTTAAATTACGGCGCTGTTGTAGTGAAACGCGCGTGCATTACAATGTTCTTTTTTGAAAACGAGTTGCATTATGAAATTCAGTACAACATTAAAACACCCGTTTGGATGCTATTATGGTTACCATGGTCACTATGACACTGGCTGTTTTAATGTTGGCAATAAGCTAACTGTTTCAGAGACTTTTATAGGGGATTTATAGCATGGGTGTAGATAAACGATATTATGAGCTAGGTATTTAGTTAGTAGATAGTATAAACGAATCATAAAAACAAAGACAATAGTTGTCGGAGCTCTCTCGTTGTTTTTTTTGCAGAGAGCGCCAACGGAATGAGAGAAATGAACAGATGGCCAGTGAGGTGAGAATGGAACAACGAATGGAATGGAGATGCATTTGTTTTTACAAAAAAAAATTTGTAAAAACAAATGAATTTATGCTGTAATTTGAGGGTACATTTAAGTACCTAATTATAGTTGACGCTTTTATTGGTAACCCGCTCAGTTATATCTATCTTTATACATGTTAAATCACAGCTGTTCAAAGATTTCTGTCTGTTATAATATTTTTTTTAGTTTTTTGCCAAAGTCCAAATACCAAATTAGCAAAAGACTGTCCTAAATTAATTTCGGACAGTCTTTTGCTAATTTGGTAAATGCTTCACCAGATTTTTCGTCTTAAATGAAAACAAAATCTATAAGGTATCAAGGATTGATTGCTACTCGACCTCTGCTCTCACTACTCATGTCATAACTAAACACGCTTACCAAAGACAAACTTTAACCTCTTTTCAGAAAAATGAAACATTAATGTAAAATTATGAGTGCATTAATGATGATTGACTTATTTAGTCGTGTATCGAATTTGATTACTTACATAGCAACTTTGTAATGTTTATTTAGTTTTGTTAAAAGTTTTAGTTATTTTTATACAAAACATTTTACCATAATAAGTCAATAGCATATTTTTAAGAAACGAATTTTATACCAGTGGCAAATAATAACACGAGCATTTTTTACATCTGTGGGACAAGTACCTACTCCATTTATTTTCTTGTCCATTGTCAATAGTCGGTATTGGAAAACATTAAAACGAGGGTATTCTGCCTTCCAGATGACAACACAATGGCCGCCACGAAGTCACTAGACTAGCAATATGATTCGAACGAGTCACTGGCAACCAACCAGGCAACGTTGTCTATTTCTGTCTCCGGTGATAAATAGACTTCGCACTTCGTGATTAAATATTTCTGTTAGGTTACACTTCGAATGCGAATTTAGACCATTGAGCACAGTTGGAGGGGACAGGGGACACACATAATATGCAGGTTAGCACGTTCGATTCGATACTACTTTTACCGACCCGAAGCAATCACACAAACCCATAATCCAATATCTTTGTTTCCATACCCTGCAACAGTCCTACACCAACCGGGGTCTGTCCTTGGTTCCACTTGCAAAGTGCGAACAGGGATAATCGTCGGTTGCTGCCTCATTTAATTAAAAACTTCTAACGGGCCTCTGCGAATTGGTTTCAGCCCCTCATACGCCTTCTAAAGGTCCGGGACCCCAGGGTCCCGAGATAAATGTCAAAGGCATTTTTAATAATGCTAAATTAAAGCTAATGCTAAGCTAATGCTAATTTAAGTTTATTAGAAAACAGTTTTGGTATTACACAGAAGACACGAAGATAGCTACGTAAAATACTGTGGCGCAGTTAGAGCCCATCACAAAATACAACACAACATAAGACACATTAAGACATTTGTTCCAAAGACTCTGGAAGATCCTGGAAGACTCGGGGAGATCCTGGAAGACTCGGGAAGATCCTGGAAGATTCGGGAACAGGCCTCTGACCTCAACCCAGCGCTGTACACTCTGACTCACTGGAGCATAACGCAGCGCCACCCCGACTCACTGGGGAATCACCGCAGACAGTTCCGACTCACCGTGAACTATGCGGCACCCGGTTCCAAGTCACTGGAACCACAACTGGCACTGGCAAGCAAGATCACCCAGCCCACTATCGACCAAACAGCGGCAAATAGCGGTCAAACTTATAACTAATTTTCCTTTTCCCTTTGTCGTCATGCCCTCTGCCATACATTTCTATCTGTCGTCATTTCACCCCTTTTTAGGGTTCCGTACCAAAATGGTAAAAAAGGAACCCTTATGGTGTCACTCAGTCTGTCTGTCACAGCTGGATATCTCAAGAACTACTAATGCTATCAACTTGAAATTTAGAAAAGTTTTAGATGACGTTGATCCAACTATTTTGCAAGTAAGAAAGAAATTAAAATATTTATGTTTTTTTTGCAACAGGGACTGAAAAAATAAAAGTGAAAAATCAAAGTGGGGCTACTAGGGCATGTGGGGTATCATATGAAAGAACGCTGTTTGCACATTCTCAAACATTTTTTTTGTTTTTTTTAGGCCGCATAGTTTTTGACTTCTGATGAAAAATGTAAAAAAAATACCGTCCCCCCCCCCTTATCTCCGAAGTTTACTAAGATAAAAATCTGAAATTATTCAATGTGATAGAGGTTTATGTAAAGATTACAGGAAAAATAAAACGATGTCTCTAAATAGCACACTTTTCACACACGCACACTTTCAGAAATCGGAACGGAACCCTCGGTGCGCGAGTCCGACTCGCTCTTGACCGGTTTTTTAGCTATATCACCTTTCACGTAAAGATGCCAGCAAATCAAGCCACCCGAAACTTGCCCGAATCTGTAAAATTTTCCCAATCAACCTTGAACCTAAAGTTTTAGCGATAAAGATGAAAATCTGTGGCGGCATCTACATCGCCACATACGAACTACGCATCACTATGACATGACGATACGCAACGTGCATCGCACAATCAGAGTTTACCGCGTGACTAGCATATATACAACATCACGACATCAACCGTGGGGCAGTAGCCCACCAGACACAACACCCGTCTGGTCCTGAACCTGAGAATGAGTGAACTTTACACCCTGTTCCTCATGCTTATTATTTCTTTTGCGCCCTTAAAACGAGTCAATCTCATCGCTGTTTCTGTGCCTACATATAATAGCAGAATAACTATGACGTCAGCATCATATTAACCTTCTTTCGCTCACTACTTATTACCTCCATAAAATAATCATAAGCAGCTAATCTAACCGGGTTTAGGAACGTCGTAAAGTGGTGTCAAGGTCTGGGAGATTGTAGGCATTTTAATAGTGTGCCTTTTACGTGCAAGAATGTACTCATAGGTAGAGATTAAAATATCATAGGGCCAACAAACAACCTCAAACGGTGCAAATACTCCAATCTTGTTGGGACTTATATGTTCGAGCCGTTTGGAGTTGAAACACTAGGGCCATGGGGTCCTATTGCCCTCTTAGTTTTTCGAGACATCGCCAGGTGGCTGGTCGACTCTACACGTGACCAAAGGGCTGGCCTATTTTTTGGACATAGAATTAGCATTGCCAGACAACGTGGCAATATGCTGCCAGCCTTTTGGGCACTTTTTCTGTCGACAGCGATGCGGACAAATTTTTTGATGCCTTATGATTATTTCCCCTCCTTTTTTATATATATTTTTTTAAAGATTCCTGTTGGGGACAACAAAAGTGTGATGAAGACTGTATTCTGGTCCTATTAAAACCATTGTGACAATCTGCAAAGATCTAGACTACACCTTCACTAAAAGAAGATGGTAAGCAGCTCCGACTGTTCATCACTGGCAGCCTTGTTCCACCCACTCCTGAATACAGGCCTCCTCCCTTTTATGCTATGCTTCCCTGGTCGGTGCGAGTCTCATTCAAGTCTACCTCGCGATCTTCTGTAGGTCGACCCTCCTGGTGATTGGTCTGCCAACGCTATCTACTTGGTGTTGTCAGTAGTCGTATAACATCTGTCAAACAAGCTTATGTCAACCCTGTACATAAATACTCAAACTGCCTAGTCTGTTCCCAATTATGTTGGGGTCGGCTTCCAGTCTAACCGGATGCAGCTGAATACCAGTATTTTACATGGAGCGACTGCCTATTTGACCTCCACACCCAAGTGTGGAGGTCAAATAGGCAGTCGCGTATTACCCAGGTAAGGTAACCTTACCTGGGTAATACGTTACCCCTTGGTAAGACTGGTTGTCAGACTTTCATACTTCTGACGATCCGTAACGACTATCAAAGATCCCGGTCCGGGACCAACGGCTTAGCGTGCTTTCCGAGGCACGGAGGAGACTCGAAATATCTTTACATACCGACACTCCTCCGTGCCTCGGAAAGGTCAACAATCCACAGACTAACCCCGGCAAACGTAGCTTAACCCGATGGATCGACCCGTGCGGCTGTTATTACTTAGCCACAAGCTCCCTGTTGTTGAATAATCATGGGCATTAATTATATCTTGTTACTCAGATTAAGCAAAGATTATGTTATTTACAAACTTTAATGACTTATTGACTTTACCAAGGGGTATCGTGTTACTCAGTAACTGGGTTGTAGAGATTAGATAGGCAGTCGCTCCATGTAAAATACTGGTATTCAGCTGCATCCGGTTTGACTGGAAGCCGACCCCAAAGTCTAGGCAGATGATGAAACTTTAATGACTATGTTTATGATCTGGGTATCAAACTAACAACCGTTCGCTCACAACCCGCCTTTTAAAACCGCTGAACAAGTAACGTGATTTCATTTTAATATCCTATTTATATTTATGCTGCTTTACAAATGTATGGGAAAGATTATGGAGGTAGCGTCGCTGAAACAATTTGAAGGTGAGCCCGAATATATTAATGTGTTGTCGTTTAGACGAGATAAATGATTCGCATTTGTAGCGCCATGCCGGGATTTTCTGCCGAGGTTGCCATGACAACAAATAAAGTAACTCATTTGTATTCAAGCTCGCTCCGTGCAATTTTATTCCATTTTATTTGATCGAAAATCTTGACGGTAGTCTATCTTATTTTGTTCTTTTAAAGAGAAAAGTAAACGTGAAAACATTTTGGAAATCGTTATCTCCCTATGTTTTGGTGTTTGTTATACCATACAAAGATGAAACATTGTGTGGTAAAAAAATATTGTATCAATTTTCATGCACCTATGTGCTAAGCTTAGATAATCAATCCGCCTAGCCTTTTCTCTACTATGTTGGGGTCGGCTTCCAGTCTAACTGGATGCAGCTGGATACCAGTATTTTACATGGAGTGACTGCCTATCTGACCTCTACAACCAGTTACTGGGTAAATATGATACTCCTTGGTAAGACTGGTTGTGAGACTTTCGGGCTTCTGACAACCCATAACGACTGTCAAAGATCCACGAATGACAGCGGGGACCAACGGCTTAACGTGCTTTCCGAGGCACGGAGGAGTCTCGGACATGTAAAGATGGTCATCCATCCACGAACCAACCCCGGCAAGCGTAGCTTAACCTGATGGATCGACCCGTGCGGCTGTTATTACTTAGCCACGAGATCCTTGATACATTTAGTTAAAATGTGGCATGACGTCATTCCTTGCTAGATTTTATACGTACCTACGTACGTTTTTAGGGTTCCGTACCAAAATGGTAAAAAAGGAACCCTTATGGTGTGACTCAGTCTGTCTGACTGTCTGTCTGTCTGTCTGTCTGTCTGTCACAGCTGGATATCTCAAGAACTACTAATGCTATCAACTTGAAATTTGGAACAGTTTTAGATGACGTTTACCCAACTATTTTGCAAATAAGAAAGAAATAAAAATATTTTTATTTTTTTTGCAACAGGGACTGAAGGGGGTCTTAAAAATTCAAAGTGGAGCTACTAGGGCATGTGGGGTATCATATGAAAGAACGCTGTTTGCACATTCTCAAACATTTTTTTCCTTTTTTTTAAGCCCTATAGTTTTCGACTTTTGATGAAAAATGTAAAAAAAAATACCGTTCCCCTTATCTCCCAAGTTTGCAAAGAGAAAAATCTGAAATTATTCTATGTGATATAAGTTTACGTAAAGATTACAGGAAAAATAAAACGATGTCTCTAAATAGCACACTTTTTCAGAAATCGGAACGGAACCCTCGGTGCGTGAGTCCGACTCGCTCTTGACCGGTTTTTTTTGCTTAGTTAGGAGTGCGGGCTCGCTAGGTCACAACTGTAAAGTAGTGACGTAGCGAGCCCGCACTCCCAAACGTTAATGCGTTCTATCTAAGTAATTTTTTATTAATCTGTGATAGCAAAAAATACGTGTCTAATATTTTTTTAATATCTGACTGAATAGAACTTCTTTTTTTTACCCAGGCATCAACCCTATTCTCGGAGCAAGATATCCCATGAGTCCCAATAAAACCAAAAATAAATCCAGTAATAAGCGTCTGGATAATAAAAGTAACACTATGAAAAGCAAGTCCTCATTATTGGGTAATAATTTAGTTATTCCAACAATGAGGTTTAGTAACCGCTGGAGGTCGATCAATGGCGTCTTTATCGAGTGATATTGATTTTATAATAATGTTCTACTTTATTATTTATCGCTTTAATATCAATATGTGTATTGTTGTTAAAAGAAACTGAACTAGAATGAGATAAATAGATCTACTAGCACTCGCACATTCCATCCATGGTTGCTTTAGTCTTCCCTTAATAGAGAAAAATTAAAATTAAAAAGTCTTTGCCAAAGACGATAAATTGATCAAGCTTGAGCAGCTTGATAAATTTGTCATCTTTTGTCGGCTAATAAGTGTCCAAAAATAACCTCTTCTTCAAAATTCAAGAATAGGGATGATGATTAAAAATTGTTTTTGTCCTTCATGTAGATTTAATAAAATATTGGACACGTATTTTTTATTTTTTAAGTACTTAATCAAAAGATTACGACGATACATTGAGTTAAAATGTGGCATGACGTCACTCCTTGCTAGATTTTATACGTATTGAGCCCACAATCTTCAGCTTTAATGCGTTTTATCTGTATTTTTTTATTAATATGATAAAGCAAAAAATACGTGTCTAATATTTTTTTATTATCTGACTAACGGACTAAATAAAATTTCTTTTTTATGCATTTCTTTTAACAAAGTTGACCACCAAGTCAACACCCTTAGCTCTGAGACTGCATTCCTACATTAATAGATCCCAAGTGTTTGAACCCAGCAGAGGTGGTCAAGTGAACCAGCCTGTGATAAATGTACAGGCTAAGTTAGTGTGGAGGTGGCTCCTTTAGAAAAGATAATATTACTACGCGTTTATTTTGTGCGCAGAATGATTTAAGGCTGTCTATTGGATAGGGTACTCTGTCGCTCCATGAAAACAAAGATGGCGCGCACACTAGCAACAAAACAACCCTGCGGTGGAAGCATGGTTCCTTTTTAACGATCGACATTTTGTCAATAAGTAGATAAATATTTGCCAAAAAAAATTATTTAAAATAATGTTATTTTTTTATTAGGGTTTTAGGATTTTAATTTTTTTTATCTGGTAATTTATAAATAGTGATTAAAAAGTTTCATTTTCACATTTGTTGTTTTAATCCTTGTAACATCTCCATTCTAGCCTGTTACTTCTTGTAATACATATGTGGTGGCATCTACATCGCCACATAAGAACTACGCATCACAAGGACATGACGTCCCGCAACCTGCATCGCGCAATGAGAGTTTACCGCGCGACTAGCATATAGGTATACAAAAACCCGACATTAACCGTGGGGCAGTTGCCCACCAGACACAACACCCATCTGGTCGGAGGGTCCTCCCTTTTCAATAGAGGATGAGTGAACTTTACACCCTGTTCCTCATGACTCTATACACACAACACAATACGTATGGACGGTAAAGATTTTGATTTTTAAGTGAAATCCATACCTGCTGTAAGAGATACGCTGATCAATTAATAGTTGACACTTTTTTAATTTACACAGCCGAATGACGTCATAAAATGGCGGCTACTATTTCATGGTTTGAGAAAACATTAAAAAAACCTGAAAACTTTGAATTTAATTTTAAAATTTATATTGTTATTGAACTAAAACTAATATTTTCCGACTGCTTTTTGCCTAATCTATCTAAATAATATATTTTTAGATTTTTTCTCATATAGAGTAAAATACCGTATTGTGGTCACCCTATTTTCTAATTCAGGGAACAAAAATAAAACTCGATTTTTATATACAATAAAGGGTCTTTTAATTTCTTTCTGGTATCGAATTTGTTGCACAATTTTTTTCACAAAAAGAGACTATTTTGTATTTGTCTAATCTTTCATACGATAAGCGTATTAAAACAGAAAACAAAATAAATGGAGGATTGAGGGCCCGAATTTTGTCAAGGTCATAACTTTCAAACAACAAGAAATGGTGACCTGCTCTTGCTTTCACAAATTTTGATAATTTATTTAGTATCTTATAGGATTACAAACAGTAGCCATAAGTTAATGGTTTCATTTTATTTGCGTGATAAACTTTTACGTGTGTGAGGATTGAGGGCCCATTTTGAACGAAGATATAATAAGTAGGACAGTGTTTTGCGATAATATCTTGTTTTCACAAATTTTGTTTGGTATAAGGTTAGATTTTGGCATAAAGACTTTATCTGTAGTGTCCATAGTTTATCAGCTACAGGTGGGCCCTCAATCCTCTATGTGAGAACTGAGGGCCCCACTTTACAGTCCATATCTCGCAAAGTTGACTTTCACAAAAGCTGATTCCAACTTTCACAATTCTTTGGGAATGTTCACTAAATCCTAAGCATATTTTCAAAGAGTTTTAATAAAGTGGCCCTCACACCTCACGCATATAAAAAAATTTAATAATTTTTTAATGACTTATTTCCTATTTTTGACAGTTCGCTGTCTTATTCTGAGATATGTATAAAGGAGATCATTTATTTTGGGCTCAATATATGAAAAAAAAGTCTAATTCTGTTAGAACATGTTATTCTCTTCAACTTTTCGTTTCCCTGCGCTGATAAACGTTAGAAAAATATTGTTTTCAGTATGTATTCGTTAAAAAATAAAAGAAAAACAGATAGAGAAAACCGTATTATTTCGGAAAATTTCATTTTTTTATCACTATCATATTTAGCCCAAAAATGTAAGGACGATGAATGATCTCCTTTGTTGAATTATAAACTAATAGATATAGTTATTTGAACTTTAGTCGATAAGATTCTCTGAATACTATACAGGGTTATTGGTAAAACACCAGCAACCTCTTAAGGGGTCATTGTACTCATCATTATGAACAACTTTCACTATGGGACCAAACGTGAAATCGCGAAAAAAAAATCAGCTGTCAGTACATTTTATTTAATCAAACTTGTCAAAATATAGGGATCAGCTGATTTTTTTTTCGCGATTTCAGGTTTGGTCCCATAGTAAAAGTTGTTCATAATGATGAGTACCATGACCCCTTAAGAGGTTGCTGGTGTTTTACCAATAACCCTGTATAACGCCCTGACAAAAATGTTACCAATTTTGGTGACTGTCATCTTGTATTTTAATGTTGTCTTCATTCTTGGCATCAGTACTCCCGAACACTGTGAGCATGACACCAAAAGACGTTAGAATTGATAAAATAACCAAGTATCCAGACAAGACTGTTCTATTTATGATGTACTGAAGCGTTCTGTCTCTAGTGTGCGCACTGTCTTACAGTTTAGGCGTTAACTTAGTTGAACAAACTCAGAAGGAATCTGAAGGTTGGTCAACATCTGTTAATGACCGATTTATGTCAAAAGCAACTTTGGCTATCCAAATTAAATGAATAAATAAAACATGTTAATCGAGTCTTTACTTAGTGCTTCTCTTGTTACAAACGCACTTATGGACAGACCGAGAGAAGTCGCGTTCTGTAATATAACTAGCTGTTCATGCCCGGCGTCGCCCGTGTGAATTTCATGACCCTATCTCCAGTGGTTTAGCCTGTGTGTTGTCTGTTTTCATACAAAAATATCATCCAAATTTCCGACTTTTCTGGTGAATTTCCCAAAAAAATCTGTCAAACAAACCTTGTCCTGACTTTTACACAACAAAAAAGAATTAGCTAAATAGGTGCATCCGTTCTGAAGTGATGCTTATATATTCGGCAATTGATTTTTATTTAAATAGATGTAAGGATGCAACATATTGTGTAGCCTGCTTGATTCCTTTCTATCTGCTCGAGAGAAAGAAGTGTTAACGTGCGAACAAAAGTTACAGAGTGGGTATTACTGGTCCATAACCGCCAGAAGGTCTTTTTAGGAAAGTGACATACTTTCCTGAAAAGACCGTACTAAAAACAATGGTTAGGTAACACAAAAGAGAGCTGTCGCATTTTATCACCTCTCTCGCTCACACGGGATCTTATTTTTAAGAATGTTAGATTAAAAAAATACTTATTTGAAAAATGTAATTAATAGCGGATTAATAAATAATATTAATTAAATAGGTAATTACAAAAAAAAAACACATTTTTGTTGTGGCATTTATTTAACTCATCTCAAAAACAGATAACACTTTTTGAGTTGAGTTTATTAGATAACACAATAGAAATTAATACTTAATTTTAATAATTAGGTACCTATTTTTCGATAATTGATTACATTTTTCAAAAAAGCATCTTCTTAAAAATTAGGTCCCGTGTGAGCGAGAGAGGTGATAAAATACGACAGGACGATTTTCACGAATATTCGGATCATTTGATAGCTATACTTTATTTGATGGCAACAAATGCCCAGCCGTAGTCGGCTGCATTGCAACCAATATATTTTGTAAAAATCTCTCTTATTATAAAACAATTTAAACAATTTATTTGACGACACGTTTGGCGCAGTGGTTGAGCGATTGACTGCTGCGCATCATGTCGCGGGTTCGATTCCCGCGCGGAACAAATATTTGTACGACCTACAAGTGTTTGTTCCGAGTCTGGGTGTTTTTCTATCTATAATATGTATGTATTTACAAAAAAAAAAAATGTATATAAGTAGTTTATCAACCATCTCGTTACCATAGCACAAGCATTAGGTTGCTTAGCTTGGGACTAGATGGCGTTGTGTGAAAATGTCCAAGGATATTTATTTTTATTTATTTTTATTTAATATCGAGAACGGGTCTTATGTACCTGTGGGCTTAGTGCGAGTTTTTATACTTACTCGATCGCGTTTACGTTATCGCTACCTTATGTCAATTCGTATGGAATAATTGTGTTTCCCATTGTAGTCACCAGGCGGCGCTTATTCACTTTCAGTACAAACTGACGTTTACGTTAACGTGATCGAGTAAGTATAAAAACTCGCACTAAGCCCTCTGTTTACCTCGTAAAAAAAGAAGATCGCGATAAGACCCGTTCTCGATATTGTTTTATAATGTGTACAAATCGCGAAAGTTTAAAAATCTCTCTTATTTATATTTATTAATATTTTTTGTAAGAATATTCTGAATATGAGGTGTTTTGTCACCAACCACTATCGGTCGTCTATATACGCCAAAAGTTCATTGACAACTGAATGACAAAAAAATAGATAAGAAAGTTTGTTGACTTGCTAACTCAGAACATCCTGCGGGCTCCGACTAACTTAATTTTTTAATATACGAGCCGTTGACCGAAGATTTTGACGAGACCTTTACTTTGTACAAACATGTTTGAGCAGTCATTATCAGACTTATTAGTTTTACGTGTAACCATGTGTGAAATCGTTACCGTCATTTGATGTTAAGAGCGTTAACGTCGCGCGCGCTGGCAACGTCGCATTTATAAAGGTTTTTTGGGATTATTTTAATAAATTTAAATCAAATGACAATTTCCTCTGACAAATTCTTAGATCGTTGGTATTTATAAGTATGTATGCTATTTTTTGACGGTTATTTTGGTATTTACTCTTAGAAAATGAAATATTGTCAATTATTTTCTATTATTCTATTTTTAAATAGTAAATATCAAAATAACCGTCAAAAAATAGCATACATACTTATAAATACCAACGATCTAAGAATTTGTCAGAGGAAATTGTCATTTGATTTAAATTTACTAAAATAATCACGAAAAACCTTTGGAAATGTGACGTTGCCAGCGTGCGCGACGTTAATGCTCTTAATTGCAACTGCTGGAGTAAATAATAACGTTTTTGGATATTGGACCGTGAAAGAATTGTGGCCGTAGTGTAAGTTTTTATACTTACTCGATCGCGTTTACGCACAGATTAATACAGATGGGACACTCCACAGTTTAGGTATGAAGCTACAAGTACACGGCGGGACCCTCTCACGGGGCCAATTCAGTAGAAATGCCGTGCCGAAGGTTTATGAGTATTTTCAACACAATTTTTTTGTTATGAAATAAATGACTTATGATTTACAGATATCCCCATGAGCACTTTGTGGCTCCATCGTGCCGTATAGGTAGTAATTTGTCACGCACCATTTGTCATTCTTGCATCATTTATGCACCCCACTGCAGGACAAAGGTCTCCCCCATACTTTTCCATTGGTCTTTATAGCTGCCTTTTCCGGCCAATCAGTCAAGAATGAGTCCAGCTAGACAGCCGCGCCAGCGTTTCTCTGGCCTGCCTTGATGACGACGCCGGTTTTCAGGTGCCTACTGCGTGATGACGCTGGCCCTAATCGCGTGGCGTGGTCATAATTATTATAATATAAAAATCCCACAACAGCTGTCTGCATACATTGTAGCCCTGCGTGGGATGTCGCTTAGTCCAACGGAGCGCATCGCTTGCGTCGCAGGTTCATTCAGACATTATGTCGTAAAAACCGTGAAATCTCTTCAAACGCGATGCCCCATCGATTCGATATTAAGTAATGTGTACTGTCTTCTAAACACAAAGGTTTTATGGATATATTTTTTAATAACTTGCTATAAAGCAGCAATACTGACACTCATGACTAACATAGTTTTAAGTTATTGTAATACTAACAACACATGGACAAACATTAGTCCGACTTAAAGGATTTTTATAGATAAACTCACGCTTTCTTCCCAAGGGAGAGTAGGCAGAAACTATATATTTACTTACTCGTAGAAAGCCACCTGCTACGATCCTTACATGCTCTTTTACATCGTTTATCTTAACTCATTCGGAAATTAGAATTTAACGTGACATTAGAAGTTTTGCAGTAATAGATAGCACTATTTTAGCTAGAAATAATAAAGTTAAGTTCTGAATTGAGCTACCATTACTGACTGTGTGCACTGACTAGACAGTGGACAGGTCCACTCAAATTTATGTGGTTAATTCCTCAAAAGACATTATGTACATGGACTTTGGCTTTTCTTCAATAAACATTTTTTTTTTATTATTTTTTTTTTAAATTGGCCGCTCCAAGGATTATGTCTCGGCATTAAAAGAGACTGTGACCTCTGAGTTTGTTTCGGTCTTTCTTCTCAGAGCAGTCGGATAGGAAACACCCATGGCTTCCTTTTATCTATGGAAACACCGAAGACATCTACTTTTAAAACATACGTTATTTTTGACGTGTAAAAGCTTTTATTTTAACCAATTTACAGAAATAAATAATTCAAATTCAAATTCAAATACATTTATTATTTTTTAGGGTTCCGTACCTCAAAAGGAAAAAACGGAACCCTTATAGGATCACTTGTCTGTCCGTCTGTCACAGCCAATTTGCTCCGAATCTAATGGACCGATTAAGTTAAAATTTGGTACACATATGGATTTCTGTGACCCAAACACGTATAGTTAAAGTAAATATATGAATTTTGAATATGAGAGTCACTTTTAGGGGAAAATAAGAAAATTTAAAAAAAAAGTTTTGTAAACTGTACCGAGTGACATATCAAATAAAAGGACTTACTATGAGGGTCTCAAATATATTTTTTATATAATTTTAAAATTTATTGTTTTAAAGTTATTTAAGAAAATAGACGAAAATTGACCATTCCCCCCCCCTTATCTCCGAAACTACTGAGCCTAAAATTTTGAAAAAAATATAGAAAATAGTTCTATACCTGTAGATTACAGGAAAACCTATAAGAAGTCTGTGGTCTTAAAATAACATGGTAAATCTATATATATAAAAAAATCAAAGTCCTGACTGAGTCACTGACTAATATACCAACGCACAGCCCAAACCAATGAACCTAGAGACTTGAAATTTTGCACATAGATACCTTATATAGTGTAAACATCCACTAAGGAAGGATTTTTGGAAATTTCATCCCTAAGGGGGTAAAACAGGGGATGAAAGTTTGTATGAAAAATCCTATCCCTTGAGTAGACTTGTAGTAATAGTCTTGAAACTTAGCAAGAATATTCATCTAAGTTAATTATAAAGTTTATCATTTTTAGTTTTTTTTTTAGTTTTAGTTTTTGTTTTGTTTTAAGGAGGTATTGGGGGTGTCAAAGTTTGTATGGAGGAACTTTAACACGCGGTCCGATTAACTTAAAACTCAGTTTTTATACTTGAGACCAAAAATTAAGACTAACGTGTATTAGGGTTTTCCAAAAATCTACCCCTAGCGGGTGACAAGTTAATTTTATAGCGGAGGATTTTATGGGGGGCTTGATTAACTCTATAATTGGTGTAAATAATGTTTGAGTCAAGTTATGGAAACATACCAGACGATTTTTGAAATTCTTTAGGTATCTGTGTTCGTGAAAACAGAGATACAGTTTATATGAAAAATCTTATTAATTTGGTTAATGAACTTGAAACTTAGCACAAATATGTACTTGCATAAGTAAGTAATAATGTTTGTCATTATTAGTTTTTCAAAACTTCGCCTCAAATGAGGTTTGTTTGTATAGAAGAATTTTAAAGCGCAGTCCGATTAAAAAAATGGTACTTTGAGTCAAGTTATGAAACTTGCCAAACGAATTTTCACCGATTTTGACGGCATATAGCTGATGTTTTAAGGAGTAACTTAGGCTATTTTTATTTTAGAAAAATAATTAGGGTTCCACGCAAGAAAATTAAAATCCATGAAATCAGACAACCACGTACAGCCCAGTACAAACTTACTAAGCCTCCGCTGTCTATTACGGTTATAACAACAAATAATAAAAATAAAGCAAAGTTAAAAATTTAAGGGGTCGGTCCCCATACAATAAACTTTTTGTGGGGTGTCATGTCATTATTTCATCACCGCTGCTCTCAAAACGGTGAAGGAAAACATCGTGAGGAAACCGGCATGTCCTAGAACCAAAAATTCGAAGACATGTGACATCTACCAACCCGCACTGGGTTTTTATCTTTTAAAATTAAGAAAGTTGTAAATTTTAGACCATTTTTATACGAGCTCTAGCGCAACAATTCAACAAATTAGGAATTTGAAACTTCTTTATACCATGTAAGTACCATGAATACTGTATTTAATCAACAATACTGAAAACGGCGATTCATAAGGTATTTTGTTTAAACATGGGTGATTTTCTGCAACTGCAAAAAATCGTAATTCACAGTATCATTATAAAATAAGTAAAAAGTTATCTTTGCGATTGTTAAACATATAACATGGTACGGAACCCTTCGTGCGCGAGTCCGACTCGCACTTGACCGGTTTTTTACTTATATGTTCGAGCCGTTTGGGGTTGAAACACTAGGGCCATGGGGTCCGAGTGCCCTTTTAGTTTTTCGGGACGTCGCCAAGCGGTTGGTCGACTCTACACGTGACCAAAGGGCTGGCCTATTTTTTGGACAAAGAATTAGCATTGCCATACAACGTGCCAATGCTGCCAGCCTTTTGGGCACCTTTCCTTTCGACAGCGATGCGGATGAATTTTTTGATGCCCTATAATTATTTCCCTTCCTTTTTGTATTATACTTGTAAATATTAATTTTTATTTGGTTACTAAGAATAAAATAAATAATTATATTATATTATATTATTATTATATTTATTATATTATTTTATTTATTGTTTGTTACATGTCTAAAATGATCTTATAGTTGAATAAATAGCACTGTGTAACATACAAGGCGTACAATATTATAATATCATTATTAACAGTTGGTCTAGCTAGGCACTCTTTGCATTACTCAAATTATAGCATAAGAAATATTATAAAATTAATAATTATGCTTAGTCAAATTATTCATTGAAATATTTATGCATTACTTATTCAAATTATACATTAAAATATACTCATATACAAAACAATATCAATAGTCAAAACATTATCCATTCAAGTTTTGTCATTAAAAAAATCATTTATTGTGTAGTATGCTTTACCTATCAAGAATTCCTTTAACTTAAGTTTAAAAATATTGATGGCTGAAATACTTTTTATGCAGTTTGGTAGTCTGTTGTAAATTTTTACTCCCATTCCAAATATACTAGATTTAAATTTAACTGTTCTACATCTAATTCCGGATAGCTCATTTTTATGTCGTGCACTTCTAAGTGTTTCATATTTTCTTATATCTCTTTTTATCATTGTTGCCGCTTCATAAATATATAATGAAGGCAGAGTTAAAATTTTTAACCTCTTAAACACTTCTTTGCATGAGTCAGTCTGTTTAAGTCCGGTTAAACTTCTCACACATCTTTTTTGGGCTTTAAGAGCATTTTCTCTATCAGGAGAATTTCCCCAAAACAGAATGCCATATTTTAGCGTGGATCCCACATAAGCATGGTAAGCGTTTAGTAATGCACTCTCGTTTACAACTTTCCTTAGCATGTAGAGGGCATAGGACTGTTGGTTTAATTTTTTACAAACCTGATCAACATGTTTCTTCCAATTCAGTCCATGGTCAATATGTATACCTAAGAATTTTGTGTTATCGACTTCTTTTATTATTTCACCTTTATAGCTTATTTGTAGCTTTTTTGGTTTTGTATTTTTATTTGTAAATGTCATGTAATTTGTTTTGTCAAGATTAATTTTAAGATTATTACTAGTTAGCCAATTAGTAATCGCTTCCAGTGATTTATTGATATTTGACTCATATTCAACTTCTTCATGATCAGTAAAAATGGCTGTACTATCGTCCGCAAATAGTATCATTTGATGGTTTATGACTTTTGGGAGATCATTTATATAAATTATGAACAAAGGAGGTCCAAGGATGCTTCCTTGGGGCACTCCATACCTGACTGTTTTTGGATCTGACATATAAATTTGTTCAAACTTTGTATCATTTATTCTTGTTATTTGTAATCCATTAGTTAGGTATGATTTTATAAGGTTAAGTGCATTTCCTCTTACTCCACATTTTTCTAGCTTAGTCATTAATATCTGATGATCCACATGGTCAGAAGCTTTTGTCATATCCATAAAAATCGCGGTTAAATGTTGTTTGTTATCCAGCCCTGTCATTATTGTCTTTAAGAAATTATTTAGTGCGTCACATGTAGATCTACCTTTTCTGAATCCAAATTGTTCATTAGCAAATATGTTGTTTGCCTCGAAGTAGTTATACAAGTTATTATAAATAACCCTTTCGAAGATTTTGGCAATAACTGGTATTAAGGCTATAGGTCTGTAATATCTCATCTCCTCTTTGTCTTCTTTTTTAAATAAAGGCTTTATAATTGTTATTTTTAACTTTGAAGGAAACACTCCCTGTTCAAGGCAAAGATTTATAATATGGCTAAGTATGGGAGCAATGAGAAAAGACACTCTTTTAATTATCTTTGAATTTATGTTGTCATAATCTGTAGTGTTAGTGTTCTTAAGCATTTTGATTATCTGGTTAACATCATGTGGATTTGTCGGTTTTAAAAAGATTGAATTGGATTTATTGTATGTCAGTGTGTTTAGAAAAGTGTTATTGTCCCTTTGTGTCAGTTTGATATCGTCAATAAAATAACTGTTAAATGCTTGAGCTATTTCTGTCGGCGTTGTTACTACTTTATCATTTACTTTTATTTGGCTAATATTCTCTTTTGGTGTTACTGTCTTATAATTATTTATTATTTCCCATATTGCTTTGCTTTTGTTAGTAGCTGAGTTTATAGAGTAATTGTGCTGTGATCTTTGAGTTTTTTTGATAATTGTTCTTAGTCTCTTCGCATATTCCTTAAAGTATATTTTATCTTTCAGGTTTGAATTTAGTCGATACTTCCATAATAGTTGACGTTTTCGTTTAGAGCATAACCTAATACCTTTACTTAACCATTTAGGCCTCTTAGAAGTAGGTATTTTAATTTTGATGCTAGGAAAACACAAATCGTAAAATAGCTTAAATAAATCATGGAATTTATTATAAGCGGTTTCCGGGTCATTATCTAAGTAGCATTCCGTAAAACTAAGACTTTTAATTTAATACAGTTTATAAACTTTATAATATTCTCTTCACAATAGTCTCGTTTTGTTTTAAACCAGTGTGTAATAAGGTAGCTCTTTTTAACTGGGCATCGTAACAATTGTGCTGTATGGTCAGACAGCGAAAGTTCAAGAACAGTTGATTTTGATCCTCTTATATTGTGGGCTATGTTGTCTATACAAGTCATGCTGCTTAATCTGGTCGGTTCATTTATTGTTAATTTCAAGTTGTAACTTGCAAGTAGCTGTTCAAATTGTTGAGATACGTTATTACTTTCTAATCTATTAATATTAAAGTCACCACACATTATAACTTTTTTGTTTGAGTAACAAATTTTGTTTAGTAGATTTATTAGCGCCGTAAAGAATAGGTCAATTTGGTCCTTTTTATTCTTAGGTGATCGATAAACACATAGTATTATAATTTTGTGGTCCGTTAGTTCAATGCCACTACATTCAAAAATACCATTGATACTGAAGTCTTGAGCTTCAGCTATAGTTTTAAATTTATGGTTTGATTTTAATAGTATACAGGATCCCCCATGTCTATTTTTCCGTGAGAAAATGTCTCCTAATATAAAATTCGGAAGTTTGAGTAGTTTGTTATCATCAATTGTCATGTTATGTTCGGTTATACATAGAATGTCGATCGGGTTGTAGTTCTTATTATTACCTAGCGAGTGTAAGTGTACAGTTAGTTCATCCAATTTACTTATTAAGCCGTTAATATTTTGTTGAAGTATGCTTATCACTATCACTATCACTATCACTATCACTATCACTATCACTACATCACTATCACTACATATTATAAAACAAAGTCGCTCCGCTGTCTGTCTATCCCTATGTATGCTTAGATCTTTAAAACCACGCAACAGATTTTGATGCGATTTTCTTTAATAGATAGAGTGATTCAACAGAAAGGTTTATATGTATAATACATGCATAATATAGTAGAGAAACACTGATAATTTTAGAGGATTCTAATGTAATGTCGTAAATAAACACATTTTTTTGCGCTTACATTGCAAACGCTGACTGAACCCTACGAGATAGATCAAAATAATAAACTACAGTATTGTACACCTTAAAAAGGTCTGCAAAAAAGTCCGCGATGGTATATGTCTATCTCTCAGGGATAACCCACAATAACCATTTTTTATCCTTTACTTTTTACGAGAAATAATGTCTTATTTACGAAGCGATTTTAAGCAATACAGCATTAATCCTTATCCAATTAAGTACCTTAAATACATTGTGCATTTAGATCAATATGGCCCTTTGGCCTTTACAGGATGTAATTTAAATGAATATTTTCGAAGATATTACAGATTTAAAAACTTTTTACAAAAGTAAAATTTCGTAGTTATTTTTCACTTTTTAGTGGTACCTATCCCACACAAATCTGAATACCAACTCTGCAAAATTAATTAGAGCATCATCCACATAGACTAATGAGAAAAATACGTATTACATTATTGAATCTAACTCAAAAGCCACTCATCAGAACTTGAAGATATTTTTATGAGACAGTCTCAGGAGTATACGATTTCAAATAAAAACTTTGCAAAAAGGCAAATACGTCGCGATAGAGTAGTGTCAGAAGTTTGGTAGGCGTAGTTTTAGTTGACAGAGATAACGAGGCTACGAAATCTGCCTTCTGACAATCAAGGCCACACATAACATACAACTCAAGGAGCGCAGTTTGAAGCGGCATATAATTACCATTAAATCATTTATAGCCAGAGTGCACCTCATGACAATTCCAATAAGCCCAAAACACGGCTAGGATACATTGTTTTATTACTGAGTTCCGATGCCTACCTTCCGGCTTCTTCATCAGATCGGTTCGATGGTACCATTTTCATCAGAACCATTTTGTCATAGTCGCTTAACTATTTTAATCGAGATATCTTATCGCCACCCGTGAAATAGGTACTTATCGTCGTTGAGGAGTTCCCGTGGCCATCTGTGGTCTTCTTTATCAGTTCCACTTCACTAGATGATACTTTCTGAATGCAAACGCTTGATTTGTTGATGAAAATACCAAAATCGCTGTATGTATACCTATAATATTTGAGGCGTTCCCTCGATTCCTCATGGATTCCATCATCAGAATTGGATTTTAATAAAAATGGGACCAATCTGGAAGTATACCCTTTCAAATAAAAAAAGAATTTTCCGAATCGGTTCATAAATGACGGAGTAATGAGGTAAAAAAACATACAAAAAAAATACAACCGAATTGAGAACCTCCTCCTTTTTTAGAAGTCGGTTAAAAATGCAGGCACATAGCGGGCGGCGGTACATAAATAGCGCGTCGAAGGTCGCGCTTCGCCCTATAGCACTTTATGATTAGCAGCGATCGCACGCGTTTATCGGAGCTCTCTAGCGAGGAAAATCACAATTATCCGTACTGATAATATAAATTCGAAAGTAACTCTGTCTGTACCACCTGTCTGTGTCTACCTTTTCACGCCTAAACCACCGAACAGATTTTGATAAAATTTGGCAAGGCTTTAGGGTGGTATCCTAGGGAAGGACTTATGCTACTTTTTGTCTCAACAATAACGCTACAGGGGGTGAAAGTTTGTATGGGAAACTCAGCATTTCTTAAGTTAGGGATATGAAAATCCAAATTTATGCTTTTGGTAGGAAATAAAGAAATATGTGGTCCAGCGTTTTTGGAAAATCGTAAAATAGGGGATATTTTTACGTCCGTGCGAACGTCGGTCTTAGGGTACTTTTAATACCGGTAGTACGTTCCCGTGGGATATTTTCCGACATCCACGCGGGCGAAGCGGCGGGCAAAAGCTAGTGTGTTTATAAACGAAAAAAAAACATTATCTGATGGAGATTTTTCATTGTCTAGATAATTTAGTTCTGTCTGAGTACCTTTATCCTTCTTAGTAGTAGTTTCAATGTTAGGGTTAAGCTTTTCCTTTGAAAATTTGTCATAGTTTTGTTTATAAACATTTCGTAACACTTCTCTCAGAATTAATTGAGATATATGTAATGGTAAAAAGCCATACTTTGGCACATAAATTGAGTAATTCATGTCTACATATGTTGAATGAATATAGTGAGAACAGACAAATTTCAGTTTATAATTTAACTTGGTTTCATTTAAATGAGTATTAAATAGTACTTCAGAGATCATAACATTAGTATTACTTGTATTATTTAAAAAAGTTATAAAGGCATAGCTGGATTAGTTCTGGATTGGTGTCATTTACGCCTCCCAATACAATTACATAATCATCTTCATTTAATAAACTTATTTCTGTTTTTTCTGTCATTAAAATTTCTTGTAGGCGTGCTCCCGGTTTCCAGAAACATTTTACTAAAAAGTCTTCACCTAAAAGTTTTTGAAGAATTCTCTGGATAAAACGCTCTTGTTGATCAGCTATGATGATTATTTTATTAGGGTTCCGTACCAAAATGGTAAAAAAGGAACCCTTATGGTGTGACTCAGTCTGTCTGTCTGTCTGTCTGTCTGTCGGCCTGTCTGTCTGTCTGTCTGTCTGTCTGTCTGTCTGTCTGTCTGTCTGTCTGTCTGTCTGTCTGTCTGTCACAGCTGGATATCTCAAGAACTACTAATGCTATCAACTTGAAATTTGGAACAGTTTTAGATAATATTTACCCAACTATTTTGCAAATAAGAAAGAAATAAAAATATATGTATTTTTTTTGCAACATGGGCTGAAAGGGGGTCTTAAAAATTCAAAGTGGGGCTACAAGGTCTTGTGGGGTATCATATGAAAGAGCGCTGTTTGCACATTCTCAAACATATTTTTATTTTTTTTAGGCCGCACAGTGTTCGACTTTTGATGAAAAATGTAAAAAAAAATACCGGTCCCCCCTCTTATCTCCGAAGTTTGCAAAGATAAAAATCTGAAATTATTCTATGTGATAGAAATTTATGTAAAGATTACAGGAAAAATAAAATGATGTCTCTAAATTGCACACTTTTTCAGAAATCGGAACGGAACCCTCGGTGCGCGAGTCCGACTCGCTCTTGACCGGTTTTTTTTTTTTGCTTGCGTTTTCATCGTGTGTTCAGTTAATTTTGTTACTGTATTCTGTTTAAAGATATTATCTTGAACGTCGTTTTTGTGTATGCGTACAGTATGGTTCAATTCTGTGCTTGATTTTGGGTCACAATCTATATAAATATAAAATCCAAAGTCCTGACTGACTGACTGATTGATTGACTGACTGATATATCAACGCACAGCCCAAACCGCTGGCCAAACTCCATAACTTAGCATTTATCTCAAATCTAGCGATTTCATGAAATCATGAGGTTTGAGGTAAATGCTAACTTATGGAGTTGTATTGCTGATTCTAATGATTATAATTCTGACTTATCATTTTAATATATTTTTGGACGTCAGTTTTCAGTATAAAGTTTTCAGAATTTAAGTTATCAATTTCTAGCTGAGCGCTCTGTAGGTCACTGGACAATTGTTTAACTTTCCCTTGTAAATCGAATATTGTTTGACTCATATTTAATGAAGTATTCGGTAAACTCGCCATGGTTTGATCAAAAAGATCTGAATTGTCTGCTGTAATATCCGGTAAAGAGCTTGTCCTGAATTAGGTTATTTTTACGGTATGTTATGTTTTCATCCATGTTTATTTTACTTTATAGTCTCCAAAAATAATAATTTTCTACCAAGTACAATTTTTATTTTGCACTGGTATCGCTATTCGCGCCCTCTGGAGGAGAGTAGCACTATTTTTTAGTTAGTCTCTTCACCGCTCTTCGACCTGCTAGCGCAGGTTGTCTTACAATATGCCTAGTCCAAAGGTCATATTTTGAATATTTTTCCAAACGGTAATTGTTTTTGTGATTTCTTCAAAATAATTCACTAACCTTGCTGGAAACTGGATTGTTATGCTGTAATTTTGTGGCAGAAACGTTGCTAATGCTATTTACGAGCACTGATTTCTTGTTTATAAATCGTTAGCACAGATTTAGATATTTCTGAGAAAACTTGTCATAATTATTATCACACATAACATAAATAGTCACAAACAATATCACTTGTAAATCAGAGTCACTATAGCCCGTCGCACCACTATTTATAATAATTCTGTTGTTATTTTATTTATTAACGTGTTTTAAATACGTGGGTTATGTAAACAGTGCTAGTGTTGCCAGTTTTTTTTTTCTTATTTTTTTAATTTAATAGAATTTATAATCATCATCATAGGTATTCATCACATGCCTCGCCTTTTCTCAACTATGTTGGGTACGGCTTCCAGTCTAACTGGATGCAGGTGAATACCAGAATTTTACATGGAGCGACTGCCTATCTAACCTCCACAACCCAGTTATTGGGTAATACTGGTTACTCCTTGGTAAGACTGGTTGTCAGACTTTCGGGCTTCAGACGACCCGTAACGATCGACCGTCAAAGATCTACGAATGACACCTGGGAGCAATAGCTTAACGTGCTTTCTGAGGCTTGGAGGGGTCTCGGTATGTAGAGATCTACTTCATCGATCGACCCGTGCGGTTGTTATTAATAAGCAAAGAGCCGTTTTCTAAAAAAAATCTAATTTTCTCCATTGGTGCTATAATTTGTCATAATAACACCATCAAATGAAGAAAATGAGAATTTTATATAGTTGGCATAAAGCCTTATTTGCATAAAGCATTTAGAAACTAAGTAGGTATATTCAAAATCTAATATTTCATTTCATAAACTTGTTATGAAAACTTAATTTAATTTAAACAAAACGTTTTATTTGAATGTCAACTGATACAACCTGCCTTTTACTGTTTGAAACCTTTACAATTGAGTTTCGATAAGTTTTGAATACAATTTTAACCGAAATCTTATTAAAGTTCTTTACACCGTCAATAATGATGTAAGTGGATATATTTGTGCTTTTGTATATCAATTTCTATTTTCTTTCGAACATTTTTGAATTTATAATATTTATAACTGATTTCTTTGACAAAATATTATTATATTTTATTGACATGGATAAATAACCATTTGGTATTTCTTTCCTTAATTTGTGTTAAAAATCATTGCTATATTGATTTACTCCTTTAGGTAGGTATAGTGCTTGCATTTTCAAACACAAATCTCACAATCTTTTTCATTTTTTCAACACAAATCTCAAAACGTTAAGTACCTCGCTGGTCTAGTGGTCACTAGCGCTTGACATGCGCTTTAGCGGTGAGCATGAGGTCCTGCGTTCGATTCCCAGGTCGGGCAAAGTGTTATTGGGTATTTCCTTCAAGAGTTTTGAGAAATTCTTGAAGGAAATACCCAATAACACTTTAGTAGCAAATGCAAATGAAGAAAATGTCGTCAGGAAAGTTTTGGGCATGAATGTGGATGGCTATACGAGTAGGGGAAGACCAAAGAAACAATGGATGGACTGTGTGAAAGATGATATGGCTAGAAAGAGGGTGACTACCGAGATGACGACTAATAGAGAAGTATGGAAGAAAAAGACATGTTGCGCCAACCCCAAATAGATTGGGATATGGGTAGGAGAATGATGAATTTCTCAGGAGTCTGGATTTGTGCCGGTTGATGGCAATAGGCTCGCCCCCTCTATAATTATGTACATGTATGTATAACATATTATAAGCCCATTACTCAAAGCCCCGAGATGCCGAACGAATCTGGGTAAACATTCACCGGTTTCCAGGATGACCCAGCAGTACAATGCCTTAGCATGTACATCAGAAGACATAGATATTTTTTCTAATACTCTTAGTAAATATAAGTCACTAATCCGTGCACAATTACATGATATGTAAGTGTTGAACTGCCTGTCTAGATGTATTGTTTGCTATTTTTATTTATGTATTTATTTATTTGTTTTTTTTTTGCTTCTTTGCTTTTTAATCATTATTTTTATTGAATTTAGATTCAAATGGTCACCATTTTAATTAATGTAATCTATTAGTATAACTTTAGTTTAGTAATAATTTATAATTTTGTGTTTGTTTCTATCGCATGATGTGGTCTCCTATAATTGAGGGAGCGCATAGATTTCTGTTCTTGTTCTTTGTAATATAGCATGTAAGGTGTATTCTTTGTTGGAGATCCTAATAAAATAAAATAAAAATAAATTAAACATAATCAGCCTATAAAGTTCCCCCTGCTGGGACACAGGCCTCCTCTCGGTGAGAGGGAGCGGGCCGTAATCCACCACGCGGCCCCAGTGCGGGTTGGTAGATGTCACATGTCTTCGAATTTTTAGTTCTAGGACATGCCGGTTTCCTGACGATGTTGTCCTTCACCGTTTTGAGAGCAGTGGTGATGAAATAATTTACACAAAGTAAAGCGAACCCACGACCTACACCTCATAAGTCGCGGCCGTTACCATTGGGCCACTGCTCCCAAACTTCTGGCTAACGCTTCGGGGATTACAGGCGTCATAAACTGCAATCACCATTATTGGTGATTTGGACAGTATCCTAGATCACCATTTATCACTCACGAGCTGAAGAATAAAACTGATTCGGATTAAATATAAAAGGCACTTATAGTGTGGTGAAATCGATCAAATGCTGACATTATGAACCCTCGTCAAACGTCACATTAATTTAATGTATTATGTATGTACAATATGTACTGCTGTTGTGTATGCGAGTAACATAACTAAGTACAGTCAGCAACAAAAGTTGATTAACACTTGAGTTTTCTAAATCTTAATTATTGAGAAAGATACTTAATTAAAAACGGAACAGATGTATATTTTACAGAAAATTAACTCGTATCTAATAAATGAAATGCTAAAAAGTAGGTTATCGTATCATTTTGTGTTAAGTTAGGTGATGTCAAAAAGTAGCAGTGTTAACCGACTTCCGTTGCTGACCGTACATGCAAATGGCAATTTCTTTTTGAATGCGAGACGAATTTTTAAGTACCTATGGTCAATTTGTGTTATTCTCTCAGAAAATGTAAAGGATATTAATGTTTTTTATTTTGTTTTTCAGATAAATAGTGATTACCACTGCCTGTAGAGACCTAAAACATCTATGTATATTGCCAACTGGCTGTTGCCCGCGGCTCCACCTGCGTGGATGTCAATAATTCCCTATTTGAATCGGATTTTGGGTTTTATTTTTTTTGCCCGGAAGCCTAATTCTTTTTCTAAAATAAAAGTAGCTTAAGTTATTCGTTGTAACATCAGCTCAGTCAAAGTCCCGTCAAAATCGGTCCAGCCGTTTTGGAGATTACCCGGAACAAACAGACAGACAGACAAATAAAACATTTTAAAATTGTTTTTTTGTGATAATTTTTCGATTTATGGATCCGTTTAAAAGTGCTAATTTTTGTTAGAGTCAAGTGTCCCCCCCATTACTGCGCGTGGCCCGACACGCACTTGGCCGTTTTTTTCATGATTTCAGTTGGTCCCATAGTGAAACTTGTTCATATTCATGGGTTTAGACCCTGTGAAAATTTAGCGCACTGCTTAAAAACTTTTCCTGTATAATAACGGTAATATGATTCTGTTTTGAAGAGTCCATAAGACATAACACCACAATGAATAAGATATCTAGTTTAGTAAATCAAAATCCTTAACATTTTGGTAATATTACATTACACACATTTTCTAAATGTACATAATATAATATGCGGCTAAGGGTCCCCGCCCACTACGGCGTAACGTGTGAGACCTTACGGAGAACGGATTATGCTAAATTCGGAGTGTTTGTTTATATTGGGATCTCGTATTTCAATTTTCACGTTCTTTATCCTTGACACGTCATAACTTTGCGTCTGCTATAAATATGTATTGAGTTTGAGTGGTGGAATAAACCGGTTAAGTTCAATGGAAATTTACTGGGATTTTAGAAGCGATACGTGTATAAAATAGCGTTTATATTTTAACAAAACGTAGTTTTGATTGATTTAAAGGATTTATAGTGATTTGAAAGAACATACATGGCTATTTTCAAGATTAAATTGCCTATGTATTACGAAAAATCCTAACTATAAGGACCTTAGCACATCTCCGCCGCGAAACCTCGAAACAGCAAAACCATGCAAGCATGATGTTTCGATAATGTTCCGCTGATGTTCCTACTCGAGTAGCGGAACATCATCAGAGTCAATTGAAATAAACTACTGCGATTTCGCTGCTATAGTTTCGTGGTAGCGGAGGTGTGGTAATAGCGAAAATGAGAAAAAAAAAACATAATCACACTATCACACAAATATTTTAAAGGCAAAAGTTTTGTGAGTGAGTATGTGTGTTTTATGTTTGTTACTTCTTCACGCTCAAACGACTGGACCGATTTCGATGAAATTTGGAGTAAAGATAGCTTATATCTTGGATTAACACATAGGCTACTTTTTATCCCGGTCTACGCGGGTGAAACCACGGGGCGCAGTTGGAAAATGATAAATGCGAAAGTGAGTTTGTTCGTTTGATTATTTGTTTGTTTGTTTGACGCTTTCACGCTAAAACGGCTGAATGGATTTGGATGAAATTTGGCACATGAGTAGACCATGACCTGGATTAGAACAAAGTATACTTTTTATCTCTGACATAGGTACGTTCCCGTGGGATAATTTCTGATATGCACGCGAGCGAAGCCGCCGTTTCTTACTAAACAAGTTTCTTATATTAGATGACTCTGAATATTTTTATTAATATTCAGTTGCTTTAATAATTCAACATTCTTTACAATCAGAGCAATGAACTAACAAGGTCAGCTTTGTAAGATATAGAAAGACATTTTAATCATCTAAAAGTGCAAACAAGTGTTCAGAAGTTTGAGTTAATAATAATTAAAAAAAAAACCGGTCAAGAGCGAGTCGGACTCGCGCACCGAGGGTTCCGTTCCGATTTCTGAAAAAGTGTGCTATTTAGAGACATCTTTTTATTTTTCCTGTAATCTTTACATAAACTTCTATCACATAGAATAACTTCAGATTTTTGGCTTTGCAAACTTCAGAGATAGGGGGGGGGGGGGAGGGGGACGGTATTTTTTTTACATTTTTCATCAAAAGTCGAAAACTATGCGGCCTAAAAAAAAGAAAAAAAATGTTTGAAAATGTGCAAACAGCGCACTTTCATATGATACCCCACATGCCCTAGTAGCCCCACTTTGAATTTTTAAGACCCCCTTTCAGTCCATTTTGCAAAAAAAATATACATATTTTTATTTCTTTCTTATTTGCAAAATAATTGGGTAAACGTCATCTAAAACTGTTCCAAATTTCAAGTTGATAGCATTAGTAGTTCTTAAGATATCCAGCTGTGACAGACAGACAGACAGACAGACAGACAGTCAGACAGACAGACAGACAGACAGACAGACAGACGGACAGACAGACAGACAGACTGAGTCACACCATAATGGTTCCTTTTGTACCATTTCGGTACGGAACCCTAATTACACCCCATTGGTGTCAATGCAGCGAGTCACTCCGCCACAATCTGTGCCTACCTCATCTACAAGGCCAAACAATGGGTGCTGCCGCTTAATTATATTTTAATTATTTCAACACAAATGTTGATTTTTGGTGTGGTTTTAGCAAACACATCATGAAAGAGCTCGGCGGCGCTCGCACAAAATGGCTACTTTTATTTAATTAGTCTACAAAAATATTTCCGTACCACCTTTACTACTTAGGAAAATGTTTAAGGCGAGTAGTGTTGCCAACTAGCGCCACCATCACCATTGAAACAAGCCAAAAACGGTAGTTTTTGGCTTTAACTGATAAGGTTTGGACCCTAGAAGGTTTAGTGTTGATTTTTTTTGATACAAAAAATTCTACCTCATCTGACTAAAAATTATACTAATGATTTTTTTCTCAATGGTGCGCTAGTTCGCAACACTACTCGCCTTATGGCTTGTCCTCCCTAAAATACGACGAAACTAACTTTGTGTCCATCTTTAAAAATTTTTTTAGGAAAAAAATACACAGTAATTTAAAATACTTATGAAGTGATTTAATTTGTCCTGAAATATATTTTAGTTTGTAGAACTAAAGAAAAAAAAAAAATAAATACAGGTCTGTTTTTTCTAGTTTTAACCATATTACGGACTAAAATTTTCATTAAAAGTGTTCACAAATTTATACAGTTCTCTACAGAATAATATGGAATGATTTCATGTCATTACTTTTTTAGTCCAATCAATAGGTTTTTTGTGAAATGATAATTACTTCATCAAAGACAATAGAACATGAGACGAATTTCGAGGTAGGTATACCCTTCCGAATAAAACAAGTATCTTTCAAATCGGACTAAGTACTCTGTAAAACGTAATGCGTGGTCGAACATAAAAAAAAAATAAACGTTGACTTGAGAACCTCCTCCTTTTTTTCATCGGTTAATAACGTATTTCGCTTCAAATATGTAAGAATACAAATAAATACAGTAAACAAACACAATACAAAAAAAACAGTGTTCATGAAATAATCCTGAAATGAGCTAATTAAAATGTTTCATAAATCATCCGTTCAAGTTATGTAGCAATCAAATAAATACCAGAACTTGCAATACTTGTGTTGAACAATAAATAAAACAAATACTCGAAAGCTTTTTAATTAACACGAGCATAAATGTTTCATAAATGAAAGACCTTGAAGACAAGCAAACTGGCTTTTGTGTACGCTCGATGAATGGAGAAAAATATAAAGCCAAGTAATCTAAGAGTTCTTAGAGCAGTGGTGGCCCAGCAGTAACGACCGCGACCTACGAGTTGTAGGTCGTGGGTCCGAAGCCTGACAGGCGCTTTACTTAGTGTACATTATTTCATCACCTCTCAAAACAGTGAAGGAAAACAGCGCGAGGAAACCGGCATGTCGCTTTTCGCAATTTTAATTTAACTATAATCAGTCAAAACGTAATTTTGTGATAGGGCTCTTAACTGTACTGGTATTTCTTTGCATAGTAACTACCTTTGATCGCATTTTATGACATCGCGGCGAGAGATTGTCTGCCTATTTTTTCCGGAAATAAGATGTCTTTATTAATCAACCTGGGGTCTAATATGAGCTCTTATAGCAGTGCAGAAATTGAACGTTTCCAGTGAGAGAGAGAGACGGAGCTATATACGACCTATATCACTGTCTCTCTCTCTCACTGGAAACATTCAACTTCTGCCCTGCTATAAGAGCTCATAGTTAGCCCCCTGGAGTCTGGAGTTGTGCTTAGCTGATGACATAACTGGCAAAATGTGAGTTTGCTATAATTACACCTCTACCTAACTCTTCGGTGATTACAGGCGCAATGTTTTGTGTTATATAGATCATCATGTTTATAATTCTTTTTAAATTGTCTTTGGTAAAAAAGTCAACTCCTCAAAATTAACATCGACAAATTTCTTTTTTGCTATAAATTCGCAATTCGCTCCCACAAAATTCCTTTTCGTAACTTTTTCTTTGAAATTATTTTTCACGAAAGTAATGTTAATATTGTCACTGAAAATATTGGCAGTAGGCTTACAAATTAAGTGTCTTCTGATTGGTTACTTAATTAAAGATGTAACTAAGTGGAATCGTATCTCGTGGGGATTGTTTTCAACTGGTAGACGTCAACTTAGTACCTGTACTATTGAAATTACTTACAATCAATTTGATGACATTATTTAATTTGAGGATTGGGAATTCGTTGATGTATTGTAGGAATTGCAGACTATTGGTAGTTATAACTATGCTTTATTTTAAGTTTGCTTCTTTATTCTTGGGTACATTATCAGTCGAAAGTGATGCGGAGAAAGTTTTCGACGCCATGTTTTAGTTTGTTAATAGTTTTAGTTAAGTTAGGAAATAGGACATTAACTCAAACTCAAAGCATTTATTTCAAATAAACCAATTACAGGCATTTTTGAATTGTCAAAGGGTCGGTCTTGGGTCGGTCAGTCAGAAAAATGAAGCTAGTTGCCCATTCCAAAGCGTAGATCCTGGAGAAGAACGGGCAAGAAACTGCACGGACACTCTTTTAAATCAAATATTTTACACTAGCTTTTGCCCGCGGCTTCGCCCGCGTGGATGTCGGAAAATATCCCATGGGAACGTACATGTGGAAAACATAGGGCCGTCCGATATAACTGTGCAAACTCAAATCGCTACGATATATCGTTACCGTGTATAGTAGGCATAAAGCTACCAGTCGTCATTATTTTTTCCGACATCTTCAACAGTCGTCGTCATATATCAGCCAGTTTACACAAAATCATAATGAATTACACTGAATCACTCCAGAAACTTTACAGAAAATCCGTTCGGTACTTTTTGACATTATCGCATTCAAACAGACACACTTACGCGGCGGGGGGACTTTGTTAATTACTTAAAATTTATTATGCCAGTCACGCTCTAATAAATAACAAATAACTTTTGTCCGAGTGTCCACTCGTTCAAATAATTTCCTCGTAAAAACGTCGAATGAAATAAAGACTAAATGTTACCTCAAGATTCGAACTATGACTACATTTCCAATCCCTTAAATCTCTTAAAAAGAGGTAGGTACACAAACATTTGTCAACCCCTATTGTACCCCCTCAAAAACGCTGTAAGTACCACATATTTCTTTATTTCCTACCCAAAAGCATACATTTTAATTTTCACATCCCTAACTTAAGAAATACTGAGTTTCCCATATAAACTTTCATCCCCTATATCACCCCCTGTTGGATTATTTTTGAAAAAAAAAGTAGCCTATGTCCGTCCCCAGGATACCATCTATAGCCTTGCCAAATTTTATAGAAATCCGTTCAGTGGTTTAGGCGTGAAAAGGTAACAGACAGACAGACAGACAGACAGACAGAGTTACTTTCGAATTTATAATATTAGTATGGATGGATTATGTTTATAATTCTTTTTAAATTGTCTTTGGTAAAAAGTCAACTCCTCAAAATTAACATCGACCAATTTCTTTTTTGCTATAAATTCGCAATTCGCTCCCACAAAATTCCTCTTGGTAACTTTTTCTTTGAAATTATTTTTCACGAAAGTACATAGTGCTCACACTTGTGCTATGCAATTATACAATACTAAGAGATTGAATTTACACAGTGCAAAGAAAATTTTCTCTCTTCTTAATCTTCAGCAGCTCCAACAATATTTTCGAATGCTAATCAATTGGTTTAAGCGTCCTTGTGGAGCAGGACCAGCATTTAGCCAAGCATTTTTGTCAGCAATCAGTGGCGTAACGATACCCTTCGAGGCCCGTGGCAAATTCGTCGGATGGGCCCCCCGATATAGAAGCTGAACCATCAATAATAGTATTTTTAGGGTTCCGTACCAAAATGGTAAAAAGGAACCCTTATTGTGCGACTCTGTCTGTCTGTCTGTCTGTCACAGCTGGATATCTCAAGAACTACTAATGCTATCAACTTGAAAGGATCAGTTTTAGATGACGTTTTATAAATAAGAAAAAAACTGTTTTATAAATAAGAAAAAAATGAAATATATACATATGTAAATATAATGTTTTTTTTGCAACAGGGACTGAAACCCCGGTCTTAAAAATTTGAAGTGTGGGGTATTATAAGAAAGAGCGCTGCGTTTACACATTCTCAAACATTTTTTTTGTCTTTTTTTTTTAGGCCGCAGGCATAGTTTTCGAATTTTAATGAAAAATGCTAAAAAAAAATACCGTTCCCCCCCTTATCTCCGAAGTTTGCATAGAGATAAATCTGAAATTATTTATTCTATGTGATAGATAAAGAAAACAAAAACGATATAAAAAGATACATAACGATATACAAAGATATATGATATGTGTGTGGGATTTGTAAAGATTACAGGAAAAACAAAACGATCTCTCTCTCGGTTTTTTTTTACTTGTGTATGCAACTAAGTAGAGAGAGTAACTTAAATAAATTAAAGACAAAACTATTTTTTTTACTAAATTAAAATAAATACTTTACGTTGATGTCGTGGTGGGACTTGCGCGCTTCAAACTGTAGGTCTGTGCTGGTAAAGTTTACTTTGCCGGAACAGGTCTAACTAGGGTGAGGAGCCAGACCAAGAGGGAGACGTGAACAGGGTAGCATGTGGCGAGCTGTTGGGCAGTAGCGACCCCACGGACCCTATCTCCCGGGAAAAGCCTTGTCCTTCACCTCTGGCTTGCCTTTATTGGCCGGCTGGAGTGAACGATGACGAAGAATAGTGCTCCCACCTCTTTCTTGCCTTTATTGGCTGGCTTGAGTGAGGATTCGCAAGAGCAAAAGAGCTCGGATAAAGGAAGTATTCCAGTAAGATGCTGGTAGGGATCATGACCGTAATTCCGGGATTGTCCTGATAGCCGTGGAATGCCTCTCCACTCCTCAAGCACCTCAGGACATGTTGCTTCGTTGTCGCTACGTCACTAGGTGCTAGCGACCGTTTCCGGGGACCCATTATTGAGTGTGCAAGTCACCCTCTGCCAATTTATCTGTGTATCTTATACAACAATGGACAGGCAGGGGACATAGTTCTACCATAGTTCAAGGTACCCAATCCACTATAGCCACCCAAACCCATAGCCCAATATATTTTGTTTCCATGTTCTGCAATAGTCCTGCACCAACCGGGGCTTGTCCTTAGCTGCAATTGCATAGTGCATACAGGAATAATCATCGGCTTTCGCCTTCTCGTAATTTATCTGTCTAAGGGGCCTCTGCGAGTTGGCTTCGGCCCCTCGTACGCCTTCCAAAGGTCCGGGACCCCAGGGTCCCGAGATATGGCAAAGACAAAATACAATAATAAGTAATAATAAATGTTGGAAGTATGGATTCTCTTCTGACCGGGGGCCCCTTCCGGCTGGGGGCCCGTGGCATTTTGTCGACTTGCCACCCTGTAGTTACGCCGCTGTCAGCAATGTAATCTCCCAACTTATAATATGCCTGACTGCATAGTGTGCGTTTTATACATGATTTAAATTCCGTTTCATTTAACTGGAGTATGTGCGGAGGTATTTTATTATAACACTTTAGTACCCCATGAAGGATGAGTCTACTTTAGCTAGTCTGAGACCTAGTTGAACTAAATGGTCCCTATTTCTAGTCCTATAATTGTGTATTTTTACCATACCTCCGTGGCTCGGATAGCACGTTAAGCCGTGTCAGTCGTGGATCTTTGACAGTCATCACGGGTCGTCAGAAGCCGGAAAGTCTGACAACGAAGTCTTACCAAGGGGTCTCGTATTAACCAGTAACTGGGATGTGGAGGTTAGATAGGCAGTCTCTGCATGTAAAATACTGGTATTCAGCTGCATCTGGTTAGACTGGAAGCAGATTGTGAATTAATTAGGTATAAGTTAACAGTTCTTATTAATTCTGAATAAGTGAATACCCTAGTGGTATTGTGCTGCTTTATTACAGTAATTTTGTTGATAATTTTTTTCTTATATTGATATCGAAAGGCGTAACTTTTCAAACTCAATTATTTCAAATAAAAAAAAAGTTTTTTTTTACCCAGGCCCTATTACCTAATTACTATCTAATCGTTTAATTGTGTGTAAAAGTGATCTAAAATCGCAGAACCACTTTCTTTGAATCGTCTCTGCTTATGCAAACTTAACTTTTTAATTTAAAAATAACCTCAAATAACCCCTGATTATTGACATTACTGCCCACAAAATTTTGTGAAACTTTAATTTAAAATTATTTACTTGATTTTATTTTAACTTTCTTAAAATTAGGGTTAAATGTGAATTTAATTTAGCTAAAAGAGGTCAGAGACCTCAAGACGTCACTTATGTTTCAAAACCAAATGCTTATGTTTAAGTACCCTACCAATCCTTTTGTTAAGGGCGCTGACTGACTACGATTTTAAACGTCACACAACCGCGTAATCTATTGTCACCATTAGCTGCCTTGAAATAAGGTTGAAAATTGAAAATAATATTTGTGTTGCCGAGATGTGACTAAGCTGCGAATGTGCATTTATTTTCCCAGTTTTCTTTAGATTATTTAGAATGTACACAATAAATTAAATAATTGTCCGGTTAAAGTTTTTAAAAATTGGTAATTTTATTAAATTCTTTAAAAAAAGAATGTCGTTATCGCTGAAAATATAACGATGTTCGACGTCAAAGTGTATTTTTGCGGAGCAACTTCCAAATTTTTTACTGGGAATATATGGGAACTATATGGAACTTATATGGGAACTATTTTTTACTATTCTATTCGGTTAAAGTTTTTCTTTAAACCCTTCTGTGTCCACTGTATTTTTTGCGTCGTATAGTTTTATTGCGCTACGTCATACTCGACAATCCAAGAGACCAATGTTGAGCTAACACCGCGCCTTAAGTTACAGTAACTAAAAGCGTCGTTGTCTTACATTTTGATAATTATTAATTCCTTTTCTGTTCATTTAGTCGCGGTTTCAAAGACCTATGAAATTTACAATATAAATTTGTAATCACGTTCTAGAAGGGCTTGTGGACTCGACGGTCTTGTGGCTATCATCAATCCATCGATCAGGTTAAGCTACGCTTTTTGCTGTTGGTCCATGGATGGGTGACCATCTTTACATACCAAGACCCCTCCGTGCCTCGGAAAGTGGTCCCGTTACGGGTCGTCTGAAGCCCGTAAGTCTCAAGAGGTATCGTATTATCCAGTAACTGGATTGTGGAGATCAGATAGGCAGTCGCTCCATGTAAAATACTGGTATTCAGCTGCATACGGTTAGACTGGAAGCCGACCCTAACATAGGATGAATCACGTTCTCGAAAACGGCTCTAACGAAAGATGATATTTCAATGAAAGTTGCAATATAGGGGTTTACAGGGGTGAACAATCGATCTAGCTAGGTCTCATTTCTGGGAAAATTCGTTTTCTCTACTTTCACCCGCAGCAGAGCGTCGTCGGTCAATTTAAGCTGGCCATTTCATTACCGAACACTTCATGAAATTATCAATTCTAAGATCTGGCCACGACATAATAACCACAATCATGTATCAGAAAGGCGTGGTCAAACTCAAACTCAAACTCAAAGAATTTATTTCAAATAAACCAGTTACAGGCATTTTTGAATTGTCAAGGGGTCGGTCAGTCAGAAAGATGAAGCTAGTTGCCCATTCCAAAGCGTAGTAGATCCGAAATTTAAGCGATTACGATATTGGTACGGTCAGTAACAGAAGTCGGTTAACACTGCTACTTTTTGACATCATCTAAATTAACACAGAATGATTCGATAACCTGCTTTTTAGCATTTCGTTTATTAGATCAGAGTCAATTTTCTTTAAAATTTACATCTGTTTCGATTTAATGAAGTATTTTTCACAATAATTATGATTTAGAAAACTAACCACAATCTGACTGTACCATGGAGAATGTTCTTGAGTTTGATGGTCTGTACCACGCCCTTAAATTTGACCACATCTTTCTGATAAATGCTGTAGATAAAGATGTATAATCGAAGTAAGTAATACCAATAGGAAAAGCAAAGCCCACCTGTAGGTACTCACAGGACTCCTGTGTTCACAGGAGTAACACCCACACAATCTTCTGAATCGCTTCTACCTACACACAGGAAGAGGCTATTAAGAAATTGACAAGGTTGGTAGTAAACTGAACACGTGTTGGATCTAATCCGTTTGAGTCCGTAGAATCAGATTAAAACCTCATTATTTGCACTTTGACAAACATGTATTTAATAGCTATTGCCCGTGGCTTCACCCGCGTGTATGTTGGAAATTATCTCAAGGGAACGTACTACCGGAATAAAAAGTATCCTAAGTCCTAACCTAGGTCATGGTCTATCGCTTTCATCCAAATCCGTTCAGCCGATAAGGCGTGAAAAGGTAAAAGGCCGAGTTACTTTCGCATTTATAACTAACTAGCTGCGCCCCGCGGCTTCACCCGCGTAGATCGGGATAAAAGGTAGCCTATGTCAATCCAGGGTATAAGTTATCTACGTACTAAATTTCATCTAAATTGTTTTGTTACCACTGACGTGCAGTAAAGTAAACCAATTCAAACTAATGTCAATGATTCGTTCGACCAACACCAATCCGAAACCCCGAGGAAATCGTATATAAATTGTGTGCCATCGACAAACATGGTAACATTTGTCTCTAGGCAATAAATCTCCACAATAATAATTAGTAGGCTTAAAACAAATACCAGAATGACTATTGGAAATACAATGTAATTCCACACACGATTCGTGTAATTAAGGATTTTATTGCACAATCGTATTACGGGATAAAAACCATTTTAAGTTGGTCTGTAGGCTTTGTGGTTTCAAGTTTTGGTCATTAAATAAATAAATAAATTCATTTATTTTCAGGTAAATTACACCCATTGCCAGACATGTAAATTAAATCAAAACAAAATAAATCAAAAAATAAAACAAATAAAATTAAATCAAAATAAATACATAAATCATCAAGCCAGCTGAAAAGAAGGAACATGGTGAAAAGGAAAAATGAGTCTCCTTAATCAATTTTAATTAAAACACGCAGTCGGAGGCATCCAGGGTATTGAACGCACATGAGTCCCTTTGAAGTCGATCCAGACATCGACCTTAGTCATTGGTGCCGATTCTGTTGTGCACAAACTAAACTTAATTTAGGCTATTGCTAACTTTTTCTTTCTAATAAAACAAGAAAGAGACGGACGTAAATTAGAGCTGTCTTTAGTTGAACTAATAAGTATTTCCATACAGATTTAGACGACACGTAAAAATATGTCGACTTAAAACACGGTGAAGCGCAAGGCGTAAACTAGTTTGACATTTCTAACTTAGTTCATAGCTATAGCCGTCCTTTTCTCGCGCTGCCTGTTAGTAAAAGCTAGCGATTCTCTAATTTTGGTTTTAGTTATTGAACAAGAGAATCGGCACCAATCTTTGCAGTCGGGTAAAAAAGCAAACAAGCGACAATACTTAGGAGGGCTGTCGCGTTTCATCACCTCTCTCGCTCACACGGGATCAAATTATTAAGAATGTTAAGGGGGATGCGGGTATCGTATTACCCAGTTACTGGGTTGTGGAGGTCAGATAGGCAGTCGCTCCATGTAAAATATTGGTATTCAGCTGCATCCGGTAAGACTGGAAGCCGACCCCAACATAGTTGGGAAAAGGCTAGGCAGATTGATTGTTAAGGGGTATGCGCAGTGGTAGCCAGCGAAAGTCATTTTTTTTTGCGTTTTTTGCAATTTACAGGTCCTGCAAATTGCATATACCGCAACGCAAGGATATTTGAATTTCGCTGGCTACCACAGCGTATCCTCCTTAAATGAAAAGATACTTTTTTGAATAATGTAATCAATTATAGGACTAGTAAATAATGTTAATTTAGTAGATAACTATTAAAACACATTTTGATTGTGGCATTTATTTAACTCATCTGAAAAACAGGATAATACTTTTTGAACTGAGTTTATTACATAACACAATATCAATGTGTTTTAATAATTAGGCACATATTAAATTAACATTATTTACCAGTTCTCTTAATTCATAACTTTTTTCAAAAAAGTATCGTTTAATTTTTCTTAAAAATTTGGTTCCGTGTGAGCGAGAGAGGTTACAAAACGCGCCGTCGTAAGTCTCGACAACACCGAGCAATTCATGAAAATTAAAAGATAGTATGAAATATTGCCAAGAATTGCGTAATTATAGTACCGTTGCTCGTAAAATGGCAGGCTTGGAACCTTGTCACCTTGTTGACTTGTTTATCTTGTGGGCATGAATAAAATAAAATAAAAAATAAAAATGTTTATTGCATTTAAACAAATTCTTAGCTCACATGAGTTAGGAGATCACCTTTTAAGCAAGGAATTGCTTGTGATAGGTGACTCCGCCCTTCCGCTTAACATAATCACAAGTATGCAATTGTTAACAAAAACAAAAGATAAACCAAAAATAATTAGAAATACAAGATACAACAAGGAGCGCATTTGTGTGTTGTGTATGAGTGAATTTTTTAACGTGCGTGTGTGTGTGTGTGAGTGGGGGTATGTGTGTGAGTGTGAGAGAGAGGATATGTGTTCGTGTGTAATGGAGTGAGCGTGGAATTTAATACATGAGTTTATTTTATAAGGGTTTCTGTTTAGGATTAGGTTAGGTTAGGTTAGCCCTGCGACAATGTCTTGGGATCGGAGGAAGCCAGGTACAGCTTCCTCCACTAACAGTTTGCTCCCAAGGTCCTATTAATTCAGGATGGAGGTGATGATACCAAAGCCTCAATGTCGTCATAGGATTTATTCTTGAGCCAATCAGTCACAGCTTGTTTACAGTCACGGAGTTTCAGAGGATAGATGTGTAGCTCTTTGTTCAGTAGGTTGTATACGTGGGAAGATTGCTTTTCATACTGGCATGAGTTATTCTAGATAACGAGAAAAGTCAAAGTCAAATTAAAAGGAGTCCAGGCGAACTCCGCATTTCAGGTATAAAGCTACAAGTAGGTACGCGGTAGGCTCGACTTGTCGGGCTAATTCAGTGTGGGCTGCCGCGCGCCGGCCGGGGTGCATGTTAGTTCATACTCACTCATGCGTCGCGTCATAAAAGAAGACAACCATAACGAGTCAGAAGGTATAAGAGTTACGTGATAGAAAGAGAGGCAACTTCTAGGTGAATATAACTGTATATAATTTCTGCTGTGCGACCTGAATTGCACTTTATTGAGTTGCTACTTATTTAAATGACTAGCTGACCCAACAGACGTTGTCCTGTCCCAATTTCAATAATTCCAAATTCCCATAGAAAATCCATTTTCAGTTTTCCCGAATTTTCTAATTTTCCCGGCAACTTTTCCAATTTTTCTCTACATAAGAACCTTCTCCTGACCATAATAAACACAACAAAAAAATAATTAGCGAAATTGTTCCATCCGTTCACGCGTGATGCGATGACCAAGGGAAATAGAGATTAATTTTTATATATACAGACAGATTTTGCGGAGTGAATCTTCTATACTTGTTATTATTTGTATTCTGTGGCAAAAGGCAGGTAAAGAAAAAATTTACAAGAAAATAGAATTGATTCTAGGTGCCTCTTCCGAAAGGTAGTTTCGTGTCTATGGAGAAGAATGGGCAAGATACTCCATAGTTACTAGAACATTAGAAACAAATTACACTAAAACAAATCAAATCACAAATGCGAAAGTTTGTGGGTTTGTGCGTGTGTTTGATTACTTCTTCACACTCAAGCGGCTACATTGATTTGGATGAAATTTGGTATGTAAAGGGTCTTTCAACAAGGACGGGTCGATGTTGAATTTAAATAAAACAAGCTGTATGTGAGATATTAAAGAAATTATTTTTTTATTTGAAAGGCGCATTTATGCCATTATTTATGAAATATGACAGGCGGCGTCATTGGTCCGCACTTTTTCAAAAACGATGATGGCGAGGCCATTACTGTCAACGTCGAGCGCTAAAGATCAATGAATAACAATTTATTGGTGACGTGAATTGGTAACAAAGATCGTGCGATTTGACCCCGCTATACATTTTCTTGTGGGGTTTTCTCAAGTCGCAGGTCTAACAGCCGGTTTCTGATTTGAGAAAAGTAGCAAATCTCAACTGATTATTCTCAAATACATAAGTATGCGCTTAAGTTTTTTGTGTTTCACAAGTCGAAATCGAATTTCATCAAACCATAATCAACTGATTATTTACTCAACTATTCCTGATCAAAGCTAACACGTTCCAAATTTACATTAAAAAACCGGTACTTTTCAAAAACTCATAATATTGCATCATTTTATTCTTATAATAATTTAAAACAGCCTTAAAAAGAAAGTTAATTTTAAATAACAGCATTAATTTCAACAATTTTATGTTTTAGAGTTGCTAATGCATATTTTAGCAATTTCATATTTTTATATTTTAGTAATTTGACGTGTTTGAATGAACCGAATCGTGAATGTCAAACTGTATTCTGAAGTAAATAAACACAATTTTTATTGGAATTCTGTTAGTATTTTTACTTAAATTACCTATTGTACCAATTGAAATGGATAAATACAAGAAAAAGAGATCGCCTAACTATACTCTAAAGGAGAAAGAAAATCTTCTTTCAATAATATCAAAGTAAGTACATAATAATGTTTCATCATCATCATTTTAGCCGATAGACGTCCACACTAGACATAGGCCTCCCCAAGCACCGCCACTGCGTCCGGTTCTGTGCTTCCCGCATCCTGGGGATTCCTGCGGCCATTACAAGGTCATCGGTCCACCTTGTTGGAGGCCTTCCAACGTTACGTCTTCCGGTAAGCGGTTGCCACTACAGAACCGTCCGGCACCTACCCTATAATGTTTACAATAATATAATTTTACGTTTATTTATTTATTATTGCTTCAGATACCAAGTGTAATCGAATGCAAAAAGACAGGGGCAACAAAAACAGGAAGCAACAGGAAGCCTGGAAGTCCATTACTAAAGAGTACAATAGCCTCTGCACGACATATTAAGAAGATCATAAAGATTTGGAGACCCTACACTCTAAGAAGTAGTGGACGAGAATGTTTACCTAGGACAAACTGTCCAGTTAGGGAGGTCCAACTTCGACAAAGAGGTCAATCATCGAATCCGACTCGGCTGGGAACCTCCCTATCTGTGATTTTTTATGTAACTGATAAAACTAGGAGTTATTAAAAATATTACAATACCTACTTACCTAAATTTCTTTTATTGTGGCTAAGTAATAACAGCCGTACAGCTGAATCCATCAGGTTAAGCTACGCTTGCCGAGGTTGGTCAGTGGATGGGTGACCATCTTTACAAACCGAGACTCCTCCGTGCCTCGGAAAGCCGTTGGTCCCGGCTGTCCTTTGTGGATCTTTGACAGTCATGGGTCGTCAGAAGCCCGAAAGTCTGACAACCAGTCTTACCAAGGGCTATCGTATTACCTAGATTGGTTGTGGGGGTCAGATAGGCAGTCGCTCCATGTAAAATACTGGTATTCAGCTGCATCCGGTTAGACTGGAAGCCGACCCCAACATAGTTGGGAAAAGGCTAGGCAGAGATAGAGACATATTTACATTTGATGTAGTAATAAATTACCTTATTTATAGTAAGCATACTTATAACAAATAGCTCTGATTTCTAAATGCAAGGAAAAAATACATAACTGTATAACTGTATTTATTTCAATAAATATACATATAAATTACATTTTTAAATATTAGAATATAAAAAATAATTTTCTACTATGGATGTTCTGGCAGCAAAATTTTGGGTATGTGACACTTGAGGTAATGGTTCATCGCTTTCTTCTTGTACATGCTCATCATATTCCACGATGTAGTTATCAAGATGAATAGTCATATGAAAAACAACACACGCCACAATCACATTCAATACTTTTGGAAGTTTTAACTGCATTCCTGAATGTAGGAATGGAAATCTTTTAAGAACACCAAAACACCTTTCAATTGTGTTTAGGAAATAGGAAATCTAAATCTTTCCTCTAGGAAATCCAGCTATGTCAAAAAATCGTGCCGCCACTGATGGTCTCTCCTGTGCAGTGGGCATACGAACATAATGCCGTCTCAACAATAGGTAGGGCACTAGTCACCCTCTCTACCACGCGGCACACAGTCGTCGCCTTGCCTCACATTCACGGTGTCCTCCACAACAGCTTGAAAGCTACCAGTCGCATAAATAAACGAACCGCCTCCTTCGTAAAGCGGATTCGACTCTTGAATATTGTTCGTTCATCGCTTAGCGTGATGAACAAGTTAGGCCGATGTCCTGCTATTCTTCCGCGCGGTTGTCTGCGTTGAGGCATCTTCAAAGACGACAGGGAAGTATCGTCGCCACTCATTATGATCAAAATCACTACTTATTATATAGCTGATTACAGTTTGAACAGCCGAAATTGTTGTGTCAACTTTCAACTGCTCAACTTGACGTTGATAATGGTTTGAGTGTTGTCAAACACGTTTTTCTTAGATCAGAAACGCAACTGACGACCGTAAGCATGAGATAAGCATGCTTTCTTTCAAATTTGAGTAAATGATGATTAATTACTCAAATATTGATTAGAATTTAAAAAAACTTATTTCAGAAACGAAAAAAGGTTTAAGTTATACTTAAGTACAGATTAGGACGTTCTCAACTTCAAATTCTCAATTCAGAAACCGGGTATTAGCCAATAATCCGCAATCAACCGATGCCCTGAAATTCAACACTACGCAGGCCATCGCTCAGATTCAGCCGGATCTATGCAGTAGAGTAATTGAAAGTTGGACTTCTCGGATCCGTGCCAAAGTTCGAAGCCGCGGTGGACATTTAAACGATGTCATATTTCATAAATAATGGCATAAATGGGACCCTTAAAATAAAAAAATAATTTCTTTGATATCTTACATACAGCTGGTTTTATTTAATTTCAACATCGACCCGTCCTTGTTGAAATACCCTTTAGATAGCTTATTCCCTGGATTAACATAGGCTACTTTTTATCCCGGTCTACGCGGGTAAAATCGCGGCGCGCAGCTAGTAATTCTATATAACCTGTAGTTTATTTCTACTGTTAAAAAGTAAAAAAAAAAAGAATAAAAAAAAAGGCTGCCACTGAGAAATTCCAGATGGAAAACCCCAATAACTCTTTGCCCGACCCGGGAATTGAACCCAGGACCTCAGGTTCAGCTGTTGCGAGGCTGTAGCGAGACACTAGACTAACGAGGCAGTCAGCGAAACTTTGAAGCTACTATAGTATTAACTGTCACAGGTCGGGTTTCAGATGATAACCAGCACCCTTATAATGAAGGCCTTGAATCTTCATTATCTACATATATCTATACTAATATTATAAAGAGAAAAGATTTTTTGTATATTTGTTTGTTTGTACCGAATAACCTCCGAAACTGCCGGACCGATTTTAACCATTTTTTCACCAATAGAAAGCTAAATTATCAGAAAGTAACATAGGCTATAATTTATTTTCAAAAAATTAGAGATCCTTATGAAAATTGCAATAATGTAACCCAAAATAGCAAAATTTTGCCTATAAAATTACCTACAAAAAAGTCCGCGAGGAAATATATCTAACTATCATAGTCACAATAGCAGCTTTTGTGTTCTAAAATTTATATTTCCGACATCCACGCGGCGGGCAAAAGCTAGTTACGTATATACTCGTAACTAGTGTTCCTAGAAATAGCCACGGCATACCCTGATTATATCCTTGTCCTATTAACTGCAATTTATTAACAAAGAGAGGTCAACTTATAATTACGGCTTTCTGACCCTGTTATCGGAAAACCGTGACCATCGATAGCCGTGACCCTTACGGTAATGGTCGAATAAAAAAATATATTAAGGGTCGCGATCGTGATATTTACAAAAATGTATTATATACAGGTAGCGAATGCTTTGATGAGACACAATGATTATCATGATTTGACGATAGTAAGGTGAAATTGGAAAGTTTAGTGGTGGCCCAGTGGAAACGGCCGCGACTTACGAGTGTAGGGTGTTCGAACCATAGAAATACAAAAAAACCGGCAAAGTGCGAGTCGGACTCGCGCACCAAGGGTTCCGTTTGCGTACCATTATCTATAAAAACGGCAAAAAAATCACGTTTGTTGTATGGGAGCTCCCTTAAATATTTGTTTTATTTTAATTTAATTACCTATTTATTTTTAAAGTGAATATATCACTAAATATTCTGTGAATATTTCAAGCGTCTACCTGTTGCCGTTATCAATATCGAGCAAAACGAGCAAAAAAATCACGTTTGTTGTATGAGAGCTCCCTTAAATATTTATTTTATTCTGTATTTTAGTATTTTTTGTAATAGCGGCAACAAAAATACATCATCTGTGAAAATTTTAATTGTCTAACTATCACGGTTCATGAGATACAGCCTGGTGACAGACGGACACGGAGCTTAGTAATAGGGTCCCGTTTTACCCTCTGGGTACGGAACCTTAAAAACAGGTTCGAACCTAGACAGGTGCTTTACTTTGTTTAACTATTTCATCACCACTACTATCAAAACGGTGAAGGAAAACATCGTGAATAACCGGCATATCATAGAACTAAAAATTCGAAGACATGTGACATCCACCAACCTGCTGGGCCTGTGCGAAAGATTACGGCCCACTCCCTCTCACAGAGAGGAGGCCTGTGTCCCAGCAGTGGGAACGTTGTCGTCTGATTATGCTTATGCTTTCCTTCATCGTTTTGCGACCAGTGTTGATAAAATAAATTGCCCACCCACGACCAGTAAGTCATGTAGGATACGTAATTCGAGGATATTACCATTGGGCCTGCACTGCTCCAAAACGGAACGCCTACATAAGAATAAATATCAGATTTGTGTACGCGTGGGTGCTCGATCAGTTTTCTGTTACCGATATCATGCCTACGATAAGAGGGATTGGTTTACCAATTTATTTGTTTATCATATCACTCATCTGAAAACATCAGAAGGAAGACAAAGGCAGCGGCAAAGAAAATGCTGGGCTTAAAATGGACGGGTGTGGACACGTCCAACAAAAAGTAACAGATGACAGATGGACAAAAACCGGTCAATAGAGAGTCGGACTCACGCACCGAGGGTTCCATTCCGATTTCTGAAATAGTTTGCTATTTAGAGACATCGTTTTATTTTTACATAAATTTCTATTACAGAATAATTTCAGATTTTTCTCTATGCAAATTTCGGAGATATGGGGGGGAGGACAGTATTTAAAAAAAATATTTATCATCAAAAGTCAAAAACTATGCGGCCTAAAAAAAGAATATATCCCGTATTACGTAATACTCAAGCATTACTTAAAACTAGTTTCAACCAATAAAATTGCTTGAATCTAATTTTAAGCAATGCTTGAGTATTGAGTGACGTTCCGCACCGGGAACGGGACGTCGACGAGAAAACAGATGACGGCGCCAAAGTAGCGACAGTACATTTACTATGGCGCCGTCATCTGTTTTCACATTGACGTCCCGTTGACGTTGTGACACAACGTCAACGGGACGTTCCTTGGAACGAAGTTCCTATCGCTGTAATATTTTGTACGGAGCCATGTAGCATGGTATCAAGTTTCAAGACGTATTGCGTCTCCAAAAGCAAAAGCAAACATTCCTTTTAGATTTTATTGCTATGAGTTCGGAGAATTCCAAGTAAGACGTCATTATTTTAATTTGTGGAAGCTTTTAAATGGCAATTGTAAGAGTTATTGCACATAACTTACCTTTATCTACACCCATGCTATAAATTCTCTATAAAAGTTTCTGAGCCAGTTAGCTTTATGCCAACATTAAAACAGCCAGTGTCATAGTAACCGTGGTAACCATAATAGCATCCAAACGGGTGTTTTAATGTTGTACTGAATTTCATAATGCAACTCGTTTTCAAAAAAAGAACATTGTAATGCACGCGCGTTTCACTAAAACAGCGCCGTAATTTAAAAAAAGAACTTATTCGAATTCACGTCGTATACTATGACGCCGGCCGCCATGATCGATACGAGTATTAGTATTGCAAAAAACTGTTTCAGAACCTTTTATAGAGAATTGATAACATGGGTGTAGATAAAGTCTTGTATGCAAATGTACATAATTAGGTATTAAAACACTCATGTGAAACCCACATTCGTGTTTTAAGACCCCTTATTATACGTCAGTTGCATAAATAACTATTATAGACATTAGACTGTAAGGACCCACCCCCACACATTTATAGTCCGCTGGCAGTCCGCCGGCAGGTGGGCATTCATAAAAACTGTTTTTGACAGTTTTTATGAATGACCACCCCTACCGGCGGACTGTATAATGTATGGGGGCCCTTAAGCTTTCCGAAGAATCACATCCCACTAATATTTTGTAGGTGAAAGTTTTTGAGTGTGTGTGTGTGGGTTTGTATGTTTGTTACTTCTTCACGCTCAAACGGCTGGACCGATTTAGATGAAATTTGGTATGTAGATAGCTTATACGCCGAATTAATACATAAGCTACTTTTTATCTCAGTCTACGCGGCTGAAACCGCGGGGCGCAGCTAGTAAATAAATAATGTAAGTAAATAAATAATTTATCTAAATGTGGAAGCTTGTTATTAGCAATTTTTCTGACCTACGAACTATTGTAAATTTTTGGTATTAGTCTGTAAGCTTTCTGTAAAATAAAATAAATAAATAAATAATTAAATATATTTTACTAACTTCGACTTACGAAATCTGCTTCTTGAAATTGAGTTAATAATTTGAGATACCGCGTAAACAGCAATTTTTTTCGTCTTACTGAGGAAGCTTCGAGTTACCGAGATTCCATTGAAATATGAACGGGTTTTCGTTGGTGACAATATGTACCAGTCGACTACTACCGCAAGTCGCGTTGAAGAACTTCGCTCCAAAAATGTATTCCAACAAGCAAATTGCTTTACTAATTTGAAAAGGGTTGTTTGCAAGTGCATATCTCAAGACTTATGTTCCACAGGAAGCCAACGAGACGGGGCTTAACTCCGAACTTGCTTCACTAAAATGTAACTTATGTAGTCATCATAATAGCGGTTGTCTGTAAAGCTAATTTCTTGAGGTATATTCGATTGTGAGAGAGGAGCAACAGGCAATCCATGCTAAAGAATATTGTAAGCCCATGCATGGCGGGTATTTTCTAAAGCTGCTTTGAGTCAAATTGTGTACGTATTGACGATTGAATTAGGAATGGCAATGATATTCATAAATATGCAGGCGTAGAGTACATACCTATGATCCCATTCCTGGATTTTTTTTTGGGATTACTATGTTAAGTTGGTTTTTGGAACAAATTCTTTTCAACTACGAAACCCTTCATTGTGCGTAGTCCGACACGCACTGGGCTTGTTTTTTTTTATTCTGGGATGTTATTTCCTCACGATTTGTTTCTTCACCGTTTTGTGATTTATGACTTATGGTAATGTCACTCTGTATTTATGTCGTCTGTACCTTTTTACGCTAAAAGCATTGAAGTGATCGATATCCAATTTGACAGATAGGAAACCTGGAACCTGGAAAAGAACACAGGCTACTTTCATCCTGTACAAAATAGACGCAGACGAAGTTGCGGCCAACAACTAATATCTTGCATAAATTAAAGTGTCTTCCTGTTTTTAGGGGTCCGTACCAAAATGGTAAAAAGGAACCCTTATGGTGCGACTCAGTCTGTCTGTCTGACACAGCTGGATCTCTCAAGAACTACTAATACTATAAACTTCAAATTTGGAACAGTTTTAGATGACGTTTACGAAACTGTTTTGCAAATAAGAAATAAATAAAAATACATTTTTTTTTGCAACAGGGACTGAACGAGGGTCTTAAAAATTCAAAGTGGGGCTACTAGGACATGTGGGATATCATATTATTAAGAAAGAACGCTGTTTGCACAGTTTCAAACTTTTTTTATTTTTTTTAGGCCGCATAGTTTTCGACTTTTGATGAAAAATGTAAAAAAAAATACCGTCCCCCTTATCTCTGAAGTTTGCATAGAAAAAAATCTGAAATTATTATAGGTGATAGAAGTATAAGTAAAGATTACAGGAAAAATAAATCGATGTCTCTACTGTCTCTGATAGTACACTTTTTCAGAAATCAGAACGGAACCTCGGTGCGCGATTCCGACTCGCTCTTGACCGGTTTTATTTTTGTCTGTACTAGTTCTTTTTTAAGTTCAAAATTGTCCGAAATAATGGCCACTATCATCTGCAACCACAGATCAAGATTCAATTTTAATTAATATTATAAAACTTGATATTCCATTCTACGTCTGTGACCGTTTCAAGGTTGTAATGAATAAATTGCAAAGACAGTCTTTGTGTTTAGAAATGAAAATTAAATTCTACAATGTCTTTGCAAGTTTGTAGTATTTAAGTATATTAGTTTTGATGATGGTACGGTTGGTGCAGTGACTGTAATTTGTCCATTACGTAAAGGAAAAAAAAAAGTACGTAAAGTTCATTTCCAGATGTTGTAAGCGAACTCAATTGAACCCGTCATTTCGAAAAGGGCATGAGTTAATTCATTAAAACTTTTCAGAATCGACAAAAATAATGTTTCTTTTAAAAAAAGTAATTGGTGTTAAAGAAATTGAATATGGAGGTTGACAAATAGACAACTTAAATGATATTTTGGGATATTTATTTATTACAAAAGAGTACATTTTCTTACAGATATTTTGAACTAAAATTTTTGGACTAATGAATTTTTAGTGTGACCTTTTTGGAAAGACGGGTTCATTTATTTTAAAAGAAAATGCGCATGTAATAAAGAAAGATAAAAGTTCATCGCGGATTCGCGCCTCGACAATGTTCGAATTTTGAAAAGTGGTGCTCACAGTATAAATGCAACTGCAAGTTAATTTTGCATTGATTTTTTTTGAGAGAAAATAATAAAAGTTTTGAAATAAAATATTGAAATACTTTTAAAATCTTTGTATGCATAGACTTTAACTATAAAATTTACTAACTGCATGAGCAGAATAAAGCTAATTTCTAGATACTGTAACATCTCAATATTGACTACATTAAAATACACACACATTTATTATTAGTCACCTCAATTGGTTTTATTATTTCAATTTCAAAAGAATTTTGGCCAACCAAAACATTGCACCATTTTGTTTTGAGTTAAAAATATACGTTTTGGAACCCAAAAGTAAACCGCTAACATTTTTTTTATGATTTACTCGTATGTTTGTGTTCACCGTTCAAAGCGTTTTAAGCGCCAGCCTCGTCATTAAACACACAAAATGAAAAACCACTTTCGTGGAAAAAGGCAAGGTCGAAATTAAAAGCAAAGCACTAATGATTACCCAATCTGTTTACCCTTAAATGTAAATGATGGCATGATAGCATCAATTTACATGCGTAAACAGAACACAGCCTTCTCGATAAACTATCTTGTTAAACAAGCCGACCGTCTCAAAGAGCTACGCCGTAGCGCTACGAGGCTACGGCGTAGCGCTACGGGCTACGAAATACGTAGACGAAGTTGATTTGTAAGTCGACTTCAAAAAGGAGGTTGACAATCCAATTGTATGTCTTTTGTTAATAATTAATCTTTGTTACGCAATGTCTCCCACTTCAGTCAACAGAGGGGCAATTCTCGTATTTTTAACAACGTTCGCAATCTCATCTCAGTCTCAATCTGTCAAAATTTGTATAGAATTTACCTACATTTTTGACATTTGATTGATGCTGGCATGAGATTGTGAACGTTTTTAGGTACGAGAATTGGCCATCAGGTATTTTTGATTGTTCTTAAAAAACCAGCCTAGTGCCCGATGGGATTTCCTACTAGCGAAACTTCCATACAAACGTTCATCCATCGTCATATCCATAAATTTACCCCTTTAGGGGATGAATTTACAAAAATCCTTAGTGCAAATTTTCGTTACACAGGGTGTAATATTAATCACCGTTATCCTCATATGGGGTAATCCCTTAAGAGGATAACGGTGATTAAAATTACACGCAAGGTGCTAAAATATTAACTCTAAAAACTGTAAGGAGTGCTTTAGTTTAGACCATCGAACTAAATAACTTTTATTATGGGACCAATTTCGTAATCGTAAAAAAAATCTACTGTTCTGTACATAATGCGGGCAACAGCTGATTTTTTTTCGCGATTTCGAAGTTGGTGCCATAGTAAAAGTTATTCAGTTTGATGGTCTATTTATAGCACTCCTTAAATTTTTAAAATTATTTTTTTAACACCTTATTTATGGAACTCTTGTGCTATCATGCTTCTAGACTAAGCGGTTCAGGCTGTGCGTTGTCTGTTGAAGACATTATGTTTTTAGACTATTTAAATTTTAATTTGAAATCATCATCAATTACCAAAATTTTCTGGGATCTATTGGGATTAGCACGCATCTTACCTTTGTTTAAGACATAATTTGTTTGTCCACAAGCGGCGCAAATACTGTAACCTTGTGTAACTACAGTTTTGAGCCGTTTTGGGTCGAAACGATCGGGTCATGAGACCTGAGCGCGCGTCTCCTTTTTATGGTTTCTCGCCAACTGGTCGACACTACACGTGACAAGAGGGCTGGCTCGTTCTTTAGCCAAATCATTAATTCAACGTGGCAATGTTGGCAGTCTTTTGGATACGTTTCCGGATGATGCGGACGAGTAAGACGCCTAAGTGTCCTTTTGTTTTTGTATTTATTTGTGTAGTTAGTTAGTTATTGAGGAGCTCGTGGTTAAGTAATAACAGGCGTAGGTTAAGCTACGCCTACCGGGGTTGGTCCGTGGATGGGTGACCATCTTTACATACCGAGACTACTCCGTGCCTTGGAAAGCACGTTAAACTATGTTGGGGTTGGCTACCAGTGTAACCAATGCAGCGGAATATCACTATTTTGCATTGAGCGACTATCTGACCTCCATAACCCAGTAACTGGGTAATACGACACCCCTTGGTAAGACTGGTTGTCAGACTTTCGGGCTTCTGACGACCCGTAACGACTGTCAGAGATCAACGAGTGACAGCTGGGACCAACGGCTTAACGTGCTTTCCGAGGCACGTATGTAAAGATGTGTTCAAATGAATGTGACATTTCTTAATTGAAGCATTTGTTGCTTACCCATGCATAGAAGACATTTTTCCAATTTCTTTGGCAGAAACAATATTGTTTGTATATTTCAAATATTCCTACATTGTGCTTGAAAATTGGAAACTTTCAAAGATTTAACTAAATTAAACTGCAACCTCTCAGTTTTCAATATACGATATTAAAATGTAAATCAAGCTAAGTAATATACTCAAGTTAGAGCTAAGTAACTAAGTAAACCAGTCACTTAAGTTTTATAACATTGTGCTTGAACTTAAGTACCGCGGAAGTGCGCTTGAAGCTGTTAGGGCAAGTCGACACTGACGAGTGTCATAAAAGTGTTATGTATGTATGCAACAGTTTTTATGATAGTATAGGATAGTTATATCATCGGTCTGAAGGTTAGGTTAAGAAGTATAAGCCGACGTTCGCACGGACGCAAAAATATCGCGGCGATTATTTTTTCGCGCACTGTATTTTCTACGCTCTGCTCACCGCCGAGAGTTGAAAATCTAACAGTGTGTTTTTTCAATGCGCTGGGATGCACTCTGTTGTTGTTAGGTTGGATTCTCGAAGCTCGGCTCAACACCGAGAGTTGAAAATCCAGTGCGCGATAAAATTCCGCTGCGATATTTTTACGTCTGTGCGAACGTCGGCTTAGCTAGCAAGCTGTAACTCTGCCTTGGTGTATACAGAACTAGCTTCATTTCTAGGCTAGTAAGCTGTGAGAAAGCTAGTAAGCTAGCATCTCAAGCTAGGATAGTAAGCTAGTGTTTGTAAGCTAGCAACTCTGGCGTCGTGTATATAAAACTAGCTTCATTTCTACGATAGGTATTTTTTGAGCTAGTAGCACTTCCATCTGATTTTACTATCCTGGCTTGTTTACTAGCTTTGCGCCACATGAAGCTTAGAATGAATGAAATAATCACGAAAAATCTCTAGAAATGTGACGTTGCCAGCCCGCGCACGATCAACTCTCTTTATACAGGAAAAAAAAACCGGTCAAGAGCGAGTCGGACTCGCGCACCGAGGGTTCCGTTCCGATTTCTGAAAAAGTGTGCTATTTAGAGACATCGTTTTATTTTTCCTGTAATCTTTACAAAAACTTCTATCACATAGAATATTTTCAGATTTTTCTCTTTACAAACTTCGGAGATAAGGGGGGGGGAACGGTATTTTTTTTTACATTTTTCATCAAAACTCGAAAACTATGCGGCCCAAAAAAAAGAAAAAAAATGTTTGAGAATCTGCAAACAGCGTTCTTTCATATGACACCCCACATGCCCTAGTAGCCCCACTTTGATTTTTTAAGACCCCCTTTCAGACCCTGTTGCAAAAAAATATAAATATTTTTATTACTTACTTATTTCCAAAATAGTTGGGTAAACGTCATCTAAAACTGCTCCAAATTTCAAGTTGATAGCATTAGTAGTTCTTGAGATATCCAGCTGTGACAGACAGACAGACAGACAGACAGACTGAGTCACACCATAAGGGTTCCTTTTTTACCATTTTGGTACGGAACCCTAAAAACCGTTGCACGGCCTGTTACCATGGATTCAGTAAAAAGAATTAGCTGTTCCATAAATGGCCACCACGCGATCATTTATGGAACAGCTAATTCTTTTACTTTACTCTCTCACACACACTCACACTCAAACACATTACACACGGCACACAAATGTATGCAGCTATACCTACAAATGATAAACTGCACTGTATGGCCTAACACTGTCTCCTAAGATACAGGACTACCTAGTTTAGGAGACAGGGTTACACGATCTGTGTAGATTTATGTAGATATCCGTGTTTTGTAAATCTACTCTTGTGTACCTATCAGGAATCTTGGGTGTGTAATAAATATATTCTTATTCTTATTCTTTTCACTAAGCTCCTGGCTCCCGCTGGCTCCTGGCTTCTGGCTCCTGTAACACAGGTGTTGCTACCTAGCACAGGAGTCAGGGCTTTAATTTACTTGTGCACCTTTTTTATGGCAATAAAGAATTTTATTTATTTATTTATTTATGTATTTTTATTTTATATACCTATATGTAATTTTCTATGAAACAACACTATTTTTTTTTTTTTGTTAATCTACGAAATTTTTCTACGCTAGAATCATGTGCTGAATTCATGGTTTCAGTCTGCGCGTCGATGTCCCTGCCACCCTATATATTTTGTAAACAACCCATAATACAGTCTGGGCACAGATTAATACAGATGGGATACTCCGCAGTTTAGGTATGAAGCTACAAGTACGCGGCAGGCCCCGTCCGCGGGGCTAATTCAGTAGGCCGGAAGGTATAAGAGTTACGCGATAGAAAGAGAGGCAACTTTTATTTGAATATAACTGTAGGTAATAAGCGTTGTGAGACCTGAATTGCACTTTATTGTGTCGTAGCAAGAGTCGCTTTTTATTTAAATGATTTAGTGGAGTGTCCCATCTGTATTAATCTGTGGTCTGGGTCTGAGTCTCGCTTTGTGCCCCATTGATTTGCAATAAGCTCGCCCCCCTTTTGCTTAAACATAGCTGTCTGAATGTGGGTGTACTATACTACTCTACCGTACCCCCAGGAAATACAAGCTTGACATTATATTGTATGAACTATATTTGACAGACACCCATTATGAGTTTTGCACAAACAATCATACGTAACATTAGGATCGTATGTCGGTTCTTTGTCAACGTCTGTATGTTTGCGGTGACCTTGGAAATAACTAGATCGATAGCGATAAGGGTTGGGTTGTTAGAGCTTTTGTTTCTAGGAAGAGTATTACAATTTGATATGTCTTAAGGGTAGTTATAAACTGTTGGGGAAGTGCTAGAATTATTATTATAGTAAATTTTGGAGGTTCAGCTAAGTAAGCACTTTTAGAGCAGTGGTTCGAACCCAGGCAAGTAAAATATGTTTCGTAGAAATTGACTGTCTTCGAAATAAACCTATAGGTATAATATAAACCGGTCAAGAGCGATTCGGACTCGTGCACCGAGGGTTCAATTTCTGATTTTTCTCTATGCAAACTTCGGAGATAAGGTATTGTTTTTTTAAAAAATTTTCATCTAAAGTCGAAAACTGTGCGGCCTAAAAAAAATTTAAAAATGTTTGAGAATGTACAAACAGCGTTATTTCATATGATACCCCACTTGCCCTAGTAGCCCTTTTTATTTCTTTCTTATTTGCATAATATGTGTAGTTGGGTAAACGTCATCTAAAGCTGTTTCAAATTTCAAGTTGATAGCATTAGAAGTTCTTGAGATATCCAGTGGTGACACACAGATAGACTGAGTCGCACTATAAGGTTTCTTTTTACCATTTTAGTACGGAACCCTAAAAATGAAATACGGTTCGTTGGTAAGCGCATAACTTGAGAACGGCTGGACCGGTTTGGCTATTTTTATTTTAAAATGTTCGTAATAGTCCGAATTAGGTTCTTACGGGAAGAAAAATTGGAAAAGTTTCCCGTAAAATTTTCAAATTCGGGAACAACTGAACGTCCTTCTTCTAAGCGATTTTTACATGAATTATTGACAGTTGAAATGTTGACAGGACAACGTCTTTCTGGTTAGCTAGCATAAAATATTCCACACACAAATATATGCCTTGAAAAAGACAAAATCAACATTGTATCTTAATTTTATATTTATATAATCCTTTGCACATTATACATGAGCCTTTAAGAAGTATCAAGGTGCACTCTAAATATTGTTCCAAGATAAATTATGGCTTAATTAAACTTACTATGCACTCTCTCAAGGGTGGGCGTAAAACATCGTATGTTGATATAGATCTTTTATCTCGTGTCTGGTCTATGTCTACATAGGCTTGTGGTTTTTGAATCGCCAGTCTTTGAGCGCTGCTCATGCATTTAATTATGGCATTAGATAGTTAGTGACATATGTGGTGGGTCGGATATAGACGTGGGATTAGCCATGCATGCTATTCTGGGTGCAGTCTGAGGATAATGAACCGAGAATTTCAACCGAAATCTAAGAAGGTTCAATGAGGATATTACGATGTAACAATATGATACCAAGCCCAGTGCGTGTCGGACCACGCACAATGAAGGGTTCCGTAGTTGAAGGAAATTTATTTCAAATTGTAGTTGAAAAACATGTTCTCCATACATTGATATTCAATTCTCCAAATGCAAATTTAAGTTTGTAATTTATTTATTTACTAGCGGCGCCCTATTATACTACTTTTTATTTTATGTGTGCGATCTTCTAGTCCAATTCAATGTTTTATTTTTACAAAAACTTTCAACAATATTTTCCAATCAAGGTTGTTGGTTCTTCGCATAATTATGTAGCGTCGAGTTCAAGTCAGGTTTATTACGTCTATTTAATAATTAAAGAAACAAGAGCCCTATGTTACTTAAGCCTTTTGTCAAAACTGAAGTACCTCGTAAATATTTTATAGAGCTTTGTATTGTATCAAGCCTTTTTCTTTTTAATTGCATCGTAATTAAAAAATAATGACTGACTTTACAATTGTATCGATGTTTAACCCATTAACCGCTTACGTCGGATTAATCCGACAAATATTTTCGTGTCCATTTCGCCAAGGTCGTATATTTACGACCAAATACCACAGCTCCTATAATCTGTTTTTTTAATTTCGATGAGCTGTATTCTATCAAAAAGATTTTTTAATTTTCTGTGCTTGTCGCTGGGGGCACGACAACTGATATGAAGTCTGGCGGTTAAAAGGTTAAAGAATATCATTATTTGTTTGTAATTTGAAATTTATTGTAGGGTCGTAGGAAACGTGACTGACATAAAACTGGTTTAATAAAAAAAAATGTGGCTTTGACAGACTGGATGCGGAAGGCGGAGGACAGGGTGTTGTGGCACAGCCTGGGAGAGGCCTATGTCCAGCAGTGGGCTGCGATAGGATGAGTTGATTAATTGATAAACTGATTTGCCTTGTGAAATGAAGGATCTCTGCCTACTTCTTCTTAGAATACGGCGTAGGCGTTATGTTGTGTCGGAAGTGAATTTCCTATCCCTGACATTACATAAAGCTATTAAAAGAAAAAATAATTTAAATGGCTCAAAAACTGGTTTTAACAGTCCTATGAAAAATAGGAAGGGTGATAAAACACTGAAGACTATGAAAAACCAGTCTGTTGACGTAAAAGGGGCGTTGGTACTGTTCACTCCAAGCGGGTAAAACTCCGGATACTGTTTCAGTCACTGAAATTGCCTTTGACCTTGAAATTAAAACCATGGTTGGTAGCATTTTACGTCTTATCTACAAATTGTAAGTATTCTATCCTGAAAACATTTACCTACGTCCACAATTTGAGGTGCATCATCATGTGCCTAGCCTTTTCCTACCTATGTTGGGGTCGGCTTCCAGTCTAACCGGATGCAGCTGAATACCAGTACACGGAGCGACTACTGACCTCTACAACCCAGTTTAAATACGAAACCCCTTGGTAACTGATTGTCGTATTTTCGGGCTTTTGACGACTCGTAACGACTGTCAAAGATCCACGAATGATAGCCGGGACCGTGCTTTCCGAGGCACGGACCAACGGCGGCAAGCGTAGCTTAACCTGATCGATAGACCCGTGCGGCTGTTATTACTTAGCTGCGAGCCCCGCGCAAAATTCTACTTTGATTTGGTGCATTGCATAAAAATAATCCCCACAAGTAAACAGTTAACTTAGGTACGACTAAGTAAGTAGGGAGTGGCCCGAAATCCACCACGAGACCCAGTGCGGGTAGATAGATGTCACATATCTTCGAATTTTTGGTTCTAGGCATGCCGGTTTCCTCACGATGTTTTCCTTCACCGTTTTGAGAACTGTGATAATGAAATAAATTAGACAAAATAACGCGCTTGCCTGTGGTCGAACCCACGACCAACACAACAACAAACGACAACTCGTAAGTCGAGAACATTACCACTGGGTCACCACTGCTCTGTATTCTAAAACGTAATTTACTAAATTAGTTAAACTGATTGTGGCAGAAAATTGAGGTCACATTCCAAATCTACGCACGCATATAGTCGTACTCGTATATGGGTCTAGTGTGGTAGGTACTTCGTCTATTTAGGTTTGCTTTGACTGTACAGCGGAAGTTGACTGTAAATAACGTAGTTTTAACTAGATTTTTGAGATACACTTATAAAAAAACCGGTCAAGAGCGAGGCGGACTCGCGCACCGAGGGTTCCGTTCCGATTTCTGAAAAAGTGTGCTATTTAGAGACATCGTTTTATTTTTCCTGTAATCTTTACATAAACTTCTATCACATAGAATAATTTCAGATTTTTCTCTTTGCAAACTTCGGAGATAAGAGGGGGGGGGGGGGCGGGGGGAACGGTATTTTTTTTACATTTTTCATCAAAAGTCGAACACTGTGCGGGCTAAAAAAATTTTAAAAAAAATTGAGAATGTGCAAACAGCGTTCTTTCATATGATATCCCACATGCCCTAGTAGCCCTACTTTGAATTTTTAAGACCCCCTTTCAGCTGTAGCAAAAAAAAAACATATATTTTTATTTCTTTCTTATTTGCAAAATAATTGAGTAAACGTCATCTAAAACTGTTCCAAATTTCAAGTTGATAGCATTAGCAGTTCTTGAGATATCCAGCTGTAATAGACGGACAGACCACCACCACAACACCACCACCACACACCACAAGGCACCATAAGGGCACCATAAGGGTTTTACCATTTTGGTACGGAAGCCTAATGACGGAAATCGATTCAGTAAACGATTCGGAACAAACTACTTTCATAATGTGCATTCATTCAGTTACACATTGTATATAGAAATTTATCTACACCCATGCTATAAATTCTCTATAAAAGTTTCTGAAACAGTTAGCTTATTGCCAACATTAAAACAGCCAGTGTCATAGTAACCATGGTAACCATAAAAGCACCCGTTTGCAACTCGTTTTAAAAAAAAACAGGTCAAGAGCGAGTTGGACTCGCGCACCGTGGGTTCCGTTTCGATTTCTGAAAAAGTGTGCTACATAGAGACATCGTTTTATTTTTCCTGTAATCTTTACATAAATTTCTATCACATAGAAAAATTTCAGATTTTTCTCTTTGCAAACTTCGGAGATAGGGGGGGGGGGGGCCCCTTTTAGAAATTTATGTAAAGATTACAGGAAAAATAAAACGATGTCTCTATGTAGCACACTTTTTCAGAAATCGAAACGGAACCCACGGTGCGCGAGTCCAACTCGCTCTTGACCGGTTTTTTATTATTATATTATGATTATTTTGTTTTATGTCATGGGGGGGGTGGAACGGTATTTTTTTTACATTTTTCATCAAAACTCGAAAACTATGCAGCCTAAAAAAAAAAAAATACAGTTTGAGAATGTGCAAACAGCGCTCTTTCATATGATACACCACATGACCTCGTAGCCCCACTTTAAATTTTTAAGACCCCCTTTCAGCTTCTGTTGCAAAAAAAATATAAATATTTTTATTTTTTTCTTATTTGAAAAATAGTTGGGTAAACGTCATCTAAAACTATTCTAAATTTCAAGTTGATAGCATTAGTAGTTCTTGACATATCCGGCTGTGACAGACAGACAGACAGACAGACAGACAGACGGACAGACTGAGTCACACCATAAGGGTTCCTTTTTTACCATTTTGGTACGGAACCCTAAAAAGAACATTGTAATGCACGCGCGTTTCACTACAACAGCGCCGTAATTTAAAAAAATAACTTATTCGAATTCACGTCGTATACTATGACGCCGGCCGCCATGTTTGATACGAGTATTAGTATTGCAAAAAACTGTTTCAGAACCTTTTATAGAGGATTGATAACATGGATGTAGATCTTGTATGCAACTGTACATAATTAGGTATTAAAACACTCATGTGATACTATTATCACACTCGGCTTCGCCTCGTGTGATAAACCCACATTCGTGTTTTAATACCCCTCATTATACGTCAGTTGCATAAATAACTATTATATATTTTTCATGCCGATACTAGAATAGAAAACAGTCAACCCGATCCCATTTATCTGTCAAGTACAATCGAACCAAACTTACAAAACGCAACCCTCAACTGCAGCTCACAGACTCACACCTGCGTATAGGTGCCCCCCGATTGTTTCCGAGCCACATTCGCGCTCTGACCGTCGAACGCGATGGGCGTTCCCCAAGTCGGTACGACCGTTTCACCCGCCGAGCCGGGGCTCGAGCGACCGCGCCGTCCACACCTGTTGATCGTCGACGATTCCAGGGAAGCGAGAGCGGTTGAAGGTTAGTTTTCTTTTTTGAATTTTTTTTTTTTTGTCGGATAAACATTTTGCGGGATGTTTTTTAAATTTTTTTTTTTGTGATAGGGCTTTTTTTATTTATATTTTTTCAAGAAAATTGGTGTTTTTCTTCGGGGAATATAGACTATTTTACGGTGTAAAAATAAGTGAATTTTTAATTTCGATATACTTAAATTAAATTAAAAAGGAGTGTTACGATTTTTTCGAAGATTAAGAAAAACAAATTCGTACAGTGACTATCTTCAGTAATATTTTCAACTACACAAAAATCTTTTATAAATATAATTCAACGAAATCTCCAAACGGCTGGTTGACACTTCCCGTGACCCGAGGGCTGGCTTTTACTTTGGCCAGAGGCTTAGCATTGCCATACAACGTGGCAATGCCGCCAGTCTCTTGGGTACTTTACCAGTCGACAGCGATGCGGAGGAATTTTTCGACGCCATATTTTAGTTTTTTAATAGTTCAGTTAGGATATAATTTTGTTGTGTATAGGTTATTCTTAATATAATATAATTAAAACGCTAGGTACGAAAAAAACTACGGATCGAAGTGGGTGTGACAGTGAAAATATTTAAGTTGCTAAAACAAATTAATATTAAAAGAAAAAAAAAACATTGTTAAAATCCACGCCACGGGCATTGAATATAAACAGCTCTTATAAATATTAAAATTAAAATAAAACTAAACGAGACTAGATAACAAAAAAATATTGCAATATTTTATCACCGGATTCCACTATCAAACTATTATTGTGTAGGTTTATCCGTATGACACTGTTGAGAACATCACTGGCAGTTGCTTGATAACCGACGAGTAAGTCTGGCAGTGAAATATTTATAACCCTTCGTATTGGCAGTAAACGTGTTACGGCTCGTAAAGAATATTTTGTGGCACTCTTTGCTCTGGTGGACATTTTAAGGATAAAAAGGTTAGTTTTTCTTTTTATTTTTTTTTTCAACTAAAACTACCATATATCGTGTTCGTTTTATCGTCATGAACTTTAAACTAAGAGTGTGTTATTTATTCGAACGCGAGATATCAAAATTGTGTACCCAAGATCAAAAATGCAAAGTACGCTGTTTAAAAAAAAATATATGCCTCGAACTACAACATTTCTGTAATTAAAACACGAGTTATGAAACTAAAATATTAATTTGAGAACCCAAAACAAAACACGTGAAGTAACAAAAATTAATATCCGCTTTGAACTAAAATAACAAAAGTAAAAGTAATTAGAATGGTGACTTTAATATCCGTTTTCCGGGCCTCTGGGCCTTTCTGCTCAACTGAACATGCTCATAATAAAAGTCTTTGGATCGCCATTAATTTTGAGTAGAAATTGGAACTATAATTGAAAAGGTTTCTAAATGAGCTTTCCGTTTGGTCATCATGGTATACTCAAAACCGTGATGACCACACGGAAAGCTCATTTATTACAGTTTTTTTGAACAGTGTTTTTTTAGTGTGAATTACCTATGCTTTGTTAGATAATAATTGTCAGGGACAATATTCCAGGGGTTAGTTTATAATTAAAAAAAAAAAATATAAACAATATTTGTAGGAAAAATAACTTCTCAAAAAATATGTGGGCACTATTTCAGTGTGTGTTAGTATGGTGTACATGATAAAGAGTATTCTATTTATTTATTTAAACTTTTCACACAAAAAGGCGGACTTAATGCCTTTAGTTACGCATTATCTGCCAGTCGACCAAGGGTGGTGAAGATATTAGATGGCAGGTGCTCTGATTGAGAGAAGATAATAATAATAAAAAATATTAAAAGTAGGTATAATATTCTATTTTAATGAAAATCTACGTATTTTCTGCTAAGCCTGCAACTGGTGGCATAGATGCTAAAATTGTGTAAAAGTCACAGTTTATGTCGAATGTTTTATAAGGAATTTGCCAGAACAGAGGCTGTGGTCTGTGATATTTGTGTTGTCTTGTCGAGCGTACAATGCCTGTTGCGCTTGGTACAAGGTCAGCAATCCTCACGGGATGAGACAGAGTTAACATAGCTACAAAATATACAACATTTTTACGTTCATTATACAATATTTATACAGAATCTTTTCAGGATTTATTCAAAAAACATAAATCCACGCGTTCATTAGAAAAATATAAAAAAGTTTTGTATTTTTTTTATAATTAATTTTATAAAATTAAGTTAAGTTTGAAAAAATAAAAAAATAAAACAAGTGAAGTTTTGATGAAACTTTTTAAGATAATATTAGAGTTTGGATTGAAGAATATAAAGTAATTTTGTGAGCGTAAAGAGATTAAGCCGTACTCCTTCGTAGATAGAGATAGCTTGGGTACAAAAGTTACATGAAAATAGTGATGGATTAGGGTCTATACCGCTGTTTATAAGTACCTATACTAGCTGCGCCCCGTGGTTTCACCCGCGCAAACCGGGATAAAAAGTAGCCTATATCCAGGGTATAAGCTATCTACATACCAAATTTCATCCAAATCGGTCCAGCCGTTTGAGCGTGAAGAAGTGTTTTCACCTTTATAATATTAGTGTGATTATAAAGTTTGTGAGTGTGTGTGTGTGTATATTTGTAACATTAGTGTGATAAAAGTGTCTTGTCGTTTGTTGTGGAACTGAAACTGAAGCTTGTTATAGCTTTCAGTTTTTCGAAACAATTATTTGAAAAGCTTGCTTTTTGATGTGCGCAGGTAATTTCTTTGGTTGTCTTACAAAAATAATGCGCAATAGACATGTGTTCTTGCATCGAGCCCATAAAAATAGTGGGAAATTCAGCGTTATATAACTTGATGAAACTATATATTTAGAATAAATAAAAGAGAAAAACGAAAAAACACAACCATCTTGGCTCATCTTCGTTCTGCCAAAAAAAAGAACAAATTACTAAAGAATTTCTAAAATAAATAAAACAGGAATGTAATTCTTCTTCTCTGACTTTCGAGTTATACCAGGCCAAGCGAACACCGCATTTTTAGGTATGAAGCTACAAATACCCGGCCAGCTCGACTTGTCGGGCTAATTCAGTGTGGTATGCCGCGCACCGGCCGACTCGTACGTTTTTTCGATACTCAATCACGCGCCGCGTCGTAAAAGAAGACAACTCTAACGAGACAGAAGGTATAAAAGTTACGCGATAGGAAGAGAGGCAACTTCTAGGTGAATATAACTGTAGGTAATAAACGCTGTGCGACCTGAATTGCACTTTATTGTGTCATAGTAAGAGTCGCTATTTATTTAAATGATTTTGCGGAGTAAGTAAATTTTCTGTACTTGTACTACTATGTATTCTGTGGTTATACGAGATAATCTAAAGCTGTGGTAAAAAGATTAGCCTCTTAGCCGTCAGCAAGGCTAACAGCGAGGCTGACTATACAGGGTGCGATGGAGTTTTTAAGTATCGTTACTGGTTGGGGCTCTTTTATTAATATTTTATTTAAATGACTGCTTTCTCGTTGGTGGTGATTTATACGGATTAGGATGAAATTTGGAACACAGATAGTTAATAACCTGAATTAGCACATAGGATCCCGGTAGTATTGTAGTATTTACGTTCCTGTGGGATCATTTCCAACGGCAACGCGGGCGAAGCAGCGGGAAAAAGCTAGTATGTTATAAATACTTCGGTATTTTGCAGTGATTTTAGAATATTAATTGTGTGAATAGTATTATGGATATCAGTTTTCATTGTTGTTTGAAGCCATAATAACTAATTACGGTTGATTACGTAACCAGTAGGTACTGTGAGGGCTCGAACCTCACAGCGGGAGGCTAACTACGTTATAAATAAATAGACAGTAATGCACTGTAGAAATGGGGCTGAAGCCCGCTATATTAAAATAGAAATAAAATTATAATACACAGCCTAGGTCCTACGCGGAGCCCTAGCTACCAGCTATCTGTCAATTCTTACGAAAAGCGACCATCACTTTTTATAAGAATATTCGATGTTTGAATGATCGTTGGAATGTCAGCCAGTTAGTCATACTTTGGCTTGTACATAGCAAAACCTCTACAGTACCTAATGTGATTAGTAGCTAATGCACTGATTAGGTTTAGTAATTTAATCATATAGTTTAAGAGGTAATTAGTGCGCTGTACTATAGTAGGAGTCTAGGAGGAGCTCGTGGCTAAGTAATAATAGCTGCACGGGTCGATCCATCAGGTTAAGCTACGCTTGCAGGGGTTTGTCAGTGGATGGGCGACCTCCCATCTAAATGAATACCTGGATTAAAAACTTTTTTACAAAAAAAAAAAAAAAACAACCGACTTCAAAAAAAAAAAATACACTAAGTACTAAGTCAAAAATAACATTAATTTCGGGAGTCGGTGTCTTTGGTTTTGTATTTTCGTTTTTTGCCACCGACTTCCGAAATTAAAGTTATTTTCTACTTTGTAGTGTTTTTTTTGGAAGTCGGTTGTTTTTTTTTTTTGTAAAAAAGTTTTTATTTTTCACTTTTTGTTGTGGTGCTACACCACACAAATTACCACCACTACCTGCAAAAAAATGAGAAAATCATCGACTTATAAAGTAGGAAAAAAATACGTATTATTGAAGATAATTCAAAACTACCCAAGCAAAGCAAATAAATTTTACATAGGGCCTTTGTATATCATCACACTAATAATAGAAAGGCGAAAGTTTGTGAGTGTGTGTGGGGGTGTGTGTGTGCGTGTGTATGTTTGTTACTTCTTCATGATCAAACGGCTGGACTGTTTTAGATGAAATTTGGTATGTAGATAGCTTATACCCTGGATTAACATATAGGCTACTTTTTATCCCGGTATACGCGGGTGAAACCGCGGGGCGCAGCTAGTTCTGAATAAAACAAGAATCTTTAAAAGCTAGTTCTGAATAAAAGTGTTGACTTGAGAACCTCCTCCTTTCTTTTTCGTCGGTTAAAAATAAGGTCATTCGGGGTTAATATGTCAACGTGGCCATCGTGTCATTTGTGGAAAATCACCATAGCCACGTAGACACATTAGCTCCGGGTGAACAGTTAAATAAGGATGATCAAGTTCTCAAAGAAGTGAAAGAAATTACAATATACTTTTTTTTATTTGATCGATTTTAACTGTCGCGGGGCCCAATACAATTATTTTCTTTCGTTTATATACTTAAACCAAAGATGTATACTTAATAAAAAGTTTTAGTTTGATTTAGCAAAATGAACTGATTTTTTAGAGCATATATCTATACTTATAAATAAAAAGAAAAATCCTGACTGACTGACTGATTGACTCACTCATCAACGCCCAGCCCAAACCCTTGGACCTAGAAAGCTCAAATTTTGCCCACAGGTTCCTTTGTAATGTAGACAAGGAATAAGGAAGGAATTCCCGGTAGTAATGACTAATGAGACACCTGAGAACCAGAGCGGATTGGAGAAATGGCAACAGAAACCGGAGAATCAAATCAATCTGCCTAGCCTTTTCCCAACTATGTTGGGGTTGGCTTCCAGTCTAACCGGATGTAGCTGAATACCAGTATTTTACATGGAGCGACTGCCTATCTGACCTCCACAACACAGTCACTGGGTAATACGATACTCCTTGGTAAGAGTGGTTGTCAAACTTTCGGGGTTCTGACGACCCGTAGCGACTGTCAAAGATCCACGAATGACAGTCGGGACCAACGCCTTAACGTGCTTCCCAAGGCACGGAGGAGTCTCAGTATGTAAAGATGGTCACCCATCTACGGATCAACCGCGGCAAGCGTAGCTTAACCTGATCGATCGACCCGTGCAGCTGCTTACGTACGGCGGTTACTTAGCCACGAGCCCCTCAAGGAGTTAAGGATGCAAGTGAACTATGAAAAATAGCTAGTTTGTATGCTTATTGATTTGATGATGATGATGATGATCATGATGATGATGATGATGATGATGATGATGATGATGATGATGATCATGATGATCATCATCATCATGTCATCTGGTGATGACCGCAGGCTGTAGGCTATGCTTTTTTGTTTTGATGTAATCTGACAGATGAGTTTTTAGGGTTCCGTACGTCCGAATGAAAAAACGAAACCCTTTTAGGATCACTCGCGTGTCTGTCCGTCTGTCACAGTCAATTTGTTTGAAATCTAGTTGAAATTTTTGTACATTTTTGTAAAATTCATATATTTTGGTGACCCAAACGCAGACGTGTACGAGTAACGTAAATAAATTAATTTTGAACATGGTCACTTTTGGGCAGCAAATAAAAAAACCGGTCAAGAGCGAGTCGGACTCGCGTACCGAGGGTTCCGTTCCGATTTCTGAAAGTGTGCGTGTGTGTGAAAAGTGTGCTATTTAGAGACATCGTTTTATTTTTCCTGTAATCTTTACATAAATTTCTATCACATAGAATAATTTCAGATTTTTATCTTTGCAAACTTCGGAGATAAGGGGGGGAACGGTATTTTTTTTTACATTTTTCATCAAAACACGAAAACTATGGGGCCTAAAAAAAATAAAAAAAATGTTTGAGAATGTGCAAACAGCGCTCTTTCAAATGATACCCCACATGCCCTAGTAGCTTCACTTTGAATTTTTAAGACCCCTTTCAGTCCCTGTTACAAAAAAAAAACATAAATATTTTTACTTTTCCTTATTTGTAAAATAGTTGAGTAAACGTCATCTAAAACTATTCCAAATTTCAAGTTGATAGAATTAGTAGTTCTTGAGATATCCAGCTGTGACAGACAGACAGACAGACAGACAGACTGAGTCACACCATAAGGGTTCCTTTTTTACCATTTTGGTATGGAACCCTAAAAATGTAGGTCTGGTTCGAACACAGACATGTAACCTGTGATTATTACATCACCACTGCTCTCAAAACGGTGAAGGAAACCATTGTGATATCTACCAACCCACACTGGGTCCACGTGGTGGATTACGGGCTTACCTCCCAGCAGTGGAAACGTTATAGGCTGATTGTGTTCCTCTAGTAATAACTGGAATTGTTAATTATTATAGGAAAAGTAAAGCCGCTTAGCAAAATGTTAATGAAACACAGTTATAATTCTCGGAAAATTAAAATAATTTTTCAATAATTAAGCGTTCTTGGCATGTTTAACGAAGTTTTAAGTGTTCATAATTGTTTTAAGTCCGTTGCCATGGAGATACATGCTTTCTGTGTTCTAGATGTGCTGAAAATATATTTTTTTGACAAACCTTTGAGGCCTAACGAAGCCGTCAGATTAATTAGTTAGGCCTCATTTCGGTTCCATGTTAAATTCTAAGAATTTCAATAGTATTTGCGAATTACAGGATTTGAATAATGGTTTCTATAAATTGTACGCAATTTACTTCCGATTGATACGATACTGAATCTTGTAGAATTAATTAAATATCTGGGTTCGAATGAACACAAACGGAATATTTCGGTAACAGAGACTTGAATTTTAGAATCAGTCGAAACCCAACTTTTATTTAAATAATAATACTTACATTTTTAACGTACCAATGATTAAAAGAAAGCTAATCATTAAAATAACACAAATAAATCCTAATTGTATCTTTAAAACGGCTTAACAAAAGATTTATAAAAGCAAAATTCAAGTTAGAAAAACAAATCGTTTAAAATGCGGCTCAAGTTATTATAAATGGAATACGTTTATAGAGATTCATGGATGAGTTTATTATACAAAAAAATAAATAAAAAAAATAAAGTTTTCGTAAAAAGTTTTTGCTTGATTTAAGTAGAAGTTCTTAATTCATTAGTAAGATCGTTGAAACCTCTTAGGGAGATGAGGTTGACTTCATCCCCTTAACCGGGTCTTTGCTAGAAGAGTTACTCTTTGTAAATGTCTTTGCTTTGCCGACATTGAATCGTACTTTAATCTTTTTCTTTTATTTGTCCCTCATCTTTCACTTTTGATCTTATGGTAAAAGATATATTTATAACATTAAAGTCGTATTTTACTCAACTTCAGTTTATCAAGATTTTCTCCTGAGTTTTTCACGAGTTTGACTTTAATTTCTTAGCAAAGTAATTTGACATTGAAAGATTTTAAAAGACATCTGTCTTCAGAAAATATTATATTTTTCTTACCGTCCGTCCGTCCTTTTCACTCTATTGCCTTAAAATGATTTTAAGCCTGAACATGAAGCAAAAAGATTTTTATCTTAAATTGATAATAATCGTATCAACGGGTCGGTAAATGTATATTATAAATGTTGAAAAATGGCCTATTAGAAGTGTTTTTGTAGCCAGTATTGGCATTTTTCAGTTGTAGACAAAGTAACTTGACCTACATTTACATTTTTAGGGTTCCGTACCTCAAGAGGTAAGGGTTCCGTTTTTACACTTCGTCCGTCTGTCTATCTGTCTCTCAGTCTATCAAGACCCTTTTTCTCAGGAACGCGTGTAACGAGTGTATCAAGTTGAAATTAATATCAAATACGTAGGTTGGTGCCATGGAGCTCTAAATAATTCCAGATCCTAAGTGAACGCAATAAAAAAATACTGTCATTTATGTGTTATATTTTGATACTCCCATGTAAATCAAAATCTGTAGGGTACTTCCCTTTAATAAAGAATTATGAAATTCGGGAAGGAACAAGGTCTCACAGCACAATTGTTAAGTTTGTTTTTGGGATAAATTCTTTTCAACTACGGAACTCATCATTGTGCGTGGTCCGACACGCACTTGACCGGTTTTTTTAATATGAAAGATAATTGCTGTCAAAATCAACCTGTATTCATGTCCTTAGTACATACATATTATTATAATACAACCTCTCTCTGACTCAATTAGTCCCTTACAACTTGAATCACAAATCCCATTTTCACGTTTCTCTAAAAACTAGTTTTGTCCTCGGCCATAGGGATTTAGTACCTATACGTTTTAGGGCACAGCGGGCTATTAAATATAAACTAACTATTTATGCATGTATGTGTCTAATACCACTTCGCATAAATAATAATTCCCTAACTAATATTATAAATGCGAAAGTGAGTCTTTGTTTATTTGTTTATTACGATTTCACACTAAAACGGCTGAACAGATTTGGATGAAATTTGGCACATGGATAGACCATGACCTGGGTTAGGACATAGTATACTTTTTATCCCGGTAGTAGGTTCCAGTGGACTAATTTCCGAGATGCACGCGGGCGGAGCCGGTGGCGAAATCTGGTAATATTACACTATAAATTCGAAAGTAACTCTGTCTGTCTGTATGTTACCTTTTCACGACTTAACACAATTAAATTTGGCAAAAAGATAGATGTCATCCTAGGGAAAGATATAAGTTTTTTTTGTCTTAAAAATAATCTTACAGGGGATGAAAGTGAAAGTTTGTATGGGAAACCCAGCATTTGTTAAGTTAGGACTATGAAAATTTAAATTTATGCGTTTGGTAAGAATCAAAGAATTAAACTACATGTTTCACCGTTTTTGTAAAATCATCCCCAAGGAAATAAAACAGGGGATGATTTTAAAATTCACATTTAATATTGTAATTTTTGAAATTAACGATTTTCAAAATCGCGGTGTTAAGGTTTCGTTGGATAATTTTCTACCTCCATGCGGGCGAAGCCGCGGGCAAAAGCTAGTGTACTATATTCTAGCAATAAAAAGCTGCTCTCAGATTTTATTCTCAATCTCAGTAATGGTAGTATAAGTACGTGGGATAGTTTACTGTTGATAGCGAGGCTAAGTGAGACCACTAAGCAAATAGGTACAGAAGTTCGGCGACCAACAGAAAGTCTTTACAAGGCAGATGTAAGTGGGAGATGGGGGAAGGAAAGGGAAACGCCTTAGGAGGATATATAGTCACCTTATTGGTGATGTTCTTCAGAAAGGTCATGTGCGTAGTACTCGCAACCGGCGTGCTTGTATTACTGTGTATGAACGTAAACGAGGCAAAAGGAGTATGTAAGGATTGTATCAGGTGGCGTTCTGTAGTTTCTGCCTACCCCCATGGGAAGAACGCCTGAGTTTATGTGGCTCCATACAACGAGCGAAAACAGGCGCAAGCGCACATAGATGTAAACACAGGTACAAGGATCTTTTGTCGCTCGATTGACGTTTACGCGCTGTTGGTACATACGTGTGCAATTATTTTGTGAAACGTATTCAAGGCGGTGTTCGTTCCGATTTTGGACACGAACCAAAATAACCTCGCAGTACTTATAGACGTAGGGCGATAGAAAGCGACGCGATCTGAAACAAATGCCAGTCGTGAGTGCTCTTGTACTCGCTGTAAGTGTAGCGTGTCTATGTGTGCGATGCCTGCATTTTCACTAGTTGTATGGACCTTACCTTCTGTACCTTTCTATTTAGTGGTAAGACTATCAACAGATCCCTAAGTTATTGAACTGAATCGCTAGTAAAGTACAAGCTATTCACTATGAACGTTTCGATTTGCTTACACTCCTTTGTGTATGTTCTCTCTTAAATGCCTCTAGCATTTGGTGCAGGGACATTTTGCTGCTTAGATTTATTTTCTCTGGATATTATGTTACTGCACTTCAATGGGTACATTATAATAATAATTATGCTGATTGTGTATGAGTTGTTACCAGTAGTTATTTCCCGCGGTATCATTAGCTTCCTCGGGATCTAGTTCACGTACATTGGAATCCAGATAAGAAGCCTGTGTTTGTTGGTGAAATAGTCTATGAATACGATGCCTTTCATCCAATTTGATGCAGTCGTTTTTAGGGTTCCGTACCAAAATGGTAAAAAAGGAACCCTTATGGTGTGACTCAGTCTGTCTGTCTGTCTGTCACAGCTGGATATCTCAAGAACTACTAATGCTATCAGCTTGAAATTTGGAACAGTTTTAGATGACATTTACCCAACTATTTTGCAAATGAGAAAGAAATAAAAATATTTATATATTTTTTTGCAACAGGTACTGAAAGGGGGTCTTAAAAATTCAAGGTGGGGCTACTAGCTACTGTGGGGTATCATATGAAAGAGCGCTTTTTGCACATTCTCAAACATTTTTTTATTTTTTTTGGCCTGCATAGTTTTCGATTTTTGATGAAAAATGTAAAAAAAAATACCGTTCCCCCCCCTTATCTCCGAAGTTTGCAAAGCGGAAAATCTGAAATAATTCTATGTGATAGAAGTTTATGTAAAGATTACAGGAAAAATAAAACGATGTCTCTAAATAGCACATTTTTCAGAAATCATCAACAAAAATTACATATAATTGATGGTACGGAACCCTCGGTGCACGAGTCCGACTCGCTCTTGACCGGTTTTTTTAACTAATAAGCTCTTAACTCGATCTAATCCATTCCGAAACGTAGATATCTAAGTAAAAATAACATCAGTTGGAAACAAGTATGTATTTGAATATTGGATTGTATTCTTGTTATGCCTATCTTAATAGCAGATAATTATATGCGTGTGCCTCTTTTGGTGTGAATAATATTCACATTTCTTTCAAAACAACGTGTTGTGCACTTTTTAGAAAACAACGCATTTTTTTTCCTTAAAGTTTGCACGTGTCTTGATTAAAATGTATCTTTCTCATAGACCTTCACAATGAGGAAGTACATCCATAATAACAGAATCTAGTTGGAAATACATTATTACGGTAAAACTTCCTAAAGCTACCCAGCTTTAGGCAGTTTTACCCAAATATTGTATTTTATGAAAGGTACTCATGCGATGTAGCCACCGGTATAGAGAGGAACGTTTATTTTTAGCCATCTTTTAGGGAATACACCGTTTGGTAAACATGCGTTATCTACTCCGAATAAGTTTGCGAGAAGGGTTTAGTCACAAATAGGTTTTAGTTGAAGTTGTTTGTAACATTTATTTTTATTTGTATATCTCTCCTTCCTTACAACTATCATACATACAACGTGTCGTTTTTCATTCTCGTCAAATTTCAGGGGGTGATACAGAACAACTTTCTCCATGGGACCAACATCGAAATCGTAAAAAAAAATTTAACTGTCCCATAGAAAACTTCAGTACCTCGACGCAAATGTATGGGACGGCTGATTATTTTTTCGCGATTACGATGTTGTTGCCATGGGGAAAGTTGTTCGGTTTAATGGTCTATACCACACCCTTAAATTTGACGAGGATGCAAACGACACGTTGTATAAATGAGTGTCTATCTTATAACTAAAACTATCTACCTATAAGTTTCAGTTATAAAGTAATTTCGTTACTGGCTGTATGCCAGACCGATATCAATCTGCCTGCCTTTTCCCAACTATGTTGGGGTCGGCTTCCAGTCTTACCGGATGCAGCTGAATACCAGTATTTTACATGGAGCGACTGCCTGTCTGACCTCCACAACCCAGTAACTGGGTAATACGATACCCCTTGGTAAGACTGGTTGTCAGACTTTCGGGCTTCTGACGACCCGTAACGACTGTCAAAGATCCACGAATGACAGCCGGGACCAACGGCTTAACGTGCTTTCCGAGGCACGGAGGAGTCTCGGTATGTAAAGATGGTCACCCATCCACTGACCAACCCCGGCAAGCGTAGCTTAACCCGATGGATCGACCCGTGTGGCTGTAATAACTTAGCCACGAGCTCCTATACACAGCCCAAATAACTCAAACTCAAAACTCAAAGCATTTATGTCAATTAAACCAATTACAGGCACTTTTGAAGTGTCAAAGAGTCGGTCAGTTTGTCTGAAAGTTGAAGCTAGTTGCCCATTCCAAAACTTAGATCTATAGAGAGAAGAACGGGCAAGAAACTCCAAGGACAACCTTTTTTTTTAAAGCAAAACCCGGGGTTCATTGTTCTTGTTGCTTCTATTTTCTACCATTGTTATGAGACACAATTAAATTTCTATTGTTACCGACCTCTAATATTGAATGATTGATTTGATTTGTTCCTTTGAGGTGCACTAAGGTATGGTTTCTGAGGTTAAACGGAGTTTATCTATTCAATAGTGCTTATTGGTTCGATATCGCGTTTCTGACACTCAGTTATAGAAGAAAATCTTTGAAATAGATTTAGTCGAATCAATAGTTTTTGAGAGTTTATCTGATAACCTCGGAAACCGAGAGTAAGAAGAGACCTTACTCTTGTCTCAAACAAGGTTTCCAGTTTGTTTGAGAACTATGTTTTAGTTAGCAACTAAATAATAACAATATTATACAGGGGTAAGTGTAAACAGTGGCAATCTTTTAAGGGGTCATTGTACTTATCATTATGAGCAACTCTTACTATTGGAGCAAACCTGAACTTGCAAAAAAAAAATCAGCTTTTCCCTACATTTTCACAAATTATGCGAACATATTAATGTATTGAACAGCTGATTTTTTTTCGCGATTTCAGTTTTGGTCCCATAATAAAAGTTGTTCATAATGATGAGTACAATAACCCCTTAAAAGATTACCGCTGTTTACACTTACATCCTGTATATCAAATAGGAAATACCTACATCTTTCAACCCAACTTCACTTACTCAAAATCACGTGTCTTCGAACTTCGCCGACTATACAAAGAAAGGTGTACTAGTAACGACTTGGTTACTCTCTGAAACTGAAAACTGTGGGGTGTAGTTCTACCCCCGGAGTGGTCCAGACCCGGTTGGCTAAAATACACATTTTACTTTAGTCCGGTTAAATATAAAACGCGTTGGGTTATATACTTACTGTGTTGTTTGACGATGGGTTAAATAAGTGTTATGTAAAGTACTCATGTGTACCTAAAAAAATGAGTTATTATTTTTAGGTATTTTCAAGCTCTTTTTTGCCAACCAAACTGAGCCCACTTTTCGTGGAACATTTCACAGTTAGATTAATATCTATAACACTTTACCGGAACAAATATGTATTATACAGCGTGTTAAAATTCTGTGTGTTTTGGTAAATGACAAAACGTGTTATGTTTACGTTTTTAATTAAAAAAATAGAAGTAAGTTTAGCATACAAAACATTATATTTGTTCATTCGTAAAGCAAGCCTTATCTTTAATAAAGTACACGTTCTACACGATTTGATTCACTTCGAAAAGTAAATCATTCAAGCTTGAACTTTTATGAATGATACATCAATTGAATCAACCAAATTACCAAATTTAAATGCTTAAATGAACCGTGTAAATATTGCATTTATGCTATGGAATATCATAATTAATGTGTTGCTATAATATTACTCTATTTTATAAAACAACTAGTGACCCGCCCCTGCTTTGCTTGTTTTTAGGTTTATGTGTATTACATAAACCTTTGGGAATAAATTCTGTAAATTATGGTGAAAACCGCATCAAAATCCGTTGAGCAGTTTAGAAGAACATCGTGGCTACACAGACGGACACGAAAAGCGACTTAATGTAAAATATGTATAGATATAGATTACAACTGCCAATTATAAGTTGAAAACTTCTTAAAATTAGCTTTTAAAACAAAAAAGGATTCTTTAAAAATAAAACTTCAAGTAAAATCACCGTAGTAGGCGTTTTTTAACGATATCATTTCATCGAAAAGAAATGATTTTATAACGATATCGTTGAAACAGTTTTCCTTTTAAGCGCGACGCCATTTATTTTTGTTAATTGGTTCAAGTTTAATTGAATCGTCTTTTGACCTTATACTTTAGAGAGACTTAGGGCGAATTTCACCAATGATAATTTGTAAGTTTTTTTTTTTTGGGGATGGAAATCATCAAAGGATTTTTCCTGCTCTGGGTGGAGCGGAAGGGCGTGTCAGACTTTTACTGACTAAAACCCACCCGTGTTCCTTCAGTTGCCTGTGCCAGGGCCGCGGTATCTCTTTCGAACAAACCGCGACCCCGGCGGCAATTTGCAATAGCTGTCAGTGTCAATAATTCACAACAATGATGTCACTGATTGCTATTGAATGCGGTTTAGATGTGCTTTCGGGGTTTCGTCAGTGTAGCCCGCGAAAATGCAGCGCTATTTTAAGTTGTATGTTGATCCAAATTTCAATACGCGGTAACTATGATAAAAAATTTACTAAACTATAATCATTTGAGTTTATGATTGGACCAACATAAATGTATAAAAATGTAAGTGTACTACTGAATGAATAAATAAAATATTTTTTTTGAATAAAAAATAAAAAAAAACTTTGAAAAAATATTTCGCGGGTTACACTGATTATTTTTTGTTCAATTTGGGGAATAGAGCTTGGTATAGTAAAAACATGTCTTGCCTCTAAGAACAATGAATCTGCAAATTTATATTTTTTTCATGTTTTTGATGTTGTCAAGTGACAACATCAAAAACATTTTTTCACAAGTGACAGGTGACAGTTAAAAGAAGACGCAATATTGCAGGAAAAAATATTAACTAGAATGTTGCAACTTTCAACAGTAAGACCAATTAATTATCAGACTCCGGTTTCGACCATTTTACTCTTTCACCAATATTTCTTAAGTCAACCTTTTTAACCCTGAACATAATATCCGTTCAGTATTATTTATACTCACTCTTTAAAATTCTCAAGGGATCTCTTGTAGATTAACAAACGAGTTTTGAATACTAACATGAAAGGTAGCCACTGAAAATTAGGTACCTCTACTGGGATGAATTTTCAGTAACAATATTAATCTGTTTCTGTCTATCAATTAATTAAAGCCTTTCGCATTCACACAGCTGGGAATAGGTGATTTAATTTATACCACAATATACCATATTGAAGAAACCAACATGTTCTAGATCCAAAAATTAAAAAAAAAACATGTGACATCTATCAATCCGCACTGGACAAGCGTGGTGGATTACGGTCCACTCCCTTCCATAGAGAGAAGGGCTGTATCCCGTGTCCCGGCAGTAGAAACATAAAAGGCTGATTATGATGTTATAAGTTAAGTTAAGTTTGAGAAAACTTTGAATGTGGTGCACATTCAAAGTTTTCTCAAACTACAGTATAGCTGTTGATGTACAGGGAGCCCAAAACGGCCACATTAAGCAATTCCTCTAAAAGCAATTCATTTACTGAATTCCCAGCAATTTAATAAGATTGTGCTATTTGACGTATTTGACATTAAACTTCATTACAGCAATTCATAATTTGTGGACCATTTTACGAATCGCCATACCAAACTGTCAAACAGATGAATTGCATGCTATGAATTGTACGCAGATAAATTATGAATTGTCAGTTTGTGACCGTTTTACGATTTTAAATATGGTTCATAATATCTATTATCCTATTATGATTCTGCCAAAGTGACCGTTTTAGCCCCCCAGTTCCCATGCAAAATGTTTATAATTCTATTAGCCATCGATCGGACTTTCAATGGACATAGCCATCTCAATTCCACTTTAGTTTGTTGATTTGCAAACAACGTTACAAAACTGATTATGAAGCTTTTGTTGTAATTAAGGCTCCTTTCAAATATAAATAAATTAACGTAAATAAAGAACTTAGCTGCTAAACAACAGTAAATATAGGCGAGTCAGTTAAATAATCCGTTCTGCTGTTATTTGGTCAGGATTTTGGTATAAACAAATTTAGTAACTATATAAAGGGAGCAAAGATTGACTTAATTACTTATTCGTAGCCTTTAATAAAAGTAAAAGAATAGGATATTCCCACAAAACATTATAACGTTCAACTGTATACATAAATATCGTTTTAATTCTTTCTTTAAGAGTATCAATAATGGGGCCACAATAAAATAAAAATAAAAACCAGGACTTTCCTTTAAATGGTGGATCCGCGAAATTCAAATTTTATTGCGTTTTTTTGCAATTTGCAGGTCAGTGTTAGGTTGTATCTGGATCAAGCTATGATGCACGACACTAAAAATAATATGTATTTACTTAACGGGACCTTGCGCGGGACATTTACCTTAAATATCTCGCGCCAGTCAAAACATCCTTAAACATTAAATATTTATTTTTTTAAAAGCGCCTAATCCCGTGTCCTCGGCAACAAGGAAGTTTCCCGATATCCGGGCGAACTTGGTCCGGTTATCCGGCCTCAAGGGTGGGTAGCAGGTGATTTCTGGGGCATTAAGCTCGTCATGATGGATGGGATCTTGGGTACTGAATACATTATTGGATGATAGTTGCCCGGGCAATTGATTATAGTGCCATTTGGTAGTTTATGGGCTTTTGTTTATTTGTTTTGTTTCTGTATAAGTTTGTGTCGAGTACTTAAATCCGATGTTATATAGTTTTTGCTGTCTTAAACACATTCAGAGCAGTTAATTCTATGTATTCCATATAAAGTTTACTATGGAATCTAATGTGATTCCTAAACACATACATAAAAACGGGTCAAGAGCGAGTCGGACTCGCGCACTGAGGGCTCCGTTCCGATTTCTGAAAAAGTGTGCCATTTAGAGACATTGTTTTATTTTTCCTGTAATCTTTACATAAACTTCTATCACATAGAATGATTTCAGATTTTGCTATAATCTTTATACAAACTTCTATCACATAGAATAATTTCAGATTTTTATCTTTGCAAACTTCGGAGATAAGGGGGGGGGACCGTATTTTTTTTTACATTTTTCATCATAAGTCGAAAACTATGCGGCCTAAAAAAATAAAAAAATGTTTGAGAATGTGCAAACAGCGTTCTTTTATATTATACCCCACATGCCCTAGTAGCCCCACTTTGAACTTTTTAAGACCAAGGGGGTCTTAAAAAGTCCTCCCTTTTAAATAAAAATACATATATTTTTATTTATTTCTTATTTGCAAAATAGTTGGGTAAACGTTACCTAAAACTGTTCCAAATTTCAAGTTGATAGCATTAGTAGGTCTTGCGATATCCAGCTGTGACAGACAAACGGACAGACAGACTGAGTCACACCATAAGGGTTCCTTTTTTACCATTTTGGTACGGAACCCTAAAAAGGGGTCTTAAACAACGAAATGATTCCAAGAGATTTTCTTCAGTGGCATAAGATTATTAAGGGTAGGTTGCACCATCTTACTTTAACAATAACAAACATCGCACATTGTTAAAGTTCTTATTAGACAAAAAATGGGTTGGTCCATTTGAAAATTGGTTAGCTGACTTTAATTGTAACCTCAACCGCCCACACTTCGCTGGTTAAAGTTATTGTTAAATATCTTGATATAATTGATATAATTGAATATCTAGATGCGATTTTTGTTCCAAACATAAAGAAGGTTACAACAAATAACTCTTTGTAACAATTTATTTTATTTTTAAAATAAAATATCAATGTGTTAAATCGACTAAAATTCCTTCATAAATAATGTCGATTGTTATAAGAAATCAAAAAATCGGTATCACATTAGGACATCACTAATTGATTAATACTCGAACTGTCAAAAGTAAAATAAGTGATTGGAAAGATTACAATTGAAGGAAAATTCATTATTTACTTACAACAAAAGTCTTCCGTTAACATAAACTGCATACAACAAGCTCACAGCTAATTAAAACGAAAGTACTTGGCTTTCCTTTCTTCATCGTAAACTCTATCGAGTCTCCCTCATCTTATCCGAGGCTGTATTGAGTCGAGCGGCGTCCAATAACTGCATAATGAACTACATCTGTTGGCCTCTTCAACGGTAATTGCTATGAAGGGGAGGTATTCTGCAGTGCTGTAGTCGATAGCAATTAATAGAGGGAAAAGAATTTGCCGTAAAATAGGAATACGGCTTTGAAAGTTTAGATGCAATAAGTAAATAATAAAAAATGTAAAACTTTACTAAGTGACACACCGCGGTCGTAGCCGCTACGCCGTAGCACAGAACGCACTACGCCGTAGCACAGAACGCGCTACGCCGTAGCTCAGCGCGTAGACGCTAGTGTACGCACGGCTACAGATCAAGTTATACATTTCCAGGTTACACTGCCCTCTCATTGTAAGGAAATCCTATACAATGCGCGATCAGCTTATACTCATCAGATCAGATTTTTTGATTTTGAAAACTGGATTTTCTAAGTTTGTGATAACTTATAGAAATAATTTTGTCTTCTTCCGGTTCTTGATCAAAAGTCTGATTTTTTCATAAACCTGCGACATATTGATATTGAAATATGTTTGGCATCTTTGTAATAACACATTCCTGTCTCTTCATAGTGAAATTCGGACAGTATTACTACAGAGTATACAGGGTGTAAGGGACAGCCCTCCACAAATTAACAGGGTGCATTCAGCTCCTTATTGTGAATCATATTCCACCGGAAATTTTCTCAGGAAAAGTTTCATTTTTTTTAACGTTTTTTTGGCTAATATTCCTTTATTTCAATGTAAAATTACATTCTCTGTTTGCAGCACTCCATTTATGTAAATAAAACAGCTAAAATCCAAAAAACAGCAATGTATGTCGAAATACTCTAACGTACTACGCGCGAAATCAGCTGTTCACTTTCTGCATAGCTTCAGAGTTCATCAAACTCACCGCATACTACTTGCATACAATACAATAGAGACAAGCGAGACGCTCCGATTTACCGAGTCGCAACAGTATTGCCAACTTAATAAACCTCAATTTGTGAACGAAAATGTTAGATCAAACTTGGTTCACATAAGAACTCCTCTAATGTTAAATGCAAATCTTTTAGTGCACTTAATTTCTAAAGGAAAAACGCACATAATGTGCCCTTGAGTGTTCGTGGTAGGTACATACCTAATTACTTAATTAATTCTACTTTTCAAGCGATCACTGGATCCAGTTTCCAAGCCACCCAAGGGCCTTTTCATGGCTTTACGGCAGCTACCGACTGGTAGTCGAGTCGCGAATCGAACGTAAGCCCTCTGCAATGGAAGCCCAGTCTTCTATCACGCTGGGCTATCACTACTATTAATTTGCTTAACATAAACTTTGAATTAAATTGACAAATTAATCGTTTCATTTCTCCAAAAAAAATAACAGCTCTAACATTTAGTCAAGCTTAAAAATAGTGGTATTTTTGTACAACATTTTTGCAAGAAACATGCAAAATTTTTTGAGTAGTTGACAACACTGTTTTTGTGTGTGATTTTTCGTGTAGTCATTAGTACAGTTTAGTTGTCCTGCGACTGTGTCCTGCGCAGTATCGCTCGCTGTTGTTCGCGCAGTCGCGTCGTGAAGTTTACGTACTTACCCATTTGTGTTGTTGTCTGTGAGAAATGGCTACACGAGCACTAAGCTCGTGAATATGGCGAAATGATAATGTGCTACGGGGAAGCTCGGGGAAATGCCAGGGAAGCGCTCAGAAATTACATCGATAGGTATCCTGACCGTCGGCATCCATCAGACTCCCGGATAATTACCAATGTCTATCAACGAGTGCTAGATAACCAGCCCATAGTTCCCAATCAAGAAGGCGCCGGAAGACCACTTCGCGGTGCAACTGTAGAAAGAGTTTTAGACCTGGTCCGTCAAAATCCACGCCTAGGCACGCGCACTGCAGCTCGACTATTGCGCCGGAATCATGGAGCCCGCGTCTCACACTTTTAGACTTCTTTTTGTGGGGCTACGTAAAGGAAAAAGTGTTTGTTAGTGCATGTGCGAGTGAGGAAGAAATGCGAGATTGAATCACAGACACATTCCAGCAGCTGCGCTACAGTTGCAACGAAGATCCCAACTTGCTGACCCGCTTGCACGGGGAGACCCTGCGCCGTGCCAATGTGTGTGAAGGTCTCGGTGGAGGTCATTTCGAGCCGTATCTCATACGACCGGAGCGATTCTAAGGTAGGATTAATTTTTGATACCTATTGAAATAAGACTGATTGATTTACATTATTTTTCTATGTAATAAGCATTGTACTTATGGTAAAAACACATAACGCTCCTTTTTTAACTTGCCGCAGTCGGGTAAAAAAACGAAAACCACTTCAACGTTAGTTGTAGCTATTGTTTGGCACAAAATTAACTCTAGTGCTTATTATTTTGTTATCTTTACTCGCTTGTTATTTTCGTTAAGTTTTAGACTGTTGTTGGTTGAGCGGAAAATACTTTTGTATTAATTTGTTTAAAAATGCCTCGCAGACGATACAACGTTTTACGTAGGCAAGCCAGAAAAGATAAAGGTTTTTGAGGGAATACAGCCATCATCGTAAATACAAAATAAAAACATTATTCCTTATTTCATAAAACCTACTTATTTTATTTTTCATTGAACCCTACCCGTACTTGACAAACTGACCAATAAGTAGGTACCATACACCACTTTAAACATCTTTCAGTTATAAAAATAATTAAATGAAGGCTAAATTATTGTCGCTTTTACTGTACCTGCGCGTAAGTATCTACCTACTCAACTAACTTGTGCACTACGCTGTCGCTAGTTTAAGCCAAGTGGCGCGAGAATTGACCCCGTGGCGGGTGGGGCAGCCGAACACTCACTGCGCTACCGTTCGCTACGTGCGTTTTGCCACGGAAGCAATACATTGCGTGCGAGGTAATAAAACAAATCAGGTTTATTGGATTCCCATAACGTTCCTGAAATAATTTCATGTACCGGTCATCTTAGTATGATGTACTGAATTCACCCTATCAATCTGCGGAGGGCTGTCCCTTACACCCTGTATTGTACCCTAGGAATGTATCGTGTGGGTCGGTTTCTTGCAAGTACCAGAATGACAGATACTGAACAGGTTTTTCAGCAAGATTCTAATATTTAGTATATTGCGGGTTTTATATTGAAAATGTATCTAATTCGTATGTCATTTATAGGACGATTTTTTTTTTAAAGTTTTTATATTTTTTTAGGGTACCGAACCAAAATGGTAAAAAAGGAACCCTTATGGTGTCACTCAGTCTGTCTGTCTGTCTGTCTGTCTGTCATAGCTGGATATCTCAAGAACTACTAATGCTATCAACTTGAAATTTAGAATAGTTTTAGATGACGTTTACCCAACTATTTTGCAAATAAGAAAGAAATTAAAATATTTATATTTTTTTTGCAACAGGGACTGAAAGGGGGTCTTAAAAAATCAAAGTGGGGCAACTAAGGCATGTGGGGTATCATATGAAAGAACGCTGTTTGCACATTCTCAAAACATTTTTTTTCTTTTTTTAGGCCGCATAGTTTTCGACTTCTGATGAAAAATGTAAAAAAAAATAACCGTTCTCCCCCCTTATCTCCGAAGTTTGCAAAGTGATAAATCGAAATTATTCTATGTGATAGAAGTTTATGTAAAAATTACAGGAAAAATAAAACGATGTCTCTAAATAGCACACTTTTTCAGAAATCGGAACGGAACCCTCGGTGCGCGAGTCCGACTCGCTCTTGACCGGTTTTTTATTATTATATTATGATTATTTTGTTTTATGTCATGGTGAGGTCGTGGTCCTACCCGAGCCTACTGTGTGTATATCGATGTGTATACATGTGTTCTAATATAGCAAATAAAGACTTATCTTATCTAATGCACACACATCGATATACACACAGTATTGTAAGCACACATAAACATGACAAAACAGGTATCAACACATACACACACGCACACACATGTAAAGACGACTTCCCCGAACCGTAGGCGTGGCTGCCTCGACAGTTCAGTCGTCGACACAATGTTTAACTTCACCCACGTATATGAAGATACTATTAATAGTACTAATATTTTCTTCTGTTTTTCTTTATTTATTTATTAAAGAACACCAAGAGCCTAGACATTATGCATTGGTTTATAAGAGTATTAAGGAAAGGTATTACTGCTAATGTGTAAGTTACTGTAAAAGCCCGAACTGCGGTAAATCTTACGATTTACCGGTAAATCCTGAGGTTTACCAAGTCTCACCGGTAAAAGTCTGAATTGTTCTATAATAATCATCAATTTCTGACTTTTATTCGGCATTCAGTCGGCAAATCTTAGGTTTCACCACAGATACCGGTAAATGTTAGTTTCAGAGTAAAATAATGCAGTTTTAATAATCAGAAACTATTTATCCAACGTTACTATCATTACTATTGTTATTTTTCTTTTTTTTCTTTATTCAAGTCGTTTAACATGCGGTGTAGGTGACATTTATAGAAAAAAAGACATTGGACAGAAGCTGCTTGTAACTAAAAGTAAAATTTAAACAAAGTTATTAAACTTAAAGCAAATAAAATACAACAGAATGGAATGAAGGTCTTGAACATAACATACTTCGATCTATCTATCTTTCTTCTTTTTATCTATTTTTCCCACACGGACTACAAGTCAACGGGAAGTTATTTTTCTTTTTTTTCTTTATTCAAGTCGTTTAACATGCGGTATAGGTGACATTTATAGAAAAAAAATGACATTGGACAGAAGCTGCTTGTAACTAAAAGTAAAATTTAAACAAAGTTATTAAACTTAAAGCAAATAAAATACAACAGAATGGAATGAAGGCCTTGAACATAACATACTTCTATCTTTTTATCTATTTTTCCCACACGCACGACAAGTCAACGGGAAGTACCCGTTTCAGTCCCTTTTGCAAAAAAAAAACACATATATTTTTATTTCTTTCTTATTTGCAAAATAGTTGGGTACACGTCATCTAAAACTGTTCCAATTTTCACGTTGATAGCATTAGTAGTTCACAGTATATCCAGCTGTGACAGACAGACCGACTGAGTCACACCATAAGGGTTCCTTTTTACCATTTTGGTACGGAACCCTAATGTAACAGTAACCCGTGAGTCTAAAGCATAACTGGTGAAATGAGTGTGGGTAGTTTACACCTCTGGCTACCTGTTCCCCTTCTGTTCCCCTTCGTCTGCCTTGATGTTGTGGTGGCGGTTGTTGTGTTGTGTTGTGTTGGTGGTTTGATCTCAAGGACTGTGTGTACTTTGCACTTTTTACGAGAACGCCTTTGTGTTAAGGGGACTGTATCTTAAATTTTCTTTCCCATTTGTGTATTTTCCTTCCCTCTTTGTTGAATAATTATCGCGGTCCGTGACATTTTCCCTAAAGGGCGTTGGCGTCGACGTTTAAATCATCATCATCTTTCGTAATTTAAATTTACTGTGTAGGATTTTTTTCTTGCTCGGGTTTTCAGAATCTATCGTAACCGCGTGTAAATTATGTTTTATTTCTTACTAATGCCAAATGTTTTTTCCCATTTATGTACTATTCTAAAGACGTGTGAAATTATTAGAGTATGGCTCAGCTCTCTCTTGGAATAAATATATTTTTAAAATATTTTAATCTATTTAAAAAAAATATATAAATCTCTATTTTTAAACCAGCACTTCTGAGCACTCCTCTACCTACCCACAAAAGTTTAATAATAAGATTTTAGTTTCGACTTTTATCATATTCCTTGCGACGTTTAAACTAACCGTATATTTCTTTTAACTTTTAAAATTATGGAGTAAAAACTGTTTCTAACTTACGTATCCACCGTTACAGCTGTATTTTAATGCATAAAGAAACGGGATTTAGCCCCAAGGGTAGAAACCGGAGTGATACAACACATTAACTAATTAAAAAGAAAAAGATAGAAACAGAAGGTTTCTTAACTTCATTTGATTCATTTAGTGCAGCTATATTACGTTACTATATTTAACAAAATGTAACGTATCAACGTTACATAAGAGTGAAGTTAAAAGAAAAGTTATGTCACTGCTTTAGGAATGTTTGTTTTCATCCGACTGACCCAGGAGGGTAATGTTTTTCGAGAGTATGTATGTATGTCTATTTTTTTCGCACGCTCTGTAGCCTAAACGGCTTGATGGATTTTAACATTATTAGGTGTCGTTAGATTTGTTTTAATTGTGGGAGTGACATAGGCCATATATTATTTATATATTGTGCCTGGAGATATAAAAAAGGGAGGGGAAGGATTAAAAAAAAAAATACAACAATATTGGTAGGTAAGTGTCAAATAAAAGTTACATAATCAGCCTATAATGTTCCCACTGCTGGGACACAGGCCTCCTCTCGGTGAGAGGTAGTTGGCCGTAATCCACCACGCGCGCCCAGGGCGGGTTGGCAGATGTCACATGTGTTAGAATTTTTGATTCTAGGACATACCGGTTTCCTCCCGATGTTTTCCTTCACCGTTTTGAGAGCAGTGGTGAAGAAATAATTAAACAAAGTAAAGCACCTGTCTGGGTTCGAACCCACGACCACTCGTAAGTCACGGCTGTTACCACTGGGCCACCACTGCTCTCTCAGTTTGTGTGATAGGTAATAATTTGATGAACCTATTTGCCTATTTCATTCCCTAATATCTATCTACAACAAAAACACAATGGCCACCTAATAAACTCATCATATCAAAGAGTATTCGAGCATTATTAGCGATTTGTACAAACTTTTCGTCAGCAAGGGTTCACGAGGGTCGCTGTTATTATTATATTAAGCCCTCTGTTGTCGAGTATACTTGCCAAGAGTTTGACAACCATTTTGATTTTCAGTATTTTATTATGTCGTTGAGTGGTTTGTTTTTGTTAAAAAGGTGTTAATTTGTGTATCGGTTTTTAGAAGAAATTTATTAATTGTTGTGTCATGGGGTGCTTAAAACTTTTGCGGCTCAGCATGCAAAAGTAACCTTTCAACCATTTGATTTTTTTTTGTCAAAATGTTGCTCTAAAAATGTCACATATCAGAGCACTTTAATAAGCTTATATAAGTAGAGCTAACTCATAGATTTTTCTGGGAAAAAAGTTAAAGTCAACGTTGTTTACAGTAACTTGTTTTTTTTTACCTTCGAAATGATAACAAGAAAATGATAAATAAGTAGGTTTGTATAAACACTTTTACACGTCAATCACGACAGGTTCCTTATTCGTGTCCGTTCTTGTATTGAAAAGTAATGTTATCTTCCGGGTTTCTCATTAAATCTCGGAAGACAGCAATTTGGCTTACTGCTGTCAAAACTCTCATAAAAAATCCGGGGTTTACTTTATATTACAGCTTTCGTAAATCTTGAAGGATGATAGACAGTGTTGTTTTGAAACTGTTAAAGAATTTCATTAGACTGAAACACATCATCATTCATCATTTCAGTCCACTGCTAGACATAGGCCTGTGGTTCTGTGCTTCCCGCATCCAGCCCATTCCTGCGGCCTTCACAAGATCATTGGTCCACCTTGTGGGAGGCCTTTCAACGTTACGTCAAATACTATAAGTACCCCCAAAATATCCCCATGGATCAAGTCGCTAGATTGGTAACAGTGAATCGTACCTATTCAAAATCGAGCCACACTTGCGAAATATTGTTTTGAACATCAAATGTTCCTTGAACAAATCATACTTTTAGGGTTCCGTACTAAAATGGTAAAAAAGGAACCCTTATGGTGTGACTCAGTCTGTCTGTCTGTCTGTCTGTCACAGCTGGATATCTCAGGAACTACTAATGCTATCAACTTGAAATTTAAAACAGTTTTAGATAACGTTTACCCAACTATTTTGCAAAAAGAAAGAAGTAAAAATATTTATATTTTTTTTGTAACAGGGACTGAAAGGGGGTCTTAAAAATTCAAAGTGGCGCTACTAGGGCATGTGGGGTATCATATGAAAGAGCGCTACTTGTACATTCTCAAACATTTTTTCATTTTTTTAGGCCACATAGTTTTCGACTTTTGATGAAAAATGTAAAAAAAAATACCGTTCCCCCCCCTTATCTCCGAAGTTTGCAAAGATAAAAATCTGAAATTATTCTTTGTGATAGAACACAGAAGAAGAAGAGAAGAAGGTGAAGATTACAGGAAAAATAAAACGATGTCTCTAAATAGCACACTTTTTCAGGAATCGGAACGGAACCCTCGGTGCGCGAGTCCGACTCGCTCTTGACCGGTTTTATTTATTTCTATTTCGTCACGCTTGCAGAGTTTCGCTATCTAATTTAATTTGAATCTGTGTATTCTAATAAACAATATTTTACTTCTGTAAATTGTTAGTAAAAACACTTGTACACGTCACAACTAATAGTAATGTTTTAAAGCTTTAAATGAAGTTTAGAAGACTCAATCGAAGCCAGTTTAGCCAGTGCATGACTGTGATGTTTGCTTTTACAAAAACAGTATTTGTCTGAATGAATGAACGATAGCTAAGTGCCGTTCATTCATCATTCACCGTGTCGTAGTTAGCATGATGGATAGCGTACACTTTCGAAGTGATCTGACATTCTGAAGTTATGAGAATTTTCAGGATTCCACGTGTAAAATGGGTGTAAAATCGCTTTGAATAGTTTTGTGATGAGAATCGGTATTTTCACATTTAATTACTATCTCAAGCCAGTTATTACGTGTTTAAACGAAAAATTGAACATGCTATGAAAGAGTACGAATTTTCTGAAATATCTTTTGTCGTTAAGCCAAAGGCCCGCACTAATATGAAACGATGCTTCAGCAAAAAACTTACCGATTCAAAGTCAAAGTCAAATCATTTATTTCATATGGCACATAAAAGGCACTTCTGAACGTCAAAATGTTGTCAAAAAAATTGAATTGATTCTAGTCGAACCTTCCAAAATGTAGTTTGGTATGGAGAAGAATAAGCAAGAAACTCCACCGTTACTCTTTTAAAACTGTTTTATAATATTTTGTATACATTCATTATGTGAAGACAATGCACCTAGAATAAAATAATTATACTACAACAGGTAAAAATAATTAAAAATAAGCATTGTCAGATAAATTAACTATGTAATAGATGTATCTATTACATAGTTAATTTATCTGACAATGCTTATTTTTAATTATTTTTGATGGTCACATATTTACAAATATTGTAAAAGAAGGTACTTATATGATTTTCTTAAAATTTTGACAAGTACAGTAAAATAATCACAGAATGTAAAATCAATGTCATAAAAAATCCAAACGAGCATCCTGCGTTAGTTTCTTAAATAACTTTTGTAACTCCAAATTAATTTGACGATTAAAATCCTTTTATTAAATAGGTGCGTAGACATTTAATTTTGTCATATACGTAAAAAATAAACACGTATTAACAAACACGAAATAGAGACATGCTATGAAAATTCTCGAACATCTTTTGTCGGGAAGCCAAAGGCCCACACAACAAAAAACAGGAAAAATGCCAGTCAATAAAAAGACTTATCCAACCACGATATCCTATCTCTCCTTTAAATATAGAATCCCCGGTCCACAAATAAATTTTCAAGGTTCGATAAAATATACACGGTATCGATGTACCAGGAAACGGAAGCAAGGTCGGAGGCTGCGCGGGACACGATCGTGACCTAGTCCCGGGTCAAGATCACACGGGAGGGTAAGGGGGAGGGGGCTGGCGGAAGTGCGCGCGCCACCGTGTTGGCGCATAGTGAATGAATTTCGAAGTGATTCGTTTCCGTTCTTAGGATGTTATTTCCTGAAAAGTTTGTTGCAGTTTTATGTGTGTTTGTAGGTAGGAAATTATCAATTATTATTTAATTATTATTATTATTATTTTTTTATTATTATTTTTTAATTATTATTTCCTTTATTTCATTTATGTACATATCATTTATATTTTTAAATATTTTTATAAATTTTATTTATTTATTATTATTAATTTAGCTTTTTTAGCTTTTGCCCGCGGCTTCGCCCTTGTGGATGTCGGAAAATATCCCACGGGAACGTACTACCGGGAAATCCTTTCTTATTCTTTGGGGAAGCTCTGTACAAAATTTCAGCTTTCTAGGTTCAAGGGCTGCGGGCGTTGATGAGTCAGTCAGTCAATCAGTCAAGACTTTCAGAGAGTCGCTTTAAGAAATATAAATCTCGCCTTGACGAGAAACATTAGTCTACCAAGACCAAAATTTTTTCTAACATCGGGTAAAAACAGTCAATCACAATTAAAAAATTATGTATTCAATATTTGCAAATATATTGAGAATGTGCGCGGACTTGATAGCGACCTAGTCCCGGGTCAAGATCAATTGGAAGGGGTCGGATTTGACCGTAAATGGCGCGCGCGTAGCTTAGTGAATGAATTCAAAGTGATTGGTTTCTCGCTGTTTGGATGTTATTTCCCGATGTTTATGTTGTAGTTTTATGTGTGTGTGTGTGTATTAAAGGGGTAACATATTTTGTGATATTTCAATTTATCATTTTATTAGAGCCTTTCTAAAACACCTAAAAAATCTTGCCTTGTATACCACCATTTCTTCTAACACCTGGATCATAATTAACTATGTTTCTATATTTGCATTGATGTTGCAAAAATTTCGAGACTGCGCGGGACTAAATTGTGACCTAGTCCCGGGTCAAGATCAAATGGAAGAGATCGGATGTGACCCCAAATGGAGTGCGCACATCTCGTAGTGAATGAATTTCAAAGTGGTTTGTTTCCGTTGTCAGGATGTTATTTCCTGATGTTACAGTTTTATACATGACATGTATGTTGGTAGAATAATTTCTTTATGTTTGGAAAATCATTCTTTCTTTCTTTTTCGTGTGGTTACTGACTAATCTGGTGTCAGAGTTTTATGCCGCCCGTGGGCCTCTGACTTGACTTCACATGCCGTCGGGAAATATCTCACAGCCATGCCGGTTTCCTCACGATCTTTTTCCTTCACCGTTTTTTAAGCAAATGATAATTATACAATACGTACCACTCTATATGAATGCGAAAAGTCGTGCCTTAGCGTGCCTTGGGTTCGAACTCGCGACCTGTGTAGATTTATGTAGATATCCGTGTTTTGTTGTTTTGTAAATCAGCTCTTGTGTACCTATCATGAATCTTGTGTATGTAATAAATATTATTCTTATTCTTATTCTATGACTTGGCAGTCCGACGGACACACACAAAATTAATTTATCATATGAAGACAGTCGTTCTAATAAATATAAATCGCCATCATGAGGTAGCGAGGACAAAGTACCTAGGTAATCAAACATCAAGCAATTTGTATAAAATAATTTCCATGGAAACGACAGTGTCTTCCTCAATTTATTATAAAAGTTTTGAAACCCTTATTATGATTCACCTGTTAAATATATTGGAAAGATTACACGAAACTATGACTGTGTGTGTATGGTGGAGCTTGTGGCTAAGTAATAACAGCCACAAGGGTCGATCGACCAGGTTAAGCTACGCTTGCCGCGGTTGGTCCATGAATGGGTGACCATCTTTACATACCAAGACCCCTCCGCGCCTCGGAAAATACGTTAAGCCATTGATCCCGGCTGTCATTCGTGGAACTTTGACAGTCGTTAAGGGTCGTCAGAAGCCCGAAAGTCTACCAGTCTTACCAAGTAACTACCCAGTAACTTGGTTGTGGAGGTCAGATAGGCAGTCGCTCCATGTAAAATACTGGTATCCAGCTGCATCCGGTTAGACTGGAAGCTGACACCAACATAGTTCGAAAACGGCTAGGCGCCTGCTTTTGATTCTCGTACGTAAGTATGTCTGAAAAACAATAAAAATAATAACGTATAACGCGAATCCTTTTCTAACCGCTCCCACCACAATCCGCTCGGCCAAAAAGGTCGAGTCGAAGCTTCTAGAATGTTCTAGAAGCTTCCACACAAATGACGCACAGTCTTGTCGTTGACTTGTGAGAGACGTATGTCAACCGTCAACTAGGCTGTGCAGATTTTTTGTCAGATTTACAAAAGTTGATCTTCGCCTTACTAATATAATGTGATAATGATAATGTGTGTGTAATGATAATGTGTTTATATTAAAAACATTATTTCAAAATAATGCAGAGAGAAAAATACTCTGGTTCTTTATCAAAATCGTCATCGTAGAAACATAACAACCTTCTTACCAACATTCTGGTAGCAACAGAAAATCCCTAAGCACATAACGGACTAATATTCCCCTGTCCGAGTTGGTTACATAATAAGCTGTACAGAGTATACTGGAAATATCCAAGCTTCATTTCCCCACAAGGGGATTGACTACCTAGTATGCTAATGAGAAAGTCCAATATTTAATGACTGCCAATATACCGACGTATTACCGATTGGGTATGTTGAAGGTAAAATCTTCTTTGTTCTGGTTTTAGCTTGGCTTTTTCATCCATAAAATCAGTCAACATTTTTATTTTTAAAACATAGACGGGTTTAAAAATAGGAGTTATATGTCGCAGCGAAATTGTATAATACGGCGTAATACAAAACGTCTAGCTGAAATGCATAAATAAGGGCGCTATTTTATATTACGGCTGGTTGACGCTCAGACAAATGATGATGATGATCACGATGATGACTGTCGTAATGATTACGTTCACCAAAATGGCGGCCAACCTTTAGCGCAGTGGTAGCCCGCGAAATTCATTTTTAGGGTTCCGTACCAAAATGGCGAAAAAGGAACCCTCATGGTGTCACTCAGTCTGTCTGTCACAGCTGGATATCTCAAGAACTACTAATGCTATCAACTTGAAATTTAGAATAGTTTTAGATGACGTTTACCCAACTATTTTGCAAATAAGAAAGAAATTAAAATATTTATATTTTTTTTGCAACAGGGACTGAAAAGGGGTCTTAAAAAATCAAAGTAGGGCTACTAGGGCATGTGGGGTGTCATATGAAAGAACGCTGTTTGTACATTCTTAAACATTTTTTTTAATTTTTTTAGGCCGCATAGTTTTCGACTTCTGATGAAAAATGTAAAAAAAATACCCTTCCCCCCTTATCTCCGAAGTTTGCAAAGAGAAAAATCTGAAATTATTCTATGTGATAGAAGTTTATGTAAAGATTACAGGAAAAATAAAACGATGTCTCTAAATAGCACACTTTCTGAAATCGGAACGGAACCCTCGGTGTGCGAGTCCGACTCGCTCTTGACCGGTTTTTTCTGGATTTTTGGCGCAAAAAAATTTGAATTTCGCGGGCTACACAGCGCATCCTCCTGAAGTCATCTTAAAACAGAGTTCACAATTTTACTTAGCGGTGAAGTGCATGCAATATGTTGATGATATACACAGGGTCAAATTAAATTAGTTAGCGAAACTCCGCAGACCTGATGAGTATCGATATCTAAACACGATAAAACAAAAAAAGTGATGATGTTATTTTGGGGACATCGACCGCTGATACAATTTTTTAAAGTATGATTTGAGAAAATCAGTTTTTTTTTGTTTCATCTAAAAACTGATTCTTAAACAGATATTTCAAGAAACGACCCAAAAAAAAATCACTTAATCACTTTTTATAAATAAAAATAAATAAATAGTGTTTTATTGCAGGCAAGAGTACCCATAAACAAGAATATACAATTTAAGCAAATAAAAATAGCAAATAAATCATCAATAATCATAAAATATCATTCCCTTCATTCATAAAAATACAATTCCATCCATTCATAAAAATATCATTCATTTCATTAAATTAAAAATCATTAAAAAGTATCAATAAATAAAAACATTCAAATTTAAAACATGGAGGTATGTATAAAATTAATTTTTTCCGTCATTTTTTGTTCCCGCTTAGGTGAACAGAAATCCAGTGCACAAATATAGGGCTTGCAAGGTTACACGAGACAACCCTCAAAATACTATTACTGGAGCGTCTCAGACTTTGCCAAAAAGACGCAACCCTCGACCTCATAATGGCGTAAAAATCAGGAACCCTCGCTTCAGCAAACATGCTCGAAGCACTGCAGTATCTTGGCAGTTTCATAAGGGTTCGGTAAGCGTCATTGTACTGAACCCTTAATGAGTTGTACATCTTTCTTGTGAAGTTGCACCATAGTTGGCAGGTGTACATTGACAGGCAGTAAGCTCTGAATAGAGTGTTCTTGACGTCTTTGGTGCACTTCACAAATTTGCGTGCGAGCATGTTACTCCTCACTGCGAGGGCCCTACGCTCTCTTTCTATATCACAGTCGTCGTGGAGTCTGTCCGTCAAAATGTGCCCCAAGTATTTAAACTGTTTTACGACCTTTATGGTCGCACCATTCAAAAACAGACTGGGTATGTTCCCCGGACCCGTGCCATACCTGAATACCATGGATTCGGTCTTAAGGACGTTGTATTTTAGTCCATGATCATCAGCATAGTGCTCGCAGACAGACAACAACCTCCTCAAGCCCTTGATCGAGGGACTCAAAAGAACCATGTCATCAGCATAGCTCAAGCTATTCACACAAACATTGCCCAGGTGACAGCCGACTCCGGTTCTTCTGAGTTCCTCGATCAGACCATTGATATACAGATTGAAGAGGTCCGTTGAAGTCAACCCACCCTGGCGCACACCGCAGTCTAACCTGTAACTAATGCTGGATAGAGTGTCACCCCATTTGACTTGATTAGTCTGACCCCCGTACCAGACCCTCAACAGATCTACGATTTCGTGAGGTACTCGCGACTTTTTTAGTTTGTCCCAGAGGATTTCATAATTCACCAGGTCAAACGCTTTGCTCAGGTCTAAGAAGCAAGCATACACTGAAGTTTTCTGGTGAGTGTAGTAGGCTATCGTACTCTTAAGACTAATAATCGCAGAGTCCGTTGAGAGTCCGGGTCGGAACCCAAACTGCGCATCATCAATATTTATGTTATTTCGCAGCACAGGCTGTATGAGACGCTCCAGCACCTTGCCAATTACCGTCCCAAGTGAGATAGGTCGGTAGTTACCAGATGCACTCAAATTACCCCTTCTATTTTTAACTACAGGAACCACCACAGTCCTCATTAAAAGTTCCGGCAAGTAGGCGTGTTTAATACATAAGTTAAAAAGCGCGCTTAAATGTGGAAACAAGTCGGCGCTTCCCCAGACAAGGTGCTCCACACTGAGACCATCGTGTCCAGGTGACTTACCACGCTTCATATTCCTTACTGCAGAGATCACATCATCTTATGATTTATGATTTAGTAATCATTATTGTTGTATTTCCATTGGTATTTAGTTGTATTTTATTTTTAAACTGAGGTTTTAAAATAAAAAAAAGATAAAAGACACATCAGTATTGTTTACCTTTATTTCACTACCTAAACCTTTTTAATATAGTAGAATATTGCAGAAACACTGTGTTCACTTCTATCGCATCTCCACTAGCTTTCAATTCAATCAATCAAAAAATGGAAACAAGAAGGTAACTCATACATTCAGAGTAGGATATTCAACTAAAAAAACAAAAAAAGTGTGTGTGTGTTAGCTCCGACGAACGACTGGAGTATGCTCTTTGAGTACATGTACATTACATCCTCCTTGTCTTTGAATGTAATGGATAGATTGAGCGCTACAATACATTCAGAGTAGGATATTCAACTAAAAAAACAAAAAAAGTGTGTGTGTGTTAGCTCCGACGAACGACTGGAGTACCCTCTTTGAGTACATGTACATTACATCCTCCTTGTCTTTGAATGTAATGGATAGATTGAGCGCTACAATACATTCAGAGTAGGATATTCAACTAAAAAAACAAAAAAAGTGTGTGTGTGTTAGCTCCGACGAACGACTGGAGTACACTCTTTGAGTACATGTACATTACATCCTCCTTGTCTTTGAATGTAATGGATAGATTGAGCGCTACAATGAAGACTGGCCGAAAATAAACAAAACAAGTACACACATACATGATTTCAAAGTGAAAGGAACGTTGCGCAGAAAAAAGTAACGTTTTTCAGTTAACGCTTGAATTAATTTCACTCCTCATAAAATTTTCCATACCGGAGGCAGTATATGGAAATCGATTCTTAAGGAGTAAACTCCAAATATAGTGTAGGAACAAATGAAATAAGAAATTAATATTGGTTTGGCTTTTTTATTGTTTTTTTTTAGCTTTGTAGCGGAGTAAAGGGGTGAATGCTCCAGTTATGTTCTCCAGCTATATGAAATATGGTAATGCGAAATTCTTGTAAGTAACCCAGGTGGGCAATATTGGAATGGTCAGAAGCGGAAGCTCTTTTAGTTTATTGTGACTTGTGAGACCTTTAACTTCTGAAAATATTGGTTTTTGGCTAAAGTATCTTACTATAAAAGTAAAGTATTGAATTTCGTCAAATATTTCATTTCATAAGGTTTTGTAATCCCTATTTAATTATAATCTAGATTTGCCTTATAAAAAATCATAATAGGTACGTGTGAATTAATTTCGAGACATTAACTAAAAAATATCTGCGAAAAACTTCAATTTCGACCACAGGATTAATAAAGAAATCCAAATCTAATAAAAAATAAACGTTCCAATTTATTTTTCCAGTAACTCGATTTTTACGATATTAACTTGAAGCAATAAGCCTCAAAAAATATTTAAATCTTTAAAGAATAATCTTTATAAATAAAATCTGTTTATATATTCTTATTTTCTACTAGTAAGCCAGTACCAGCTTCGCATAGTTTTTCTATAATATTGTAAGTTTAATATTAATGTACTATTCTTAAGGACGCACCGAGCGCTTGCCTTTGTCTCTATATTTTCCTTTACGTGTAAAGAGTAAAGAAAATTACCACACTTGCACTTTTTCATTGCGTTTCGTTGTTATTTTTGGTCAGACTTTCAGGCTTATGACGAACCGTAACGCCTGTCAAAGATCCACGAATGACAGCCGGGGCCAACGGCTTTCCGAGGCACAGAGGATTTATTTATGTATTTAAAGATGGTCACCCATCTACGGACCAACCGCGGCAAGCGTAGCTTAACCTAATCTATCAACCCGTGCGGCTGTTATTACTTAGCCACAAGCTCCTCCTTTAATTTTAATATGAGTATAGAAGATAAAACAATGAGTAGGTTTTCATGTCATAATTTTTAAAGGTATATTAGGGTTCTGTACCACACAGGAAAAATAAAACGATGCCTCTAAATAGCACACTTTTTCAGAAATCGGAACGGAACCCTCGGTGCGTGAGTCCGACTCGCTCTTGACCGGTTTTTTTTAATACTTACTCCTTTGTATTGGATGACGTTGATTGATAATTTTACAAGTATTGCACCGATAATTATTATGTTCATATTATATTTAAGTATTTGACGAGTTTCAATCGGTTTCTATATCGAATGATTGACGACGACATTCAATACTTTTGTTAAGGACTGTAATTTTAATGTAATTAATCATTTTGCAAATCAAACAACTCTTTCGTGAAAATTGTTAGTCATTTTTGGTAATTTATTAATTTCCTTTAGAAAGAGTTAATAAAGTCCTACAAGGCTACAATATTTTAAGTTTTTAAACTGTTATGACTTAAATTAAGGTCTTTAATACTTTATGCAAATTTAAACATTATAATGATAACTAGCTGCGCCCCGCGGTTTCACCCACGTAGACCGAGATAAAAAGTAGCCTATGTGTTAAACCAGGGTATAAGCTATCTACATACCAAATGTCATACAAATCGGTCCAGCCGTTTGAGCGTGAAGAAGTAACAAACATACAAACACACACACTCACTCACTCACAAACTTTCGCCTTTATAATAATAGTGTAATACTTGATAGAAACTATAGAAAGCACACAAATCTGTATACCAACAGCTTTCTATCTCCCAGAATTACGTTTTGTCTGTCTATTCAACCTACAAACATTCCCACGACACAGGTGTCCTCTCGGTGAGAGGGAGCGGGTCGCAATCCACCACGCGGGCCCAGTGCGGGTTGGTGGATGTCACATATCTTCAAATTTTTTGTTCTAGGACATGCCGGTTTCCTTTACCGTTTTGAGAGCAGTGGTTACGAAATAAAAAATAAAAAAGGAAGTCTTGTACATGCCTGGGTTCGAACTTACGACCTAAATCTCGTAAGTCAAGGCCGATGCCACTGGACCACAACTGCTCCTCCTGATTTTGCCTGTAATTGAAATAAATAAACCATTGAGATACTTCTGAAACTGTATTGTATGTCTGCTGTAGAGTCTTAAAATACATAATTTTAAGACTCTGCAGCTCTGCTGTAAATCCCGCGCAGGACACGGGGCCAGACTGCACGCTTCGTCTGTTAGGAAGACTCACATATCGTCGCTAATCTAAGTGACGTAACTGATTTGAAGATTTTTGCATTATCATGGGGACCGTAAGGCATATGTACAGATACGCCGATTAGACAGATCGATTCGACTTGGAAAATGTATCAAATTACTATAGTTAGGTCTGATATTGGCTTATTCCAAAATGTGAGATACGCCAGTTATATGATGCCCGAGCCAAAAAAAAAAAAAATTTAGTCCGTCAGTCTGTTAATAAAAAAATATTAAACACCTATTTTTTGTTTTATCATATCTATAAAAAAAGATAGATTAGATAAAACGCATTACAGTTGGGTAATGGTGCTCGCCACGTCATAACTACGTATAAATCTAGCAACGTACACGTCATGCCACATTTTAACTCAATTAAAAAAAAAAGTAAAAACTAAGTAAAAGTAAGTAGGTACTAATTTAAATTTAAAATTTTAATAATCCACATGACGGCCAAAAAAATGTTAGTCATCATCCCTATTCTGTGCACGTTTTTCGTCCCACATCCCGCGCTCTAGTGCTACGCACAGGCACAGATTAATACAGATGGGACACTCCGCAGTTTAGATATGAAGCTACAAGTACGCGGCGGGCCCCGTCCGCGGGGCTATTTCAGTAGGTCAGAAGGTATAAAAGTTACGCGATACAAAGAGAGGCAACTTGTAGTTGAATATAACTGTAGGTAATAAGCGTTGCGTTTTGAAAAAGTAATTTGTATTCAACCTCTAATCTTGACAAATATATCTTCCAAACATATTTTGTTTTCTTTAGCTTATAATGATGCTTCTTTCCCGGAACTACTTAGTATGAGCAGGAAACATAATTTCTCCGAACTCCGTTTTACATAATAATTCTACGTAAAAACCAACTACACGTGAGATCAATAATAAAACTTATATAGCTACACTATAAGAGTATGTATTAACGACACGTGAGCACCCCACTGTGATTAATGATGTGTACTAGCCTATACGAGTATCTCGGAAGGTTCGTTAATGAACACTCCGCTTCACACAATGCTAGCTGGACGTTTTATTAATTAATTTCTAGCATCATATACGTAGATAATGCGTGGTCAGTAGTAGCTAAGTTCAAGAGGCTGACAACAGCTAAATTGCTGTCACTCTCGGACTGCATAGAAAAGAAAGACAAGCGCGATGACTATAACGCTGGTAATTTATTGCAAAATATGAAGCAATTATTTAGTTACAAAAATAATGTATTGATTGGACTTAAAATATTAAAACTCTATTACGTTAATATTTTGCTTGTAAAATAATTTAACAAAAAATCAGAATTATTGCATTTATATTACTATGGTTTTTAATCGTTAAAATATTTTTTTAAAGATTTTTTTCTATCGCATCAAATTATTTAAACAATTTTCAATGAAAGTAGGTATCTTAAATCAAAATTAGATATAATATGAAATACGTTTAGGTAATAAGTACGGCCGACCGATGAACGTAAGTTTGAAGGCAGTAGTGGTGCGCGAAAAAAATATAGAACTGTGCCAGCATGCTTTAAAAAACCCAGCTACTTAAAAACTATCCAGGATACCCCAGGACATCCCAAAAAGCAGGACGTCCTGGGAAAGCAGGACGGTTTGCAACTCTACTTTATAGAGAATTAAAAGTTAACTTAAAAAAAGTCAGTCAGAAAGTAAAGAGGAGTACCTGAACCTTGGTCTTGGTAGAGCTTTGCCATATTTTTACACTAATTCATAAGTATTTCAGTACATTTTCAGTATGTGCCAAATGTCAACATATAATACTGTTCTAAGTAGTCCTCACATAATGGTTCAAGCAAAGTTTATTAACATCTGTAAGTGCAACGGTTAACCGTCTCTTAATCCCTAAAATATTACCTAAAGCAAATTGCCGATTAAACTTGATTTATTGAAAATTAATCGTCACCTAAGCCTCTAATAAATTACCTATGGACACTCTATAATTTGTGGATGAGAAACATTTCAAAACGTTTATTAAAATTAACGTTCAAACTATTAATTTTATTCACATTACACATAGCGTTAAACCATGAAAAAGTTTAATTTGTAAACATTTTGTTAATAAAATTTTCAACGAGTCTTTATTGTTTCAAATGCATTTGCACGTTTAAAAAGTTTTACCAAAAGTCAATTTGAAAATGGAATTTGTTTCATTCCATTTAAATTGTTTTTTTTTTTAAGAATGTTAGTAGCTTGAAAGGAATTTTTACATTGCGAGTATTGCTTTTTTTACGTATCGAGGTTTGGTTTTTGCCTTTTTGAACTATTTCAGTGTCCTGTAAGTTCAAGGTCTACGGGGTGATTGAGTAACTTAGGTAAAATGGCAATGTCTTTTATTTTGACACTTCAACAACATTCATTGCGCTATTGAGCAGACGAATTTTTCAAACATATGAAGCAATGGATTAGCAATTTCCTTTAAAATCCTTCGGATTGATGTGTTTGAAAGTGTGTTACGCAATAAATAGTGTGCTGGTGTGTTATTAATTTTTAGTGATCCTTGTAGGTGTATGATTAGCGTAGTAAAGGGGGCATCGCGTCCGAAGAACCACGGGTAACACAGCTCAATTTTGCTGACTGGCTTAGTTTTTAGCTACGGATGTGTTTTTTTCTTATAAGTAGTTCGCGCTGACACATAAAACAACTCTGTGAACTCAAAAAGTGTTTCACAATATTAAAATTATTCTGAGGCCAATATTGTCTACTCGTCTATTCAAATCTAAAATCAACTAACAAAACTGTTAAATTAACAGAACAGGCAAATCAAATTGGGTTGCTGAATTGGCGATTACGATGAAATTAATTAATCAACGTTCAATGTCAACTGATTAAAGAAAATATATTATGTGTATGGCAACATCGTATTCTTCATTCATTTTGACAAATAATTCGTTCAATTGAATGTCAAGTTGACACTGTTGACCAAGGCGGCTTTTTATTGAAAATTTGAATGTTGGTTTTTTTTTCTTTTCCTTATATCTCGAAAACGGTGTGTCCTATCGCAAAAATAATGAAAATTTGGCCCCCCTTTATAAGACCCTTAAACACCTAAACTTCAACACGTAGGTACCAAAAAAAAAAATATCTATAACAAAAATATGTACCGAAGTTAAAGTAGGTACCTATACAATTTTTATTGTTTGGTTTTAGATTTTTAGGAGGAGCTCGTGGCTAAGTAATAACAGCCGCACGGGTCGAACCCAAATTCTGAATTAACAAGAGATTTTTGTACTAATTTGATTGTTGTGTTAAGTGATCAAAGATTCAAATCAAAGTACTTAATCAACATTCGTGCAACTCGTTTTCGACTTAAGGCGAAAGCGCCAGGGTAGCCCGCGAAATTCAAATTTTCTTACGTTTTTTGCAATTTGTAGGTCAGTGTGAGCTTGTATGTTGATTAAAATATGGTTCGCGGCCGTAGCTAATATGGCTTTACAGAATTATAATCATTAGAATCAGCGATACAACTCCATAAGTTAGCATTTATCTCAAATCTAGCGATTTCATGAAATCATGAGGTTTGAGGTAAATGCTAAGTTATGGGGTTGTATTGCTGATTCTAATGATTATAATTCTGTAAAGCGATATTAGCTACGGCCGCGAATCATATTTTAATCAACATACAAGCTCACACTGACCGACAAATTGCAAAAAACGTAAGGAATTTTGAATTTCGCGGGCTACCCTGGCGCATCAACCTTAACAAGAGATTTTACACATGGTTAGTTAATTTTAGATTTGAATAGCCGTCGAGAAACCGGGCGTTAGTATTATACGAATTAGATTTATTATTAACTAGCTTCTGCCGGCGACTTCGTATCGTATTGGTAAAAAAAAAAACGTTTTATAAGAGAAAAAGTGTTAAATATGATTTTAAATTGTGGTATTGTATTTTTAAAGCATGAGCGTGTCAATATACCTTTTTTTTTTCACGCATTCTGCACTACCACGGGGAGATGTGCAGTTATGTGGGACTCCAACCTATTAAAACTCCACGGTGTCCTCCTCTGCCGCTTACGGCGGGAACACGGGCACGCGTTAGCACTCATCCCTGAACCCGCCGCGGCTGTCCGACCCCCTCCGCCTCGACAATGCGGGAACCCACCGGGGGCGATGTCAATATAACTAAACTCGTTTTGAAATTTAAAATTGGAATTTTATCATATAAGAGTATATAAAATATATTACTCTGTCTAAAATGTAGGTTCTTACCTAATTCGTTTTATTTGCTCAAGATCGATTTTATTATGAAAGACGGTAATTACGCCCTGTCAAAATGATTAATATTTCACCTATCGCTTCCGTTACCGGTGGCAGTAATGATACAAGATATAACATTTTCCGCAAAACATCCTCATAAAATTACCTCCACCGTCACAATGTTTTATTCAAAGAAGATTCTCGATAAAAACGTTATTGATCTTGTTTCTCATACAAAAGCGAGGTTCTGTTCAAACATCCTTCAGCGGACCGAATAATGGCATTGAAAAGGAGTAGGTCAAGACCGTGCCCGCGCCCGGGCGGGCAAGCGACCCGTTTTCGGTCATGACCAACATCGTAAAACACGCCCATTTTTTATGACAGGCATTCATAATTCCCGGACATGGAAACCTTTTTTATCACCCCTGTCTAATCATGACAGCTTAATTTTATGTTGCCGTAAAAACGTTTTATGTTTTTTTTTTTCGGTGTTTTTGAAAGTTGTGTCAAGTGATATTCGAAGTATGTTGTTTACATTTATCCTTTCGAGGTTTTCTATTAATAATCAAAATGTACTTATATTAATAACTAGCTGAACCGACGGACGTCGTCCTTTTTTTTTTTTTTTTTTTTTTTGAGCGGAAGGGCGTGTCAGACTTTTACTGACTAAAACCTACCCGTGTTCCTTCAGTTGCCTATGCCAGGGCCGCGGTATCTTCTTCAAACAACCCGCGACCCCAGCGGCACCCGCGACCCCAGTGCCCTTTCAATAAATCTTACGAAATACCCATAGAAAATGCACTTTCAGTTTTCCCGAATTTTCCATTTTTTCCGTATATTTTTCAAATTTTTCTAGTCATAAGAACCTTCCTCAGACTTAAACAAATATGTGCAAAAATTTGCCGAATTGGTCCAGCCGTTCGATGACCTGGATTAGAATATAGAATCTTTTATTATTTAGAATCTTTTAATTAACGTTCCCGTGAGATAATTATCGATCTACGCGCGGGCGAAGCTGCGGTAAAAAGCTAGGATTCTGAAAAAAAAAACATTTAATTTTACGCCATCAAAATGCCTAAAACAAATCATATTGTGCGGTAACCTTGACTGTTTCCCAGTAGTTTTCACGACCAGCTAATATCCGATACCTGTTGCCATTGACAATGCCCGGACTAGGTCACGATCGCGCTCCAGCCAGGTGACCCGGTTATCGGTCATGATCAACTTTGCACTGGGTACTGAAGCGTTTGGTACAGCTATTGATATAGTACTATCTATTTCATGAAAGTGACATGGATTGTGTATTGCTCGCAGCGAAGGCAGCGACTGTACGAATTTTCATTTTTAGGGTTCCGTACCAAAATGGTAAAAAAGGAACCCTTATGGTGAGACTCAGTCTGTCTGTCTGTCTGTCTGTCACAGCTGGATATCTCAAGAACTACTAATACTATTAACTTGAAATTCGGAACAGTTTTAGATGACGTCTATCCAACTATTTTGCAACAGGGACTGAAAGGTGGTCTTAAAAAATCAAAGTGGGGCTACTAGGGCATGTGGAGTATCATATGAAAGAACGCTACAAATTCTCAAACATTTTTTAATTTATTTTAGGCCGCATAGTTTTCGACTTTTGATGAAAAATGTAAAAAAAAAATACCGTTCCCACCCCCCTTATCTCCGAAGTTTGCAAAGAGAATAATCTGAAATTATTCTATGTGATAGAAGTTTATGTAAAGATTACAGGAAAAATAAAACAATGTCTCTAAATAGCACACTTTTTCAGAAATCTGAACGGGGGTTCCGTTTAGATTTCTGAAAAAGTGTGCTGTCGGTGCGCGAGTCCGACTCGCTATTGACCGGCTTTTTATATTGAAAATATATAATGGTTTTTTTTCACGTGAGTTTGTGGAAAATGCAGACAACTTTTAATTTTAACTTTGAAATCATATAAAGAACATAATAGAATTTTAGGTACACCATACAGACACACACATTACAGATATTAATGTAGAATTTTACTTTGAGTGGGATAAGGGGGATTTGTATTCGGTTTTTATTTTTCATTTCATATAAGCAGTTTATGCAACTTCTTACCAAGGGGTATCGTACTACCCAGTTACTGTGTTGTGGAGATCAGATAGGCAGTCGCTCCATGTAAAATACCAGCCGGTCGATTCTGTAACCATCTCACCGTGAAAACTTAGTTGTAGTGAGCGTGGAGTGAGCTGTCAATACTGTCAATTCCTAGCAAAAACAAACTCACTTCACCTAAGTTTTCACGGTGAGATTTTTACAGAATCGACCGGCTGGTATTCAGCTGCATCCGGTTAGATTGGGAGCCGACGCCAACATAGTTGGGAAAAGGCTAGGCAGATTGATTGAATTAGTAGTTTATGCAACAGTTGGATAATGAGGGGTATTAAAACACGAGTGTTTTAATACCTAGCTATGTGCAGTTTCATACACTACTTTATCTACTCATACGTTGAGACTGAACCTAATAATAATTTTCCCACGAGATTTAGTACAACAAATAGTATGAATAGCGCCAAAACCCAGCACATCACCGTGCATACGCTAAAGCTGGCGCTGCCACAGACAAGTAAAGATTGGAATCAAAACTTTTTTGTAATGCTATAAAAATGGCGCGCCCAGCATATGCGTTCCAGGTAGATCCACACAGCAGCCGGCGGCTGTACCGCCGACCTGCCGCATACCGCCATGCACCACACATATAGGAGATGCCGAAGCGGCTGTGTGGATCCAACTTAAAGCGTTAAATAGAAAAAAAAAATGATGGAAACTTCTTGGTGATATTAACTTCTTGGAGTTGCCCTGAATCGCAATGGTAAAAAAAATGTTTTATAACATTATTTTTGTTAGAGGAAAAGTGTTATAATATGATTCTATTTTTAAATTTCGGTGTTGTGTTTATAAAGTATGTCAATATAAACTCGTATTGAAGTTTATAATTGGAATTTTACGACGTGAGAGTAGATAAAGGATTTTTACACCTATAAAGATACTGTCAGAGATTTAAAAAGTCTGTTAGTAATTTTTATAACATAATTTATTTCCCTCCTTATCCTATCATTCTTCCTTGTCAGGCGAAAGGCTTTACTCAAAAAAATAATTGTTATTTGTTTACGCTGGGCAGGCACCATTTTTAACATATTTTCCTTCTCGTACAAAATTAATGTTTATTTAATTCCAATATAATATTTTCGTTCTTACTTTTATGAAAAGTATATTTTTCGTGAGTATTTTATGATAGAATAGTAATAGGTAGGTAAAATAATATTCGATGAAACGTGTCATCGATACCTAAAGTATCGTATCAGGTCAAGATCACGCCCGGGCAACTGGTGACCTGGTTTTCGGTCATGATCAACCTGCAATGTTTCCCGAACCAAGCTACTCTGCGTGGTACGGGGAAACCGGGAAATGTTGCACGTTTATGCTTTTGTAATATCCAAATTCAAGATTCTGTGCTATTTTCTCTTATGCCATTGTAAATTTAATACATGCAAATTTTTAACCTAGCTTGCAATGAGAATAGTACATGAATATTCAAATATTTTTGAGTTTAGAACACAAATTATAAATGTTAATTTGTTCATAAAATCATGGTTTTTGATAATATTTTATATAGAAACATTATTTAAAAATTCAAAAAATATTAACGCCTTAAAGACGCATAAATATCTCTTTGCCGAGATTAAAAAAAACATTCACCTCCGAATAGAGAGTTGTGAATAGAGGCATTGAACCAATTTGGACTAAGTGTAGGTATAAGTTATCTGTGGAAATTTTTATTCCCGCACGCGGGTGGGAAAATGAAAAATCGCACGCGTGCGACATACATTGCATTGTGAACCTAATCGTAGTGCGATATGAACCAGTTTTCGAGGAAGTGTATTGAAAAATAAATAATTGACACGTACGTTTGCTTGAAATAATTGACCGAGCGAGCAAAGCGTCTCTGCTTCAAGTCTGGCTAAATTTGCTTTCCATTGTCAGTTTGTTGGTACTAGTCTATAGACAGTTCGTATTTTACAACCGATCTGGACGAATACTTGGTATACAGGTTTTGCGACTTTATAGAATTTTTCTGTCGTCGGGGATTTTTGAAAAATGTACGTGTCGACTTGAAAACCTCCTCTTTTTTTACGTCGGTTAAAAATTTGACGCAGAAATTAAGCGGTCTGCGTCGAATTTTATACTTATAAATGTCAATATTATGAGGAGCTCGTGGCTAAGTAATCACACCCGCACGGGTCGATCCGTCAGGTTAAGCTACGCTTGCAGGGGTTGGTCAGTGGATGGGTGACCATCTTTACATACTGAGATTCCTCCGTGCCTCGGAAAGCACGTTATGCCGTTGGTCCCGGCTGTTATTCGTGGATCTTTGACAGTCGTTACGGGTCGTCAGAAGCCCGAAAGTCTGACGACCAGTCTTACCAAGGGGTATCGTATTACCCAGTACCTAACTGTGTTGTGGAGGTCAGATAGGCAGTCGCTCCATGTAAAATACTGGTATACAGCTGTATCCCGACCCCAACATACCTAGTTAGTTGGGAAAAGGCTAGGCAGATTGATTGAAATGTCAATATTATTCACTTATAACCCGTCTGCCTTCAAAGCAAGAGGAACAGACATCTTCTGGGCATGTTCGTCCCATCATAGACCATCATCCATTGAGGGCAAAATAATTATTATTTATTTTTTTTTCTGAATGGGCCTGATTCAGAAAAAAAAGAAATAATAATTCTCAAGTATTCAAAATAATTCAAAAGTGCACACGGCGAAATAGTTTGGTATGCAGGCATACATACCAAACTATTTCGCCGTGTGCACTTTTCAGCCCAAACATTTTACCCAGATTATTACCTAGTCAACTGTAGGTAATCCCGGCACGTTTATTCGCAAAATCATCCTTATAAACTTCTATAGGCTTAATGTTTAAGACCGAATTTCCCACATACGTCCCAGAAAATATCTTGGCAAAGTCTATTACGTGAGAGAATTACTGAAGAGGGTATAATCGGTACATTGCTTCCCAAACCACGTCTTTTTGATTAAGACAACGCCCGATGTCTGGGTTTGTTTTATTTTGTTTTGTTTTTTGTTGGTGAGGCATAGAAAGAAAGTTCGTGGCTAAATAATAACAGCCGGACGGGTCGATCAATGGTTAAGCTACGCTTGCCGAGGTTGGTTCGTGGATGGGTGACGATCCATTGCATATCGGGAAATTAAAAAAATATAATTAAAAAAATATAACACGGCCGGAGGGGCCGTGTTATATTTTTTTAATTATGTTTTTTGAATTTCAAGTTTTATTTATCACTGTTCATAAACTCTTATTATTATATAACACGTTTTTTATTTATCAAAATATTCCACACCAATCCATAACATTAATTATCATACAAACACGCATGCATACTAATGACCTTAGCACGACTCATTAAAAAAAATAAACAAAAGAAATACAGTTCTAAATTCGAAACCTGTTGAAAATGTTACGCTACCAACAGGTTATGTTTGAAATGCGTCGCGTGACCGCTACATAAAAGATTGTAGACTTCATTTTACAGCCAACGCCTTCACAAGGTCAAAGCCGTTGTACAACCTTTGCAGTGACACAGCTAATATGGAAGCTATTTTTAGAATTAGAATTTTTATGGGAATGGAGAAATGTCATGGGCTTGACAACTTTTTTTTAAGTCTATTTATAACTCAGCATTTAGAGGCAAAACGGTGAAAGAAGATTTTTAATTTGTGCCGTGCTCAGTAACAAACGTTCCTTTGTGCTAGAAAACTTCAACAACTTTAGCCAAAAACGTCAATCAGGAGTTATCCTGCGAAACGTTCTAGCATTTTCCTTTTAGTTCAACGATTCCAAGAGAAATTTATATTTAATATTCCATTTAAATAAAGCATTTCCACGACTTTCAATTACTATTATTTATTTTAATTATAGCATTTTTTTAATCACTCAAAAACTATCAAGCGTATTTTTATAAACTCTTCACTATTTGAAAGATAATTTAATTATTTATCTTTTATTATACGTGGTTTTATATAATACCTTTTGTTTTATATAAATTAATAAATTAATAATGCGTCTAATTTGCGACAGTGCTCCTTAATCGAGTCCTATTACTGGCTGGACATACGACGCGTTGCGTGAACTCAGCACAGAATACATAAGCTAACCACTCAACGCCGTTAGCATTTATTTGCGTCTTAAGGTACCACTTTCATGCTGATTTGACAAACGCAGTAAATTTTCTAAAGCATAGAAAAGCCACCCGGTTTCTGAGGATTTTAAATGGAGTTTATCCATTCGATAGTGATTATTGATTCGATATCGTTTTTTTGAACACTTTGTTAAGGAAGAATTTAGTTTTTAAAAGTCGAGTGAATTACTATCGAGGATCTGAGGACCTCAAAAAACCGAATATAACAAAGGAATTCGCTTAAATAGATAATTTTGTCGAATCAATAGTTATTTGAGAGTTTAAACTCCGTTTAAGAATTCTTCACAAAACTGGCATAAGAATAACCTACTAAAAGTATCGTTAATGTAAGTGAATCGGTTAGGTAAGTATTCATTTGATACGATAAGTATTTATTGTACAAATTGAAGAAAATCATGGTAAAATTATTCGTGCCAGGGCTATTGTTTGAAGTGACGTCAAAATAATTAACGTTACTCTCCCTAAAACAAAAATGGCAGAGTGAATGTATATTTTGACGCATCTACAAGGTCACGCCCACCGTCACTCTGACTGTCATGGCGACGAAAGCGTGCGATCAAGTGGAAGTTATGAAATTTGTAATAAAGCCTTCATAGAGATCCCTGGGGCTGTTCTCGTATAGTTATAGGATATTGATACTTCATCTTCATGGTAATTTTCTATGCGTTACTGAGTTTGGAAATTATTACTAAATTTTCACATACATTTTGTCCCCAATTTTTCAGAGGTGTACCTAGAATAGTAAACCCATTTCGCCAATATATTTAAGATCCATGTAATAGGGGGCGAGCATATTGCCATCAACTGGGCACACATCCAGACTCCAGGCTACTGAGAAATACCTGATGGAAAAACCCAATAACGCTTTTCCCGACCTCGGAATCGAACGCACGCCCTCATACTTAGAGGTTGCTCTAGCGACCACGAGATCAACGAGGCAGTCAACCCACATAACGATTACAAATCCAATCCGCCTAGCCTTTTCCCACCTATGTTGGGGTCGGCTTCCAGTTTAACCTGATGTAGCTGAATACCAGTATTTTACATGGAGAGACTGCCTATCTGACCTCCACAACCCAGTAACTGGGTAATACGGTACCCCTTGGTAAGACTGGTTGTCAGACTTTCGGGTTTCTGACGACCCGTAACGACAGTCAAAGATCCACGAATGACAGCCGGGACCAACGGCTTAACGTTGGTCCCGGCTCATTCGTGGATCTTTGAAAGCACGTTGCTTTCCAAGGCACGGAGGAGTCTCGGTATGTAAAGATCACCCATCCACTGACCTACCCCGGCAAGCGAAGCTTGACCTGATGGATCGACCCGTGTGGCTGTTGTTACTTAGTCACGAGCTCCTCGATTATGGATTACAAATATTTAAACATAATTTAATTACACACCTATACATTACGTTTGAATATTTGCCAAAGTTGGTCGTGAAATATGCCCCTTGACCCCATGCTTTTCCAAAAATGGAAAGACTAACAGGCTCATCTTTTTACTATGTTATGATGAAATGTTTTGGGGTTGTTGGGTTTTAGGGTTCCGTACCAAACTGGTAAAAAAGGAACCCTTACTGTCTGTCTGTCTGTCTGTCTGTCTGTCTGTCACAGCTGGATATCTCAAGAACTACTAATGCTATCAACTTGAAATTTAGAATAGTTTTAGATGACGTTGACCCAAATATTTTGCAAATAAGAATGAAATAAAAATAATTATATTTTTTTTGCAACTGGGACTGAAACGGGGTCTTAAAAATTTAAAGTGGGGCTACTATGGCATGTGGGGTATCATATGAAAGAACGCTGTTTGCACATTCTCAAACTATTTTTTATTTTTTTTAGGCCCCATAGTTTTCGACTTTTGATGTAAAATGAAAAAAAAATTCCGTTCCCCCCCCCTTATCTCCGAAGTATGCAAAGCGAAAAATCTGAAATTATTCTATGTGATAAAAGTTTATGTAAAGATTACAGGAAAAATAAAACGATGTCTATAAGTAGCACACTTTTTCAGAAATCGGAACGGAACCCTCGGTGCGCGAGACCGACTCGCGCTTGACCGGTTTTTTCACTAAGAATTTCTTAGTAACAGTCCGGAGTTTGGAAGTTGGCGGTGTGATACCCCTGTGCCTCGGAAAGGACGTTAAGTCGTTGGCTCTGCATCTGATCTCTTTCCACTCGTATTGGATTGCCATCCCATCGGACTATGAGAGTGAGGGAAGACAGAGTGCACCTGTGTCTGCGCACACGCCTGTGCATTATAATATCTCCAGCGCCGAAGGCTGGTCTCCCCTGAGATTGATCGCCATTCCCTAAATTCGGTCTGGAGGACTATTATTATTATAACGAAAAGAAACGACAAAAGTAGAATAAAGAAACCGGTCAAGAGCGAGTCGGACTCGCGCACCGAGGATTCCGTTCCGATTTCTGAAAAAGTGTGCTATTTAGAGACATCGTTTTATTTTTCCTGTAATCTTTACATAAACTTCTATCACATAGAATAATTTCAGATTTTTCTCTTTGCAAACTTCGGAGGTAAGGGGGAACGGTATTTTTTTTACATTTTTCATCTAAAGTCGAAAACTATGCGGCTTGAAAAAAAGAAAAAAAATGTTTGAGAATGTACAAACAGCGCTCTTTCATATGATACCCCACATGCTCTGATAGTAGCCCCATTTTGAATTTTTAAGACCCCCTTTCAGTCTTTGTTGCAAAAAAAATATAAAATATTTTAATTTGTTTCTTATTTGCAAAATAGTTGGGTAAACGCCATCTAAAACTATTCCAAATTTCAAGTTGATAGCATTAGTAGTTCTTGAGATATCCAGCTTTGACAGACAGACAGACCGACAGACAGACTGAGTCACATCATAAGGGTTCCTTTTTTACCATTTTGGTACGGAACCCTAAAAACACAAGCAAAAATTTTCAATCTATTCATTTCCTTCCAGACAAAATATTCTATAAACCATTCTTCCCCAAATAATAACCCCTAACAGGGTATAATAGAACCTTCTTGTACAGGTTGCCGCGTTTCCCATTAGACCCCATGAAAGAGTACCTATACAAAACCTTTGCATAACCTTTGACATTGATGAATGCCTTGGAGTTTTCCATGCGATTGGAGTTCAAATAACGACCAATGAGGTTTGAATATTCTGGTTTGTACCGACGATGTTTGTAAAATTGTTATTATTAAGATGTTTATTTGTTCGGCAGTTACTAGTTTGGTTATTTATAGGTCGTTAAAGGTTAATTTCAACAAGAATGATGTAATCAATATTTTTGTAACAATATTTTGTCACCTCTCACGCTCATACGGGACCAAATTTTTAAGAATGTTAAATGAAAATATGCTTTTTTGAAAAACGTAATCGATTGGCGACCTAATAAATATTATTAATTTAATAGGTAATTATTAAAAACACATTCTTCAAAAAAGCATCTTTTTATTAAACATTCTTAAAAATTTGGTCGCGAACTTGCCGAATTTAGACAAAATGCGACAGGTATCCGAGGTGTTTCTTGCCCTTTCTCCTCTATAGGAACCTACTATGCTTTGGAATGGGCAACTAGCTTCATCTTTCTCCTCTATAGGAACCTACTATGCTTTGGAATGGGCAACTAGCTTCATCTTTCTCCTCTATAGGAACCTACTATGCTTTGGAATGGGCAACTAGCTTCATCTTTCTCCTCTATAGGAACCTACTATGCTTTGGAATGGGCAACTAGCTTCATCTTTCTCCTCTATAGGAACCTACTATGCTTTGGAATGGGCAACTAGCTTCATCTTTCTCCTCTATAGGAACCTACTATGCTTTGGAATGGGCAACTAGCTTCATCTTTCTCCTCTATAGGAACCTACTATGCTTTGGAATGGGCAACTAGCTTCATCTTTCTCCTCTATAGGAACCTACTATGCTTTGGAATGGGCAACTAGCTTCATCTTTCTCCTCTATAGGAACCTACTATGCTTTGGAATGGGCAACTAGCTTCATCTTTCTCCTCTATAGGAACCTACTATGCTTTGGAATGGGCAACTAGCTTCATCTTTCTCCTCTATAGGAACCTACTATGCTTTGGAATGGGCAACTAGCTTCATCTTTCTCAGTGACCGACCACTTGACAATTCAAAAGTGCGTGTAATTGGTTTAATTGAAATAAATGCTTTGAGTTTGAGTTTAATTAACACGTTCCGGTACGGTATACGGCTATAGCCGACTTAAGAATAACACTTCGATTAGGTCTCGTTTACCACGTGGAATCCCGTTAATGGCAAATATTTGGCAAATTTTCTTCGAATTTTAAACTTAAGGGGAAGATATATAAAACAATGGTTAAACCTGCTGTCTTCTATGGATCAGAATGTTGGGACACAAAAGGGATGAATGTAAAGCAATTGCATGCAGCTGAGATGAGAATGCTAAGAGGGATGTGTGGTGTTACACGAATGGATAGAATAAGAATAGAGAGGAATTTTGAAAGTGGCCGGTGACCAAACAGTTGTACGGAAATCGGTTGTCATGGTATGTGATGCGGAAAAATGAGGAAAATGTCGTGAGGAAACTTTTGAGTATGAATGTTGATTGCTATAAGAGTAAGGGAAGACCAAAGAAACGATGGATAGACTGTGTGAAAGATGATATGGCTAGAAAGGTGGTGACTACTATGATGGAAAAAGGGACATGTTGCGCCGACCCCAAACAGATTAGGCTAAGGGCAGGAGAGTGAAATGATGAAGCAATTTTCTTTGACTTGTTTACTGGGGACAAATATAATAATCATACGCACTCTTTGTAGCTACTATTGAAGTGACTCAATGATTCTTTGTACTATCAAGCATACATACTTAATTAGGTATTGAAATCAGTAGCAGGGGTAACCAACATAACACTAATCAATAATATTAATGTGTAAAGCAACATTCTATACCGCAAGTCTTTAAAAAACATAGGTAACTATGGTATCATTTGAACGACGAAAAAAAAAACCGGTCAAGAGCGAGTCGGACTCGCGCACCGAGGGTTCCGTTCCGATTCCTGAACTTTACTGAGTGTGCTATTTAGAGACATCGTTTTATTTTTCCTGTAATCTTTACATAAACTTCTATCACATAGAATAATTTCAGATTTTTATCTTTGCAAACTTCGGAGTTTAGGGAGGGTGGGGGGACGGTATTTTTTTTACATTTTTCATCAAAAGTCGAAAACTATGCGGTCTAAAAAAAAATAAAAAAATGTTTGAGAATGTGCAAGTAGCGCTCTTTCATATGATACCCCACATGCCCTAGTAGCCCCACTTTGAATTTTTAAGGCCCCCTTCAGTCCCTGTTAAAAAAAAATTAAATATTTTTACTTTTTTCTTATTTGCAGTTGGGTTAACGTCATCTAAAACTGTTCCAAATTTCAAGTTGATAGCATTAGCAGTTCTTGAGATATCCAGCTGTGACAGACAGACAGACTGAGTCACACCATAAGGGTTCCTTTTTTACCATTTTGGTACGAAACCCTAAAAATGCACCGAAAATCAGTGTGGATTTAGAAAACAAATCTATAAGCAACAAAAGAATCTCAAATCAATCACGGCCAATTAATTTTGTTATTTATTTGAAATCTTTTCCCTTACACAATAATTTATGACCTACGTATTTGGGTCAAACATTGTATCTTCCGAGAAAACTCGCTTTGTTGTATTTAACAGATCATTAACTTTGACTAATCCTCCGTTATGCTTGTGTTATCGGATCGCTTTTCTCAGTAAATCATCTATCAGTGGCGTATCGTCGAAAAAGTTAGGTTTTAAAAGAAAATTATTAGGTGCTTTTTTGAACGTCTGCTTTAGAACTTTATTATTCATTCATATAATATGAAATAGAACATAGTGTTGTTATAATTAATCACCATTGGAATGGAAATCAGGTTACAAATGATAACAAGTGTATAATTAAAAAAAAAAAATTGTTCTAAATGAAAGCTTGTCTATATCATCATTCTCCTGCCCTTATCCCAATCTATTTGGGGTTGGCGCAACATGTCCTTTTCTTCCAAACTTCTCTTTAGTCGTCATCTCGGTAGTCACCCCCTTTCTAGCCATGTCATCTTTCACAGAATCCATCCATCGTTTCTTTGGTCTTCCCCTATTCTTGTTGCCATCGACATTAATACTCAAAGCTTGTCTATATAAAACACATAAATATGTCTTGCAGTACCTACACGTGTGACTAGCATCATATTTTTAGTTGTTAGTGGACAATGTGCTCGACCTTAGCGTAATCGTCAAGTCAAGAACGATTTTAAGAAACTAATGGCGTGTGGGGCTTTGTGATTTGTGAACTCGCCTAGCAGTAGCACTTTGAGTGGGACAGACGCGGCAGCGGATCGACCAGCAATAAAATTTCCAAGTGCGTGTCAGACCACGCACAATGCAGGGTTTCGTAGTTGAAAATAATTTTTTTTTACGTGAATAAATTAACAAATTAACAATTTTCGGACTTTTCCTTTACTTGTGATATAAGACCTTGCTTCTTCCCAAATTTCATGATTCTAGCACAACGGGAAGTAGGTTATGTTTATTGGTTTTGGTTTACTTGCGAGTATCAAAATATGTCGAATAAATGGCCGTATTTTTTATTGCGTTGACTTAGAAGCTTGATTTTTTATTCTATATTAATTTCAACTTGATACCTCCACGCATTCCTGAGGAACCCTAAAAAACAAATGAACATCTTTCGTTCCACTGTCTTTCCTCTCTAGAGACGTTGCGGGTCATTGCCCTATATACATGTAGAAATTCTACACTCATTTTTAGTACTAGAACTTTATGACATACGGTGCGTATACTCGTAGTAAATAATAATAAGTTTGTTATTTACTTATCCGAGATAATCCTAGTACGAGAGAATCAATTTAATCGAGAGTTATAGTTATGACCCTAGCATTTGAACAGATGAAAATGAGTACTCAATAATGCGTAAACGTAATAAAATGAGCGTAAAAAGTTTATTTATATAAGATCAGACAATAACCTTATCGGCTGATTAGATACGTGGTCGTAAAATTCGATTTTGGGAGAGTGAAAGAAGTTTATAGACTAAATAGATTACCTTCACACACGAGCAGTTGGCTGGAAACCAAACTTAAACCGTTTTATTACAAAACAAGGTTCATCTCTTAACCATGGACCCTTTTTTGAATTTCGAACTTTATGATGTCAGTTTTACAAAACTGACAACTTAGTATCGGACTAAGTTGTCAGTTTTGTATAAAGAACTGTATTTCTATCACAGCTAGGTTCTTGTTACAAAAACTGGCTCGATGGTTTAAACCACATATATAGACATCTGTGGTTTAAACCATTACAGAAGAAAAACCTCGTTTTGTAATAAGACCGTGTAAAGTTTAATACAAATGAGTTTGACTTACGTAAGATAAACATAAGCAGAAATTGTTAGGTAGTAGTAACGTCTGTGTATGTACATTAAATAATAAGATTCAACTTGACTTAAAATTCAGTGATTATTAAATAAAACTAGCTACCCAAACCGGCTTCGCACAGTTTTTACGACTTGGCAAAACATCAAGACATCTATATTATACGTACGTTTAACATTAAATACAAAAACCACATACGCGTTCCGGAATAAATTTTTTCAATGATGGTGAAAATTGCATCAAAATCCGTTGCGTAGTTTAGAAGTACAACGCCGTACAAAAGACAGACATGAAAATCGACTTTAATTTGTAATAAGAGATAGGCCATAATCTTCTACATAATTTTAGAAAGTCGACAACAACAGACAGAACTCAAAAACATTTCACCACTTCGTACTGAAACAAAATCAAGTGCAAATGCCAAGTGCGTGTCGGACTACGCACAATGAAGGGTTCCGTAGTTGAAAAGAAACTAACTTAACTTTTAGTAACTTAAATTTTAGTCGAAAAACAGGTTCTCCTAGACATTGTTATATGTCACGAGCAATACAACTGAAAAGGAGACGGGAACCTGGCAATACAATCTGGGGCCACGGTTTTGCCTGGGTTGTAAAAAGATGAAATTGGTGTCAATTGATAGAGCTACTATATTATAAAACCATCACAGAACATTTTACGGATTTTGGCGGTCTGAGAGCCGAGTTAAAAGAGATTTAGTAAAAGTGAGGTTACGTAACAATCTATACTAACAGCTGATTTTTGAAGTTTGAAGCTCGACGACCACGTAAACTACAGTATCTAGTCACTTTGCCACAATTTACACAACGATCCATGGTGCCAAACCAATATGCAACCGGTAGGCCGGTCGTAGAATCCAAAATAACAACTCCAAGTCCAACGTTTAGGCGGTGTTCTCTGTACCGTGTCCGGTGTGGTAGCAAGGGTCGTACAAGAAGCAAGATCGGAAGTACGTAGAAAGAAAGCAGGGGTCGAGGAAAATCTCAATAAAACTATGGGAAACACACTCAAAACGCGCACGCCCTCAACGATACGAAACGAATGAGGCATAGATAATACACCATAGATAAGGTCGAGAGCTGTCACTGTCAGGGTCATGTCATTTCAGCACAGATCAAGGTTTTTAAAACAATGTTATTATATAATGGCACAGGCTAAAAAATATACAATAATCGATTAGTAAACGTGAACTGACTAAGATTTATCTTATTATAGATAGATATTTTTTTTTTAAACTGTTAACACGTTAATTCTAATAGATTTAATTATTGTAATCATCAGGTAAAAGCATTTTTTTAAATAGTTTGAACTCCACGTTAATCGATTATAATTTAATCGATATTCCATTTTATCGTGACCTAAACTTAATTTTTCGATTTCTCATTTTACAGATGGTAAATTGGGTTCATTTTTCGCATTTGGAAATAGAAAAATATATAACTTTTTTTAAACCATACCTCATCTTATTACAATTGGACCCACAGATCCCAGTCTCCTTTAAGTTTGTAATTGCATAAAAAAAATATCTGTTAAAATTACAAATTAACGATTTTCGAGCTTTTTCCTTTACTTGTGCTGTGAGACCTCGCTTCTCGCCTTTCATGACTCTATAGTCAACGGTAAGTTTCCTATAGGTTTTGATTTTACTTGCGAGTATCAAAATATGTTGCATTGGCTGTATTTTTTTACTGCGTTGCCATAGAAGCCTGATTTTTTTAAAGCTTCTAGAGGCTAATAGACCTACGTATTTGAAATTAATTTCAACTTGATACCTTCACGCGGTCCTGAGAAAAAGGGTATTGACAGACTGACAGACAGACAGACGGACAACAAAGTGATCCTGTAAGGGTTCCGTTTTTTTCCATTTGAGGTACGGAACCCTAAAAAAAGCGACATACCCTCTAGAGCAAGGCTGCAATATGTTAAAGTATCTTATATTTTTGTGTCAAAATATGAAACAGTTCTTGAGAAATATCAATTTCCACATGGACGAAGTAACCGAAAAATCTTCCATAAAATAAATGAAAAAAATACAAAACATCCGCTCGAAAGAAATGTTCCTTTCAAAAAGATTAGTATCTTTCCATATCTTTCCACGTGTGCGTAAAAGCGAGTATTCTTTCTTCAAAAATGTACTGAAAGCATTAAAATGTTGCTGAAGAGTTCCCTAATTCGGCTTTTAATATGAAAGTAGAATATAAGAGTACTTGCTTTCAAAGTTAATGGAACGAAGCGGTCTGTCACAATTATGGTAATTTGTGATATTTTATCATGTTTTTTTTTTCTTTTCGACTCTTGTTTTCTGTTTTGTTATTAGCAGAACTTCAATAGAACGAAATGGGTTGAATATAAATAAATTGTTCAGGAATAGGAAATACAGAATAGTTTTGAAATACATGGTGTAAGAGTGTAAACAGTGGCAATCTTTTAAGGGGTCACTGTACTTATCATTATGAACAAATTTTACTATGGGACCAAACATGAAATCGCGAAAAAAAATCAGCTGTCCAGTACATTTATGTTCGCATAATTCGTCAAAATGTAGGGAACAGATGATTTTTTTTCGCGGTTTCAGGTTTTGTCCCATAGTAAAAGTAGTTCATAATGATGAGTACAGTGACCCCTTAAAAGACTGCCACTGTTTACACTTACACCCTGTATAAGAGCCGATCGGACAGATGAGTTGAAAGCCAATTCTCGTACCTAAAAACGTTCAAATTCAAGTTGCAATTTCATGCCAGCGACAATCAAATGTCAAAATGTAGGTAAACGCTGTATAATTTTTGACAGATAAAATATAAAATACGGAAATTGCCCTCTGAAGGCCAATTCTCGTACTTAAAAAACGTTCAAATTCAAGTCGCAGTGTCATCTCAGCGACAATCAATGTCAAAAATGTAGGGAAATTAGAGGATTTTTTGACAGATTGCGACTGAGATTAGAATGCGAACGTTCTTAAAATTACGAGAATTGCCCCTCTGGTATCTGGATGTGGCATCATGATTAGATACACAGCGAGTATCTGAAAGTTGTGATATTTAAGGGTGATGTACAGATCATCTTACTGAACAACTTTCTCCATGGGACCAAAGTCGTAATCGCGAATATTATATCAACTGTCCCATACAAAACTTCAATACCTACTTAACCCAAATGTATGTGACGGCTAAATTCTGATACATCAGCATACACAGTTTTTTTTTTGGTAAGTATACAGCTGTACTTACCGAGAAAAAACAGTGTTTCCAAGTAACTATGTAACCTGAATAACTATATAACCTGAAAGATGTAAAAATATCTGAATTTGCCAATATGATTTCGGCTTCTTCATTTTACAAATTGTTAACTGCGTAGTAGCAAAAATAAGTTGAGCAAGAGCAGAAGTGGCACAATAGTAACGGCCACGACTTATGAGTTGTAGGTCGTAGGTTCGAAACCCACGACCCCGGTGGCGTAGGTTCGAACCCTGAGAGACGCTTTACTTTGTGTAAATGATTTCGTCTCTTATGCTTTCAAAACATTGGAGGAAAACATCGTGAGGAAATCGGCATGCCCTAGAACCAAAAATTCGAAGACCGGCCCACTTACTCGCACCTATGTCCCAGCAGTGATAATATCTTTATAGGCTGATTATTATGCTATCCTTACGCTACAAATAAGTTCACAAAGCTGCTGTTAGAACAAAACAAACTACAATAGGTATGTACTAATACCTTTCTAATAACCGACTTAAAAGCCACCACCACAAAGTCCCAAATCCCGACCAAAAGCGTCAATTTGAATACCCATTAAAATTTCCCATTAGTTTCGCTCTGGCCGGGACAAATTAATACCAATGAATAAATGGTACGGTCAGAAACAGAAGTTACACACACCAAAGTTACACGTTTACATAATCATCTAATCAATCAATCTGCCTAGCCTTTTCCCAACTATGTTGGGGTCGGTTTCCAGTGAAACAGGATGCAGCTGAATATCAGTATTTTACATAGAGGAACTGCCTATTTGACCTCCACAACCCACTAACTGGGTAATACGATACCCCTTGGTAAGACTAGTTGTCAGACTTTCGAGCTTCTAACGACCCGTAACGACTGTCAAAGATCCACGAATGACAGCCGGGACCAACGGCTTAAAACGTGCTTTCTGAGGCACGGAATATCATATTGATATAAAAAGATTCGATCTGGCTTTTCATTATTTCATGTAATAGGCAAGAGTTCTTTAGGTCTCTAAAACAGTTTAGATTTTTTATTAATAAGAATAATTATTTAAAAATTGGGTTTTAATCGACTTTTGTTGCAATCTGTACCTATAGCCTGAAAGCTTTTTACGACAATGCCTTGGGATTGGGACCAATCAAGCAATCCCTTTTTGATCGGTTGTTGATAGGTAATAGTTAAACCGTTATTAGTTGTTAAGGGGAACTACTGTTGATCCGCTTGAAATGAGTTTACATAATGAAGGCAGCTTTTTGATGACATATTTAGTACTGGTTTACTCGCGGTTTCGCCTGTGTGGATGTCAGAAATTATCCTACGGGAAAGCACTATCGGGATAAAAGTATCCTTAGTAAGTTCTTACCCTACCGGTCTGTGAATGTGAAGACTACGTGGGTCATTGTTTTTTTTTAGGGTTCCGTACCAAAATTGTAAAAAAGGAACCCTTATGGTGTGACTCAGTCTGTTTGTCTGTCTGTCTGTCTGTCTGTCTGTCACAGCTGGATATCTCAAGGACTACTGATGCTATCAACTTGAAATTTGGAATAGTTTTGGATGACGTTTACCCAGCTATTTTGCAAATGAGAAAGACATAAAAATATTCATATTTTTTTTGCAACAGGGACTGAAAGGGGGTCTTAAAAATTTACTTTTGATGAAAAATGTAAACAAAAATATCGTTCCCCCCCTTATTTCCGAAGTTTGCAATGAGAAAAATCTGAAATTATTCTATGTGATAGAAGTTTATGTTAAGATTACAGGAAAAATAAAACGATGTCTCTAAGTAGCATACTTTTTCAGAAATCGGAACGGAACCCTCGGTGCGCGAGTCCGGCTCGCTCTTGACCGGTTTTTATTTCTTTTCTCAGTTAGTTTTAATCATAGTCTGGTAGTTTGAGTAATTTATGCGGCCTACCCAAACGCACGATTACTGACAAATGCCTGAACTGACTGGACAGGTCCACTCAATCTGTGTGGTTTTTTCCTCAAAAGACCATTTCAGTTTCCAATCTACATGGTCTTCACATGATCTGACCAAGATTATGTCCCTCTGAGTTTGTTTCGGCCTTTCTTCTCAGAGTAGTCAGATAGAAAACGGAAAAAAAGTATTTGTACAAACCTACTTACAGAAATAAAATCATTTATCATTTACTTACCTGTGTGCCAAATTCCATGGAAATTTGTTCAGCCAATTAGGCGTAAAAAGGTAACAGACAGAGTTACTTTAGAATTTACAATATTAATATGGATTATTTAAAAATCATTAAGTACATCATATTTTGTTACAAGATTTTGACTAGTAGAAAGTATAAGTTTTGAATCGTTGATGAAATGAAACAACCACAGACAAAATATAGAAACAGAAACAGTATTGCAAGTTAAAAAGCTGTTCCAAGTAAATATGACAAAGAAATACTGTAGCACGCTACAGAGGAATGCTCCAAGAATTGTGACGCAACGATCTCGTAGCACGAAGTCAATACGCTCCTAGCGTATTGACTTCGTGCTACGAGATCGTAGCAGCCGTAGCCTACGCCGGCTACGCCGTAGAGGTTGTATTTCTTCAACAAACAAACTGATAACCTCTCTTTTATTTATTTATTTACTAGCTACCCGCCCTGCTTCTTACTGCTTTTACCAGTTGACAAAACATCGAGATTTATTTTTAGTATGTAAGTTTAATATTGTGGGCTCGTGAAAGATGAAAGGAATGGAAGGAGTTTGCCCATGAGTGGGACAGAGTAGGCTAATAAAAAAAATGTATATATGAGAGCTATGGAACAGAGTATCCTGAGTATCAAACTTTTGGACCGGGTTAAGAATACAACAATCTGTTCCATCACCAAAATAACTGACGTCACTCGGAAAGATGGCTGCTCCTTCCTAAAATACGGCGAAACTAAGTAACTTTGTAACCATCTTTTACAGTAACTATAGCATCTTTCTGATAGGAAAAAATACACAGTAATCTAAAATACATAAGAAGTGATTTCATGTGTCCAAAAATCTATTTTAGTTTGTAGAACTAAGGAAAAAAATCCTAAATGCAGGTCTATTTCGGTCTATTTTTTCGAGTTGTTACCATATTACTCCTACAGTTTTCATTGAAAATGTTCATAAATTTATACAGTTCTTTACAAACTAATAAGGAATGATTTCTTGTCATTACTTTTTTAGTTTAATCAACAGATTTTTTGTAAATCGATAATTACTTCATATTTTGCAAGCGTTGTGTCATCGCGCTTCTCTTTCTTTTCTATGCAGTCCGACAGTGACCGCGCTTTTTGCGACGGACAAGCCGGAATTGGGCTGGACACATCTGCCCCATGTCAAATCTAATGAAAACGACGTATTTTATAATACGACGAAACCGTGAATCTGATAGAAGTCCTTTTTATTATCATTCAAAACATGTACAAAAGCACATAACAATATTTTAAACATTGACGAAAAGAACCAACTTTTTAGTTTTCTGTAAGGTTTGGAGGTATCAAAATGTGTCCTTATAGTAATACCTGATGGTTAGTACAATTTTGTGCAAAGTTCCAAAACCTTGACCCCAGAAACGAACATATATTTTTCGTTCAGGTTAATCTAAATACAGGTCCCAATACACCGCAATTCCCTAATGTCCTAATCTGTCAAACGCTTAGCCTTTTCAGGCCCGAAAAATGTACGAAGGGATAAACAAATTAATGATCGCCCTATTAGCGCCAAAAATCCTTTAAATATATGGCCGAACATTCGTCTTGTTCAAACGGGCCCTAACACAAAATAAATAGGTACAGAAGGTTGGCTCTATACAACAAGTTAAACGGACGCGCGCGAAAACACGCTTCACATCACAGCGGGCCCTATCAGAATACCAGCGCTGCGACACTTATTTTAAATGTCGCAGCTGAGATAGGGACCTTTTGGCCTCGTACCACAGATTAATACAGATGGGACACTCCGCAGTTTAGGTATGAAGCTACAAGTACGCAGCGGGCCCCGTCCGCGGTAGCCCCGCGAACGGGGCCCGCTGTAGATTAGGTAGTAGTAGTAGATTCAGTAGGTCAGAAGGTATAAGAGTTACGCGATAGAAAGAGAGGCAATTTGTAGTTGAATATAACTGTAGGTAATAAGCGTTGTGCGACCTGAATTGCACTTTATTGTGTCATAGCAAGAGTTGCTTTTTATCTATATGAGTTTGCGGAGTGTCCCATCTGTATTAATCTGTGCTCGTACAGGACTTTCTGTTTTTTTTTTATTTTTTAGTTAATTTTTTAATAATATTGTTTCTTTATTTTTGTTTTAACTTTTATCATTGTGTTTTTAGTTTTAGTTGGTGATCTTCCTGTGCGAGTCACAATAAATAGTTTTTCTTTCTTTCTGTCTTCACGTACAGCGAGTGCAAGCGCACTCGCGATTGGCATTCGTTTGATGAGATCACCGTGCGTACGCGTCTACGTGGGTACGCCAGTTTTCGCTTGTTGTATGGAGCTGACCTTCTATATTATCTTTTATTGCCCTAAATGTAAGTCCTTTGTTATTTAATTATACTAAATGGTGGGTTGTTAGACCGCTTAGTAACCTTGAATTAGTGAATAGGAAGCAGGGGTCAGGAAAGTTTGCGCGATTTAGTTACTTGTTTAATTATTGGATTAAGGGTTTTGGTTTCAGTTTTTCTTAGGCAGTTGGTAACTGTTCAGCAAATAGGAAATCTAGACATTATTGTGGTGATGACTTATTAAAATATTAGTTTCTACCCGCGACTTCGCCCGCGTGAAATTTCTTGTTCCCCGACCCATCCTGTCGCATTGCATCGCCTGCCCGCGCTATTACTTCGTGTCCTTTCTTATATATTTTTTGTCCCCAGACCCATCCCGTCGCATAGTATCGCCTGCCCGCGCTGTTACTTCGTGTCCTTTCTTATATATTTTTTGTCCCCAGACCCATCCCGTCGCATAGTATCGCCTGCCCGCGCTGTTACTTCGTGTCCTTTATTATATATTTTTTGTCTCCAGACCCTTCCCGTCGCATAGTATCGCCTGCCCGCGCTGTTACTTCGTGCCCTTTCTTATATATTTTTTGTCCCCAGACCCATCCCGTCGCATAGTATCGCCTGCCCGCGCTGTTACTTCGTGTCCTTTCTTATATATTTTTTGTCCCCAGACCCATCCCGTCGCATAGTATCGCCTGCCCGCGCTGTTACTTCGTGTCCTTTCTTATATATTTTTTGTCCCCAGACCCATCCCGTCGCATAGTATCGCCTGCCCACGCTGTTACTTCGTGTCCTTTCTTATATATTTTTTGTCCCCAGACCCATTCCGTCGCATAGTATCGCCTGCCCGCGCTGTTACTTCGTGTCCTTTCTTATATATTTTTTGTCCCCAGACCCATCCCGTCGCATAGTATCGCCTGCCCGCGCTGTTACTTCGTGTCCTTTCTTATATATTTTTTGTCCCCAGACCTATCCCGTCGCATAGTATCGCCTGCCCGCGCTGTTACTTCGTGTCCTTTCTTATATATTTTTTGTCCCCAGACCCATCCCGTCGCATAGTATCGCCTGCCCGCGCTGTTACTTCGTGTCCTTTCTTATATATTTTTTGTCCCCAGACCCATCCCGTCGCATAGTATCGCCTGCCCGCGCTGTTACTTCGTGTCCTTTCTTGTATATTTTTTGTCCCCAGACCCATCCCGTCGCATAGTATCGCCTGCCCGCGCTATTACTTCGTGTCCTTTCTTATATATTTTTTCATTTTGATCGGCTCCTAAGGGTCCCATACCATTCCTCAAAAAATCATGGGCCATCAAATGCAAAAATATTTTTTCAAATCCGACTAGCAGTTCCAGAGATTAACGCTTTCAAACATACAAAGAATCTCGTCAGCATTATTATTAGTCTATATAATAATCAATTAGCGTTTGTTTATAGGGTTCCATAACCAAAATGGTAAAAAGGAACCCTTATGGTGTGACTCAGTCTATCTGTCTGTCCGTCTGTCGCAGCTGGATATCTCACAAACTAAGTGCTAATGCTATCAATTGAAATTTGGAACAGTTTTAGATGACGTTTGCCCAACTATTTTGCAAATAACAAAGAAATAAAAATATCTATTTATTTTTTTGCAACAGGGACTGAAACCTCTTAATAATTTGAAGAGGAAAACATATTTTACATATTTTTTACATATTCTTTATATATTTTTTTTAAAACATATTTTGTCATATGAAAGAACGCTGTTTGTACATTCTTAAACATTTTTTTCTTTTTTTAGACCTCATAGTTATTGACTTTTAATGAAAAATTTAAAAAAATACCGTTCCCCATATCCTCAGAAAAATCTGAAATTATTCTATTGATAGAAGTTTATGTAAAATTACAGGAAAAATAAAACGATGTCTCTAAATAGCATACTTTTTCAGAAAACGGAACGAAAGCCTCGGTGCGCGAGTCCAATTTATTCCTGACCGGTTTTTATTTATTATTTATATAGAAGATGTTTATGACATAATAAACAAGACTAACTATAACTAGCTCAAACTACAACACACTACATAATATTCTTAAACCATCCACAAAATAAAAAAACCACAACAAAACCAAAATATCATAAACTAATCCTTGACATAAAAAACTTAAAAACATTTCATAATAATTTCAGTGTGAAGTGTGAACGCGACAATAAAACTATAAGCATGAAAATATAACATTTATACAACAGTGAATGTTTAATGGGCCGCGAATCGTAATGTTTTGTCTGTTTCGTGTTAACATAGTAATGTCAAGGGCAGTTTTGCATGAAGTAACTATGGTCTGGTACTTGATAAGGCCTGTCGTACTTTATGGATCGGAATGCTGGGCAGTGAAGAAGACGGATGAAAAAAGACTGCATGCAGCGGAGATGAGAATGTTGAGATGGATGTGTGGAGTGACGAGAATGGATAAAGTACGAAATGGGTATATATAAGAGAAAGTTTGACAGTGGCGCCAGTGACAGAAAAGGTGAAACGAAATCGTTTGGCTTGGTATGGGCATGTGATAAGGAGAGCCGAAACGCATGTGATTAAAAGAGTGATGAATATACATGTTGATGGATGGAGAGGCAGGGGCCAAAAAAAAGATGGATGGATTGTGTGAGGAATGATATGAAAGAGAAGGGAGTGAATGATAGCGTGACGGTTGACAGGGGAGAATGGAAGATGAAAACGTATTGCGCCGACCCCAAGTAACAAGGGATAAAGGCAGGAAGATGATGATGTAATGATAAACAAGGATTGTTTCATCTTTTAATCTTGTTTTTGCTATACTCATTTTATTGTGGGGGTACTCCGAAGAGCCACAGTGCGACTATGGAGCCACATGTCAATAGATGGCTCACCTCTTGTTGTGGTCGCTGTGCAATAAAATCTGTACTATGGAACACTTACGAGGCCAAAGATAAAGCTGTTGAAGTGGCCGAATTCTGATCTAAGCTTATTTATTTAAAACATGTAAATGTCATCCATACGACGAAGGCCAGTGGCTAAGTAGTGCAGTCTTATGGTTCAATCGATTAGGTTAAGCTACGCTTGCCGCGGCCTATGTCCAGCAGTGGACATCTTTTGGCTGAAATGATGATAATTATGATCAAGCAAAAATAGGACCTTTTGAAAATGTTGCTTTTGATCATTAATCATGTTTCGTAACTGGAATGCATACACATATGCACCATCATACAAAATATTAATAAATAATATATAAAATAATATGCAATAAACAAAAAATGCATGAATACATGCATATTGCATATGCATATTCTTTTAAACTTATAAACAATATTCTTGTTCAACACGACCGTCTCCGCCTATGTCAGCTTATATAAACGAGCACTAGTTGTATCACACACGTTATAAACGCAATAACCTAGTGTTCTCCGTAATATCATATGATGCACAACCTTCATACGCAATAAGAAACGTACGCCGTTCCTTATTGCGTATATATCATATCGCTCGGTGTAGCGTATCGCAAACATCATATACGCAGCACGTCACGGCGCATCTATGCATCGTCTATGGCAGGAATTTAATATTAGTCTGGAACTCCTTAGAAATCTTTTAATGTTCTTTTAAAACCGTTGCATATTGACAAATTTAAAAACGTGTGAATATTTATTGAAAAATACCTTCATAGCTAACATATCACGGCATTTTATACCGAAGGTTTAGGCAGAGATGTAAGTACAATAATTTATTGTACTTATTATACCCACCAATTTTGTTGCAGTTGTGTTTCTCCAGATATGTTTAAGTACCATGTAATAAGGGTGAGCCTCAATCGCCATCAATTGGGCACAAATCCAGACTCCATGTGATGCTGAAAAAGTCCTTTTCCCAACTGTGTGAGGTTGGCTTCCAGTCTAACCGGATGCAGCTGAATACCAGTATTTTACATGGAGCGACTGTCTATCTGACCTCCGCAACCCAGTTACTGGGTAATACGATACCCTTTGGTAACACTGTTTGTCAGACTTTCGGGATTGTGACGACCCGTAACGACGTGTCAGAGATCTATGAATGACAGCCGGGACCAAAGGCTTGACGTGCTTTTCGAGACATGGAGGGGTCTTGGTATGGAAAGATGGTCACCGCGGTCATCCGCGGTAAACGTAGCTTAACCTGATCGATCGACCCGTGCGGCTGTTATTATTGCCACAAGTCCCACTGAAAAAATCTTGATTGCAAAACCCTTTATCACTTTGTCCGACCTGGGAATTGAACCTAGTACCTTAGCATTAGCGCTTGCAACTAATCACTAGACCAACGAAACAGTCCAGTCCAGTTGAGGCATAAATGAGTAGAGTTCTTTCATAAATCCTTCTTCCATATAATAATATATTATGAATAATGAGTCTAATAATACAGGATAAAATTTAATTCTTGGGCATCCTTTTAAGGGGTCATTGTACTAATCATTATGAACAACTTTTACTATGAAAAAAAAAATCAGCTGTTCCCTACATTTTGACGACAAACATAAATGTAGAAAGCAGATTATTTTTCGCGATTTCAGGTTTGGTCCCATAGTAAAAGTTGTTCATAAAGATGAGTACAATTACCCCTTAAAAGATGAATTCAATTTCGACCTGTATATTCGCATCTTACCTCCACTAATAAAAATATAGGAACAAATCCCATTTTGAAAACCCAAGACACAGTCAGACATCTCTATATAATCCAAATGCTCCATAAATTATACCTTTTCTCATCTATACTAATATTATAAAGACGTAAAATTTGTATGTAAGTTTGTAAGTTTGTAAGTTTGTATGTTTGTAAGTTTGTATGTAGGGGGTAATCTCCGGAACTAATAATCCAATTCTAAAAAAAAATTCACTGGTAGAAAGCTACATTATTCCTGAGTGCTATAGGCTATAAATTATATTTATATCATGCATATTAGCCGAGCTATCACAATTTTTGTCTAACAAGTCGGAAAGAAATACGTCTTTAAACAGACTTTTTTGCATGCGCTGCCTAAACGGTTGTTTAAAATTGAGAACAATGTATGGCAATCTGGTCCGTCTTAAATAATTCTACAAAAAAGTCCGCGACACTATATTTCTATCTTTTATATTTTACCTTTTATACATCTTTTATTGTTTTAAAAAAGTATTTTTTAGACATACTTACGTTTGGATGATTATTTAAACAACAACACATTAATCCTTATCCAAATAAGTTATTTTATGATCACAAGGACATCATGGAGATAAGATTTGGCCTTTACAGTATGGCAATTGGTCGTACAGTTTCGGTAATAATATAAAATTACTAAAACGCAAAATAACTTTAATTCATACCGCTCGCTCTTGAGCAAACATGTTTAGTGCGGACGTTTTATCAATTTAACCATAGATGGCGTTGTGCAAATAAGTAATTTTTCTGAATTGCGAGATTTATTATTTCAATAATGTCGGTGGAATACAGCGGAAGAGTTTGTTTTTTTGTTAGTTTGTTTAAACGCGCTATCTCTGGAACTACCCCAGTCGGATTTGAAAAAAATCTTTTTGCATTTTGTAACCCAGTTCTTGAGGAGGGATATAGGCTATTTAACATCACGCTAGGGCCCTTAGGAGCCGAGCACGAAGTAATAGCGCGGGCAGGCGATGCAGAAGGATATAGGCTATTTAACATCACGCTAGGGCCCTTAGAAGCCGAGCGCGACGTAATAGCGCGGGCAGGCGATGCGGAAGGATATAGGATATTTAACATCACGCTAGGGCCCTTAGAAGCCGAGCGCGAAGTAATAGCGCGGGCTGGCGATGCGGAAGGATATAGGCTATTTAACATCACGCTAGAGCCCCTAGAAGCCGAGCGCGAAGTAATACCGCGGGCAGGCGATGCGGAAGGATATAGGCTATTTAACATCACGCTAGGGCCCTTAGAAACCGAGCGCGAAGTAATAGCGCGGGCAGGCGATGCGGAAGGATATAGGATATTTAACATCACGCTAGGGCCCTTAGAAGCCGAGCGCGAAGTAATAGCGCGGGCTGGCGTGGCGATGCGGAAGGCTATTTAACATCACGCTAGGGCCCCTAGAAGCCGAGCGCGAAGTAATACCGCGGGCAGGCGATGCGGAAGGATATAGGCTATTTAACATCACGCTAGGGCCCTTAGAAACCGAGCGCGAAGTAATAGCGCGGGCAGGCGATGCGGAAGGATATAGGATATTTAACATCACGCTAGGGCCCTTAGAAGCCGAGCGCGAAGTAATAGCGCGGGCTGGCGATGCGGAAGGATATAGGCTATTTAACATCACGCTAGGGCCCTTAGAAACCGAGCGCGAAGTAATAGCGCGGGCAGACGATGCGGAAGGATATAGGATATTTAACATTACGCTAGGGCCCTTAGAAGCCGAGCGCGAAGTAATAGCGCGGGCTGGCGATGCGGAAGGTTATAGGCTATTTAACATCACGCTAGGGCCCCTAGAAGCCGAGCGCGAAGTAATACCGCGGGCAGGCGATGCGGAAGGATATAGGCTATTTAACATCACGCTAGGTCCCTTAGGAGTCGGACAAAAATAAAAAATGTCCGAAAGGATGCTAAGCGCAAACGAAGTAATAGCGCGGGCAGTCGTTGCGATTCGATGCGTGGGAGTTAGTGGGTGTGGGGGGCAAGAAATTTTACGCGGACGAAGTCGCGGGCAAAAGCTAGTTCTTTATAAGAATGAAGTGAATGGAAATGAGAATATGAATTTCTTCCTAAATGTACTTTCTTTTTTATTTTTGCTTTATGCCATCTTTGAATGTGAAGACTTGGGTTCGAGAGAGGGTCTGAAGTGTTGAAAATGTTTCTGTTTAACGTGTTAAGTGTATGTGAAGTGGTTTTATTATATAAGTAAGAAACAGCCGGTCGATTCTGTAAAAATCTCACCGTGAAAACTTAGGTGAAGTGAGTTTGTTTTTGCTAGGAATTGACACTATTGACAGCTCACTCCACGCTCACTTCACCTAAGTTTTCACGGTGAGATGGTTACAGAATCGCACTGCTGACGAATACTATTAAATCAAATGTGAAAAATTAAACAGTATTCGGAACAAAAACATTGGTATTGGTCATATAAATGTTTTTGTTCCGAATACTGTTTAATTTGAGAGTTGTCTAGCGTGATTGTGTGAACGTGTGTGTATATCTTTGGTTAGACGTACTGAACGCTGTGTTAAAATTTGTCCATCTATTTTAATGGGACCTTTCCTTACACGTTGTATATTATCTACACTATTATGAAATCCCATGTCATAGGTAGTTAAGTTTGTTGCCGACATCCAATTAAGGCTGTACCACAAACTACACACCCAAAAGTTACTTAATCCATTTTCATCATAAATAGAAACAAGTATGAAACCAACAATTCATTTGAAAGCCTTTAAAAGCAGCAAAACAACAATACAGAACCGTTTAATATTGAAATAACCTTAATAATAATAATAAACAAATATGTAAACACCAGACAAACTTTTTCATTAGTTTTATGACATAGAAACGGAGGTAGGTAAGTCATGTACTTATCCCCATGTATAAGTTGGGATAGTAAGTGTCGGAATTTTATGAGCCTCCGTCGGAGTTCAAGGTTGCCAATGGATGGTATGTTGGGCCAATGGTTGGGCCACGTCTTGGGTGTGCTGATGTTGGCCGTAGTCATCTCTCACAAATAATTGGTGTTGGACACAGTTTCTAGGATATACTCCTACATATAGTGAAATAAGTACCTAGCTAAATAATCTTTCAGACTTTAATTTACATTAGACGGAGAGTCATTTTGTCGCCAGAATTTCGTGAAAGACAAAGGGTTGTCTGAAATAGACCTTTTTGAATAACGCAGGGTTTCAATAAACACAAAAAAATTAATGAGAAACAATACTAGAGTAACCAATGAGAACGCAGTTTAACGTTATTTTCTTTTCTTTTACGTTTAAACAGCACATAAAACAAAATATTCAAAACATCTTTATATTACTTAATACCTGTTGCTTGGAGACTGCGATATAAACCTGTTGATATACTCTTTAAAAATAACGATGTAAATGTAAAAGATCCTTTTAAATCTCTTGATTAAAATAAATGGTATGCCACTGAAGGTAGAAAGATTATTCTAAATATCTAGACTAAAAGAAGAAAGAAAAACAGGTTTATTTGTCACAGAAACACGTGCACGAATTTCAAAATACCGATTTTCATAATTCCGATTGTTTCTAAATTCCGAATATAACAACTCCGACTTATCATTACTCCTATTTTTATAATTCCTCAATTTCAATATTCCTAACGTTTATAATTACTATTCTCAAAATACCGAGTTTCAATAGATCGATTATTAAAATAGCGATTAATAGAATTCCGAAATAAAAACGCCTTGTAAAACTGTAACCTAACCTAAACGAAGTGATTCCCCAACAATACAAAGGGGATTTGCAGCATGCAAGCAAGCATGCACCGTGCAAGCAAGCATGCACCGTGCAAGCAAGCGTGCAGCATGCAAGCAGCCATGCAGTATGCAAGCAGCACCTGCTCCTCAGCTCGAAGGCCGCCCCACCCCTCCGCGCCTACGCGGTTTTAAATTACACTCTAGTATAGGGCAGACCACACTGCGTGAAGTCGGTTTTGCAGCGATTCGATTCTGTCACTAAATTTTGTAGCACAACATGTTGACTTTTTATGACAGTATTTTAATTTAATATTGAAAATGCTACCAAGTCACCGGCTATATATTTGTAACCAAATAATATTCGGTCAATAGTTTTTGCTAAAACGAAATTCGAACAAATAAAATTCGGAAAAGTGATTCAGAATCCTAATTTTAGTAGTTTGTTCGAAGTATTGAAAATTGGAATGTCGTTTTTCGGACCGAGATCCCATCGAGCATTTGATTCTTCGTACCTATGAAAATCGGAAAAATAACAAATCGCATTTACGACTTTCGGTAAAATAAATTTCGTGATTTTTAATAATAGACATTATAGGTAATTCTTAGGTAATATGAAAATTGGACTTTTGAAAATCCGAACATCGAAATTCGGAATAAAATATTTGGGTGTTCCCAAAAAAAAACGCACAAGAACAGAGCCGGAATACAACCTCTTAAATAGCAAAACACCAGCCCAGAAGCACTGGCCATTTCAATTCATTTTCAAGAAAAAAAAAATCTCAGATATTTTAGTTTCCCTCTAACGAGAATAGTAGGTACTGTAGCGGTTTGTTGCATTGGTAAACCTTATTGTAACAGGCTGACATTCTATCATTCAAATATCGAATTACTTTTGAAGAAAAGCGGAACTAGCTTTTGTTTAAGGGTGGAGACAGATTCTAGCTAGGACAACGATAGGAGTGTGATATATTTAAAGATGTAAACTGAGTAATATAAGGCCTTCGGCCCTCATAACCTCCTCTACCTCTTTAATTTATAGTATAGCTATTCCGCTATGCGGTTCGAGTCCTCACAGTATCTACAAGCATCCGGTATTTTTTATCTTGCCATCCAAGGCTATACCTACTCATCCGTAAAGCCATCGTTTTCATCCACTCCATATATTTCTACTCTATACGTACAGTATGCCTACTTATGACAAGCCCCTTTTTAGTCACAAGGAGGCCTACTGTAATAACAGCCGCACGGTTTGATCGATCAGGTTAAACTACGCTTGCGACGGTTATTCCGCGGATGGGTGACTATACATACCAAGACCCCTCCATGCCTCGGAATTGGTCCGGCTATCTTTCGTGAACCTTTGACAGTCGTTACGGGTTGTCAGAAGCCCGAAAGTCTGACCAAGGAGTATCGTATTACACAGTAACTGGGTTGTAGAGGTCAGATAGGCAGTCTCTCCATGTAAAATGCTGGTATTCAGCTGCATTTGATTAGACTGGAAGCCGACCCCAACATAGTTGGGAAAAGGCTAGGCAGATGATGACTACGCTAGGCTATCTCTAGGTCAAAGTGTTACTGCTGACGTGCGGTCGACCGTAATTACTATAATGTATCAAGCAATACCTTTCCAGCATAAGCTAACCTCTCCTTGTTCGGAAAGCCTATATTATACGAGGTCAGCTTATACTGGATATGTATAGCTTGATGTTTCGTCGTGTGTACCATTCATAGTACACACAATGAAATACAAGGAAAGTTTGCAGCAAAGCGTCACCAGATATTGTATATATATGGTGACAATATATGGTGACGTTTTTTTGCAAACTTTCCTTGTTTCTGCCAAAACAAACCGTAAAGTATATACTTGTGAGTCTGTAAAACAACAAGAGTTTCTTCAAGAAGTTTCTGTGAAAATAGTGTCTATTTAAATGTTTTCAAGGCTTTTAAGGGATTGGTTTAGCAGCCATTACGAGACTTTATCCTAAGCTTGTGTTCGTAAATACCTGTTTATATTTCGGTACGTAGTTATCTACAGAGGTTACTAACAATTTGGAGATCTTTAACTTTCTTTGTATATTGTTTAAGTAAGATCAATAATGATGTGCCTATAAGTGCCTACCTATTAATCAAATCGGTATTGTCCATGGAAAATATACGTTAATCCGTGGTGCGAGAAATCACAATTAAAAGGTTTCAAAGGTTTTAAAGGTTTAAAATAAGATTTTCATCTAAATACTGTAAATGCGCAAAAATGTGCATGTAATCCTCATGAATAATCCTGAATATACAAAAACACTGGAATAAATCTTTCAAATGAAGCAGTTGATTGATTCCAGCCCCATTATTCCAATCGCAAAACATTTATTTGATCCAGTCATTATCATCAATCTTCTGCGCTGTACATACTTCCCTGGTTAGTGGAGGATTCTGGGGAGTAACCATGCAAGATTGATCTTTGACAGCAAGCAATTTTGAACCATGTGTGATGCATCTTTTACTGTGAAATTAGCCTGCTCTGCGCTTAAGCTGCCCTGCAATAATTATGGTACAGGCCCAGGTCGTCTACCCTGTCTGGTTGCAGTTTCTTCATTACAAAATACCGAAACGATATTTCATTGTGAAATTCAATTAAGAAACACAACTCTAACCATTAAATTCACAAAACGTGATATTTCTTGCATTTTCCTCTCAAAGTTGTTATTTCCAATTGCTGGGAATATAATGGAAACAGAGATAATGTATTCACCGGTTTAAAATTGAAATTGCACAGTCGTATTGTATTGACATTCAAAATGTGCATTGGTTTGTCTGAAATTTTATTTACCCTTTTATAGCTGGTACATACGCCGTAAAAGTTTTGTATTCCAAATAGTTTCTAGTCTGTAGAAAAGTCAAATATTAGGAGCCAGACTAATGCAGCTTTTTGACTAAAAATGAACTTTCATGTAGCATATTTCAGTAGTTTTATGTTTGCTGTACACGGTAACCTGACCTAGCCTGAAAGTATGATAATAATTCTTTATTTTGATTAATGCTCCCAGAAACTAGACGTAGAGTGCTACAAGGAGCTGCTCGATGCTCGAATGCCGTTGACAGGGTGGCGCTGTTGGTACACATTTAGTGCAATTGTTTTGCGAAATGTATTAAAAAACAAGATGGCGACGTTATTTCCGATTTTGGCCACGTGCCAAAATATCCTTGACAGCTATACAGACTGCCAGCACTAATTTGTCAGTTCCAAATTCAATTTCAAGGATTACGTAAGACGAATAGTAGAATTTCTATGTTATGTAAGCAATTTATTTTGTAATTAATCGTGTTTAAGAATTATATGCTTTAGATTCATTATAATGTAGGTTACTATTAATCGAAGATCATTGAACGTATTTTGGGTAGCAAATTAATGACTATGCGCTCTGTAACGTTAGACTGACGTCCTGTATAATAAATTGTAAACAGCCTCCAGTTCCTACCTTTACGACTCATGTGAAAACCAAACACGGAAAAGCGGAATCACAGAGCACAGTACCCTGTTTTGTGATTCCGCTTTTGCGTGTTTGGTTTTCGCGTCGATATGGTACAATCAGATCATTTTAAATTATAAAAATATTGCCAGACTTTCGCAAAGTACTAAGAGTATTAAGGACGGGAAGTCCTTTTACTATTAAGTAATGCTTTTCTAAAGAAACCCATCGACATAGTACAGGGGAAACTATAACCAGGTACTGGCTTCCTGAGTATACACAGACACTTAAAAACAGTGTCATTTTAAATAAATACGAAAGAGAGGAATTGTTTACCTGCGTAAAATGAAATCTAGTTTTTTCACTCGGATTTGTCTCTAGCTTAGATAATATGCATCTAGATCGAGCCACCGCGTGGCCGGTCATGAGACAGCAATATTAACAGTGAAAGTACTTTGTTTGGCAACATTTTACAAGCAAAAATACGGCACACCGTAAGGGACAGAAGATACGATGCTTTGTCTCAATTTTCCTAATTATTTCGTATATATGTGTCTCACTTCCACACTTCACACTGTAATCATGGCAACGTCTAGATGTATAATGTCATTGGTCTCTAGCCTAATACCGCGTTTTTTAATGCTTTTGAATGGAGGACACAATTCATTCCTATTCTATCCTTCAAACCTGTGACAAAGTAACAAAAGTTGATGAAACTTTTGTAGGTAATTTGTTACATAATTTGAGAGCCTTTTTTACAATCTTTTTTATGAAGGCGTGGTTTGACAAATGGGACAGGTTTACTTTATGACTTTACAGGGCCGGTGGATACCTTACTTCGGGCTGATTTTATGGCGCAATATTTTGTAGAAAGTTTTAAATTTCGATCTGGGCTAGATCCTTTGAAGTCGTAAAATGGTGTCTGTGTATGTGGACCTAGATAATGTTTTATGTGTAGAGATATTGGTTTTTGATGTTTTAGTACGATGTAGAGGAGCTCGTGGCTAAGTAATAACAGCCGCACGGGTCGATCCGTCAGGTTAAGCTGCGCTTGCCGGGGTCGGTCAGTGGATGGGTGACCATCTTTACATACCGAGACTCCTGCGGTACCTCTGAAAGCACGTTAAGTCGTTGGTCCCGGCTGTCATTCGTGGATCTTTGACAGTCGTTATGGGTCGTCAGAAGCCCGAAAGTCTGACAACCAGTCTTACCAAGCGGTATCGTGTTACCCAGTTACTGGGTTGTGGAGGTCAGACAGGCAGTCGCTCCATGTATGTTGTTGTGTTTATGTGTGTTTTAGTACGACGGATGATAAGTAGATATAAAAGAAGGTTATTTTTTTATTTGTTACAAGAGAAGAATCTATTATCTATCTTCTATCTATATAAACAAAAAGATAAGTCCTGACTGACTGACTGACTCATCAACACGCAGCCCAAACCCTGGAACATAGAAAGCTGAAATTTTGCACAGAGGTTCCCTTTAAATAATGTAGACAAGGAATAAGGAAGGATTTCCCGGTAGCATGTTCCTGTGGGATATTTTTCAACAACCACGCGAGCGAAGACGCGCGGGAAGTGCTAGTAATGAATATTTCATAAACAAGAGTTAGGTACATCTATATGTTGAACCATCCTAACTAAATATAAAATATTATAAACTCGAAAGTTTGTGAGTATGAATGGGTGAATGTTTGTTAATCTTTCACGCAAAAACTACTGAACGGATGTTGATGAAATTTAGCACACATTATAGCTTTTAACCTAGATTAACACATAATATGATACTTTTTATCCCAATATTCTTACGGGTTCGAGACTTACGCGTCTGAAACCGTGGGGCACTGCTAGTACTATAAATGCGAAAGTGAATTTGTTTGTTTGTTACGCTTTCACGCTAAAACGGCTAAACGGATTTGAATGAAATTTGGCACACGGGTAGATCATGACCTGGAAAAGTACATAGGCTACTTTTCATTCTGAATCGCATACGAAGTTGCGGGCAATAGCTAGTTTACCATTTTTTTATGCCCTTTAAGTCTGGAAGCTACAATAGTCATAACTACTCATAAGTCATCAATTTTAATATTACCACGGGATTATGACTAGCACTTTTTACGACCACATATTTTTCAACTGAAATCACTTTCAAGTTATAAAAGTTAACACAAAGTTATTATGTACGACAGTAAAATTTTATGTCAAATGATCTAGGTTTTAATAAAATATATTGAAAAATCTAATAGGCGTACCTACGTGTGTAACTGCTGATTCTCAGCATAATTTGGACAAATGGTTTTTGATTTTGAGAGATTTTTTGTCATTTTTAACCCCCGATGGAAACAGAGGCGTGTTATAAGTTTAACGTATGTATTTGTGTATCTGTTTGTGTCATTGTAGCTTCCAAACGATTAAACTAATTTAGATTTTTTTTTTGTTTTGTTTGGAAGGTGACTTGATCGAGAGTGTTCTTCGCTATGTTTCAAGAAAATCTATTCGGCCCTTTGAAGATTATCAGCTCTTTTCTAGTTGATGAATGGATGTGAGCATCTCCCACATGTCTTATAGAGTTGAATTTTTGTATTCTGTTACTTCAATTAATAATAACAGAATAACATATAGTAACCTTGAAGTGATGCTGCAGCATGGAATTTATACAACTTCCTCACCAACTTACAGAAAAGGTATCATATTTGGGCTCATTGGAATGGTCTCAATGAATGAAAAGGTTATAGATAGATGGGAAACAAAGTCTGATGATGGAGTAGCAAAAATAAATGAGTTTAAATTTGTGTGAGGGGTTGTTTAAATTTTAAATTTAACTTGTGGTTCAATTGTAATGTTATTGGCAGCCATTACCTTCATAGTCGTCTAAAATGTATCTATATAAGGTGTATCTATTCAAACACGAAATCTCTTAAGGGGTCATTGTAATCATCATTATGAACAACTTTTACTATGGGACCAAACCTGAAATTGCAAAAAAAAATCAGCTGCTCCCTACATTTTGGCGAGTTTGATGTAGTTAGATAAATGTACTCAACAGCTGATTTTTTTTTTCGCGATTTCAGGATCCCATAGTAAAAGTTGTTCGTAATGATGAGTACAGTACCCCTTAAGAGATTTCGTGTTTGAATAGATATAATTATGAAGAGAAGTCTTGACTGACTGACTGACTGACTCATCAATGTCCAGCCCAAACCATTGGACAGAGCTCGCTGAAATTTTGCACAGAGGTTCCCTTTATAATGTAGACTTATTCCTTAATAAGGAATGATTTTCGTTCCCGTGGAATATGTGCTAGTCTGAAATAAAATCACTCTTCAAATTGGGTTCTATTTCAAATTCAGAAATAGGTAATGCATAGATGAACATATTGAATTTTCATCTTGAATTACATTCTGACAATTTAACAAGTAGATCCATTAGTCTAGCTCAAGACATTAGAGTCTAGACTATCTGACTAAACATCATTCGTCAAACTCGACGACACGGTTGGCGCAGTGGTTGAGCGATTGACTGCTGTGCAGCATGTCGCGGGTTCGATTCCCGCACGGAACAAATATTTGTACGACCTACAAGTATTTGTTACGAGTCTGGGTGTTTTTCTATCTATAATATGTATGTATTTACAAAAAAAAAATGTATATAAGTAGTTTATCAGCCATCTCGTTACCATAACACAAGCATTAGGTTGCTTAGCTTGGGAGATGGCGTTGTGTGAAATGTCCAAGGATATTTTATTTATTTATTTATCATTAAATGAAGACAAAAACTAGTTTGATAGATATTGAAAGTTGGAACAATATAATGAATTATGTTATTGTATTTGTATATTGCTGTGCCCGACAGGGTCCACAATGATCTAAAATTATGTATATTTTATAATGTACCTACCACCTACGTTAACATTGTGGAATGTAAATAAATATATTGAATATTGAGTATTGAGTAATATTACACATTATACAATAATCTAAAAAGAATAATTTAATGTACATTGGGTGCATCAATTGGGTACCCTAGTTGTACTAAAATTTTAATACAACTGGGGTACCCAATTGATGCAGCCCACTGTACATAATTATGTAAGTGAACCTTTTATACTTATACTGTGTTGTTTAAAAATGAATGTTTTTTTGGGAACAAAAAAAAAGAAATTTCTATCTTGAAAATCAATTTCAAGTAAATTTTTTTGTATACAATCAATCTGCAATCAATCTGCCTAGCCTTTTCCCAACTATATTGGGGTCGGCTTCCAGTCTAACCGGATGCAGCTGAATACCAGTATTTTACATGGAGCGACTGCCTATCTGACCTCCATAACCCAGTTACTGGGTAATACGATACCCCTTGGTAAGACTGGTTGTCAGACTTTCGAGCTTCTGACGACCCGTAACGACTGTCAAGGATCCACGAATGACAGCCGGGTCCAACGGCTTCACGTGCTTTCCGAGGCACGTAGGAATCTCGGTACCTATGTAAAGGTGGTCACCCATCCACTGAGCAACCCCGGCAAGCGTAGCTTAACCTGACGGATCGCCCCGTGCGGCTGTTATTACTTAGCCACGAGCTCCTGTATACATTCTACATAATTATAGGGATAGCTGGTAATAAAAGCCGCACGGGTTGATCGGTCAGGTTAAGCTACGCTTGCCGTGGTTGCTCCGTGGATGTGTGACCATCTTTACTTACCGAGACCCCTCCGTGCCTCGGAATGAACGTTAAGCCTTGGTCCCGCTGACATTCGTGGATTTTTTTTTACGGTAGTCAGACGCCCGAAAGTCTGACAACCAGTCTTACCAAAGCGTATTACCCAGTAACTGGGTTGTCGAGGTCTCCATGTAAAAATAATATGGTAACTGGTATTCAGCATCCTGTTAAACTGGAAGCTGACCCCAACATAGTTGGGGAAAAAGCTAGGCAGATGAATTAAAGAAATTTTGAACAATTTCTAAAATAAATATTAATAGTTAAAATATCAAAATCAAAGTAGTAAAGTAAAGTATCAAATTCAAAGGGACTACATGTACCTAAAGGAACATCAGTAAGTTGTGGTAACAATTTATCAACACTACTTATCCCTTGTAAATCCAACAGGACATTAACACATCACCTAACACTAATACTAAAACTAAAAGGATTTAGACGATACATTAAACAGCAGGATTATAAGCAAAAACAATCCTTTCACACTCAAAGTATGAGTACAAACTTATGCATATTCAACAGAATACTAACTCTTGGGATGAATATACACGTTTTGCGGTGAGATTCATCCCTCTATACCCCTCTATCTAGGGTTGAAGGAACGATTAACGGAGGTGAAGTATTCCTTGAATATAGCTGTAAAGTTTTACGCGGGAGCCGCGCTCATTGGGTTTAATTTACGCTAAATTTCCTTCGGGATTCTTGTAAGTAAATGTAAGACTGATTAATTGTGAATTGGTTTAGATTTGCGCGAAGTATTTGATTGGGTTTTAAGGATTTTGCTCATTTAACGAACTGTTATCGGGTTGGTTTTCTGTGATGATTTTCTTTTTGAATTTTATCTTGTTTTGCATCGGTCGGACTAGCTAGGAATAGATCCAATTTGGCGATCCCAGTTACTGGTTCTTGATGTAATGTAGTCTGCCTTTTATGAAATCCATATGTCTATGTAAGCGAAGAAAACTATACGAAACTTACCACTAAAGAGCGAAGTACAAATAACAGAAAATCGAATCACTTATCTTGATCTTCTGCCGCACTGTGAATGAAAGTTGTAGCGATTTGTATAGGGCTACATTAGTACTATATTATATGCAACCAGTCAGTGAACTACAATCAGTACAACTATACTGTACTTTTATATTATGATGTGACCACGAATAAACGCTTTTTCATTTTCATTTTTTTTTTCATATAATAATATATGTATGTCAATCGACAACCTTTGACATAACAACCATTTGGCCAAAATAATGAAAATATGTTTATTTGGTATATCTTAAGTACCTAAACACAATTAAAAAAAAACAAAGCAAATACTTATCTAGAAAGTACCTTTTCAATGGAGGAACATTCCATCTAGAACTTCCAAAAAAAAAGTACTTACACCTATTCCAATAATATATGAGTGTGTCCACTAGTAACGGGACCGTTAATTGAATTTGAGGGTTAAAACAAATATTATATTAAAATGACTAAATGCCGGAATGAAACCACAAACACACAAGTGGTCAATGTGGTCACAAATTGGGTTACCATTTGGACGGGAACTGTGTCAGTTTATTTGATTTTCTTTTTTATTATTCATCATCTGCCTCGACTTTTCCCAACTAAGTTGGGGTTGACTTCCAGTCTAGACCGGTAGCATGCTTTGTTGCCATTTGCGAGTGCTGTCCTAATAACCAGGACATGTTTCTTAGCGTTGCGTCCAGCCATCCAGCTGCTTTCTGTTAGTCTATATTAACCTTCTGTCCAGGTGAATTGCATACCCAGGTATTTGGCTACTACTAAAAATATTATTAAAGCTAACGCAAAAACTACACAGGTAAAATTAATAAAAAAAATGAAAAAGAGTTTATTAATTAAAACAAATAATAAAGTAATTTCGCGTAATTTTTACATGGGACCAACTTAGAGGTATACGTATACCCTTCCGAAAAAAACAAGAATCTTTCAAATCGGACAGTTCTATAAAGAAAATATACGTGTCGACTTGAGAACCTCCTCCTTTTTTTGTCGGTTAAGAGGAAATGGGGCGAAAAATGAGGTATTTTAAGAAGGTATTGCTGTCGCTCTGCGAGCGCTCCACCCTCGAATTCGTGCGATAAGGACAACTGCAGATTCGACTAAATAGCCTGTGTAAAAAGTCACATTTCGAGGTTTGGCTCTCGCCTATTTCCTCCTCCAATATTGGACCAATTTAAAAGATATTTCATAAACTGAATAAGAAGGATATATACTATGCCCCTATGTTTTTCTTTTTTCGTTAATAGTTGTCAAATTGGTACACTAGGCGTCTGTTGACAGCGGTCTGAATAGGCAATTTTGAGCACATTTTTTGAGGGTTCTAGTTGTTATAAAAATAATATACCATCAAAAAGGAAAACATAGGGGCATAAAAGTAACTGATATTTATATTTCTGTAAAAAATCATTGCTTTATGGTCATTAACCAAAAAGAAAACAGGCGAGAGCGTTTGTATCTTTTTGTATGGAGAAAAGAGCACCCACGTTTCCTCTTAATAAAAGAAACCTAGTATATTATGTTTGTCATGTGAAATGAGAAGCTGTCAGGAAAATGAATTGCTGGTTTTGTTAAACTAAATTGATTTCAGATTGGTAGAAATTGAAAAGAAAAATAGATGTAAGAAAACCCTTTCGGGTAGAATTATCAATGTGGAGGTACGAGTACTTCGATATTTTATTCCATTAAATTAAATTATAACAGTAACTTATTTTTCTAAGTTACTGTTGACAATCGGTTAGGAACGGAGATGAGAGTTTGGGTCTAATCCCCATTGGTGCATCGTTAATAGTTATATCAACGTACTTCATAAAGCGTTCTAATATATAATATGTACCGTCATACTGACCTGCAAATTGCAAAAAACGTAAGAAAATTTTAATTTCCCTTTGATCCCCCTTAAGAATAAAACCGGTCAAGAGCGAGTCGGACTCGCGCACCGAGGGTTCCGTTCTGATTTCTGAAAGTGTGCGTGTGTGTGAAAAGTGTGCTACTCAGAGACATCGTTTTATTTTTCCTGTAATCTTTACATAAACTTCTATCGCATAGAATAATTTCAGATTTTTATCTTTGCAAACTTCGGAGATAAGGGGGGGGGACGGTGTAAAATATGCACATATCACAACACTAATAGTTGACTCACCAACGCACCACCGCTCAGGCGGACAGTCCGAACACGACTGAACCCCCCTACCACTTGGACCGGTATTTATAACCGAGCGACGTACGCGTCTGAGGCAACGTCACAATACTGTCATCGGCTCGTATTGCGATATAGTGATATCTACATACACTACAAACGGTATTTTTTTTTTACATTTTTCATCAAAACACGAAAACTATGAGACCTAAAAAATAATAAAAAAATGTTTGAGAATGTGCAAATAGCGTTCATTCAAATGATACCCCACATGGCCTAGTAGCCCCACTTTGAATTTTTAAGACCCCTTTCAGTCCCTGTTACAAAAAGAAATATAAATATTTTTACTTTTTTCTTATTTGTAAAACAGTTGGGTAAACGTCATCTAAAACTGTTCCAAATTTCAAGTTGATAGCATCAGTAGTTCTTGAGATATCCAGCTGTGACAGACAGACAGACAGGCAGACTGAGTCACAGCATAAGGGTTCCTTTTTTTTTGGTACGGAACCCTAAAAAGTATCCTCTGTCTGTCTGTCTGTCTGTTACCTTTTCACGACTAAACCACTGAACGGATTTCGATAAAATTTGGCAAGGCTATAGATGGTTTCCTGGGGACGGACATAGGTTACTTTTTTTTTCAAAAGTAATCTTACAGGGGGTGATATAGGGGATGAAAGTTTGTATGGGAAACTCAGTATTTCTTAAGTTAGGGATGTGTAAATTAAAATGTATGCTTTTGATAGGAAATTAAGAAATCTGCGGTTCAGCGTTTTTGAAAAATCATCCCCTAAGGGGGTAAAATATAGTAAAATAGGGGTTGATTTTAAAATTTACAAAACTGCACGAATTTCGACAAAATTTGGCAAGGCTGTATATAGCATCCTGGGGAATGACATAGCATACTATTTTTTTTCAAAAATAATACTACAGGGGGTGATATAGGGGATGAAAGTTTGTATGGGAAACTCAGTATTTCTTCAGTTAGGGATGTGAAAATTAAAATATATAATGAAATAAAGAAATATGTGGTACAGCGTTTTTGAGGGGGTACAATAGGGGTTGACAAATGTTTGTGTAACTACCTCTTTTTAAGAGATTTAAGGGATTGGAAATGTAGTCATAGTTCGAATCTTGAGGTAACATTTAGTCTTTATTTCATTCGAAGTTTTTACGAGGAAATTATTTGAACGAGTGGACACTCGGACAAAAGTTATTTGTTATTAGAGCGTGACTGGCATAATAAATTTTAAGTAATTAACAAAGTCCCCCCGCCACGTAAGTGTGTCTGTTTGAATGCGATAATGTCAAAAAGTACCGAACGGATTTTCATACGGTTTTCTCCAATGAACGGAGTGATTCAGTGTAATTCATTATGGTTTTGTGTAAATTGGCTGAAATATGACGACGACTGTTGAAGATGTCGGAAAAAATCATGCCGACTGGTAGCTTTATGCCTACTATACACGGTAACGATATATCGTAGCGATTTGAGTTTGTACAGTTATATCGGACGGCCCTATGTTTTCCACATGTACGTTCCCATGGGATATTTTCCGACATCCACGCGGGCGAAGCCGCGGGCAAAAGCTAGTTATACCATAAATAATTTAAACTCAAATTATATTACGAAAATTTCACTGAAAACCGAAGATTAATGTTTCTAGAAACTTCTTGCTTTGTAATGACAGAAGTTTCCCAAATTATTTGACTCTTGCAGATGATATTTTAAATAAGTTTCGTCGAATTACTGAAAACATTGTTTGAACGAAGTTAAGTGAGATATGTTTATTTTGTGATTTTACATATAAGGCTTTTTAACACAATCTGAATCTATACTACTCGTAAATATTATAATAAAGGTGAAGATTTAGTTTGTTTTTTTTTGTTGTTTATTTGAACGCACTAAAACATTGTTTGAACGAAGTTAAGTGAGATTTAAGTTTATTTTGTGATTTGTACATATAAGGCTTTTTAACACAATCTGATTCTATACTATATTTTATTATAATAAAGGTGAAGATTTAGTTTGTTTCTTTTTGTTTGTTTGTTTATTTGTTTATTTCAACGCACTAATCTCAGGAACTACCAGTCGGATTTGATAACAACAACAAAATTCTGATAGCCCATTTCTTGTGGAAGGTTATAGGCTATTTAACATCACGCTACTACCCATAGGAACCGAGCAAAAATAAAAAAGTCAGAATGCTACGCGAAAACGAAGTAAAATATTTAGCGCGTGCGGGCGATGGGATGCGGTGCCGTGGGTTGGGGGCCGAAATTTCACGCAGACGAAGTCGGGGGTAGAAGGTATTTTATTAAGTTATAAAGGCAAAAAGCGTTTGCTATTTCCAAGCCAAATAGTGTATCTCATCTCGTCAGTAAAGATCTATAAGGTACCTCAGGTGTGGTAAATCAGCCCCTAAGGGTGTAAAATAGGACGCCGGGGTCGCGGGTTTTTTGAAAAAGATACCGTGGCCCTGGCATAGGCAACTGAAGGAACACGGGTGGGTTTTAGTCAGTAAAAGTCTGACACGCCCTCCCGCTCCACCCAGAGCGGGAGAAGTCATTTGATGATTTCCCATCCACAAAAAAAAAACAAACAAAAAAGGTGCGTCTAATCTCTCTCCGGTCGTGTCGGATTGTCATCCCATCGAACTATAAGAGTGAGGGAAGAGAGAGTGCACCTTTGTCTGCGTACACTGGTGCACTATAGTTTTCTCCCGCGCTGAAAGCTGGTCTTCGCTGAGATTGGCTGCCATGGCCAAATTCTGTCTGGCGGACTATTACCACACATTAATACAGATGGGACACTCCGCAGTTTAGGTATAAAGCTACAAGTACGCGGCGGGCCCCTTTCACGGGGCCAATTCAGTAGGTTATAAGAGTTACGCGACAGAAAGAGAGGCAACTTGTAGTTGAATAAGCGTAGTGCGACTTGAATTGCACTTTATTGTGTCGTAGCAAGAGTCGTTTTTTATTTAAATGATTTTGCGGAGTGTACCATCTGTATTAATCTGTGCTATTACTAAGTAGGTACTATCGACAAAACAAGACGCCTCTACACCTTAAAGTTGCTTCACTGAAGAAACCCTGTCAATGAAAACAATAGAAAGTTGGAACGACACAAAACAATTGCAAGCAAAGTTTCAAAATTGGAAAGGCCCTGGTACTACTATTGTCAATGGTACCTGTATAGAAAACATCGATTTTATCATTCCCTCTGATTGAAAAAATATCTTGTTCTTTAACATTCATAAAACTCAATTATTCGAAAATATAAGGCATTCATTCAAAACATTTATAACTGTGATAGGAATCTACCCTTCAAAATATGGTATACCTACGGCTACTATATTTGTTTAACTTTTTTTACATTCGAAATCTAACTACCATTTTTCAGGAAGTGCATACAAACGAATAAAAACTTCTCTGTACTAAAACAGTAGCTATAACGTAGGTAATAAAAAGTACTATCGACTGCAAAACATTTTGACTGCTATTTACTGTAACATTTTTCACGGTACGTAGCGGATAAATACCGTAACAATGTAGCTTTGAGCATCGGGAAACATTGCGTTAAACCACTGTTCTGGCGAGCTGTAAACTAAAAGGTAGATAAAAAACCGGTCAAGAGCGAGTCGGACTAGCGCACCGAAGGTTCCGTTCCCATTTCTGAAAAAGTGTGCTATTTAGAGACATCGTTTTATTTTTCCTGTAATCTTCTATCACTAGAATAATTTCAGATTTTCTCTATGCGAACTTCGGAGATAGGGGGAGGGGGGGGGGGTTACGGTATTTTTTTTTACATGTTTCATCAAAAGTCCAAAACTATGCGGCCTAAAAAAAAGAAAAACATGCCCACTTCGAATTTTTAAGAACCCCTTCCAGCCCCTGTCCGAGATCTAAAACGGTTCCGAACAAGTTGATAGCATTGGTAGTTCTTGAGATATCCAGCTGTGACAGACAGACAGACTGAGTCATACCATAAGGGTTCCTTTTTACCATTTTGGTACGGGACCCTAATGATGGATGGTGCAAGTTTTAGATTTTTAACCGAATTTTGAAAAACAGTGTGCTAGTGTTCCTGTGTTTGTATGCTCTATTTATTTATTTATATATATTTTGTTTTTTTTTTTTTTTTTATGTATTATTTATATTTCTTTATTTTTAGAGGGACGTGTGGCTAAGTAACAGCCGCACGGGTCGATCCATCAGGTTAAGGTACGCTTGCTTGGGCTGGTCCCTGGATGGGTATGGTCTTTACATATCGAGACTCCTCCATGCCTCGGAAAGCACGTGAAGCCGTTGGTCCCGGGTGTCATTCGTGGATCTTTGACAGTCGTTACGGGTCGTCAGAAGCCCGAAAGTCTGGCAACAAGTCTTGCCAAGGGGTAACGTATTTATTACCCAGTAAGTGGGTTGTGGAGGTTAGATAGGCAGTCGCTCCATGTGAAATACTGGTATTCAGCTGCATATACTGGAAGCTGATCCCAACATAGTTGGGAATAGGCTAGGCAGATTTTATACGTTTAATGTATTAATAGCACTTCCCGCGCGGCTTCGCTCGCGTGGATGTCGGATAATATCCCACGGGAACGTACAATCGGGAATTCCTTCTTTATTCCTTATCTACATTATAAAGGGAACCTCTGTGCAAAATTTCAGCTTTATAAGTCCACTAGCTTTTGCCCGCGGCTTCGCCCGCGTGGATGTCGGAAAATATCCCATGGGAACGTTCATGTGGAAAACATAGGGCATATCCCTAACTTAAGAAATGCTGGGTTTCCCATACAAACTTTCATCCCTTTTATCACCCCTTATAGGATTATGTTTTAAGACAAAAAGTAGCCCATGTCCTTTCCCAGGATGCTATCTATAGCCTTGCCAAATTTTATCGAAATCCGTGCAGTTTTGTAAATTTTAAAATCAACCCCTATTTTTGGCACTTAGAGGATGATTTTTATACAACGCTGACCCGCATATTTCTTAACTTCTTACCAATAGCATAAATTTGTTATCCCTAACTTCAGAAATACTGGGTTTCCCTTACAAACTCTCATCCCCTATATCACCCCCTCTAGTATTATTTTTGAAAAAAATAGTATCCTATGTCCTTTCCCAGGATGCTATATAAAGCCTTGCCAAATTTTGTCGAAATCCGTGCCGTTTTGTAAATTTTAAAATCAACCCCGATTTTACCCCCCTAGGGAATGATTTTTCAAAAAAGCTGAACCGCATATTTCTTTATTTCCTATCAAAAGCATACATTTTAATTTTCACATCCCTAACTTAAGAAATACTGAGTTTCCCATACAAAATTTCATCCCCTATATCACCCCCTGTAGGATTATTTTTGAAAAAAAAAGTAGCCTATGTCCGTCCCCAGGATAACATCTATAGCCTTGCCAAATTTTATCGAAATCCGTTCAGTGGTTTAGGCGTGAAAAGGTAACAGACAGACAGACAGACAGACAGAGTTACTATCGAATTTTCACATCCCTAACTTAAGAAATACTGAGTTTCCCATACAAACTTTCATCCCCTATATCACTCCCTGTAGGATTATTTTTTAAGACCAAAAGTAGCCTGTGTCCTTCCTCAGGATGCTATATAAAGCCTTGCCAAATTTTATCGAAATCCGTGCAGTTTTGTAAATTTAAAAATCAACTCCTATTTCACCCCTTTAGGGGATGATTTTTCAAAAACGCTGAACCGCATATTTCTTTATTTCCTACCAATAGCATAAATTTGTTATCCCTAACTTAAGAAATGCTGGGTTTCCCTTACAAACTTTCATCCCCTATATCACGCCCCCAGTATTGTTTTTGAAAGTATCCTATGTCCTTTCCCAGGATGCTATATAAAGCCTTGCCAAATTTTGTCGAAATCCGTGCAGTTTTGTAAGTTTTAAAATCAACCCCGATTTTACCCCCTTAGGGGATGATTTTTCAAAAACGCTGAACCGCATATTTCTTTATTTCCTATCAAAAGCATACATTTTAATTTTCACATCCCTAACTTAAGAAATACTGAGTTTCCCATACAAACTTTCATCCCCTATATCACCCCTGTAGGATTATTTTTGAAAAAAAAGTAGCCTATGTCCGTCCCCAGGATACCATCTATAGCCTTGCCAAATTTTATCGAAATCCGTTCAGTGGTTTAGGCGTGAAAAGGTAACAGATAGACAGACAGACAGACAGACAGACAGACAGAGTTACTTTCGAATTTATAATATTAGTATGAATAGTATGGATGCTACTTTTTATCCCGAAATAACGCGAACGAAGAACAGCTTAGGCAACGGCTAGTGTTTGATAAAAGTCGTTTTTCGACAATTTTCACTTTTCCGGAACGTATAGTTAAAAAATGGGTAGGAATTCGAAAAAGTATATGAGGTAAAAGTTGTAACAAATTTTATGAGCTTTCATTACATAGAATATATTTTTTCTCTACGACGTACCGTTTTAGAGATATTAGCGAAAAACTCAAAAGTGGGAACTTCTATACCCCGGCTCACCTACTAGACGCGGGGACTTTTAGTATGTTTACTCCCTAAGCACCTTTGTTGAGTGGACTATTTAGCACTTTTTGCTCTTTTGTTTATTATGCCTTTTTATGCCTTTAGTACGCCACAGTAATCCGATTCTAATTTAACTTTCGAACAAACAATGTGTCACTGAAGGGTAAAACGTTTTACATAAACGGTTGCTCCAAGCTGTAAATTATCCTCATTGTAAATGTCTAGACGGCTAGTTTATTTACGGATACGGGATTTGTTTACATAATTTCTGTGAAAGCTTTCTTAGAAAAATGTTAGGTTGGAGGTGCACTGAGTGTACATCTTTGACGAAGTTTTGATGCGTAGCTTAGAATTTATTTGGCAGACAGAAACAGATTGTGTTTTCATCTTGTTTAATTGTTTATGGGCAAATTTTTCACTATTCAGAAAACTTTTATCAAAACTCAAACTAGAAACATTAATTTAAATCAAACCATTTACTGGCACTTTTGAATTGTCATTATCTGATGCGAATATTTGAAGAATACTTATGACAGTTTGACATATTTTCTATACGAAAGCTAAAAAGTTATCGGACTATTGAAAAATCCGCCATTATTATGTCTATTTAGGGTTCCGTACCTCAAAAGGAAAAAACGGAACCCTTATAGCATCACTCCGTTGTCTGTACAGTCTGTCTGTCTGTCCGTCTGTCTGTCTGTCTATCAAAACCCTTTTTCTCAGGAACGTATGAAGGTATCAAGTCTATGGTCCTTGGGGATCTAAAAAAATCAAGCTTCTAAGTCAACGCAATAAAAAAATACGGCCATTTCTGCGACATATTTTGATGCTTGCAAGTAAATCAAAACGGTACTTATTTACTGGGGTACTTCCCGTTGATCTAGAATTATGAAATTTGGCAAGAAGCAGGGTCTCACAGCACAAGTAAAGGAAAAAGTTTGAAAATTGATTATAATCACATAAAAAAATAGTTTTTAGTTTTCTTTTTATGGCAAAATGTGGGTGTGCTAAAGGTACACCTCTGCCCAACCCTTCAGGGAAACAAGGCCTGATGTTATGTTTAAGAATACAATTTTAAATATGCAGTTGGAGAATTGTCCGTGACGTATATCAATGTGTGGGAGAACATGTTTTTCAACTCAATGTTAAGTTTGTGTTTGGGATATATTCTTTTCAACTACGGAACCCTTCATTGTGCGTAGTCCGACACGCACTTAGCCGGTTTTTTTGAATTCATGGACACTCACACTGGCCTAGCCTTTCCCTAACTATTTTGGGGTCGGCTTCCAGTCTTACCAGATGCAGCTGAATACCAGTATTTTTACATGGAGCGAGCTATCTAATCTCCACAACCCAGTTACTGGGTAATACTGGTAAGACTGGTTGGCGGACTTTCGGGCTTCTGACGACCTGTTACGACTATGAAAGATCTACGAATATCAGCAGGGACCAACAGCTTAACATGCTTTCCGAGGTACGGAGGAGTCTTGGTATGTGAAGATGGTCACCCACCACGGACTAATCGCGGCCACTGTAGCTTAACCCGGTCGATCGACCCGTGCGGCTGTTATTACTTAGCCACGAGCTACTTTTGTTTTGAAAAAAATCAGTGTCCATGAATTCATGGAGAGCCCTCCATGAATTCATGGACACTGATTTTTTTTTTAAAGTCGGGGAATAAAAGAGCCTCAACAATGATACTTAAGTACATCCAAGGGTCGCGGCAGTCGGCCCCTCTACCTTGTTGACTGGCTAATCTTTACAATATGACAAGAGCTATTGTTAAATAGCTGCTGCTGTAGCTGTTTATCGAATAAGAATAAGAATAATTTATTTGCTGAAAATATAGGTTTTACCAGATGTAAAAGTGAGAGAAGAATAGATATCAATAAAATTAACAACGTTTAAAAATAAAACTGTAAGTACTACTATTCAAGTCAATTTTAAAAATTTCAAAGTTTTTTTTTTATAAGACTAGGCTAAAATTTCGAAAAACTTTTTCGTGATCGATCTACGATCACGAAAAAGTTTTTCGAAATTTTAGCCGAAATGACATAAACTTATTATTATAAATTTTTCTGCGGAAAATAATGGTAGTTTTTAGGGTTCCGTACCTCAAAAGGAAAAAACGGAACGCTTATAGGATCACTCGTCTGTTTGTTTGTCTGTCCGTCTGTCACAGCCAATTTGCTCCGAATCTAATGGACCGATTAAGTTGAAATTTGGTACACTTTGTGACCCAAACACGTACGACTATACTTTTAGGCGCAAATAAGAAAATTTGAAAAAAAAAATTCGCAAACTGCACCGTGTGACCTATCAAATGAAAGGGTACGAGGGTCTCAAATGTATTTTTTATATAATTTTAAAATAAATCGTTTTATAGTTAAATAGACGAAAAATGACCATTCCCTTATCTCCGAAAGAGTCTAAAATTTTGAAAAAAAAAATAGTTCTATACCTGTTGATTACAGGAAAACCTATAAGAAGTTATATTAATAATATAAGAAGTTTGTGGTCTTAACATAACATAACATCTCAATATTGTGAGCACAAACTTACATTTACTGTTGGAATGTATGGGAGGACATGTTTGACTTCATTGTGCGTAGTCCGACAAGCACTTGGCCGGTTTTATTTTCGTTCAGTGTGTCTCCGCCTTAACACCATAAGTGTCATCGCAAACAGTATTATCGTATTCTCTCTTTGAAAGTATAATAATATTTATTTTGTTTACACAAGTCTCACTTTATTCGATAACTTTATCGAAGCTTTCGAATTAAAAATTTTTATCATACTTTTTGCGAACATTTGATCTTCAGACTGAAAGCTGTTTAAATATTCTCAGATCTACTTATTGGAGATTAAAAATATTCAAAGTCATACAGTATCACTATTTATTTAGAAAAATAAAGTATCTTTAGCTGCAGTCAAATTAATTTTAAAGCAAATTGACGCCCTACTTCAATTTGCCGTGTTGTAATTTCATACAACTATCAAAAAGTGACAGTGTTGTGATTTGGATTTAGGGAATATAACTACAATTTAAGTTGTTAATCAATTTGCTAAGCAATTACTTTTTATTGTAGCGGAAATGTGACTGTAATTTTATGTAGTTTTAATTATTTTTGGGAATAAAAATTACATATCGCACACCTAGATCTAAACTGAGACAACTCAAAAATCGTTTTTGAGTTAGGTATGTTTGAAAAACTTTTTTACAAAAAACAAAACCGACTTCCAAAAAAAACACTACAAAGTGAAAAATAACTTAAATTTCGGAAGTCGGGGGCAAAAACCTAAAATACAGATCCAAAGACACCGACTTCCGAAATTAAAGTTATTTTTCACTTTGTAGTGTTTTTTTTGGAAGTCGGTTTTGTTTTTTGTAAAAAAGTTTTTCAAACATACCTAACTCAATAACGATTTTTGAGTTGTCTCAGTTTAGATCTAGGTGTGCGATATGTTAAAAATTACAGAAATCGATTCAGTAAACGATTCTGAACAAACTACTTTCATAATGTGCATTAATTTATTGTGTATGTCGTAAGATGATTTGATAATTCGAATTTTCACGAAAACCCTATGGATATTGCGAAAGCACGGGTAATTAGACAATAGTGAAACCATATCTCAATCTTACTGAAAAAAAGATAGAGTTTTTGCAAAAAACACGAGTCACTCTAGTAACGTTAAATATCCTTAACTCTGATTGGCTAGATTTTTACTTACTGCCTAAATCTTATTCTGATTGGTTTCTAGTTTTACCCTGTGAGCTTTGAAAATACTTCATAGACTTTCAGTCGAGTAGTGTCTTAATATAAATTACTTTAATATAACAGCCTAGACTGCCGAGTCGCTCTCAAAAACATAAACATAAACACACACAACGTGCGTGAATGATTGACATTTAAAAGTCAACCAATTAGAGGAGGTCTCGTTTTTAGCGCTCTGACCGGCCAATCAGCTTCTTATTTCATAATAGCTAACGTAACGTTTCGTTTTACTAGAGCGACTCCTATTTTTGCAAAAACCCTATCCTTTTCCAGTAAGATTGAGAAATGTTTTCACCATTGTCTAATTATTCGTGTTTTCGTAATAATTCGAATTATCAAATCATCCTACGACATAAAGGGTAAGTCAGGGAGAGACGCCTATAAGGTATAGATGCCTACTAAATTTGAAAAATTAAATACAAAATTTGCGTGAACCGGAACGCATCCATATTATGTTAGTCGAAAGTTGATGTCAGTGTGAAACTTTTTATTCCCAAAATAAGGATTTTAAAATAATATTTTGATATTTATTCTTAGAACAAGGTAAGAGCGGTTAATTAAAACGTTAGAAATAATCTTTGAGTTGCCTTTCAGTATTTTTTTTTCTAAATTCTTCACGTAAATAGTATTAAATTGTTTCACAACCTAACATTGTGATCTTGTTTTGTTGACAAACCGCCATTTTCTATTGCAAATGCTTTAGGGTGCATTCAGAGTCGATAGGCATCTCTCCCTAATGATCTTGAGAGATGCCTAATGATGTTTCAGTTTTAGATGCCCAGTAAATATGAATGGTCTTTTATCTTTTAAGATGAAGAATTAATACAGAAGAAAGTTTTCTGGCTCTAATAGAGGTACATGGAGTGAAAAAAACTTGGAAAAAGCCATTACTCTGGTAAAAGATAAATCATTTAATTTTTTTCAAGCAAGTAAAGAATACAATATTCCTTACAGAACTCTTCGCCGTCGGTTTCTCACAGGCAATATTAAAAAACGACGACTTGGGCTGTTTGGAAACAAAGAAAAAGATTGTTAATCATATCACGAAATTGCAAAGCCGTGGGCTTGCGTCTAGTATGAATGAAACGCCAGTGGGCTGTTTGATTTGCTGAATTACAATATATAATTACATTAAAAAATAGCATATATTTATTTTAGTATCTTACATAAATAATTAATAATGATTATTTTTAAACTCTTCTTGATTTGTGGGCATCTATCCCTGATATCTATAGGCAACTCACCCACATGCCTGGGTGAGATGCCTATTTTACATTATTTTTTAAAAATATTCTGGAATCAAAATATGGTGCACAATAGTTTCAAATTTCATATAAATCGTGTAAACTATTTCAATAACTACACAGTAATAATGACATAAGTTCTGTGCTCATCAATCCGTGTAATATGTGGTAATTGCAATCTAACTTGTGACCGTAAATTGTTGTGGTCATTGTGAGGGCTATGTTTAGCTGTAAACTTATAACCACTATTCTACTAACTTATTACTACTATTCTACCAACTTTATTACTACTATTCTACTAAACTCTGAAGACCTAGTACGAATCGGTTTATTTACAATGACATCACTTATTAATATGCTAGGAATTGAAATTAATGTTTTTATTATGTTATTACTATGTCTCGTTTTTTCCAATTTCTAAAACCTATAGGTATTAAAGACGCAGGCCTTGAGTGGTTGGGGCGGCATATCGATATAGCTTGCATGTTCTGGGCTGAGCTCACGCAACGCGTCGTACGTCTACCCAGTAAAGGACTCTCCCATCTAGGAGCGCTGTCCCAAATTAGACGCATTATTAATTTATTATACATAAAAAAGGAATTATATTAAATAAAAGATAAATAATATTAAACTACTCGTATCTTTAAAATGATGAAGGTTTCATGAAAATACGATTGATAGTATTTGCGTGATCCTCAGTTTTTTATCCGTATTAGACATATGTTAGGTGTTAGACATAACTTTATAAAGTAATTACACTGTGTAATATAAACATAATCTAAATAAAATATTCAAATACTTAATTACTAGCTTCTGCCTTCGAGAAATACGAGAATTGACCTTCTGAGTTCTGACTACCCGTAACGACTGTCAAAGATCTACAAATGACAGCCGGGACCAATGGCTAAACGTACTTTCCGAGGTACTGAGGGGTCTCGCTGTGTAATGGCTGGATCCACGGATCGACCTCGGAAAGCGTAGTTTAACCCTCGATCGACCCGTTCGGTTGTTATTATTTAGTCTCGGGCTTTACAATACCTAATCTACCAAAACAATTGACAGTCCCCACAATATGCAGTATCATTAATTCTGCGGTGAGATCCGAGGTACACCGCACACGTGTTTACCGCATCGGTAGACAACACTATCTAATCAATATGGTTACTATCAGCCAGACAGATACACAGACATCTACGTAAGTAACGTAAACGCACCTAATAACGACCCGTTAAAATCCGCGCTCATTACCGCCCTATTCAGAAAACTATCATTTTTATGTAATGTATTAAAGCTACACAATTGGTTGCTTAAAAAAAAATGTAGATGTATTTGTATTGCAAATTTTCATCTCTTGTTTGTGTGCGTAAATCGACGATTTAAATAATAATTGCTCAGTTCGTCCGTGGACGCCACCTTAGTGCATTTTCCATAGTGTGGCATTCCCGATGGCGTAAGTACTCTTGTTTCTTTTTTAGCAGAATATTATATCGTCAAGCATTTTAATGTAACTTCTAGTTCTTTTGATGCATTTTTGATACTTTCAGGAACACAAGTAATGATTCATTTTAATGAGATACTATTTTATTTTGCTTAAAATTCAATATTAAAAATAGGCGGTAATAGGAACAAAAATCTCAATTTTATTCCTATTGTCGACCCATGTCGCTGATATGTCGCTGATAAGTACTTGTCGTATTTTTTGTGTGCCATGATTTTTGTTAAAATGCATAAATTAATAGACAGGAGGCTATACTAACTCAGTTCCTTAGTATGTTAACTTATATTTGAGCTATTAACGCCATATATTCAAGAGCTTTAGTAGCCGTATACACTAACTTTGTTCTTATGTAAATATTTTGATGAATAAAGGAGGTATAATTTTTAAATAGTGTATTTTTATAGTTGAAATATCATAATTATTAAATGTTTTTAGAAACCGCACCACTTAAAATCATATACATGTAAAAAAATCACATGTATTTACACAATTCATACACATTCCCTTGGGTCGGTAATAGGTTATACGATTTCCTTTAAGAAAACCTATTACCGATCTACTTGTACATTTACGACGGACCCCATACTACATGTTTTTTTATTTGGTATTTATTTTCAAGTGAACATAAAGTTATTTAATAGACATTATAGTATTCCATAATAAACATACAGATTTAAAATAACATAAGCTTTATTATATTATAGTAATACTTAGCTAACATTTATATGTGGAAGTCATATGGTAATAAAAAAGAAAATAAACATAAAGTATTATTTATTATTAGTAAAGAGTATTATGCAATAATAATTAATAATAATAATATATTACATAATAATAATATTTATTATAATATTATGCATAATTTATTATATACTGGGTGTAATTTTAATCACCGTTATCCTCTTAAGGGGTCATTGTACTCATCATTATAAACAACTTTTACTATGAGACCAAACCTGAAATCGCGAAAAAAAAATCAGCTGTTCAGTACATTTTGACAAGAGGTTCTCTTAGAGAACCTCTTCTTCCTCCTCTTCTCTTCTTGGATGTCTTCTAAATCTTTTACAGAGGATTTAGAAGAGGTCCCGCAATTATGACATTAATAAGTACGGCAATTTTTTTTTTTCAAATATTCCTTGCAGTCCTAGGAAGGTTCTTATGAAAAGAAAAAACCAACCAAGTGCGATTCGGACTCACGTACGAAGGGTTCCTACCAGTATCTATAAAAACGGCAAAAAAATCACGTTTGTTGTATGGGAGCCCTTTTTGGGAGCTTGGACGCTGCTCCCGACACCGGCGGACCACTATTTTTTATATTTTTAAATGTTTTTTATTTATTTATTAAGAAATATTTAAAAATGTATTTTATAAGGAAAAAATATAAATAAACGAAATAATAATTATAATTATATAATAATAATAATTTAATTATGCTTTATGCATTAATTATGCATTATTTTGCCCCCATTGGTTATATATTAATAATTCATAATTCGTATAAATATGATATTTTTTATTGATTTAACGCTGTTAAGAATATACTATTATAAGAATACATATAATTGTTAAGTGTTGCAGCATTCTGTACTGTGTTGGAGCATTTATATAAACAGTGCAATATACACGAGCATTTTTATTTAACTTTAACGGTTCCACTTATTTAGTGGTCGGTATTAGGTGTCACATAAACGGTATTAGGCACACACCCGATATTTTGAGTCGGTGATAGGGACATGACCCTTTTTCCTTTTATTTAATTTTTACTTTTTTAAGTAATTCTTTGATTATCTGTTCTTACACATAACTAAAAAAATCGATAATTTCAGTACTTGAAAAATTATTTTTATTGAAGCCACATATTAAGAATGTGCTTATTTTTTGGATATCAATCTGAACTCCGCTTAAACTGGCGGTAATGGGTGCGTTTACGTTATATAACAATGATGTTGACAAACTTTTACTCGGTTACTGTGTTTTGATTGTAGGAGTTACCTTGTGTAAGGTCAGGTTTGTTTTTTCATTTGCATAGGTGAATTAAAGTCATGAATTTTTTAAAGGAGATGCATCAAAGACGCATCATTCGTCCAGGTGTTAGTATACCTGGCCAAGTCTGCGAAAGCAATTGGTGTCAGGATGACCGATCATTGACAACGTAATGGTCGGTTTTGATAGTTTTGGTAATCTCTAATTGGGTAGTTCTTCAAAAAGTATTCTCCGCGTAACTTTCATGGCGAAATTTTTTTTAGAGTAATCTTTAAATTTGCTCAGGCGCAAAACGTCTCTTTCGCATAATGTCGCTTTCTCATAATGTCGCTTTCTCATAATGTCGCTTTCGCAGAATGACTCCTTCTCAAAAGGTCGATGCCTCTTTCGCAGAATATCTCTTTGTTGCATTAGGACACTCCAAACATAGCTTATATGTTGTAAAACTTGTAAACATTTAATAGGAAATTGAAAAAAACATTTTTTTTTTAAAACGGTTAAATTTTTGTGTAAGTTATGCGACATTTTGCGAAAGAGATTTTCTGCAAAAGAGGCATCGACCTTTAGAGAAGGAGTCATTCTGCGAAAGCGACATTATGAGAACACAACATTATGCGAAAGAGACGTTTTGCGCCTGAGCCAAATGAATGGACACCCATTTAAAACGCCTGTAAAAATAATACGTACAATTTTACTGTATGTAAATCGGTGCATAAACTACTACTTGCGTTAGTTTGACTCTAAGGCATAACTTTGTCTCAAATCGAGACAACTGTTTAAACTGCCCGAAGTGTTGTGACCATAGAACCGAACGTCGCTCGAATGTTCTTCGGTAACTAATAGACGGCGATATAGACGCTTACTATCGGAACTTTGTGTGGATTTAATGACACTAAACATCTATCTCGATTTGGGCCAAAGTTATGCCATAGAGTAAAAGTAACCCGCCCTTACGTTACTACTGTTCTCCCAGGATCGCTTTGAGAGCTTTTAACGCCCTTGGTCTTTAATTTGTTATCATACTCCCATGATACCGTTTCGGGTTCCATATCTACTCGGATTCGCATTTGTTTGGATGACCTTAAGTGTGAAGCCAGACGAGCGTAATTTTTTGAGTTGTGAGTCGCGTAATTTCAGTCTCGTAATTTCTGCTACATTTGGTTTCATATGAAAATCCTGTTTCGTTCACACGGCGACGCAAAATGAGTCACAGAGACGCAATTTACGTACTCAGAAATTTCTGCGACCGAAATTCTGCGACTCACGACTCACAAAATTACGCTCGTTTAGCCTCACCCTTAAAAACGGTTGTAGGTTTATGAGATAACGTTGTGTTTTTGAAACCACGATTCAGAAGAATTTTTTGTGACATAGCTTTTTTGGAAAAAGAAGCTAAAAAGATCACAATTTCAAAACCATCGCACTTTATCGCCACAAACTTTCAACTAACAATACTACAATACTCACATCACAATTCAAAGTTCCAGTATCCGACTCAGAGTTAGTGACAGTTTGCCACTGACCGCTTGTTAAGTAATAAAGTTCGGATCACTCGCGTTCAGGTTTACCGTCCAATTATAATAGTTCTTGATACCTTTGAAGTTAAAGTCATAGTGATTGCTGAAGATTGTGTTTATAGAAACGACCAATGGGGAAGAAAACTGTCATGTGTCGATCTCAAAAATTACGTGAATTAATGTTGCTAGCACTTAAATTATTTATGAAAGCTTAAAACATTTTCACGAATTTTCCCAAAAAAAATATCTCGACTTAAGTATTCAAGCGAATTTGTGGTATCCTCTGTATCACCACAAAATTCATTATAAATGTGTTTTTAGTTTCACCAGCGCAGCATGTAGTTTATTGTATTTAAATATTTGTCTTTGCTGTATGCGTTTACTGCATAAAATAGTGATTTTACTGGTAGTTTCGCGGATTTATAGCCTTCCGTGCTATAAAAATTTAAATTTTTAATAAAATATCAAAATTATAAATTAATTAGGTTTTTTTTTTTCATCAGTGTGCTATTACGGCCCACTCCCTCTCACAGAGAGGAGGCCTTTGTCCCAGCAGTGGGAACATTATAGGCTGATTATGAGTAGCAGATAAAGACTGTGGCATGCAAGTGCTGGTCTTGAGTTCGATCTTGAAGCCTGGTTCGGCCAAAGGCGTATTGGGCTTTTTCTATAAAATTTCTCAATAGCTGTAGGTACGGAGTCTAAATATAGTTAACGTGACTCGCGAAAATAAATTTTGTTCAAATGAGAACAGATAGAAAAACCGGCCAAGTGCGAGACGGACTCGCACACAAAGGGTTCCGAACCATATTATATGTTTAACAATCGCAAAGATAACTTTGTATTTCATAATGATACTCTGAATTACAAGGTTATTTTTTGCAGTTACAGAAAATCGCCAAAATACCTTATGAATCGCCGTTTTTAGTATTTCTTGATTAAGTACAGTATAAGATACATATTATAATAGAGCTCGTACAAAAATGGTATGAAATTTACGACTTTTACGGCCCCTATTTCTTCATTTTAGAAGATAAAAAAAAATAAAAATATCTTTGTACTCTACTCGATGAGTTCTACAAAATAACACCCCACAAACAGGTTATTTTTTTTAATGAAAACTTTTTTGTATGGGACCGCCCCCTTTGATTTTAATTTTATTTTATTTTTATTATTTGTTGTTATAGTCGTAATACAAATACACAATCTGTGAAAATTTCAACTGTCTACATATTAAGGTTCATGAGATACAGCCCTGTGACAGACGGACGGACGGACGGACGGACGGCGGAGGCTTAGTAAGTTTGTACGCACAATATTGAGAGACTAGCTAGACTGCCCGCGGCTTCGCCCACGTGGATGTCTGATTTCATGGGTTTTAATTTTCTTATTATTGTTTATTTTACATCAAAAGTATAAATACTGAGTTTCAAGTTAATAGGACTGCGCTTTAAAATTCTTCCATACAAACTTTAACATCCCTAAACCCCTTTTGAGGGGTAGTTTTGAAAAACTAATAATGACAAACTTTATTACTTACATAGGCAAGTATTTGTGCTAAGTTTCAAGCTCATTAACCAAATTAATAAGATTTTTCATATAAACTCTATCCCTGTTTTCACGTCCACAGAGGTAGAATTTCAAAAATCGTCTGGGATGTTTCCATAACTTGGCTCAAACATTATTTACACCAGTTTTCGAGTAAATCAATCCCCAATAAAATCCTCCGCTGTAAAATTTACTACCCCTTATCAATCCTTAGGGGTAGATTTTTGGAAAACCCTGATACACGTTAGTTAGTCTTCATTTTTGGTCTCAAGCACAGAAACTGAGTTTTGATTAAATCGGACCGCGTGTTAAAATTCCTCCATACAAACTTTGACACCAACCAATCCCGTTTTCTGGGGTCGCGGGTTGTTCGAAAGAGATACCGTGGCCCTGCCATAGGCAACTGAAGGAACACGGGTGGGTTTTAGTCAGTAAAAGTATGACACGCCTTTCCGCTCCACCCAGCGGGAGAAGTCATTTGATAATTTCCAATCCACAAAAAAAAAGGAGGTAGTTTAGGAAAACTAAAAATGATTAATTTTATAATTAACTTAGATCAATATTCGTGCTAAGTTTCAAGTCTAATAACTCAAGAGATAAGATTTTTCATACAAGCTTTCATCCCCTATTTTATTCCCTTAGGGATGGAATTTCCAAAAAATTCTTCCTTAATGGATGTTTACACTATATAAGGTATCTATGTGCAAAATTTCATGTCTCTAGGTCCAGTGGTTTGGACTGTGCGTTGAGTATTATCAGTCAATGAGTCAGTCAGGACTTTGAATTTTATATATATAGATTTATAAGACCATAAACTTCTGATAGGTTTTCCTGTAATCTATAGGTAAAGAACTATTTTCTGTATTTTTTTAAAAATTTTAGGCTCAGTAGTTTCGGAGATAAGGGGGGGGAATGGTCAATTTTCGTCTATTTTCTTAAATAACTTTAAAACAGTCAATTTTAAAATTATTAAAAAAATATATTTGAGACTCTCATAGTAAGACCTTTCATTTGATATGTCACACGGTACAGTTTGCAAAACTTTTTTTTTTATTGTACTTATTTTCCCCCCAAAAGGGACCCCCATATTCAAAATTCATTTATTTACGTTACATATCCGTGTTTGGGTTACCAAAATACATATGTGTACCAAGTTTCAACTTAATCGGTTAATTAGATTCGGAGCAAATTGGCTGTGACAGACGGACAGACGGACAGACAGACAGACAGACAGACAGACAGACACACGAGTGATCCTATAAGGGTTCCGTTTTTCCTTTTGAGGTACGGAACCCTAAAAAGCATTGTAAATTGAATTTCATTATGCAAACTACTTTCTCGTCCAACTATGAAGATACACAAACTGAGCAGTCGTACTTTTGTAATGTAATTATTATCTTTCAATTTATTTCCCCAGTTTGGTGGGCTCGTGGCTAAGTAATAACAGCCGCACGGGTTGATCGATCAGGTTAAGCTACGCTTACCGTGGTTGGTCCGTGGATGGGTGACCATCTTTACATACGAAGTCCCCTCCGAGTCTCGGAAACTTGTTTAGCCGTTGGTCCCGGCTGTCATTCGTGGTTCTTTGACAGTCGTTACGGATCGTCAGAAGCCCGATAGTCTGACAACCAGTCTTACCAAGGGGTATCGTGTTACCCAGTAACGACGACGACGACTCGTCACGTGCTAAGAGCGGTGAGCGTGGTTTTAGTTGCATGTGCGTGAGCGTGTATTTTACTTGCAGGAGCACGTTTTTGTGGCTTCATGTTTGTTGTTCGCGGCGCTCCATCTTCCTTTTTCATCTTTCATCTTCCTTTTTTAACCGACTTTAAAAAAAAAAGAGGAGGTTATCAATTCGTCGCGTATATATACATATATATATTTTATGTTTGTACACCGATTTCTCCGTCAATTGTGGACCGATATTAAAAATTCTTTTTTGGTTGATCTGAGGTTCGTAAGTTATAAAAAAGTGTGCATAATGTGTTGTTTATGTAAGAGAGTCAAGTTCCTATAGTTGAGATTAGGTAAATAGAACTACGTATTTGATTAAGTACATATTATAAAATTCTAATCGTCTGCCTAGACTTTTCCCAACTGTGTTGGGGTCGGCTTCCAGACTGACTTATTGTGAGAAAATGCACCTGTTTGTAAAGGTGAGTGTTACTCAATTACAAATGAATTACTAAATAGATTTCGATAGAGTTTTGCCGCCTGGATTGACCGTATATCCTGGATTAATACATAAGATACTTTGTATCCGGATACAATAAGTGTTTACCCGAAGAAGGCGGTGAGTGATCCAATAAAATACTAATACTAAATTCTAACAAATAATCTATCGTCATAAAATTTATCGTCTTTTTTTGCTGACAGTGACAATACCAAGGGGAATTTTATGTGGAAATACATCGTTTCTGTAAACGATGTATTTCTACGAAACATCCCCTTGGTGTGGTGTTGTCCCTGATGTGGAAACAGGCTCAAGGCCGTCCTTGAGCCTGTTTCTGTTTCCACATCACTTTTATAACACACGTAAAGGTGAGGTGGCCCTGACAAACGATATAATATTTGCTCACACTCGCCCTTATCATTCACATCTTGTAAAGGCTTCGGGCAAATAATTACAATGCTCATATTTCTATCATAATAATATCGTGAGTGACATTTGTGAGATTGGTCCCACGAGAACGAGATGACAATTTATATCGAAGTATTTTAGGGTTTTTAGGGTTCCGTACCTCAAAAGGAAAAAACGGAACCCTTATAGGATCACTCGTGTGTCTGTCTGTCCGTCTGTCACAGCCAATTTGCTCCGAATCTAATGGACCGATTAAGTTAAAATTTGGTACACATATGGATTTCTGTGACCCAAACACGTAGCTAAAGTAAATATATGAATTTTGAATATGAGAGTCACTTTTAGGGGGAAAATAAGAAAATTAAAAAAAAAAGTTTTGTTAACTGTACCGAGTGACATATCAAATGAAAGAACTTACTAAGAGGGTCTCAAATATTTTTTTTTTTATAATTTTAAATTTTATTGTTTTAAAGTTATTTAAGAAAATAGACGAAAATTGACCATTCCCCCCCCCTTATCTCCGAAACTACTGAGCCTAAAATTTTGAAAAAAATATAGAAATTAGTTCTATACCTGTAGATTACAGGAAAACTTATAAGAAGTCTGTGGTCTTAAAATAACATGGTAAATCTATATATATAAAAAAATCAAAGTCCTGACTAATATACCAACGCACGGCCCAAACCAATGGACCTAGAGACTTGAAATTTTGTACATAGATACCTTATATAGTGTAAACATCCACTAAGGAAGGATTTTTGGAAATTCCATCCCTAAGGGGGTAAAACAGGGGATGAAAGTTTGTATGAAAAATCCTATCCCTTGAGTTAATAGACTTCAAACTTAGCACGAATATTCATTAAATTATAAAGTTTATCATTTTTAGTTTTCCTAAACTACCCCCCAAGGAGGGATTGGGGGTGTCAAAGTTTGTATGGAAGAACTTTAACACGCGGTCCGATTAACTCAAAACTCAGTTTTTATACTTGAGACCAAAAATTAAGACTAACGTGTATCAGGGTTTTCCAAAAATGTACCCCTAAGGGGTGAAAAGTTAATTTTATAGCGGAGGATTTTATTGGGGGCTTGATTAACTCTAAAATTGGTGTAAATAATGTTTGAGTCAAGTTATGGAAACATACCAGACGATTTTTGAAATTCTTTAGGTATCTGTGTTCGTGAAAACAGAGATACAGTTTATATGAAAAATCTTATTAATTTGGTTAATGAACTTGAAACTTAGCACAAATACTTGCATAATACAAATACTTGCAAATAGGGTAATAATGTTTGTCATTATTAGTTTTTCAAAACTACGCTTCAAATGAGGTTTAGGGATGTTAAAGTTTGTATAGAAGAATTTTAAAGCGCAGTCCGATTAAAAAAATGGTACTTTGAGTCAAGTTAGGAAACTTGCCAAAGGAATTTTCACCGATTTTGACGGCATATAGCTGATGTTTTAAGTAGTAACTTAGGCTATTTTTATTTTTGAAAAATAATTAGTGTTCCGCGCAAGAAAATTAAAATCCATGAAATCAGACAACCACGTACAGCCCAGTACAAACTTACTAAGCCTCCGCTGTCTATTACGGCTATAACAACAAATAATAAAAATAAAGCAAAGTTATAAATTTAAGGCGTCGGTCCCCATACAATAAACTTTTCATTTTGAAAAAAAAAAAAAAATTAATCTAGCATGTGGGGTGTCATGTCATTATTTCATCACCGCTGCTCTCAAAACGTTGAAGGAAAACATCGTGAGGAAACCGGCATGTCCTAGAACCAAAAATTCGAAGACATGTGACATGTACCAACCCGCACTGGGCCCGCGTGGTGGATTACGGCCCACTCCCTCTCACCGAGAGGAGGCCTGTGTCCCAGCAGTGGGAACATTATAGGCTGATTATGTGTTATGTGGGGTGTCATGGTCTAGAACTCATTGAGTAGAGTACAAACATATTTTTTTATCTTTTAAAATTAAGAAATAGGGGCCCGTAAAAGTTGTAAATTTTAGACCATTTTTGTACGAGCGCAACAATTCAACAAATTAGGAATTTGAAACTTCTTTATACCATGTAAGTACCATGAATACTGTATTTAATCAACAATACTGAAAACGGCGATTCATAAGGTATTTTGTTTAAACGTGGGTGATTTTCTGAAACTGCAAAAAATAACCTTGTAGTTCACAGTATCATTATAAAATAAGTAAAAAGTTATCTTTGCGATTGTTAAACATATAATATGGTACGGAACCCTTCGTGCGCGAGTCCGACTCGCACTTGACCTGTTTTTTTTTTGTTTTGATTGGTTTGTCGAATAGAGATGATGACTAAGCGTTTTTTTTGTTCATCATGTAGATTATTAAAAAAATATTGGACACGTATTTTTTCTTTTTTTACGTAATCAAAAGTTTACGGCGATACATTGAGTTAAAATGTGGCATGACATCACTCCTTGGTAGATTTTATATGTAGTTGTGACGTAACGAGCCCCCTTGTTTTTCTCGGTCCGGGGTGTTTGGACTTAATGTCAAATTTCCATCTTTTCATAACATCTGAAACTCAAAATGTCTTATAAAACACTATCGAAACGGGTCTTATCGCGATATTCTTTTTAACGAGGTAAACAGGTACCTACTTGTTTCCCGACGTTGCGTTGGCGTTGAAGATCGCTGCAAGGCGGTCGAAACGTCGGGAAACAAGTAGGTACCTGTTTACCTCGTTAAAAAGAATATCGCGATAAGACCCGTTTCGATAGTGTTTTATAATGTGTACAAATCGCGAAAGTTAAAAAGTCAAAATGTCTTATGACCCAAAATGCCTGAAATCTAAAATGCGTGAATGTTTATATGTCTGATAAAGAAAATGACAATCGATGTACAGTCGTATACAATGTATACCTACCTACTTAATGTAATAATGGTGTGCGGTTGACGGATAGTTGAAGTAAAAAAACTTGCAAAGTAAAACATAAAATTTCTTTGACCAAAAATAATACCTATTTAAATAATCTATATCGTTTTCATAATAAAATAACATTTTCCAAAAAAGAAATTGGAGTAATATAGCTTAGGCCTTAGCTCCCGCAGTTGTTTTTAGGGTTCCGTACCAAAATGGTAAAAAGGAACCCTTATGGTGTGACTCAGTCTGTCTGTCTGTCTGTCTGTCACAGCTGGATATCTCAAGAACTACTAATGCTATCAACTTGAAAGGAACAGTTTTAGATGACGTTTGCCCAACTATTTTGCAAATAAGAAAGAAACAAAAATATATATGTTTTTTTTTGCAAGGGTGGTCTTTAAAAATCGAAGTGGAGCTACTAGGGCATTTGGGGTATCATATAAAATAGCGCTGTTTGCAAATTCTCAAACATTTTTTTTCTTTTTTTTAGGCAGCATAGTTTTGAGTTTTGATGAAAAATGTTAAAAAGAATATCTCCAAAGTTTGCATAGAGAAAAATCTGAAATTATTTTTTAAGATTGAAGTTTATGTATAGATTAAAGGAAAAATAAAACGATGTCTCTAAACAGCACACTTTTTCAGAAATCGGAACGGAACCCTCGGTGCACGAGTCCGACTCGCTCTTGACCGGTTTTTTATTTTATTTTCAAGTGGCCAGAATGATATATGAACATTAGTCGTACAAGGATAACAAGAAGTACTTTACCTATTAGGAAACTACATGACACTGAACAGAATCGCACAATACAATTTTGTCATCGAATGTATGAAACATCAAAGGTATTCAGTGATTCAGTCATTAGTAAAAAGAGCCGATACGAATTTCGGGCATTTTGGGGCATTAGACATTTTGAGTTTCAGATGATGTGAAAAGATGGAAATTTGACATTAAGTCCAAACCCCCCGGACCGGTTTTTCTTTAATGCGTTTTATCTGAAGTTATTTTTTATTAACATGATAATTGATAAAGCAAAAAATACGTGTCTAATATTTTTTTATTATCTGACTGACGACTAAATATATATAGATTTTTTTACCCAGGTATCATCCTTATTGCTGCGTTTTTTTATTTCGTCGTTCGTTTTATGTTTCGTTGTGTCAAGTTTTCACCTTATTTTTTTTAATGATTGAAGATGTGGCAAGTAAATTAATAAATTCGTCTTAAATGAATAAACCTTCCCACCTAAGTCATCAGTCAAATGTAAGGTATCTTGAAAATATCATATTTTCTCTCATACATATTATTTACTCCTCCTTTAACAGGCTTAAAGATTTCAACATAATATATTATTATTGTGGTAAAGTAATGATACAAAGAAGATTGATATATCAAAGACTCTTGAGAACAAAGTGAAACAACAATAATAAAAACAAATGAGTGTGGTGTATGTCTTTTGTTTTAAACGATCTACTTACAATTTCACGAATGTAGGTTGGTGAATTTGGCAACCCAACTTTGTGGTAGCTAGCTTTTGTGTAGCATCTAGCTTTTTTTTAAAATATATTTTTTAATATGACGTGTAAAAGTGATTCCGATATCCTACACCCTTTTTTTTCATTTCATATTTTAACAATTAAAATTTCTCCCAAAAAACCAAAAAGTATATGTAAAAAGAGATTTTTGTTTCAAAAGCTGCTTTAATTAGCGTGTTTTTCTTTGTGAAATCTAAGAGTTTTTTTTCTTGTGACCTAGTTAAAAAAAAACAACACTTTTTAGGCTTTGACCTTTTTCTTGATTTCGGATATTTTAATTAGGACTTGGTTGTTTTTTAGTATTCAGCTTTCTAGGGCATTGTTTTAAGCTGTTTACAGCGTTGATGTTTTTATTAATTGTTTTTTATTTAGTGTTGTTGGGTACCTAATACATAACATCACACCTGTATTCCCGAAGGAATAGGCAGAGAGACTACCTATAGGTAGTACACCCACATTTCGCCAGTTATGTTTAAGCCCCATGTAATATGGGACGAGCATATTGCCATCGACCGGGCACAAATTCCGTCGGGGAGAAATTCCTAAGTAATATAAAACCCAATAACACTGCTTGATCTGTGAATCGAACCCAGGACCTCATACTCAGCAGTAGCGCTTGCGACCACTAGACCTAATAGTTATCATTATCTGCCTAGCCTGTGGCGGCATCTACATCGCCACATAATGAACTACGCATCACTGCCAACCTGCATCGCGCAATCAGAGTTTGCCGCGCGACTAGCATATAATATACAACGTCCCGACATCAACCATCGGGCAGTTGCCCACCAGACACGACACCAGTGTGGTCGGAGGATCCTCCCTTTTCTATGGAGTATGAGTGAACTTTACACCCTGTTCCTCATGCCTCTAAACTATGTTGGGGTCGGCTTCCAGTCTAACCGTATTCAGCTGAGTACTATAGCATTTTACATGGAGTGATTGCCTATCCGACCTCGACAGTATAACTACAATAAAAATATTTCATTTAATTTAAAATCGTTTTGGCAAACAGATTCAAATAAAAAGATTGACAAAAATAAAACATCGATTCTCGTTAATTGAATATAAACAAAGCCTTGATAGTAAACTGTAATCAATATTCGAATATCTAATATCACAGTGTCATTGTAAATTATTGGAGCTAGCCTGAATGTTTCAGGGTTTCAGGTGCAATATTTCACACGTATGTTCTGAAGTGGTAATGAAACACGTAGTAGTTGAGGTAGGTCAGTGATTGAAGATAGTTGGAATGTCAAACTTTAAGTTCTGTGCTTTCGTGATATATACGTTGTTTTTTTTTTTTTTGTAACTATTGCAATATTAGGTGAGTGATAATGAATATAAAATAAAACCGAATTCAAAATGATTTCAATCCTTTGGGTTTTTATTCATATTTATTACTTTTTAATGCTTAAAAATTTACTTGGTGTTAAATGGGTTCAATTTACAGCTCAAACCCAGCATTCAAATGGCAATTAGCGCGGCCTTATTAAATATGGAGGAGTAGCATTTATATCGTATTGTTCAAATGTGGTAGCAATCCATTTATATCGTATTGTTCAAATGTGGTAGCATTTATATCGTATTGTTCAAATGTGGTTCTCTTACTAACACACTCCAAAAATTCTTGAAGGATTAAATCTCGATTCAGTTAACCGTTATGTGAATAGGCTGTACCTATTAGTTTAAAAAAGCAGAAAAAAGAACCATCACTGCCTTAGATACGTCATAGATTTAAAAGAAATACTGTGCACATAGACTATTATAAAAAGGAGGACTCCGTGCCACGCATATCGAAAGTGAAGCACAGTAAGTATGTAGACCGTTTGTACAAACACGCTTCACGCACACATTTACATCATAGTTTAGTTAGTTAACATCTTGTTTTACCTTGTGGAACGGAAAATAAATGAATAAGAATATGCATACTTACAAACTTGAAATTGTGCAGGATGATATAAACCCTATGAGAGTGAAACGGTTTGGATGATTGTATGGAAAGAAATCGCAGGAACAGCTGGTCTTAATCGTTTTTCTATTGTTCCCAGGAGTGTGGCCTGCTGAAAGCTTGGAAGGGCCGGCGACGGTGCGCGGCAGCTCCGTGGACTACGCAGCAGCTCTGCTACTGGCTGCCATGGCCGCTGTACTGTTGGCTGCAGTTGGCTACCAATGTGCTGCTACGTGGAGATGGATTGTTGGAAGGTTGGTTGAACCACTAATGGTATTAGAAAAGTAGGAGAAAGGATGCAGCAGAGATCTATATTGGCAGAGATAGGAGTAGTTTGGGCTGCAATGATGTGGAGGGAGTAAGGTGGGTTGAAGTAGGTGAAGGTTCTGTTGGGCGTGACGTCAGCAATGGGCGCTGGATGTGATTGGCTACCAGTAGGCTCCAACGTGGAGGTGGATTGTGGGAAGGTAGTTGAAACATTAGTTTTTTTCGTTTTAAAGGCGAAAGACGATCTCACTTAATGTTAAGGGTCAGGGGAGCCTATGGACCTATAGCGCCACAGACATCGCACATTCCTTTCCATCTGAGAGGCAAAAGCGAAAAGTTATTGAAGCTCACTCAAAAGCCACTCATCAGAACTTGATCATATTTTTATGCGACCATCTCAGGAGTATACCATTTCAAAATAAAAACTTTTCAAAAAGGCAAATACGTCGCGCAAAGTCGTGTCAGAAGTTTGGTAGGCGTAGTTTTAGTTGACGGAGATAACGAGGCTACGAAATCTGCCTTCTGACAATCAAGGCCACACATAACATACAACTCAAGTAGCGCAATTTTAAGCGGCATATAGTTACTATTAAATCATTTAAAGCCAGAGTGCACCTCATGACAATTCCAATAAGCCCAAACACGGCTAGGATACAGTGTCTTATTACTGAGTTCCGATGCCTACCTTCCGGCTTCTTCATCAGATCGGTTCGATAGTACCATTTTCATCAGAACCATTTATTTAAAGCTTCGTCATAGTCGCTTAACTATTTTAATCGTGATATCTTATCGCCACCCGTGAAATACTTATCATCGTTGAGGAGTTCCCGTGGCCATCTGTCGTCTTCTTCATCAGTTCTACTTCACCAGATGATACTTTTTGAATGCAAACGCTTGATTTGTTGATGAAAATACCATAATAGCTATATGTATGCCTATAATATTTGAGGAGTTCCCTCGATTCCTCATGGATTCCAATCATCAGAACTGGATTTTGATAAAAATGGGACCAATCTGGAAGTATAAGTAAATAAAAAAAGAATTTTCCGAATCGGTTCATAAATGACGGAGTAATGAGGTAACAAACATAAAAAAAAATACAACCGAATTGATAACCTCCTCCTTTTTTGAAGTCGGTTAGTAAAAAACCGGCCAAGTGCGTGTCGGACCACGCACAAAGAAGGGTTACGTACTTAAGAATTTATCCCAAAAAAAAACTTACCATTATGATTGAAAAGCATGTTCTCCCATACATTGATAAACGTCACGGTCAATTCTCCAACTGCAAAGTTTGTAATCCCAAAAAAGGTTTTTTTGTGTGATAAAATTACAAATTAACGATTTTCGGACTTTTTCCTACTTTACTTTACTACTACTACCTACTACCTACAAATTTCATGATTTTAGGTCAACTGTAAGTACCCTTTAGGTTTTGCAGAATTACTTTGAGGATCAAAATATGTCATATTTTATTGGCCGTATTTTTTAATTGCGTTGACTTAGAAGTTTGATTTTTTTAGAGCTCCAAGGGACCAGACCTACGTATTTGATATTAATTTCAACTTGGGTACTGAGAAAAAGGGTCTCGACAGACTGACAGATAGACAGAAAGACGAACGACATCTCAGGGTCATTTTACGTAAGTTTTCACGATAAGATTTTTACAGAATTGATCGGCCGTCAATAAACTCTACTGCATAGTCAAATAAATAAGTCCATGCAAATAGAGTGCTACATAGAATCTTTAATTTGCAAAATCTGCTATACGCCACTCAAAGTCAATATTCATATTTCGAAAGGCTTCCTACATGAGTTAATATTTCCTCACATCCATTTTCCGTTTAGCACTCACTTCACTTTCCTGTACAGCTGAATATTTAAAATAGACTTCAGACGTCGGAAGGAAGATGTTAGCGTTGTATGTGAGACAGGTCTTGAGCAGACATCTTGCAGTCTCCAATGAAATTGCATTTTAAACATTTGCAATGTGAATTTCCTCCGAAGTGCTAGTCATTTTAATGTCTTTGGCAATTTTACGGGACTTGTTTAGTATTGTGGCGGCATCTACAACGCCACATATGAACTACGCATCAATGACATGACGTCACGCAATCCTGCATCGCGCAATTAGAGTTTACCACGCGATTAGCATATATACAACGTCCCGACATCAACCGTCGGGTAGTAGCCCACCAGACACCTCATACCTCTAAAGTATTTAGTTTGTAAGACGGTCATATTGGTGCCGATTCTCTTCTTCAATAGCTAAACCAAAATATTAAAGAATCGCGATCTGTTACTAACAGCACAGTATATGATGTATAGCTATAGACTGTGCTAACAGGAAGCGCGAGAAAATGACGGCTATAGCTATAAGCTAAGTTAGAGATGTCAAACTAGTTTACGACCTGTTTTAGTCGACATGTTTTTACGTGTCGTCTAAATCTGTATGGAAATATTAGTTCAACTAAATTTTACAGCTCTAATTTACGTCCGTCTCTTTCTTGTTTTATTAGAAAGAAAAAGTTAGCAATAGCATAAATTAAGTTTAGTTTGTGCACAACAGAATCGGCACCATTAAGCTTTCAAGGATCTTTTCATACTGACACAATGGTTTGTGAGAAATCAGTTTTTATCTATTTTATATTTTCACTGTAGTTTTAGATAGTAGTTCGTAAAGCAAGTACCTACCTATGTAGAGCTAGTTTGACCAAAACCGGATTATATCTTTTATCCGTGGAATAAAATTGATTGAATCACGCGACATACGAACTATGCATCGCAACGACATGACGTCACGCAAAATCCTGCATCGCGCAATCAGAGTTTACCGCGCGACTAGCATACATACAACGTCCCGACATCCCACCAGACATGACACCCGTCTGGTCGGAGGATTTCCCTTTTTACTTAACTTTACACCCTGTTCCTCATGCCTCTAGTTTAGATTATAATTATTTTTTATGTTATAACGTGTTTAGATACTGCTTGTGCTTACGTGTGCTTGGGAGAGGCTATGTCCGGTAGAGAACTGCGAAAGGCTCAGTTGATTGATTTTGTTTAGTTACCCATCAAGTCTATGAAGCCAACTAATTTAATTTATACCTATACAGGGTGTTAAAGTAGTTGCGTGCCAGAGATTAGGGGTAGATTAAGTATCGATAAAGGAACCCAGGAAAAAAAATATCTAAAATTAAAAAAATAAATAAAAACATCAAAAAGTTATTGCAAGATCAAGCTAATCTAGTACCTACTATACTAACTTCAAATGGCAGTCGTTTAGAATTAAAATTATTTTATTTGTTTAAATGTTTTAATTCGGGCGCGAGAAGTGAAGGACAAAGTGACAACGCGTTCGATAGTATATAAGTAATTAAAGCATTTAAACAAATAAAATAATTTTAATTCTAAACCATTGCTATTTTAAGTTAGTAGGTACTAAATTAGGTTGATCTTGCAATATTTTTTTATGTTTTTATTTTTAATTTTTCCTGGGTTCCTTTATCGATACTAAACCTACCCCTCAGCTATGGCACGCAACTACTGTAACACCCTGTATAACTTTAATTTGATTACCACCACTTCTTTTCTCAACTTAGTTATTATGAGATTTTCTCCCATTTTTTTTATAAATCACTTTCTCTTTTCATCCAAACCTAACCACTCTTTTTTCTTGATCAACCACTATCATCATATTTCACCTTCCTTAACAGATCCCTTTGGTGCAGGGCACGGAGAGACTCTGAAGAAAGCAACTGTGACTCCCTCTCCCGCCAAGCTGCCATCCGCATCAGTCACTCTCTGCCTGATCTGCAGACTGAACCTCTGAAACAGGAGTATGTGCAGGAGCATAAAGACCCTGCTAAGAAGGTAAGAATGCAGGTAACTATTTGCTTTGTGCTTGAAATACTTGGCATGTGTGTTAAGAAAATGTGCAGTCAACAAAAACGTATCGATCTGCCTAGCCTTTTCTCAACTATTTTGGGGTCGGCTTCCAGTCTAACCGGACGCAGCTGAATACCAGTATTTTACATGGAGCGCCTGCCTATCTGACCTCCACAACACAATCACTGGGTAATACGATACCCCTTGGTAAGACAGGTTGTCAGACTTTCGGGCTTCTGACGACCCGTAACGACTGTCAAAGGTCCAATAATGACAGCTGGGACAGTTTCACGTCCTTTCCGAGGTACGGAGGGTCTGGGTATGGAGTCAAAGTAAGATTTCTTTTTTTATTAGGAAATTGTTCTCGTCTCTAACTATGTAGGTGCAGATAGGTAGCAAACCTTGCTTTGTTGATCTTGGAATGAAGTTGTACGTGAGACAGGTCATAACTTAAAACTTAGACAACTCGTGTTTCTATAGGAAGTAGGACAAATGCTCGTTGGACTTCAGTTTAGGAAACTATTAGATACTTAGGTTTGTAGTAGTTTGTACAATTTATTCATAACGTAATACAGAAATATAAAAAAACCGGTCAAGAGCGAGTCGGACTCGCGCACCGAGGGTTCCGTTCCGATTTCTGAAAAAGTGTGCTATTTAGAGACATCGTTTTATTTTTCCTGTAATTTTTACGTAAACTTCTATCACACAGAATAATTTCAGATTTTTCCCTTTGCAAACTTCGGAGATAAGGGGGGGGAACGGTATTTTTTTTACATTTTTCATCAAAAATCGAAAACTATGCGGCCTAAAAAAAATAAAAAAATGTTTAAGAATGTGCAAACAGCGTTCTTTCATATGATACCCCATATGCCGTAGTAGCCCCACTTTAAATTTTGAAGACCCCCTTTCAGCACCTGTTACAAAAAAAATATAAATATTTTCATTTCTTATTTGCAAAATAGTTGGGTAAACGTCATATAAAACTATTCCAAATTTCAAGTTGATAGCATTAGTAGTTCTTGAGATATTCAGCTGTGACAGACAGACAGACAGACAGACAGACAGACTGAGTGAGACCATAAGGGTTCCTTTTTTACCATTTTGGTACGGAACCCTAAAAAAACAATACATAAAAAATTCACTCCTGATGTTGACATGTATTATGACTCTGTAAATATCTTCAAGACGCAAATTTTGAGGTCCCTAGAGCACGCAACCTACGGCATCTAAAGATTAATTGTGTTAGTATGTAGGTATTCCTTGCAATCTCTGTAACTTATTTCTTTTGTCATTTTATATTTTTGTTTATATAGTTTGTTACCACTCAATTTTTATACTTTTCGTTTTTACCTACTGTTATTTGATATGTTGTATACAGAAGCTGTTGGTGTACCATCATAAATAAAAAAAAATATAGAAATAATATGCCTTTATTTCACGGAAACAGAGGTGTCCCGTTTAATAGGGGGCGAGACTATTGCCGTTAACTGGCCACAAATCCAGACTCATGTTACTAGTTACCCATGGAAAAACCCAATAACACTTTACCCAACCCAACGGATTGAACCCCGCACCCCATTCTTAACATAGCAATCACTCCATGATTCGCTGTTTACATGAAAAAACTGGTGCCTAGAAAATAAAGCGTAGTATTTAAACGCACATAAAAAATTACCAATCTTTCCCAACAGAATACGTAAATACATCAAAAATACTGTTTGCACATCAAAATTTGCACGTCTAAATAAATTAAACATAAGTCAGGACGACGGAGCCTCGCCGTGCGGGGCTCGTATCTCTGTCTGCTAGGTTTAAAGGAACTAAATCGAACCTCGGGGTGCCCAATAATTATAATTTGTACAAGTTTTGATATTCAATTAGTTAACTAGTAGTGCAATAATAAGTTTATTAGATGCGTATTTGTCATTAAGTTTTTGATGAACAGTTAGTATTTTTGATACATCTATACTTATAATAAATCTGTAGAGAGGTCAATTCTGTACATGATATATATTTTCAAAATAACTATCAGGGGGTAATTAGTGATCGATACTGATGCCAAAAATGCAATCAGTAAAATTTTTGTCTGTCTGTCTGTCTGTCTGTCTGTATGTTCCTTATAGAAACAAAAACTATTCGACGGATTTTAACGAAACTTGGTACAATTATTCTTCATACTCCTGGGGAGGTTATAGTATACTTTTCATCACGCTACAATTAATAGGAGCAGAGCAGTGAAGGGAAATGTTGGGAAAACGGGAGAAGTTGCTCCATTTTTTAAGCTTCCGTCGCGTGTGCAGCCTTAATGCTTAAAGCTACATAGAAATCATTGATGACGGAAATGTTCTACATAAAATTATCTAAAAAATATCCCACAACAGCATATGTCTATCTTTTATGGTTGACTCACAATAACACGTGTAACTAACGATAGCTTAGCAGTCCAATACATTAACTTAATAACATACAAGGAGTTACACGCTGACGGAGTCGCGAGCACAGCTATTAATAATAATATTCTGCGGTTCCTTATTGCGATATTTTTCAACAGTATTGTGGATTGACATATTATATTTCCCTACTAAAATACGAAAGTTAATCAGTCTGTTACATCAAAACCACTGAACCGTGAGGAAGGACATATGGTACTTTTTTACGAAAAACAACGGAAACGCGGACGAAGTCGCGGGCAAAAGCTAGTAATTAATATTTTTGTTGTGACTTTGGACAAAAATTTATATATTTAGTATTTGTACAAGTTTTGATATGCAATGAGTGCATTCATTGTTTTGGTGTACATTTAGGTTATTAGATGTAAAGTATTTGATGTAAGAATATATCTGGTGTGCGATTAATAATTTCCCAATTTAAAATACCCTCTCTAAACAGTTACTTCGACGGATTAAAACAGAGCATATGGAAATTCCTAAAAATTTTATTTCGTTAGCTATCTGCTATCGTCGAAGCAGTATCGTTCAAGTTGTCAAGTACCTCTTGACACGGAAAAAAAATGAAGTTATATTCTGAAGTTTCAATGATAGGTACCTTAGGTAGGACATTGTAAGTAGTAACTTATAAAAGATGGACAAAAAAGATGAGATTTTTGTGTTTTCTAGGTCAATAAATCTACATGAAATCATATGGGCTTTCAGCAAATAAGTATAATATACTTCCCTATTATTTGTTCTTGGCAAACTGAGCCTCTTCTTTGTTATTTTGATAACTCGAACAAATATTAGGTTTGACGCGGCCGTGACATCTTTCATGTAAACTTTACAATGACTGAAGGAATTAGGGATGATTACAGTAGGAATGATGGATGATGTCAAGGGCGTCGTCAGCCAATGGCTCAAGGGAGGGGCCGGGGGGGCAAGTTGAGATATGGAGCAGTGGAAAAGTATGAATTGTAGGTACAGTCAAGAACACGTGTAGCTTTACACTTGTAGTGCGAGTCTTACCTCTACGGCGATTGTAATAAGAACGGTAGGTAGGTACATAGTCCAATGTTTAAATCTCTATGAGCTCTTTATTGTACAATAAATAAGACTTGTTAAAAAGTTTTTAATTACTTATTATATTTGTTAGAAAAATACAATTAAAATAAATTTGAACAAAATTGCCTCAAATGGTCTGGTCATGATGAATCAGTGAACCTCCAGGTTTTTTTTTTTTTAAATTACGACATTTTAATAAGAAAGTGGTCGAGCGAGACTATACCCTTTCTTTTATTTAGTTAATTTAAACATATTCCTCGGGGTTTTTTGTAAACTTCTCAACCACTTTATTACGAAAAATCTTGTAATTTTACTGTGCACACTCATTGAGGCGATTTTCCTCCATAGTGCTTCGTAACCAGGTTTTTAGTCTACTGAGGCTGCTAAACGTTGACAATTTTGATCGCTCTACTGCGCACAACGTGTGTGTTATAGCGATCAAAATTGTCAACACTTTTCCCGTTTCGAAAAGGAAGGTTTTGTTTGTTGGGTAGGGCTTATCATACCACAATAAAAGTTCCAAAGTTCGATTTAAACGAGTAGTGTTAATGATTTGGAAAAAATAATAACTTATTAGATTATTAAATTATGATATTATAAATAATAATTATTATATTATATTATTTTAGATTATAGTTATATTAATTACTGTAATTAATTTGTAAAATTATGTCTAACGCGGAAAAAACTGAGAATCACGCAAAAACTGTCAAGCGTATTTTGATGAAACCTTCACCATTTTAAAGATAATTGAATATTTATCTTTTAGTATACGTGTTTTAATTTACTAACTTTTTTTATGTATAATAAATTAATAATGCGTCTAATTTGGGACAGCGCTCCTTGATGGGCGAGTCCTATTACTGGGTGGACGTGCGGCGCGTTGCGTGAGCCCAGCACAGAACACGCAAGCTAACCACTCAAGGTCGTTGACATTTATCTGGGCCTTAAAAAAGGCGGCGGCAAAACAAACAGCCAGCCCTCGTGAGATAAATCACTCCGACCGAGAAAGCCTTTCTTGATGCTCGGTAAACATGTGGGGAGATCGCACTGGGTAAATAATAGGTAACTTTCTTTAATATTGTAGGTATTTCAATGAGTGGGGACAAAATCGAGATAGGGTACATTCTGTTGACAGATGATTTTACGATCATTCGTAAACAGACTGTTGATGATAAAAAATTCAAAATAACTAAGATTTTTTAAATCTTTCTTACTTTAGCGCGTTCTCTCTCGTTTTTGTCTGTCTCATCATCAGGTTTTTTAACCGACTTCTGAAAAAGGAGGAGGTTATCAATTCGGCTGTTCATATATATATATATATATTTTTTTTTATGTATGTAAAAACTTTTTTAAGTACAAAAAAAAATAAAAGAACCGACTTCCAAAAAATAACACTACAAAGTGAAAAATAACTTTAATTTTGGAAGTCGGTGGCAAAAAACAAAAATACAGATACAAAGACACCGATTTCCAAAATTAAAGTTATTTTTCACTTTGTAGTGTTTTTTTTGGAAGTCGGTTGTTTTTTTTTTATAAAAAAGTTTTTATTACTTTCGAAGTTAACTAGGTGAATCAATTAAAAGGTGTCCTTATTTTTCTTCTTTTTTTTTACTAGTCTACGCTGTCCCACTCCTGGGCAAAAGCCTACCTCCACACCTTAAACTTTCGCGAGCCCACACATTCTCTTTCCAGTTTAGACGGAACCTATCCAGCTTGTCCGCCATCTACTACGTGGTCTGCCGCGACCCCGCTTCACTTGGACACCTCTTATTTTTTTTAATTAGGAAATTTCATAATATTACGGTTTTTGATTTTTGCCAAGTTTTGGGTTGTTTCTACTAAAAATAAATAAAAATCGTTATGCGTTGCAACGCAACAGCATAAAAGTTAAGACACAGACATTTAAGTGTATATTATATTTCCGAGTTAGATAGAGAGTATGAGATGATGTTATAGAGTGCTGCGAATTCCTTACTAATGTGTTTCTGGTATCAAAATGATTTGCGTTTTTTATTGGAACCAGAACTAAATCTGGAACCTTCACCTCATACTTTATCATTGAACAGAATTTTCCGATGTCGGTAACTACGGGATACGAGTAGGTAATCCCTCTAGCGTTGATAAATATGTAGTTTGTTATGGAAATAAGGCTCATTTTTATGTTAAGGAAATTTACCTGTATAGACCTAGAATTGAAATATGATTCCCCGAAGTGAATACTCATCTCCCTGTTACATATTTCTGTAGAAATTGTTGAAAATGGAGCCATTTTACCTTTTTATGTAACAAATCCTTTAATTAGAAATTGCTTTTCAAAGTAATAGTATTGATGATACATCAAAAATCGTGTAAATTGGAACGTACATGCTGCTTACTGAACAATAGATTGGGAATTTCAAACCTATACGGATATTGCATAAGGTACACTTGTACAGCTGTACAAGCATTTCTGTTTTTAAAATCGGAACTAACGCCGCCATCTTGTTGTTTCAACACAATTTCGCGACCATTTCACAAATCCTTACATCAAAGATCCTTGCGGCACTCTGAATGGTTTTACTGGGGTCGAAATTCTTGAACCCTATCGTTTTTGAGATGTAAAAGTCATCAATGAAATACGTGAGTTGATATCCACACAAAAGGCATATTTTCAAATTCATATAGGCTAAAGGGTGATCCAATTCGAGGTTCCTATATTGGAAACCGTTGCAAAAACTGTAATTTTGACAGCTGTTACTAATGGCGCGTGTTTCAAACGTCAAATGTTAGATTGTAACAATACATTTACAAAATGAATCACTTTGCCGTTGCTCAACGCGTTAAAATTGTCCAGTTGTTGATGTGATGTGTAGGTTTTGCGTGAAACGTTCAGAGGTCGCATAATTTCACGTCTATACCAACACACCTGCAACGTTGGAGTACCTAAAAACCCCAAGATCCACCAAGTTATTGCCGAGATAACTCACGAAATTTGTGAAAAAGGCATTGAAAATGACCTCGAAAGAATCAACTGCTGCAGAAAGTCCAGAGGCGGCCATTTGTCTGACATCATTTTCCATAATTAATTAATAATACTTAATATTCGATTCAAGAGAAAAGAATTAAGATATTTATTTATTTTATTTATTTATCATGTGGAAAACCAACAGCTTTACATAAAAACAATAAATATACTTACTGAAATAAGAAACATAAAGCCAATTACAGGTTTTCACGCCCAGCTATACAGTAATTAATTATAATAAGAGATCTTATACACGACAAGACATCAAGAAAAGATGAGCACCAATCGTCAAATCAATCAAATCAAATATTGTTATATTTTGTGTATTTAAAAAAGATAAAAGTCAGGAACTTCGAATTGGATCACCCTTTATAATGTCGTTGTTTCACGTCGTACTCAAACTTCATTATTTATGACATAGGCACTTATAATATTCCGGATCAGTTCTCATCCGGTAGACAGGAAATTCTACATTCCCTGAACGCAAATATGTATTCATCGAATGTCCTGTTTCACACATTTCTTCCCAAAAGGGATCAATGACCTCTTTTCTTCTGAGTTATGTGTATGAAAATGATGAAAACCTTTTCTGGCGTTCCCTCCGATGTTATTTAAATGCCATTATCATTTTTGCCACGTTTTTTTCTTAGTGCAAGACTATGGCCCAAATATTTTAAATTTTTCCTTGGGTCTATTACATGCCGTTAGCACTTGCTTGGTCATTATTTCTGTATGACAAGAAAAAAATTGTTGGTCGGTTTGATATTAGAAAATCAACTATAAAGAGAAAATGAGCCTTTAGAGCAATATTCTAGTGGTTATGCATTACATATCGAGACCCCTCCGTGCCTCGGAAAAGACGATAAGCTGTTGGTCCCAGCTGTCATTCGTAGATCTTTGATAATCTTTACAGAAGCCAAACAGTCTGACAACCACAGTCTTACCAAGGGGTATCTTGGTATCCAGTAACTGGTTTGTGGAGGTCAGGGAGGCAGTCGCTCCAAGTAACATACTTGTATTTAGCTGCATCCGGTAAGACTGGAAGCCGACCCCAACATAGTTGTGAAAAGGCTTGGTATATTTTTTTGTACCTATCAATAAAAGAGACAAAAGATATGGGCGCCGGCCGGTGTCATTACAGGATGGCAACACGTTTGTAACGTCACTTGTATTTCAGATGACCGTAGGCGGCTATAATAAAATTAATTAATACGGGCTGGTATCGGCTGTGTATGTGATCATGGGGCGGGTGTACAGCCATAGTATTTTGGGGGATAGGCCCCACTTCTTTTCCTACCATTTTCCTGCACTGCCAGAAGATGATGCAAGCCCTGTTTAGTTTGTTGTCTAAATGACTACTCCAGTTTAACTTACGTCTAGAATGACCCCGATATACTTGGCTTCGTTGACCGACTGAAGTTCTGTATGTGAACAGTTTTGGCATTCGGAAAGGGCCTTATATGCTTGTTTTTAGGTAAACATGACTAATTTAGTTTTAGTGGGGTCCACTGATAGGTCAAATCTCTGCACCATCTTTCTACGATAGGTAGCGCTTGCTGAGTGAGGTTGCAGATCGTCCTATCACCTTCCCCGACACATGGATTGCGAGATCGTCTGCGTAACCTATTGTGTAATAGTGGTTGGCGTTGAGTTTGGTGATGAGGTCATTAATCACCAGATTCCATAGAAGTGGGCACAGCACCCCTCTGGCTCTGGCTCTGGCTATCATGGCCAACTGCTACTCATCCTCAGTAAGTACCTGTTCCACTCCATGTCTGGAAAGGGCGCTGCTGATGCTGGAGATTGACGAAGGCTCCTTGAATGTCTATGAAAGTGCCCAGTTAGGTGCCTTTCTGATGAAACGCTTCCTGTATCTGGCTGACTACTATATGAAGAGCGGATTCGGTCAATTTACCCGAGCTGTATGCGTGTTGGTTACCGTGTAGCGGTTTGGTTTTCAGAGCGTCGTCCCTCAGTTCCGTATTACACAGCCATTCCAGATTCCAGAGTCTATTTCAGAGAGAGAGAGGGAGCGATTATAGGCCGACCGTTTAACTCGCGTATCGCCTGCGCGGTAAGAAGGGAGCGAGGGGAGATGTTAGCGGATGGGTGAAAGGGGTGCGCGTTGCAGAGAGCTACTCCGCGCACCCCTTTCACCCATCCGCTAACATCTCCCCTCGCTCCCTTCTTACCGCGCAGGCGATACGCGAGTTAAACGGTCGGCCTATAGGCGGCAGTAACCTCTTAACATCAGGCGGGTCGTCGGTTTCTGTCATTTAATAACATGAATATACAATCTGGTTATAAAAATCATACATTGAAGATATAAGATTTCCAATATGCCTACGTATACGTAACCCATATTACGTAACTGAACCTACAAAATCGTTCGACAAACTTACGAAATAATGATGTATACCTACTTACTTCTTAACTTTCCTCACATGGTAACAAAGGATTTTCTGGAAACTTCTCGAAAACTTAAGTTTTACTCTCAAAGGTCGGGACGGCTAGACAATAAGGATTGATCGATTTCTAGGTACATACATAAGGCACCTATCTCACCGCTGACGATTAGCGAAAAACGATTTGAGCTAGAGAAACTACAACGTTGGCGAAGAACGAGCAATAAAGTATTAAACCATTTATTTCAGGCGACACAGGCCCATAAATACCTTAACCTAAACATACATATTTGAATATAAACAAAACTTGTGTTAATAAATAAAGCTTAAGACTATTTTAGTAATACTTCACTTTGCACTAGCTTTACTTTGTGCTGTCAAGTGGAATTTGTCCGCGGAAGCGACGGAACACCACGTCCTGTGGCCAAAAGTCTTCTTCCATGACGCGGGCCAGATAACAGTTCAGTACACGCACCACGAACGCCTTGAAGTTGACGTTGCGTTAAAGAACGAGCAATGACTGAGTAATTCAGATTTGTCGCTGGGCGTCCTTTGCTCGTGTTTTTCTTTTAGATAGTTCTTGCCGGTTGCGACAAACCAGTGGAGAGAGAGTATATTCGCCGGCAGTGTGAACGGTTAGCGATCAACTATTAAAATAATGATGTACAGTCCCCGGGCGATAAATATTGCACATCGACCTTTAGAAAGAGACAATCGGCTAATTTCGCTTCGTAGAGTGTTATCTCTGTCGCACGAAATACAAAAAGTCCGGTATCTATTAGGAGCTGTTAAAACAATTATGATTTGCTTCTTTTGGTAATTCTTTTTAATGTTTGTATAAAATACACCAATTTTTCTTTGTGATGGCTTTAGGTTGGGGTATGTTTACGTATTTAATTATTTTGGAAAATTACAGCTGTTTTTAAATCTGTCAGCTTCGGTTACAAAATATTTATAAACATTGTAGATAATTTCGCGTGACTGACCTCGTAAAGGTTTCCCTCTTTTTCCTAAAGATTAGCATCTTTAGGAAAAAGAGTGAAACCTTTACGTACGTTTTACGTTTAGTACAACTTTAAATTATTTAAATTTGGGGGTGTTAACAACTTTAAATATATATTTTGAACATTGAACAAAGACTGACAAAACGTCACATAGGTAGTGTACGACAGAGATAACGCTCTACGAAGCCGAAATTAGTCGATTGTCTCTTTCCAAAGGTCGATGTGCAATATTTATCGCCGGGTACTGTATCTCCTTTACTGATATTGGAATTAGTACTAGTAGTCGATAGCGAGTCGGCGCCTCGTTGGCGATGGGACTGGTGCCTTAAAGGGAAAATAAGATCCCATCAACAACATTTTCATGTAAAATATTGCCAAGACGAGACCATCTGGCTCGCACTGTCAAGAAGTTATCAGATCTAATGTAGAGCCAAGCTTCTAACTCTACAGGCCCTAATTCTACAAGCCCTAATACATAAACTCTACACCTTAGTCAAAATATGAGGCTTGACCGTTTCCTTACTTCAAGAACTATATTGTTTACTTAACAGACAAGTAATGAATAGTGATTAAATTTTTCACCTTACGCCCATGTGACGGTCACGAAACGGCCAAGCCACATATTTTGACTAAGGTGTAGAGTTTCTGAAGCTAGGGCTTGTAGAGTTAGAGCATGTAGAGTTAGAAGCTTGTCTTGGCTTGGGAGAACAGGTAGGTGTCCCCTTGCGCTTCGTTTTGCTCATCTTGGCGGGGGCACTACCGTGCCCCCACAATTCCCAGTGATACTCGTAAATGTATCACTCTCATGTTATTTCTCACTAAGAGATTTTCTGCAAAGAGGGAATGATAGTTTTGGCTCCTTAGTAACAACTTTATGTGGGGTTGTGCAATTAAAACCAGTCCTGATTGTTATCTATCTAGTGGGATGGTGGCTGCGTAGACATGCGACAAGCGACCTTTGTGTGCCTGTAGGTACTATCCTCTGCTTAGCATGCGAGCAGTCTCGCTTCACAGATTATACAGAGTGTAAGTATAAACACCGTTATCCTTTTGAGGGGTCAATGTACAGTAAGCTGCATCAATTGGGTACCCCAGTTGTATTAAAGTAATAATACAGTTGGGACGTCCAATTGATGCAGCCCACTGTACATGAACAACTTTTACAATGGGACCAAATCTGAAATCGCGACAAAAAATCAGCTGCTTCTTACATTTTGACAAGTTGGGCGAACCTAGATGTAAGGAACTGCTGATTTTTTTGACAATAATATGTTGAAAATTATAGATTTACTAGCTTCTGCCCGCGACTTCGTCCGCGTGAAATTTCTTTTTTGCTCGACCCACCCCGTCGCATCGCATTGCCTACCCGCGCTATTACTTCGTTTTCACTTAGCGTTCTTTCAGACTTTTTTTCTTTTTGCTCGGCACCTAAGGGTCCTAGAGTGATGTTAAATATGCCTTCTATAAGATTTGGGCTATCATTAATGCAAAAAGATTTTTTAAAGTCCGACTGATAGGGTAGTTCCAGAGTTTAGCTCGTTCCTTCACCACATCCCCTTCCGCTACCTCTCCCTCCCCCTCTCACTCACTCTCACACCCCCTTCACCACTTCCGCTTCGCTCTCTCTCTCTCACCACCCCGTCGCCTCCCTCTCCCCTTCTCCTCCACCTCCGGCTCACCAACCCCTCCCCACCCCTCAGCCTTACCATGTCTTCCTCCTCTCCTCACCAATTCCTGCCCTTTCTCCCTGCGTCCATCATCCTCCCCCTCACACTACTCACCACCCCTCCCTTACCCCTCCCCCTCTAACCCTCCCTCCGGGGTAGTTTAAAAAAACTAATGATGACAAACTTAGGCAAATATTTGTGCCAAGTTTCAAGTCAATTAAAACCAAATGACTAACATTTTTCATGTAAATTGTATTCCCTGTTTTCACCCCCACAGGGGTGGATTTTAAAAAAATGGTTTGAGATATTTCCATAGCTTGACTCAAAGATTATTTACACCAATTTTCGAGTTAATCGAGTTAATCAAGCCACGCAGTAAAATCCTCCCCTGTGAAATTGACTACCCCTTTTCACCCCGTTAGAGGTAGATTTTAGAAAAACCCTGACACACATTATTCTTTATTTTTGGTTTTAAGTATAAATACTGAGTTTTGAGTTAATCGGATTGCGCGTTAAAATTTTTCCATACAAACTTTGAGACCCCCCAGTTCCCCTTTAGGGGGTAGTTTAGAAAAACAAAAAATTACAAAAATCATAATTTACTTACATAAATATTCATGCCAAGTTTCAAGTTTATTAACTCAAGCAATAAGATTTTTCATACAAACAATATCCCCCCTTTTTACCCCCTTAAAGGTCGAATTTCCAAAAACCCTTTCTTAGCGGATGCCTAGGTCATAATAGCTACCTGTGTTCCAAATTTCAGCCCAATCCGTTCAGTGGTTTCAGCTGTGTGTTGATAGATCAGTCAGTCAGTCAGTCAGTCAGTCAGTAACGCTTTCCTTTTATAGATATAGACTAGCTTCTGCCCGCGACTTCGTCCGCGTGAAATTTATTTTTTGCTCGACCCACCCCGTCGCATCGCATTGCCTACCCGCGCTATTACTTCGTTTTCACTTAGCGTTCTTTCAGACTTTTTTTCTTTTCGCTCGGCACCTAAGGGTCCTAGAGTGATGTTAAATATGCCTTCTATAAGATTTGGGCTATCATTAATTGCAAAAAGATTTTTTAAAGTCCGACTGGTATGGTAGTTCCAGAGTTTAGCTCGTTCCTTCACCACATCCCCTTCCGCTACCTCTCCCTCCCCCTCTCACTCACTCTCACACCCCCTCCACCACTTCCCCTTCGCTCTCTCTCTCACCACCCCGTCCCCTCCCTCTCCCCTTCTCCTCCACCTCCAACCCCTCCCCACCCCTCAGCCTTCACCATGTCTTCCTCCTATATCTCACCAATTCCTGCCCTTTCTCCCTGCGTCCATCATCCTCCCCCTCAGACTCCTCACCACCCCTCCCTTGCCCCACCCCCTCTAACCCTCCCTCCGGGGTAGTTTTAAAAAACTAATAATGACAAACTTAGGCAAATATTTGTTCCAAGTTTCAAGTCAATTAAAACCAAATGAATAACAGTTTTCATGTAAATTGTATTCCCTGTTTTCACCCCCACAGGGGTGGAATTAAAAAAAATGGTTTGAGATATTTCCATAGCTTGACTCAAAGATTATTTACACCAATTTTCGAGTTAATCAAACCACGCAGTAAAATCCTCCCCAGTGAAATTGACTACCCCTTTTCACCCCGTTACAGGTTGATTTTCGAAAAACCCTGACACACATTATTCTTTATTTTTGGTTTTAAGTATAAATACTGAGTTTTAAGTTAATCGGATTGCGCGTTAAAATTTTTCATACAAACTTTGAGACCCCCCAATTCCCCTTTAGGAGGTAGTTTAGAAAAACAAAAAATCACAAAAATCATAATTTAATTAGATAAATATTCGTGCCAAGTTTCAAATTTATTAACTCAAGGAATAAGATTTTTCATACAAACAATATCCCCCCTTTTTACCCCCTTAAAGGTCGAATTTCCAAAAACCCTTTCTTAGCGGATGCCTAGGTCATAATAGCTACCTGTGTTCCAAATTTCAGCCCAATCCGTTCAGTGGTTTAAGCTGTGTGTTGATAGATCAGTCAGTCAGTCAGTAACGCTTTCCTTTTATAGATATAGATAAAGCCTCAAACAACACACATGATAAAAATAGTCCTATGGTAATATTATTAATACTATTGTATCGCATGTTATCTCTATTGTACAAATATTTCGCTAACATAATATGAAACAGACATAAAGCTGGCCTAAGGTAATGTAGTGATGTTCATAGTTTACGTCATGTCTGGCTGTCAGCTTGTTTCTTCAAGTCTGACGCGTCAGTCTTGAAGAAACAACAGTCAAGTTGACGTGATGGAGATGATAAGACCATCTTTTGTACTATTTTCCTAATAACTATTCTAGGTTATTTAATAAGATAGTTTGATTACCTCGTCGGTCTGGTGGTCGCTGTCGCAACTGCTGATCATGAGGGTTCGGTTCCCAGGTTGGGGAAGGTGTTATTGGGTTTTTCTATCAGGAATTTCTCAGTAAGAGCCCGGAGTCTGGATTTGTGCCCGGTTGATGGCAATAGGCTCGCCCCCTATTACATGGGACTTAAACATTACTGGTAAAATGTGGTGTACTATAAGGTACAGCTCCGGCTGACCCTTCGGGGAAATGTTTGCGCCGTATTTGCTATGTTTACAAAGTCCCATTAAAATAGATGGACAAATTTTCACAGGGTGTTCCCATGAATATGAACAACTTTTACTATAGGAAAATCGCGAAAAAAAAATCAGCTGCTCCCTACATTTTGACGAGTTTGGTGTAGATAAATGTACTGAACAGCTGATTTTTTTTCGCGATTTGAGAGTTATAGTCCCATAGTGGAAGTTGTTCATATTCATGGGTACACCCTGTGAAAATTTGACCATCTATTTTAATAGGACCGTATATAGTGTAGTTTGAGGAATAGTTTGTAATACAACTTGAAACATAAAATTAAATATTTGTATGCGTCCATGGCGAAACATGAAAGATCATAATTCCATTATAACTCGTAAGTCGTGGCCGTATCTACTGGGCCATCACTGTTCTTTAATGTACCATATTTTAATGCAAATAAAAATATTTTATTCTATTATTCCTGTATCCCCTGGATTTGTGTTTAAGACCCATGTAATAAAGTACAAGTTGCCATTATGCATAATCAGCCTATACCTTTCCGGGACACAGGCCTCCTCTTGGAGAGAGGGAAGTGCGGGTTGGTAGATGTCACATGCATGGTTTCAATTTGTTGGCTCTGAGGCCTCATGTTGGTTTCCACACGATGTTTTCTTTTACTATTTTTCAGAGCAGTGTTAATCAAATTACACATTGTAAACTGCCTTCGAGCCCCTGACCTATAATTGTCATTAAGGCGCTACCCCGACTAGACGACCTTGAGTGTTCCGTCCTTCTCTGTCCTGCCGCTGATTCTCGCTCTGTCCAGCTCCTTGCGCACGACCCTTTATTATGACAAAGGGGTGTGCGCAAGGAGCGGGACATACTTGGAAAACATAATTGGAAAAGTTTGGAACATAATTGGAAAAGTAATCAAAACTGCAATACAATTTATTGCAGTTTTAATTACTTTTTACACAGCTTAGGTACTACTTACTTTATAAACAGCTAATTGCGATGTTGGCAGCTCATAAAGCAGAGCTCGTAGAACTCGTCAAGAGCTACAGTGGTTGCTCAGCCTCTACCCGGGCAGGCGCTTTACTTTATGTAAATAATAACATCAGCACTGCTCTCAAAATGGGGAAGGAATAACATATTGAGAAAACCGGCATGTTCTAGAAACAAAAATTCGAAGACATGTGACATCAACCAACCCGCACTGGGCCCGCGTGGTGGATTACGGCCCACTCCTTCTCACAGAGAAGAGGCCTGTGTCCCAGCAGTGGGAACATTATAGGATAATAATGCTCCTAAGAGATCAAATCATATTTTGTTTCATCTGGAAGTTTTTTCGTCATGGGTTAGATAAAAAGATTAGAGACTTAAATCCTATAATAGCTCTTTCACATCAAAACTAGAAAGCAGTGGTTGATAAAATGGGAAATGTTATCAACCTCTCCATTACAAGCTATTTATTATAACATACGAATGCAAATAACGAAAACCCAAGTACTTCAAAATACATTAACCCCACAAAACCTATCAAAGTAAAAAATATCAAAGACCTTCTTAGAATTTTTTACCAGCAGTTTCCTATTGAATGAATGCAAACGACCCTTGCAAACTTTCCTTGATAGTTCGTTGCCCCTACCCATGGGGTTGAGGTCAATTTGACCCCTGAACAAATAAGGTTGAAACGCTTCGCGGACGAAATTGACCTTCAAGACGGTTGAGATGTTTTGCAATTGATTGGTTTCTGAAGGAATTTTAAATTGTTTGGCATTTTGGGAAATACGACATTTTATTTGAAAATGTTTTTAGTATGATCAATAATACTTTTATTGACAGAATAGGGATGAGTACACATTCTACTATTTAATAATATAAAGAAGTTGGTTAGGGCTTTATAATCTTGCATCAATAGTTAAGTTTTTTTAAACGTGAGAAACTAACTTTTTAAACTTGCTTGTTTAGAAATGAATAAACAAATGAGATTGGTAGCCCGCGAAATTCAAATTTTCTTACGTTTTTAGGGTTCCGTACCAAAATGGTAAAAAAGGAACCCTTATGGTGTGACTCTGTCTGTCTGTCTATTTTTTTTGCAACAGTCCCTGTTGCAAAAAAAATATAGATATTTTAATTACTTTCTTATTTCCAAAATAGTTTGGTAAACGTCATCTAAAACTGTTCCAAATTTCAAGTTGATAGCATTAGTAGTTCTTGAGATATCCAGCCGTGACAGACAGACAGACAGACAGACAGACGGACAGACAGACTGAGTCACACAATAAGGGTTCCTTTTTTACCGTTTTGGTACGGAACCCTAAAAATCGGCCAAGTGCGTGTCGGACAACGCACAATGAAGGGTACTTAATTCAATTTAATTCAAAGTGGGGCTACTAGGGCATGTGGGGTATCATATGAAAGAACGCTATTTGCACATTCTCAAACATTTTTTTTCTTTTTTTAGGCCGCATAGTTTTCGAGTTTTGATGAAAAATGTAAAAAAAAATACCGTTCCCTTACCGTTCCTAACATCTAGTACTAAGCTGCCCCTGTTTTCACGCATCGCGTGCTGCCTAGGACAATTTTAAGACTTAGTGGACGATGATTAATTAATTATAATTATAGTACGTCTATTTCTATACCTACATCTAAATGTCAAGGTGCATTTACCTATGACTTTCGAATCTCTGTTTTTATTCAAGTTTAGCTTATAGTTTGTGCTTATAAATCTTTAGCTCGTTCATTGACCGATTTTATACCTAAGTGTGGTAATTAAACCCGAAGACTTGACTCTACGGTGGCAGCACGTAATATTTCTTATTTTCTTACAAACTTTTCTTTCGTCGTCAATAATCTGCTTGGTTATTTTTTATTTTTCTAAATATCAAAGGCCAAAGCTCGGGCAGTAAATAAATGAATAATGTTTCTTTAAATATTTTTAACAAGACTTGTCATGTTGTTTTAGTATAAAAAATAAATGTCTATGTTGATAAAATTTCCCAACGCAATAATCTACATAGATTTATTAAAAAATAAAGTCGCTTATCGAATCTGTCGGTGTGAACGCGTTATTCTTCTAAATTTCAAAGCAAAAAAATCATTTTTTGTCCAGTACATCCAACTTAAATACAATAAATACATATTATAATAACACATAGGTAACGAAATAGCCCATGCACTCTCACAGAGAGGAGGCCTGTGTCCCAACAGTGGGAACATTATAATCTGATTATGATTATGATGAACGGAATGGGTGGAATCAACGATAAGAAGAATTAATATTAAACTTACGTAATTATAATACAGGTCCCCCACCAGGTGGTCGTTGACCTTGTGAAAGGCGCAGGAATCCGCTGGATGCAGGAAGCAAGGAACCGGTCGAAGCGGCGATGCTTGGGTGATGCTTAAGCCCAGCAGTGGACGTCTTTCGGCTGAAATGATGATGATGGAATAATAATAAAGAAATATCGATATTCTATCTAGTCATAACAATCGCGCGAAGTCAAGTTAAATTTATATAAAAATAGACAGCTCTCTCTTAAGTCTCGAGTCAGACTGAAAACTGAATAGCTGACCCAAAGATTTTCCAACAGTCAGATTAATATAACCAACCCCATAAGGTCAATGAACTCATTCCATTCGTTTTTATAGAGGTATACTCTTAAAATAAACATATATTATGTACATTTAACTAAGTTTATTACGGTCAACAATAAGAAAGGCTACTTAAAGTATTTGCAGAAATACGGGGAACCCTTATGGACTGAATAATAGAAATTGACTACAGTTTAAGCCGATTGGGTGGAGTAGGTACTGGCACAACTTAGACCAGCACCCTAATTGCGTAACACATTATTAATCGGAGTTTGTTTCATTTTGACAGTTCAACAACATTCATTGCGTTATTTACGTTGCCGAGCAGACATCTTTCGAACATATGAAGCAATGGATTAGCAATTTGTTTCAAAATGATTCAAACTCCGATTGATAAAGTGATACGCAATTAGGGTGCAGGAATATACAAGCCGGACTTGCTCAAAATCATGCAAGTAGGTTGTACATTGTACATTACATTTGTTCTACATCGTTTTTTTAGTATTCATTTATCACAGGCAACTGGGGCCATACATAGTTATAAAATAATGCATTAAGGTGAATGCGCAAAGTTAGCCCTCGAAATTCAAAATTTCTTACGTTTTTAGTAATTTGCGGATCAGTGTCAGGTTATATGTTGATCAAAATATGATACGCGATCACAAAAATATCTACTTACATAATTATTACCATAAGAATCATCAATACATCTCTTCATTCGTTCTAAAATGTCATGACTTCCGAAAAAACGCAAGAAAACTTGAATTTCGCGGGCTACCTTTGCGCGTTCACCTTAAAATATAAAACTAAACAGTCCAAGTATAATTGTGCAAATACTTACAACTTTTGGTGATAACGTAAGTATAGCATAATGATACTTAATGAGTGCCTATAGTTAAATAGTTTGCTAAATATTGATACCCTGTACCAAGTTTGTATGTGTGCAAGAAGATAAAATATAAATATTATATCAATTATACCAATGAAGTTTCATAGTCATTTCTTAAAAAATCTGTTGGTTGTCACAATTTGCTTACTAATTAAGTTCCTTGACTTTACAAGATAGCTACATGTGTGTTCCCGGCATAAATAAAAATAAATACCTACTTCGGGAATTTAGAGTTAAGAAATCGAAAAAGATAAATCTAATTCAAGGTCTCAAGGGCGTTGCAAGCTTAGCTGTCAAGTGATATTAGGTGTTGGTACGATTTATATGTAAGACACATTGTTTTTGGGTATTTCCAAAGGGAATTCTTAGTGAGAACCAGTTGTAGAATTCATATTATCAGATTTGGAACGTCATCTGCTAAGTGCTATGAGCTCCCCAATGCGCATCAAAGAGAAAATTGCTAAGCAAGTCTTTTTCGAGAAAAGTCAACATTATCAGCATTTGGTGTTGTGATCGTGTTTTGTTTTTAGTAGGTACACATTGAGGTAGCTGCCTTGACAACTTTCTATCTCTGGGCAAAGTGTTTTAGTTGTGTTTTACTTTTACCCCTCCAAGTGTGATATTGATAATATATGTTTGTTTGTCTGATTGCCTCGTAAGCTAAGCTTTTCCAATAACGTTGGTGAAGGCATCCAGTGTACCCAATCGTTGGTCTCCAGCTGCGATTCATTCCTGGGAAAGACACGGTCGGGATTTATCTGAGCCCCACATGATTTTTTTACTTTGACCATGATTAATAAATCTGACCATGCACAAGTAATGTTTGTACGTAGAAATATGTAGTATTCTGCGTACCCCCATAGGAAAAAAAGCGTTTTCTGTTGATCATGTACGTAATACAAACAATAATCTCAAGAATCAAGCACCATACAAACCAGTCATGAATAACACACTAAAAATAATGGCGTGGAATTCCAACGGACTGCTGCAACACCAACATGAGTTGCAAGCAGTCCTAGACACAGAAAATATTGATTTGTGTTTGATCTCTGAAACGCACTTCACTAAACACTCTTTTGTAAAGTTTAGAGGCTATAAGGTTTATCACTCGCTGCACCCTGACAACACGGCGCGAGGAGGTAGCGCGGTTATTATTAGAGAAAATATCTGTCACTACGAACAGTGTAAATACGAGGAGCAAGACACGCAAGCTGTGGCGATATCAATTAAAACAAATAAATTTAATGTTACTGTGACTGTACCCCAAATACCCAAGCCGATAAAAATTTCGTTTTTCCTAAATTATGCTAACATTAGTGTTTGAGTCGGTTCCCCCTATTGGGGAAAGGTAGCGCTCCACCCCGCGCTACCCTGTAGAGCTCGTCTCCAGACGGGACACTCCCCCACCGACTATCAGGAATGAACTCATAGTTATGAGAATATATTGGATGTGGTTGTAGAAAGGTAATAAATAATTAAGGGATGCAAAGTATATTATTATAAAAACTTGTGAGTAACCCTTACGCTGGCGTAACAGGCAATTGATCAGTCATTACTCACACGATACCTCACATCTACGCTCGAAGCACTCAGAGCAAAACTTCCATAAAGTGACCCAAGCGGCTGTACAGCGGCATTGAGTCGACACATGCACTCTTGGTGTCATGTTCCCTAAGCAGTTCTTGCGAACTGATATTCGTGACGAAGCGGCGTTCCCTGCGGTAACCGTGCGACCGTCCTTGTCTAGCAACGGGCCGGCCAGTTCCAGCGGCATTGCGTCAACATCATGCTCTGAAGGAGACATGGTCCCTACTACAGTCCTTAGACTGGATATAAAATAGATGTGTTCCACCCATCCCATGGAAGTTCACTCCTTGCACTGCAAGCAGATCTGCAAGACACCGTGTTCATGTCAGTCTGACCGAATTATTGGTCTAAGATAAATAATAGAATATATCAAGAATTACTTGATATTAAAGGTGAGAATCAAACTCAACAATCATTATTTAATATAGTTTGGATAAACTCTCTTAAAGCCTATTATTGGCCGGAGGCAAAGAATACACAATTCAAGAATTAGGTATTTGATAGTATTATAGTAATATAGAATAAAACCTCAATGGTTACTATTTAAAAGAGTTCTGGATCGACTCTTGAAGGTCTACAGACAGTCCACAACGCCCCACCCTTCATCACTTCCTAGTGTTTCGCTGGAGAGAAGAAGTGACGCAACAAACTCCCCAGCAACACGTCTCTGTCTATTTTACAAGAAACTCAACTTCACAATCAGCCCAGGATAATTATATAGTGAAAGACTCACCCAGTGGTTCCAATAAACACACGCACGCTCACACATACCACATTAAGTACCTACTAACTTAGTCTAATCTGGGCCTTAACCCAACTATATTTAACTTAATAATTAATACTCGCTGTCTTGCGACAGCCCACTGCAACATAGCCTCTTAATATTCACTTTGTTGCCTAACTTAGCTAGCCTAGATCGGACATCCGTCTCCTATAGCGGTCTCAACCAACTGTCCCAGCATTCATTTCTCATCCTTATTCCTTAAATCACCACGCTGCACCCAGTAAGGGCTCTAGAAAGGTCTCGGCCCAGCCTCTCGGCGTCAAACCCTAAAAATCCTTTGTCTCATTCGTTAATTATTACCAAATAGCGCTTGTACCCGACATAAGGGCACCAGATGCGGGACCGCTTTTGTCACTTGAAATGCTCTCAGAATTAAAGATAAGATATTTTTGTAAATCCTTTAGAAGTAACTTAAATTATTGCATCCGACTTGTCATGGCCGTCAGTTTTAGGACTTTACCTCTCATTTAATAGATAATTTATGTCTCCAAGTGACTTAATAGATGCGCTGGTTTAAACAATAACATAATACTTTGTTATTAAGTTGAGGTAAGCGGCTAACAGTCACATTACATTAGCGGCCGTATACTGTCCCCCAAGACACAAGATAAACAAAGAACAATATGTAAACTTCTTCAGACTCCTTGGACAGACATTTATATTAGGCGGTGACTTTAACGCTAAGAACACTCATTGGGGATCGAGATTAACTTCAACTAAGGGAAGACAGCTTCTAAGCGCAGTGAAAGACATGCACTGTGAGGTCATAAGTACTGGAAAACCTACTTACTGGCCGTCTGACCACCAGAAACTACCAGACCTTATCGACTTTTTCATAGTCAAAAATATATCGACCAACTATCTGAGTGTGGAAGAGGGGTACCACATGAACTCCGATCACTCTCCGATAATACTACAATTAAGTCACAAAATATTACTAAAAGAAAACCACCTGACGTTAGTTAACAAGTTTACAGATTGGGAAAGTTTTAGCTTAGACCTACAAAATATTATTGACCTAAAAACTTCATTAAAAAGCAAAGATCAGCTCAAGATTCTGAAGTAAACAAGTTTAGCACCAATATCCAACAATGTGCATGGAACAACACTCCACAGCTTATAAAAAAATTTAAAGGGAATACCTACCCAAAGGAAATAATAGACCTATTATATGAAAAAAGGATTCAAAGAAAAAAGTGGCAGCAAACTAGATTTCCGCAAGATAAAACTCTTTCGAATAACTTTACGAAAAGGCTGAAAAGAAAGATACAAACCTTTCAAGATGAGGCTTTAGATACTAACCTACGTCAGTTAACTAGCGACTATACAACGCAATACTCTCTTTGGAAAGCGACAAAGTCACTCAAAAGGCCAATTGTACCAATTCCTCCTATCAGGGATGAAAACGGAAAGTGGGCCATAAGCAATGAACAGAAAGCTCTAAGATTTGCATGTCATTTAGAAGAAACCTTTCAGCCAAATGACGGGTCTGCAGACAACCTACAGTTTGCTAATAACCTGCAAGATCAAAGAATTAAGCTTGTGACCCCGAAAGAAGTTGCTAAGGAAATTCAAATTATTAGTCTAAAGAAATCCCCAGGGACCTTATTACGGGAGAAATCCTAAAACAGCTCCCGCGTAAACCCATAATTAAGCTTACTAGGCTCATAAATGCTGCATTCGTGCTAAAACATGTTCCTGAGCCATGGAAAGTTGCTGAAGTGATAATGATTGCAAAGCCCGGTAAACCACTTCACGAAGCATCATCATATAGGCCCATTTCCCTGTTGCCTATACTTTCAAAGCTATTTGAAAAATTGTTTTTAAAACGCCTAAAACCAATGATAAACGAGAAAAACCTGATCCCTGACCATCACTTTGGTTTCAGAGAGAAACACTCAACAATAGACCAAGTACATAGAATTACCAACATCATTGAGAGAACGCTTGAAGATAAAAAAGTCTGCTCCACTGTGTTTCTAGATGTAGCACAAGCTTTTGATAGAGTTTGGCATAAGGGTTTGATATACAAGCTAAGATTAATGTTGCCCAATGATTTTGCCGATATCTTGCAATCATATATTACAGATAGAATGTTTCGAGTAAGGCACGAGGATGCCTTTTCCGAGTTAAAAATTATTAAAGCTGGCGTGCCTCAAGGTAGTGTGCTGGGGCCAGTCCTCTACCTGTTGTACACGTATGATATACCAGAGCTGGAAAATAATACTATTGCAACCTTTGCGGATGACACTGCCATTATGGCTACAGGGTCATGCCATACGGAAGCAATTGAAAAGGTACAAATCGCTGTAAATAAAGTTCATGACTGGGCACAAAAATGGAGAATCAAGTTGAATGAATCGAAGTCACTCCACATTGATTTCACCAACAGGAATTGTGATTACCACCCAATCTTCATAAATGGTCAACAAGTGCCATACGTAAATACAGCCAAATATCTTGGCATAACGCTTGATGCGAAACTGCGCTGGAAAGCGCACGTTAAAAAGAAAAGACAGGAACTAGACATGCGTTTTAAAAACATGTATTGGTTGATTGGACGGAATTCCTGTCTATCGATACACAATAAAATTTTATTATATAAGCATATTCTTATGCCAATATGGACATATGGCATCCAACTGTGGGGCTGTACTAAACCGACCAACATCAAAATTATTCAAACATTCCAGAATAAGGTACTCAGGAGTATTGTTAATGCGCCCTGGTATATAAGAAATGACGACCTTCATCGTGACCTAAAAATGGAACCCGTCACCAACATAATCAAAAAAATTGCTGAGGCCCATGAACACCGTCTCCACCAACATGTGAACATCGAGGCAATTCAGCTGTTAGACCAGACAAATATAGTGCGAAGACTAAAACGAACAAAACCTTTTGAGTTAGTGTAGTGTAAAAAGTGTAGAAATAATAGTGACAATGACACTCATATAACACATGACCAAAGTGTTTATATTATTATATCAGACTCTAAGAAAGTGGAACGGACTTGTGTAAAGTACAATTAACACTATTCTAAGTTTTAAAATAATTATCACGTAAAAAATTAAGTTAGATTAAAATTGCTTATTAGTCTTGTAGGCTAGATTGTAATTAATTATTAAGAACCTGGTTCTTTTTAATAAAGGATAAAAAAAAAAAAAATATAATCTCAAGTGTGTCCAATTATAGTACTACAAATGCCTACCTCAACGAAATAAACAAACCTAATTTAAACATCCACAACATGTAAATATTGCCACTACTCCATTACTAGGGCACACCCACCTAAATCCCAAGTCTAAATTGACGTCAGAAAACAAACGACGTACGACGTAAAAACTTAACATAGCAACAGTGGTATAGGTATAATATATTATATGTATGTTGAACAACATTCGCCCCCTCATTTATTAAAACGCTCGGAGCGAACCTAAGATAAACATTATCATAATTATATTATACTTGTTTTTTGCCGACAATTCTTGGAACAAGGCTGATCTCTCATGTAACGGGCAGGTATTATTTGTCCTCGATATTTTCGGTACTGAGAACTTACCGAGCTCCTAGCATACAGCCTATAATGTTCCCACTGCTGGGACACAGGTCTCCTGTCGGTGAGAGGGAGTTGCCCAGTGCGGGTAGGTAGATGTCAAACGTCATCGAATTATAAAAATAAAAATCTCACGATGTTTTCCTTCACCGTTTTGAGAGCAGTGGTGATGAAATAATTTACACAAAGTAAAGTTCCTGCTTGGGTTCGAACTTCGAACCCACGACTTAAAACTCGTAAGTCGGCGCCGTTACCACTGGGGCTACTACCAATGATTAATCATTTCAGCCAGCAATCGAAGTGAGATAGAGATACCTGAAAAAGAAGGTAGAAATAACAGAACATCACGGCTGTATTCCTACAAGGGTTAGTCAGAGGTGTACTTCTTACAGTAGACCAGTATTTCGCCAGATATGTTTAAATCCCAAGTAATAGACTTGAGCCTAAAGCAAAAAAAAAACTATTCAGGTCATGGCATGCTAAGACAGACCTCAGAGGTCTAATTGTGTGCTTTGTTACTCTTAAGTAAGGAACTTGTAATTTATAATATATAAATAAATAAATAAATAATAATTTAAAGTTATTTTTCACTTTTTAGGGTTCCGTACCTCAAAAGAAAGAAACGGAACCCTTATAGGATCACTCGTGTGTCTGTCTGTCTTTTTGTCTGTCTGTCCGTCTGTCACAGCCAATTTGCTCCGAATCTAATAGACCGATTAAGTTAAAATTTGGTAGATACACATATGAATTTCTGTGACCCAAACACGGACGGGTAGAGAAAATAAATGAATTTTGAATATTGGGTAAGTTTTGGGGGGCAAATAGAAAAATAAAAAAAAAAAAATTGCAAACCGTGTGATGTATCAAATGAAAGAGCTTACTATGAGGGTATCAAACATATTTTTTTAAATAATTTTTAAATAAACTGTTTTAAAGTTATTTAAGAAAATAGACGAAAATTGACCATCCGCCCCCCCCCTTATCTCCGAAACTACTGAGCCTAATTTTTTAAAAAACTTACATTTACCTTTTAAACTACAATGTTAAGTTTGTTCTTGGGATAATTTCATCCCAACTACGGAACCCTTCATTGTGCGTTGTCCGACACGCACTTGGCCGGTTTTTAGGGTTCCGTACCAAAATGGTAAAAAAGGAACCCTTATGGTGTGACTCAGTCTGTCTGTCCGTCTGTCTATCTGTCTGTCTGTCTGTCACAGCTGGATATCTCAAGAACTACTAATTCTATCAACTTGAAATTTGGAACAGTTTTAGATGACGTTTACCCAACTATTTTGCAAATAAGAAAGAAATAAAAATATATGTATTTTTTTTGCAACAGGGACTGAAGGGCGGTCTTAAAAATTCAAAGTGGGGCTACTAGGCCATGTGGGATATATTATGAAAGAGCGCTGTTTGCATATTCTCAAACATTTTTTTATTTTTTCGACTTTTGATGAAAAATGTAAAAAAAAATACCGTTCCCCCCCCCCCCCCTATCGCGGAAGTTTGCAAAGAGAAAAATCTGAAATTATTATATGTGATAGAAGTTTATGTAAAGATTACAGGAAAAATAAAACGATGTCTTTAAATAGCACACTTTTTCAGAAATCGGAACGGAACCCTCGGTGCGCGAGTCCGACTCGCTCATGACCGGTTTTTAGTTAGAGTACCTACCCTACACTAATTCGTATACCACTACTTGCGATGTGACTGTATACGAGCAACAGTGACAGGAAGTATTATATCATCACAAATGAGGAAGCAGCTTAAGCAGTACCTTTATCAAATTTCTCAGCACCAAATTATTATGTCTAAATTAGTATTATTCCTAATTTATTCGAATAATTTTCCTTTGATATTCGAAACTAACGTTTACTCGCCGTCGGCGTCGGCTACTTGAAACGCGTTTTCTCTTTAATTTACAAAATTAAATACACATCAAAGTTCCTTAGCCCCCTGTTATTGAGTTCGTAGGATAACGTAAAGATTTGTGGCTAGCTGGATTTTGAAGCAGCTGTAATTTATCCTTACGATACCTACTATTAATTAAATGTTGTTTCGGCTCCAAATTGTGGCTTTTTGTAATTGTCTTTCAATTAATTACTGGTTAAATTAAATAATTACTTTAAATTAAAGTGTGAACAACATTGTTCACCAATAATTAAATCAGACGTTTACGGACTTTATTTTTTCTTTGAATGAGGAAAAATATGAATCTATACTCCATACTATAATACTATATACTATATATTATACTATATATTACTATTATAAATTCGAAAGTAACTCTGTCTGTCTGTCTGTCTGTCTGTTACCTTTTCACGCCTAAACTACTGAACGGATTTCGATAAAATTTGGCAAGGCTATAGATGGCATCCAGGGGATGGACATAGGCTACTTTTTATCTCAAAAATAATCCTACAGGGGGTGATATCGTCCCCGTATTTGGAAAACTAAATAACTTCGTTTTTGGCGATTTTGTCTTTTCCCTATTTTTAAATAATCCAAAACATGACGCATGTTTGAGTCTTACAGGAATTTACTTATCTTATTCCGTTCCAAAAATATAGCCTGTTTTGTCGTTCAGATGGAATAATGCATAATTAAATCGCGTTTATCTCAAAACTAGAAAATCGGAGTTATTTAGTTTTCCAACTACGGGGACGATATAGGGGATGAAAGTTTGTATGGGAAACTACGCATTTCTTAAGTTAGTAATATGAAAATTGAAATTTATTGCGGTTCAGCGTTTTGAAAAATCATCCCCTAAGGGGGTAAAATAGGGGATGATTTTAAAATTCACAAAACTGCACGGATTTCAATAAAATTTGGCAAGATTATAGGTAGCATACAGGGGAAAAACATAGGCTACTCTTTGTCGAAAAAAATAAAATAAAGGTTGATATAGGGGATGAAAGTTTGTGTGGGGAACCCAGCCTTTCTTAAGTTGTGATATTTATGAAAATTCAAGTTTATGATTTTGGTAGGAAATAAAGAAAAATAAGGTTCAGCGTTTTGAAAAATCATGCCCTAAGGGGGTAAAATAGGGGTTGATTTTAAAATTCACAAAACTGCACGGATTTCGATTATATTTGGCAAGGCCAAGTATCCTGGGAAAGGACATAGGTTACTTTTTATCTTAAAAAATAATCGTACGGGGTGTGATATAGGGGATGAAAGTTTGTATAGGAATTCCAGCATTTATTTTTTGGTAGGAAATAAAGAAATATGTGGTACACACGGCCACATTCTTCTCCAGTTTAAGGTGATCTCGCATTGTATAGAATTTCCGTACAATGAGAGGTCAGCTTATACTGGAAATGTATAGCTTGATAGGTAGCTGTGTGTTTGAAAAATCATGCCTTATGGTACATATGGGTTGATTTTTAAATTTACTAATAATATTAAAATGATTGTGTACCTACCTCTTTTTAAGAGATTTATGGCATTGGAAATGTAGTTATAGTTCGTATCTTGACTTCTTGAGGTAACATTTAATCTTTATTTCATTCGACTTTTTTACGACGAATGGATTTTCATACGTTTTTCACAAATGGAGTGATTCAGTGGTTATTTTTTATGGTTTTTTGTAAATTGGCTGAAATATGACGATGATTGTTGAAGATGTCGGAAAAAATCATGCTGACTGGGAGCTTTAAGCCCACCATACACGGCAATGATATATCTAGCGGTTTGAGTTTAGCATAGTTATATCGGACGGCCCTATGTTTTCCACATGAACGTGGGATATTTTCCGACATCTACGCGGGCGAAGCTGCGGGCAAAAGCTAGTTATAAATAAAATTAAAAAAAAAATATATGTTCATATTCATATTTTGAATATAAATATGATTTGTCTTTTTCAAACGCTTTTGATGTAAATTTTGACGTTCAAAAGTGCCTTTTTTTGTGCCTATTTGAAACAAACGATTTGACTTTAACCAGTCGAATGCCGTAATTACAGACGCAATTAAAAATACGTTGTGTATCGCGTGGATCCACGTTTGATACGAAGGGTTAAGGAAGGATTTTTGAAAATCCACCCTCTAGAGGGGACATACTCACATACACAGGGATACATTCTACATAGGTATTTAGGAGATAAAAATTTGAGTGAAGTTAGTAGTTTTAACTGATGGGATGACATGGATGGGATGGGGATGGCATCTGAAGCCAAGTCAGAGGCCTATCATATGGGTGGCATAAAAACTCTGACACCAGGTTAGTCACTCACCACACGAAAAAAAGAAGACCGATAGGAAATCCTATCGGAATTAATTACTTTATGACAGACCAAATCCCGTGCACTATCAAGGTTTATAATAAAGTCAAGCCCTAACATAAGTACCTCACATAATCTATTATGATCTACTCTACTCTCTCTACTACTCTCATTATAAACTCTTCGTAACATTAGTTTATTATCTCGTAATACGACCATGCTTTGTAAATATTGAGATGTTAATAATATAAGTCAACGTTAAATCATTTACTTAAAGGGCTCCCAAAAGGTACTTTCTTATGGAGAAGAATGGGCAAGAAACTCCACCATTACTCATTTAAAATGTTTTACATTTTTTTGTATACATTACTTAAATAATTAAAAGAAGATGCACCTAGAATAAAATTAGCATAAGTACCACAAAAGATAAAAATACTAGTATAAACCTCGCGTTAAAGCTGCCTTAAACATGAAGTTAATAAGGAAAGCGACTTGCGTAGAGTCTTGGTTAACCACATATTAATGTTGGCTAGATGTGGCAGGGATAATGATTATTATTCTCATTTTACACAGACCTCAATCGGCCTTTGATTTTGACTGTAACGTTGGTCGCCATTGTGAGACTTATTCTTAATTATATTAAGGCCCTGCATCCAAGCGTGGTTTAGCTCGGTGTGTAAGTGAAATGGCGTTACGGCTGTCTAGTTTGACGCACGAGATAGAAGACTCTCACGCGCACCAGAATATGTCGTAAAAGTGCAAATAAAATCGTATAAAATTTGAAATTAACTATTTAATAATAAATAATCCATCACTGGATGCAGTTTGGCATTTGACAGTTTATGGTATATTTTTAATTATAATTGCTAATGAAGGGATAAACAGCTTTTAAAGATTATTAAGAGGTATGTTTGAAGATTTTTTTGGTGCATTAATAGTACATTATTGCAAAGGCCGTGAAATAGGCAATTGCAGGTCGAGTATGAGTTTGAAGGCCGAGCCGTAGGCGAGGACTTCACTAATACGAGACAAGCAATTGCTATTTCCGCCGAGGCATATATAGTGCTTTTCTCAAAAGAATGCAGGGAAATGAAAGTAGTTAAGTTTTGTATAATTTTTCAAGTTAATGCCGTTTTTAACATGAACTTAACATTTCAGCATGGAATAAATTGCCTATAATGTAGATGGGTTTTTAGTTTTAGCAATCTCATTAAAATACGCCAAAAATACTGTTTCGGAGAAAATGTTCACCTTTTTCTCGTTTTTCCAAATCATAAAACGTTTGTATACCTACCTACTTTCATGTATTTTTCTTTTGACTTCGCTGGAAGCAGGTTTTCCATAGCCAATTTGGCTTCTGATCTTAAATCTGGTGGAGTACCTACAATCAATCTCCATTTCATTCTGAACCGCTGGAACTCATTTTAATTAAGTATTTTTATATTTATATAAATTTTCAAATCAAGATGAATTTTCAGTTTTGCCGCCAATTTTCTATCTAACATCTGTGCCGAAAGCCATTTATGGCTATACAGCCACGTGAACGCAATTTATACTAAGCAAAGAGATCCAATCAAAGAGTATTTAATAACCCCAGCACGCCGTTTCATACAACATTGCTGGAGCGCTGTAATGTTCCAAATTCAAAAAACGCTCCTGCAATGGATTTGATTTTCTTTGACCGTAAATTCGATACTTCGCGTGTTCTTTTTTCGAAAATAATGACAATATTTCCATGCATGTTTGAGAAAAGTATGTTTAATTATGTTTTGAGTGTATGCGAAAAAGACTCGAAAATAAGTATCATATTTTTTTTATTTGTCAAAATTATTTACGGTTTATGAGATACACAGCTTTAAAAAACCAGCTTTTTGACCGTTTCCAAGGAATCTCCGCCTTAATCGACTTATATTCCCAGGTCGGGTAGAGAGTTACTTAGGTTTTTCCAAGAGAAATTTCTCAGTTTGAATCTAGATTTGTAGATTCAAACAGAAATTTGGCAAAAGACAGCAATTTTGATGACTTTTTTGAAGGCCAATTAGTTCTACGCCTTTTTTTAAATACTTAAACTTAATTGATAATTACAACCCCCAGTTGATGGCGATAGGCTCGCCCCTATTACTTGGGACTTAGACATAACTGGGTGTACACCTCAGCCGTGGTTAACCCTTCTGGGAATACAGGTTTTTTTAAAACTTAATACTATTATTTAATTACTGTATTTGTTATAAATATAAATTAAAATCGTCATTCTGTATTTTGGAATCAATTGTTATCGATTTTCACAATTTTTCTGTAACCCGATTGCGTTGAAATCACGCTCGTGTGGTTTTAAGAACAATACAATTTCATGTTCATATATCTGATTTGACAATGGAGACCGAAACTCCTTTAATGTTTATATTTAAAATTTTATATTTTAATAATAATAAAAATGCCTTTGCCCAGTGGTGGGATGATTAAGCTATCAGTAACACTAACAATAATACCTTGTTGTTTTTGGAATCTTTATTTTCTCGTCTATCTAATTCAGATAAATCAGCAAAAATGTTCCAATCGAAAAAAAAAATATACAAACAACATTAATTTTGAACCGTACCACTACAAAACCAATATCCATAAACTCAGATACTTACACATTAAATAAAATTTAAGTACGAACGCATTCAGCAAAACTTTACCTCTATGTTGTTTGCGTTGCAAAATAGTTACTCGTCGGTTAGCACTCCATTTTAAGTGGTATTTACAGTTAAAGCCAGTTTAACCAAAGCCGGGCTTGCATTATGTAAACACTCATTTATACTTAGCTGTTGCTTTTCAACTTATTCTATATCTTTGAGATTTCAGTGCTTATTTGTGTGATCCAATTTCGTTTTTAGAACTTTATATTTATTTGGAAGTAGATGGATGGTTTGTTTACATTTTTGTCGTGAATTCCTAGATTTTTGCGGAAAAAGACAATTTTTCCATCGCACCGGGAACGGGACGTCAATGAGAAACTTGATTATTCGGGTATAGTAAGAGCTGAGTTCACCAACTACACCATAATCATTGATTACGTAACCGTTCTGTTAGCATTAAACAGTTGTTTAAACAAACCACGTTTTTTTGAGTTCACCATTTATTTCTAACCAACGGTTAAATAACCAAACGTTTTTGAATGAGTGAGTCGAAAACGACCGAATGAGCGAATGGTATAACAATATTGTGTGAATGGTGAATGTCAAAGTCAATCAAATTTCATTGTCAATGTCAAACTCTCTGTCTGTGATCAAACAAAATCAAAACTCAATTCATAATTTTTTGTCGAATACTGATCGAATTAAATCAAGTAATTCCAAAGCACTCATTTTATATAAACGAAATCTTGTACCAAATGCTTTCTCGTCATATTCCTCGAAATAATTGCGCCGTGTTTGGAATATACGAGGAGTACGCAAAATTATTTCTATATTTTCAAAATCATCTAACACATTGTCTTCTTCAAAGATATAATTCAAAGTGTCTTGCATTTTTATTTTGTAAGTAAGTAGTAGAAGCGATGCACAATACAAAATTTCACGTCAGGAAGCCTAAACCAATGGTTAAACTGAGTTGGGTACTTCGTTTAAGTTGATCAGTCGATTATAGTACTTAATCAATGGTTAGTGCGTGGTGAACAGCAAAATATTGTTAAACAGCCGTTTATGGTTTAAACAGATGTTTAAAATTTAACCATCTGTTGGTGAACTCGGGTCTTAATGTATTGTCGCTACTTCGGCGCCGTCATCTGTTTTCTCGTTGACGTCTTATTATCTGCTACTAGCTAGCGTCCGTTTGACTGACGTCTTGAATCCTTCAGGACCTATTCAGATCCTTGAATCTAATGAACATAAATTCAATGAACTATCACATAATTTACTACATCATTAAGTGTCCTTCGTGATTGGATTTCAATTTAAGTTCTAACTTTTATCAGCGTAATCGTAAAACCGAACTGAACTTGATTGCATTACCGTAACGACCTGTTACGCCTACTGGGAATGTTTCGAATCCAAACAAACACAGTTCATATTGAAGGTCATCTGAAATTAACATCTGCCTAGCCTTTTCCCAACTATGTTGGGGTTGTCTTCCAGTGTAACCGGATGCAGCTCAATACCAGTAGTTTACATGGAGTGACTGCCTATTTGACTTCCACAACCGAGTTACTTACTGGTATTAATATATTAAATTGATATATTAAATTATTTATATATTTATAATTATAATAATAATTATAATTATTTATTTTTATTTATAATTATTTCTATTCTTGATATATTATATGGATAATAATATATATTAATAAATATATTTTTTAAAAAAGCGTTTATAGTTAATTATAGTTAATTAACTTAGTTTGAATTTCACACACGATGTTTTCCTTCATCGTTTTGAGAGCTTCTCTTAGATGAATTAATTTCCACTATAACATATGTATTTTTCTTGTCCTCAGGTCCTGCGCCAAACTACTCTCCCGATAGTCCCAACTCGCCACCAGACGTTCCAGCGCCAACTGTCGCACCGACTCGACTTGCCTTCTATCCAGTTCAGCATCTGCAGTCTGGAAAGAGCTGACTCTTCTATTGGACTTATTAAGGTAAAAAAAAAATCTTTACTGCCATTAAAAGGTTACGGAAAAATTTTAAATCCTGGGTTCAGAGCTAGGTTAGAGTACCTGTACTTCAGGAGCCAGTGACTCCTTCCATTTAAGTAACAATGGGCAAGCAAAAAAAAGTGATAAAATTATCTTACTTAAAATTAATTTTAACAGTAATAGTTTATTTTAAGCACTAAAAATAGAATATCATAACATAATGAGCCTATAACGTTCCCACTGCTGGGACACAGACCTCCTTTCGCTCTTGCTGAGAGGGAGTGGGCCGTAATCCAACACGCGGACACAGTGCGGGTGAAAAATTACACAAAGTAAAGGGCCTGTCTGTTTTCGAACCTACGACCTACAAACTCGTAAGTCGCGGCCGTTACCACTGGGCCACCACTGCTCTAAAATAATAAAATAAGAAAACTAAAATTAGAATTAAAGCTTATTAACCCGTCGTACGCCAATTAGCAGACACAATAGATTTTTTATTGTTATCTGAACACCTGGGTGTGCAATCGATGTTTAAAGAGTTAATAAATATGCGTCACTTGAGCTACAGTGCTAGTTTTCAGCGACAGCCATAGTAAGAACGTTTATCTTCTATAAACATTTACAAAAACTATATCTTTCTCTATCTATTTCTCTATCTTTACATTTATTAAAACAGCAGCGTAGGGACTGACTGACTGGCAGACAGCGCGTATCTAAACCACTGAAGTTAAAAAACTTTTTTACAAAAAAAAAACAACCGACTTAAAAAAAAAAAACTTTCTTTCTTTATTGAACAAACACAGTATGACAATAACATTTAGTGCGATAATACCTACATTAGTAAAATACTGTGTCGTAGGAATTAACGCCCACCTCAGGAAAAGGACGATAGCGTTCTAGAATTTATGCTAAACACAGGAGATTGATTACAAACTAGAATAATAGGTTAAAAAATAATGTGAATATGTGTAGGTACGAGCGAATGTATTATGTGCGTGTGGGTGTTTGCATAGGTGTGTGGGGGTGTGTGTGTATGTGTGTGTGTGCGTGTGTGGCTTAATTTATGTGTAATGAGTCTATTTCGGAAGGAAGAGGTCGATATTGGAAACAAATCAGGGTTTGACCAAGCTCTCCAGGTCTTCATAGGTGAGGGTTTGAAGCCATTCGTCAGTGACTTTTTTACAATCCCTATAAGAACGAGAATTAATATGGAGTACACTGTTTACCTTATTGTACAAAGTGAAAATTTTACTGTAGACTGTCGAGTGATCGACAGTCTTGAGTGACTTTCCATCACCTTCTGTAGAATACAAGATACTTCCATTACATCAACAGGAGAGACTAAAGAATAATTGATTACGTAAAAATGTGCTTGCAAAACAAACTTGATAGATGAAGCCGGTATCGAGTGCGACGGAGATACATCGAGTGCCACCTATCCGCTAGAATAAATTAAAATTAACTACCTCCATACAAGAACGATGAAGTTATAAACTATGCATATAGTAATCACTATGCATATTGTTAACGTAAACATGAAGTACCTATGTATGATGTTCATTTGTTTTATAATACTAGAGTAAGGTTCTGGGTTGAAGAGAGGCTTGCTTGTAGATAAGTAATAACAGCTGCAAGGGTTGATCGATCAGGTTAAGCTACGCTTGCCGTGGTTGGTCCTTGGATGGGTACATAACAAGACCCCTCCGTGCCTCGGAAAGCACGTTAAGCCGTTGGTACCGGCTGTCATTCCTGGATCTTTTATAGTCGTTACGGGTCGTCAGAAGCCCGAAAGTATGACAACCAGTCTTACCAAGGGGTATCGTATTATACAGTCACTGGATTGTGGAGGTCAGATAGGCAGTCACGCCATGTAAAATACTGCTATTCAGCTGCATCTGGTTAGACTGGAAGCCGTCCCCAATATAGTTGGGAAAAGGCTAGGCAGATTGATTGGCGCGTTATCGTCTGAATGAATGATAAAATTACTAAAATGAGAGATTACAACTTGAGTTGCGCCATGTGAGAGTACTATGTTGTATCGCAGGCAACGCCCACTGGCAACCAATTTAGGTTGAGTTGCCGTCACCCCATGTGAAAATGGGGTAAATGGGAGTGGGTTTAAAATAATGTCCGGTAATTAGGTCTAGCTCGACAAGCCTATTGAATCATTGTTCAGATGTTCGAACCCAGGCAGGCTTTCATCAGCACTGTTCTCAAAACGGTGAAGGAAAACATCGTAAGGAAACCGGCATATCCTAGAACCAAAAAATTCGAAGACATGTGCCATCTACCAACCCGCACTGGGCCCGAGTACACAGCCACAGCCCCTCCCTCTCAAAGAGAGGAGGCCTGTGTCCCAGCAGTGGGAGCATTGCAGGGTGATTATGCCATCGTGTATTCAAGGTGGCGCGGGTAAAGAGTTCCTGGAAAGACTTACGGGAGGCCTTAGCTCAGCAGAGGGCCAGTAAGGACTAGGAATTAAATAAATAAATAATAGTTTTAAAAAACACGCTATAATAACATTAAACTGAACTAAAAAATTAAAAAATATTTTTTTCAATGAATTCAATCAAACAATAAAGTGATCGAGCAAATTAATGTCATTGTAAAAAAAGCGCGGGGTGCTTTGTACGGCATTCTTACAACTCTGTAATTCGAAAACACCCCACACTTTTTTTTTGTACATGTAGAAACTAGTTGATAAGTATATCTGCTTTTGGAAACCGAAACTTGGATATGGTAGCCGTTTCCCAGGCTCCAGGCTCTCCGGAAGGAAATCGTTAATCTTGATGATCCTGATCAGGATAATGGGACAAAATTTTTAAATTATTGTATTGTCATCGGGCCCTGATAAGTTTGCAAAATTTAGATTTAATCTGACCATTTATAATGGGTAAAAATCGAGTTCAAAGATTCCGTTACATACAAACATACAAGTGAAGCTAATAAAAGCGTGTTAAAAAAAATATAAAGTTTCATTCTTCTACAATAAAATCCGACAAAAATCGGTCACATTTGTTCCGATTTTTTTGGACCGATTGTTTTCTTATTCAATGACTTTTATATTTGCACCGATAAGTTTCAGATATCGGACTATTTATATTGACGATTTTCTGCGATACCCACCTCTTATCGTTAGATACATTAATATTACCTAATACACCTTACAAGATTGGCTAAACAACATTGGACAAACATTGGCGTTATTGCCAGTAATTAAGTTATCTGATTCCTCATCCTTGAAGCTAACGAACTAAATTGGAGGGCTCCGTTTTCTAACTAATAATGAGTAAGCAGACCTTCTAGTGTCTAGTGAGGCGGTTGGTACAAGTTCTAGGTATTATTTGTATAGTTTAATCACTACATAGTATTTAAAACAAAGTCGCTTCCCGCTGTCTGACTATCCCTATGTATGCTTAGATCTTTAAAACTACGCAACGGATTTTGACGCGGTTTTTTTTTAATAGATAGAGTGATTCAAGAGGAAAGTTTATAATTATGTATAATACATGCGCGGGGGAAGCCGCGGGAAAAAGCTGGTAAATAATAATAGTCCTCTAGACCGAATTTCGGCCAAGGTGACCAATCTTAGTGGCGCGGGAGATATCGTGCGTAAGTAGGTGTGCGCTGACAGAAACTAGCTGTTGCTCGCGGCTTCGCCCGCGTGGATCATACTTGTCTATTTAATCGGATAATTTCATGTGTTTTTTTTTGCGCGGAAAATAAAAGTACTTAGTCTTAGTTACTTCTCAGAACATCAGATATCTGCCAGTGAAAGTCCCGTCAAAATCGGTCTCGCCGTTTAGGAGATTAGCCTGGCAGACAGAAAGCCAGAAATTTAAAAAATTGTTTTTTGTTATTATTTTTGCATAAATTATGCATTTAGTAAAAAACTGTTATTTTGACATTAAAAACAGACAGTTCATTTTTATTTATTTGTAAAATAAATATATAATATATTTATATAATAGATGTTTAAACAAATAATATAATTATAGTAAAATTAGATACTTAATCGAAAAATCTGTAAAATCGATGGGAATATGGAGAAAATACATTAGTATAAGTTAAATAGTAGTGACGTCACTTCTGTGAGTGTCTAGCAGATATTTCAAAACGTTTATAACTTGCCAATTTTTTAAGTTTAACATGGTTTGCAAACAATATTTTTTATCGTTTAAAATAAAAAAAAAATCATCATCCCTATTGATGCTAACAAAATTTTACTCACAATTTTGTCATCTCCGCTCCGGTATAATTTTTTGTTGAGTTCATCGGGCAATAACTTAAGAGCTTGTTAAAACTTTTAAGGGTCGATATACTTACTTTGACAAACATCTTAAGGTCGTTTACCTACAGAACTGAGAACAGAAAAACAAACTTTTGATCTAATATACAGTTTATACCTACCTAAAAGAAATTATATTTACTGTATGACTTTTTTTTTCTAAATTGCACGGTGATGACTTAGTTTGTAGTTCTAATCATTTACCTTTGTTGTCTCAACTATCTATGTTTATTAAGACATCAAGTCTACTTAGACTAGCTCGTGGTCAAATAATAACAGCCGCATGGGTCGATCTTCAAGGTGAAGCAACGCTTTCAGGGGTCGGGCCGTGGATGGGTGTCCATCCACTACGTTCCGAGACGCCTCCGTGCCTCGTGGTCTCTGCTGTCATTTGTAGATCTTTGACAGTCGTTACGGGTAGTCAGAAGCCCGAAAGTCTGACAATCATTCTTAAAAGGGGTATCGTGTTACTTGTGGAGGTCAAAAAGGCAGTCGCTCCATGAAAAATTGTGGTATATTGTGGTAGGGTTAAAATGCAACAAATTAAGCCACCAAATGTTCTACCGAAATTCAATTTTTTTTTTGTAATTTTTGTCTAAGAAAAATGTAAATTACGAAAAATAAAAATGTTTAATTGCCCAAGTTTCAGGCATTTTTCAACTTTAATTTTTTTTTAACAAAGATCTGCTACTGCATTAGCTAAATAATAAGTTAAATAATTTAAATAATAATGAGTTAAATTTCAGTAAAGTCACACCGTAAATAATTTTGGAATTGTATTTTTCATAAAAAAGACTTTAAATCAAACTAACTCAAAAACTATTCAATTTCGGTAGAACATTTAGTGGCTTATTTTGTTGCATTTTAACCCTACTAAGTATGTGTCGAGTAACACTGTATATATTAGGTCTTTACCTATGAAATTGCCGTTCTGCAGTACTGGCCATTTCAAATCAAAATAATTTTTGTTTGGCTAAGAATTCTAATTTCAAATTAATTTTATTTTAAAAACATGGATTTTTTTTCCAAAAGTAGTCATTTGTTTATTGATTAGTGTTACATTTTCATCGCATTTCAATCTTTTTCGTCATCATGGATACGTTAAAAATACGAGTAATTATGGAATATGAGTACCGTCGTGGCAGCAACGCGGCACAAGCGGCACGCAACATCAACGACGTTTACGGAGCTAACACTACAAACCAACGCACCACCTGTTATTGCTTTGCTCGCTTCCGTTCTGGAACTTTCGACCTGAAAAATGAACCTCGCGGTCGTCCGAAGACTTTGGTCGACAATTACGAATTAAAGGCGATTGTGGAAGCTGAAGATACACAATCTTCGGCTGAATTAGCAGCAGCTTTCGACGTTAGCGTCAAAACAATATTGGTCCATTTGCGTCAAATTGGCAAAGTAAAAAAGCTTGACAAATGGGTGCCCCACGAACTCAATGATCGCCAGCGCGAAGTACGCGTCGAGACATGCCTTGCACTGCTCAACAGACACACAAATGAAGGAATTTTGAACCGCATTGTTACCTGCGATGAAAAATGGATTCTGTTTGATAACCGCAAGCGCTCAGCAAGTTGGTTGGATCCTGGTTCAGCACCTAAACAATGCCCTAAACGAAAACTTACCCCTAGAAAAGTGATGGTCACTGTTTGGTGGTCTAGCGCCGGTGTGATTCATCACAGTTTCTTACCAAACGGGGTGAGCATTACTGCAGATGTGTACTGTGAAGAACTGAACACAATGATGGAGAAGCTGGCACATCTCCAACCAGCATTGGTCAATCGCTCGTCTCCGCTGCTCCTGCACGACAACGCGCGACCTCATACTGCACAGCAGACGGTCTCCAAGTTGCAAGAACTGGGGTTGGAAGCTCTCCGTCATCCGCCCTACTCACCAGACCTTGCGCCTACAGACTACTACTTTTTCCAGAATTTGGATAACTTCTTGGCGGGAAAAAAATTCAATACCCGAGAGGCAGTACAAAATGCCTTTGAAGAATTTGTTGCCTCCCGACCAGCTGATTTCTTTAAGAAGGGCATCAATAAACTGCCACTGCGTTGGCAAAGATGCATTGATTGCATGGGTGATTACTTCGATTAATACAAATAAAAAATACATGAAAAAAATTCGTTTAAATTTTTTCATACAAAACGGCAATTTCATAGTTAAAGACCTATTATTATCAATTTATATAATGTATTACTAAAAAAATTAACATTACAAGAACTTAATCCAAATTCTTTTCCTCTCTTCATTATGACTTTAAAAGTCCACTGTCATTACAATCTCTTTGATAAAAGAGACTATACCTCTATAAAGGCTTGTGCACATGATTCTGGTTTCTCAATTATCTCTCCTTTTGTCTTTGTGAACCATTTTGTGCTCTTTTGTCTTACATTTTTTGCTTGTAATTATAGTACTGGCGGCTACTATTTGTGTAACAAAACTCTTTGGTAGAAAACAAGCAGGGCAGGCTTGTGTGTTTCAAGCCTATAATTAAAAATTAAATTGAATGAATTTTTTTACGTTTTTCATTTCTTTTGGAATTGAAGCTGTTTTACAAATAAAATCATATAAATTCATAAAAGAAAACCGAAAATAATATCTGCTAGAGTTCGGATCAGCAGACAAAGTAGTGTTCATTGTTTTTTAGATTACATAGTTTTCTTTTTTAAAAAACATACAACAAGTATGTTTCTTTAAGCTACGCTTGCCGCGTTTGGACTTGGATGGGTGACCATTTTTACATACCAAGACCCCTTCGTACCTCGGAAAGCACGTTAAGCCATTGGTCCCGGCTGTCATTCGTGGATCTTTGACAGTCGTTAAGGGTCGTCAGAAGCCCGAAAGTCTGACAAAATCCTGATTTACAGCTAATTAGGTATCGCATTTAACGATAAAGTTTGTCAATTATTGTCATATCAATTTAATTCGTAACAGAGAGGAAGGGACATCAACGCGCAAACGGTTACCACGTATTCAATACATCCTTCTGAGCCCCCTCATATATAGAAATTTTTCATCGGTTATTGAAAACAAAATCTGCAGTTTCCTACAATAGTGCAATACCTACACGGTCAAAATGTATGGAAGAGCAGATTTTTTTTTCAATAACCGATGAAAAATTTCTTTAAAGGGGGCTCAGAATGATGTACTGAATACGTGGTAACCGTTTGCGCGTCGGTGTCCCTTTTTGTTATCAGAGGAGCTCATGGCTTAATAATAACAGCCGCACGGGTCGATCCATCAGGTTAAGCTACGCTTGCCAAGGTTGGTTCGTGGATGGGTTACCATCTTTACATACCGAGACCCCTCCGTGCCTCGGAAAGCACGTTAAGCCGTTGGTCCCGGCTGTCATTCGTGGATCTTTGACAGTCGTTACGGGTCGTCAGAAGCCCGAAAGTCTGACAACCAGTCTTGCCAAGGGGTATCGTATTATCTAGTTACTGGGGTGTGGAGGTCAGATAGGCACTTGCTCCATGTCCATTACTGGTAGTCAGCTGCATCTGGTTAGACTGGAAGCCGACCACCACATAGTTGGGAAAAGTCTAGGCAGATTGTTTAAACAGTTTTTGTTCATATGAGAAATATTACAGGCCAAGTATAAAGGTAACCATAGACGTCAAGTTGTTTTGTCAGAATAGACGAGTAAAAAGAAAATATAAAAACAATGGAAATTTAATAATATCACAGAAGCATTATTGAATACAAAAACACAATTACTCTACTAAAAGCTTTATTGAAAATACTAAAGAAGTATTAAAACAGTTTCGAAAATAACATTGCCAGGGCTGTCAAAAACCCGTCCCGCACAACACAATACTTAACACGTCACAGTCAATGGTTTAGACATAGACAGGTACTAAATTAACTCTATTGTTCCTACGTAGATTGTCACCGGCCTGCCCGTCCCAGACGTGTCATTTCCACATGATTTCCGCAACGAAGGGCTACTGACGCAAAGGAAGAGGAAGGGGAACTCACTGGGAACATGTTTGCGTGTAACAATAGAAAATTATATAAGGTGTTAAAAAATTAACTCTAAAACTCTAAGGAGTGCTTAAACCATCACCACATTGAATAGCTTTTAATAGGGACCAACTTTGAAATAGTGAAAAAAAAACTTTCTGACTTTTCTTCTTTTTGCCCGGCTCCTAAGGATCATAGCGTTATGTTAAGAGCAAAAGCTTATAACCTTCCTCAAGAATTGAGCTATCAAATGCAAAAATAATTTTCTAAATTTGACTGGTAGTTTCAGAGATTAGAGTGTTCAAACAAACAAATAGACAAACTCTATAAGTATTAGTGTAGAAGATAGATACACATACTCCCGGTGAGTACTCTCCTTGATGTAATGATCTAATAAATGTTATTGCGTAGCAGCCCTAGAAAATCTGACGTCAGGAAAAGTAAGGCTCCAAGTAATAATGAAGTATTCCGTCGTATATTTCTTTCCTGAAATTGTTTGAGTTTTACTTTTTTTTTGTTGACTTGGTAAGTTCTTTGGAAAAGTAGTAATTGTTTATTAAATGGCTTTTATAACATAATTTGAGAGCGTAGGTACTTATTATTTTCACAATAATGACTGGACTGCTTCAGCAGTGTTAATACAAGTCCGTTTATCATACAACTCATAAAGTCGTTTTCTACTTTTATGTTTACCAATGGTGGGCCAGTCACTGAAGGAAGCGTTACTATTAACCGAGAATGTCTTTGGAATGAAAGTGTTGTCAAATTATGTGCAATACATATTAAAAAAATCATTATATAGTTGATTGGGGTCATCATTAGTTGACAAAAGTGGTAATTTACTCAAAAGTTTAGTTTTAAATTATTCATTATTTTCTAATAATAAATCTGTATCAGGTGCCTAAATAAATAATAATTTACCTAGGCAGGAGTGTACGGAAGACGGAACCCTTCATGTGTGAGTCCGACTCGCACTTGGCCGGTTTTTTTAGTTAAAGTAGGTATGCATCACACGTTGCAGTATAAAACTGATTTACGTCTGTTACTTCACACTTCGGTCCAGTTGAAAACCAGCGTCAGGCACTGGTTGTCTGGGATTTTTGCTGAACTGGGCCTTTTTGGCACAGCCGTGAAGCACACATTCCTGCATTGTATTTTTTCGTTGTTGTTATCGCAAATGTTGTTTTTTTTTATTTTTTTTTATTGTTGCTATTTTAATCCTGCTGTTATTATTTTTTGTGCCTCTTTAATTTAGTCTGTGCTAAATAAATGTGTTTTCTTTCTTTCTATTTACTAGTGTAAAATTATCAATATTATCATTCTGTGGCTTATAGCACAAAGTGATTATTCCATAACCATTAGGCACATGCGTTGTCCCATTGAAATAGAACTCATTTCAGGAGGGGCTGAAATGAGAACTCATTTCAGCCCCTCCCTTTCAATCTGAGGCCGTATTATTGAATAGTGTTCACGTTCGAAGCGCCATCGATAATGAGGGCATGGAAATTGAGTTGTCATGTAGACGCGTCTAGTCTTGTTTCATTTTAATGAAGGAAATCGATGACAGGTTTTGAAGGGACCTTTTTAGGGTTCCGTACCAAAATGGTAAAAAAGGAACCCTTATGGTGTGACTCAGTCTGTCTGTCTGTCTGTCTGTCACAGCTGGATATCTCAAGAACTCGGCTTCGCCTCGTGTGATAAACCCACATTCGTGTTTTAATACCCCTTATTACACGTCAGTTGCATAAATAAATATAAAATTAGAATGTTGGGTTAGATTATATAAATATTCAAATCAAATGCTGATTATGCAAATCAAAGCACTCAATTTGTAAGTAGCACTACAAATTGGAATCCACAGTTACCGTTTGTTTACATTTTCATCTGATACTTAATTTATGATGAATCTCTATACAACGTGTTATTTTGAATTTATTCTTTCTTTTTTATTTTTTTCTTTCATCCGCGGCAAATTTCAGGGTGTGATACATCAAACCGAACCACTTTCTCCATGGGACCAACTTTGTAATCGCGAAAAAATTTTCAACTGTCCCATAGAAAACTTCAATTCCTACTCGACGCAAATGTACGGGACGGCTGATTATTTTTTCGCGATTACGATGTTGCCATGTATGCCATGGAAAAAGTTGTTCGTTTTGATGGACTATATACCACACCCTTAAATTTGACACTATTAGTAGACCAGATCCGTATTTTTAATTTTTTACGTAATCAAAAGATTACGCCGATACATTGATTTAAAATAGGTATGGCATGACGTCACTCCTTGCCAGATTTTATACGTAGAAGTGACGTAGTGAGCCCCACTCCCCAACTTTAATGAGTGTTAACGAAGTATTTTTTTTATTAATATGATAAAGCATGTGTCTAATATTTTTTTTATTATCTGACCGACGACGGACTAAATAGAATTTCTTTTTTTTTTACCCATGCATCATCCTTATTAATTATCGTGGTTAAGAAGCTTTCTCTATCTCAGCGAAATTCTAAAAAGTGTAAAGAGTAGGTTAGACTTCTCGTGGGTATCAAATCTAGAAGTTGAAAGTTTGTAATTTTTAATTCCATTTGGATACCTATGAGAGTAGTAGTTTAAAAATAATGGTCAACTCGATCGGTATTTATATAAGGTACAGGCATTGCAAAACTTTCTGCTAAATATAGTTTCCGTAGTCTAACTAAACAATTCATTCTGTGTTGACTCAACTGAACTATTGTTTGTCGAACAAATTAATGGCAGTTTTGTTATTTGCATAACCAAACAGTTTAGTTCATAGTTGGTTCCAACTAGGTAACTGTATAGAAGCGATATTAGTTTATATCAATCTGTGCGCTATGACCTATCCTACCTGAGTTTTTTCGGTGGTAGGTGTGCGTGGCTCCGTCACGCAACTCACTGGCGACGTATTAAAATTCTTCTTAGAGGGACCGGCGGCTTCGAGCCGCACGAGATTGAGCAATAACAGGAGGCCAATTCCGGTTATCTCCATGGTCGAAATATCAGTCGAGAAACTGCTTATCTCCGTCGGAAACGTAAAAATGCTATTCTAACGATCTCCATTCATAAATTTTTCGATCGCAAACCAGCGGGATATCACGGCTGGTCCTAAGGTATGGAGATATGAAATCTCCGTTGGAACATCTGTCAAAATTTACATTCGTAGGTTTATATTCGTATTTTTTTTGGTACCTACATGTAGAGGCTTAGGGGTTTATGGGTTTCATAAAGGGGGCCAAATTTTCATTATTTTTGCGATAGGACACACCGTTTTCGAGATATAAGCAAAAGAAAAAAAATACAGTACTGTTTTGCACTTGAAGTCAAGGTGTTGGTGTGAATTTTAGTTCATGACAACTAATTTTATTCCACACCTTTTTAATCGCGATTAAAAGTAGTCATATTTAATATGAAAATTAAAACCTACCTACGTCAGAAAAAGGACACAAATCATGCGAAACGCGTTTCTGATCACGCTACTTTGCAATTACTATTTTCAGTAAGTAATTATAAAAAAAAAACACAAATAAAGAAACACAATATAATAAAATTGTCTTTTATAATGTGTTTGCTTGGATTTAATAAATTAAACATGTAATTAATACTAAAAAAAGAAAAACGTAGCATAATCGATTATAATCAAAGTGAATCGATAAAAATGGAACGTCTTTTAGACGAGATTATTTTCTCCGTTGTAAATGTTTCTCCATGGTCAACCAGAATACGGTTTTTTGATAGTATCGAGATTTGAACCGGACATTGATGCGGAGATTTGAAACAGAGTTTTGTCTCCATGGTCGTGATATCTAGCTCGAGCCCGGAATTGGGTCCCTGGTCTGTGATGCCCTTAGATGTCCTGGGCCGCACGCACGCTACACTGAAGGAATCAGCATGTTCTCCCTGGCCTAGAGGCCCGTGCAACCGGCTGAAACTCCTTCGTGCTGGGGATGGGGGTTTGCAATTATCCCCCATAAACGAGGACTTCCTAGTAAGCGCGAGCCATATACTCGCGTTGATTACGTCGTCTCTAACTGGATGGAGCGGAATACCAGTATTTTACATGGAGCGACTGCCTATCCGACCTCCACAAGCCAGTTACTGGGTAATACGATACCCCTTGGTAAGACTGGTTGTCAGATTTTCGGGCTTCTGACGACCCGTAACGACTGTCAAAGATCCACGAATGACAGCCGGGGCCAACGGCTTAACGTGCTTTCTGAGGCAAGGGGGAGTCTTGGTATGTCCTATAAAACACATTTTTGCTGTCAATAGTAGGTAATATTTTTATGAAAACTGGTTTTGAATTGCCGGTTCAGTTCAGTTGATAATTAGAACCTGTATTCTACATTATAGTTCTCTTTTCATGATAAATATTTTACGTCAGTACATAATTATACAATTAAAGCAATTTGTGCTGTATTATCAGAAAGCAATTTAAATTGGAAACGTATTTTAATTTCCGTTCTAATTTATTTCATGACTATGCCAGTTTAATTACTAACGATATTTAATTATTTTACTATTATTTGATTTTATTTCGTAACAGAAAAAAACTTTTATGAATGAAGAAAAAGTCTTGAACAACTTACTTTACTTTATTTTTCCTTAAACGTCAAGAGCTTTTCGTAATGAAGAGAGATTTTGAAAACAATTTCGCTAAATAAGCTCAAAGCCTTGTTTAGTTTTAAAGATTGAGAAAAATGTACTTACAACCTGGAATAAGTCTATGTACATTAGTCTTTCGTAAAAGACGAGATGGAATTGCCTGATATTATGTAAGTGGGTATATTAGGTACTTTACGAAAACAGTTGACGGTGAAAATGTTAGGCAATGAGTACCTACAGATGTTCTAATTTATCATTTCAGTTGATGTCCCAATTATTTCTCTGAATAATATGATAGTTAGAAAAGCACGTATGTATAAGTGATATAGTTCATTTATCTCATGAAAGCTGGTCTTGAAGCCTTTATGTTGTTAATGATAAGGTTTAAATTACAATAATTAACCCGCTTTCGTGAGATAAATTAACTCAACTATACGTATCTTAGTGGGTGTTCCCCGCCACTTATTTCGTTGGCATAGGTACTCGTAACAATCTCCTAAAACTGATTTAGGTGTGATTTATAAAAAAATTCATTCATTTTATCAACGGAATCAATTATTTTGCACGCCAGTTTCAGCGAATTGTTTTAAAAACTGTAAAAAAACCCGACCATCTGTAATGTACTACAATTCTTGCAATTAAACTTCATTTCCGTGTGTTGTCTGTCGGTCAGTCAGTCACGGAAGTATTTAAATATGTAAAATATTTTCGTCTTCTACTCGTTCAGACCTTAACCGCATCGTTACCAAATTTTACCCATCGTTTATTGTAGGACCATATTTTTAAAAGCCACCCATAAAATGAATTACCTTTAGCGTGTTTCCACGCTCTATTGAATATTTTTTATTGGCCACGTTAAATTTAAACGGCCAAGTTTGAGCCGTAAATTAAATTTTGTGTAGATCGAGGCCAGATTGGCTGTAAAGTGGCTTTTTATTGTTTGTGATTGGCCAGGAGGTGGAGTTATTAACATTGTTGGCTTCACTTGTATTTGGAAGTGATAAATGGAGGTAATTAAAAGGATTGTTTGTGCTGTTCAAGTTCAATTAACGTTAGGACTTGATAGGTGCGACTAATAATTGTTCAGGTTTTATTGGTTTTAGAGGTATGACGAACAGGGTGTAAAGTTCACTCATCCTCCATAGAAAAGGGAGGATCCTCCAACCAGACGGCTGTTGTGTCTGGTGGGCTACTGCCCGACGGTTGATGTCGGGACGTTGTATATATGCTAATCGCGTGGTAAACTCTAATTGCGCGATGCAGTTTTGCGTGACGTCATGTCATTGATGCGTAGTTCATATGTGGCGATGTAGATGCCGCCACATTGGTTAAAAGGCGTCATACCAGGTGGAGCTCGTGGCTAAGTAATAACAACCGCAAGGGTTGATCCATCAGGTTAAGCTAAGCTTGCCGGTGTTGGTCCGTAGATTGGTTACCATCTTTACATACCAAGACTCATCCGTGTCTCGGAGAACACGTTAAGCCATTGGTCCCGGCTCTCATTCAGAATCAGAATCAGAATATTTATTTGTAAAACATAGGTATAAAGGTGTTAGGTTAACATAATAGGTCGGGGAAAAAGTTTTTTCGTATTTTATAGGTATAAAGTTATAATAACATCTCTTTGGCTCTACTGTTTGTATCTGGCTGGTTTTGATATCATTGAAAGTTTAAATTTTAAAGAACATAATTCCAAATTCAAATTAGGAAAATGTGTGATTTTCATTTGTTTTTCGTACTGTCAAGATGAGTGAATCTAATGAAGAAATTCGATACATTTTAAAATTTTACTACAAAAAAGGTAAAAATGCAACGCAAGCCGCGAAAAAATTTGCAATGTTTATGGACCTAGTGCAGTGTCTGTGAGAGTAGCACAAATTTGGTTTAAACGTTTTCGGGGGAAAAAGTTCCTTCGTAACTTTTTCCCCGACCTAATATTTGGGCGCTACATTTTGCCGTGAAGGCGTACAAATATAAAGTAAAAAATATAATTAAAACTAAAATACTTAAAAACTAAATAAAAACAAAAATAAACCAAAAAAATATTAAAAATTATCATTTATAAAATCTGGAACAGTATAATAACATTTTTCAATTATTCGTGGATATTTGACAGTCGCTACGGGTAGTCAGAAGCCCGAAAGTCTGACAAACAATCTTACCAAGGGGTAATTGTATTACCCAGTTACTGGGTTGTGGAGGTCAGATAGGCAGTCGCTCCATGTTAAATACTGGTTGGTATTCAGCTGCATCCAGTTAGAATGGAAGCCGACCCCAACACAGTTGGAAAAAGGCTAGGCAGATTGATTGAGGCGTCATACCAGTTTTATGCCCTAGACTTAGATTGTAAGATAGGTTTTTTGGGGAAAACAGAAATGTATAAGTCAAGTTCATCCGAAAATTAATGCTTATTAATGATTAAATTGTACACGCATCTTTTTTCTCGTGTCTTGTATCGAAATCAAAAGCTTCTTCGCTTCTTAATGACTACAAATGATCACCATACTAACATAAAACCTTCTTTCCAGCCGGAGCTATACAAGAATGAACTGGTCCGCCAGTCATCTACCGACAGTGCTGAACTCGAGTTCTGTGGCAAGCTGCACTTTGCGCTCAAATACGACCAGGAAGTTGAGGCTCTAGTTGTCAAGGTAAGTCTTAGCTACCTCTGCTATAGAATGAGCTGGACCCCAGCCTTTTCACCACAGAACGCCAATTGCGTTCTCACAATCATAATTCTCTTTGTACATGATCAATTGCTTCATAAGTTTGTAGAATGCGTCGGTTCTTCAACGTAAATAGCGCAATGAATACCTTTTTTACCTTTGGTTGAACCGTTAAAATGACAGGCATTCCCATTGGAAGTGTGTTATCCAATATTAGGGGACATGATAGACATTAGAGAATAGACTGAGCTTTAGCCTCACTGATCACTCTCTGAAAGAGACCTATCGAATTTGCGGCCAATACCTGTAGAACCTACTACTAAAGAGACAACTATCATTATCAGGCTATAATGTTCCCACTGCTGGGAATCAAGCCTCCTCTCGGTGAGAGGGAGCGGGCCGTAATCCACTACGCGGGCCTAGTGCGGGTTGGTAGTTGTCACATGTCTTCGAATTTTTGGTTCTAGGATATGCCGATTTCCTCACGATGTTTTTCTTCATCGTTTTGAGAGTGAGGTGATGAAATAATTTACACAAAGTAAAGCGCCTGTCAGGGTCGGAACTTACGACCTACAACTCGTTAGTCGCAGCCGTTACTTCTGGGCCACCACGGCTCCATGCACATAACTGTTTCTAATTTATATACTAAATTCACCTGAAACTTACACAATAATTATGATTATAATTAATAATAAAAGCCGTAAATGATGTTACCGCAGCCTTAATGAGCCAATTAAAACTAATTAACAATTTAACTACGTACTACAAAGATACTAATCATCATAAAGGGCTGATCTTACAAGTGTACGCGAATATGTAATGCTAAATAAACGGTGGTAATATCACAGTATAATAATGATACAGTAGTTTATGTTCGTAGAAAACTGCCGAAACAACGCGCATCGAAATCTCAGTATATACCAGTACGCAACAATTCGAGTGCGCGGCAGTTACGCAAGGACGGACGCGTTTTTATCTACCGAGCGGCCGTACGTATTATTTCAAGGTCACTGCCAAGATAAACTACCGTTGCATTATTATTCTGTGGTATTATAGTAACAGGAGCTTTAAAGTTGTAGATATATGTTTAAGGGGACTACAGGACCTAAAGCGCGGTCACTGACGGACTGCATAGAAAAGAAAGAGAAGCGTGATGACACAACGCTGGTAATTTATTGCAAAATATGAATCAATTATTTATTTACAAGAAATCTATTGATTGGACTAAAAAATTAAAACACTATTATTTTAGTATGTTGCTTGTAGAATAATCTGACAAAAAATGAGAATGATTTCATGTATTAGTATGGTTTTTAATCGTTAAAATAATTTTTTAGAGGTATGTTCGTGTTTTTTTTTCTATTGTATCAATGTAGTTGTATTATGTTTTCAACACACTATCTAACTAGCATCCTGAAGAATATCATATATTTTTCTGATTGTTTACTGCAGTAGATCATAATTATACTTTTAGGCATTATAAAACTTGCTTTTAGTTGCGTTTAGGTCCTGTAGTCCCCTTAAATTACTGTTATGAATGGTTAACTTTTAGAGAAATTACGAGGTATTCCACTGGTTTGAACCGCACTTTATCGAACGGCACCTAAATTATTCTACTTACGCCACCGAAACATATACAATATAGTTTAAGTAAAAATAAAAAACAAAAAAATCATTAAGAAATCTACCATACCGATTTTCTTCAAAAACAATAAAATTGTAAAATTCTACACAAACTAGACCCTAGAGAAACGAGAACACGGATAACAAATCGTTACCTGCAGCTTATCTCGTGGCACGTGGAAAATATTAGAATAGAAAAGATTCAGGTGAATGTATAAAACTGACACTCCCGTTCCGAACGCATTCGAATGCATAATAGTATAATGACGATTAAAATACAATCTAGTGTCGCTTGTGGCGTAAATCAGCACCCTAATTTCGTAATACATTATCATTCGGAATCTGAATCATTGGTTTGTGGAGGTCAGATAGGCAGTCGCTTAATGTAAAATACTGGTATTCAGCTGCATCCGGTTAGACTGGAAGCCGACCTCAACATAGTTGGGAAAATCATCGTTGCTAGGCAGATGATGATGATGAGTGAGTTACGCAATTAGGGTGCTGGGTATCTACTATGTTGCATCTGCTTTGTCGTGGCTGTTTCCATGCTGTTCCCACTGCTGGGACACAGGCCTCCTCTCAGTGAGAGGTAGCGGGCCGTAATCCACTACGCGGGCCCCGTGCGGGTTGGTAGATGTCACATATCTTCGAATTTTTGGTTCTAGGACATACCGGTTTCCTCACGATGATTTCCTTCACCGTTTTGAGAAATAATTTAAACAAAATATAGCGCCTGCCGGTGTTCGAACCTACGACCTACAACTCGTAAGTCGCGGCCATTACCACTGGACCACCACTGCTCAATGGAAATGCGCGGACCTCAATACAGGGTGCAGGTGTAAACAGTGGCAATCGTTTTAGAGCGTTGGCTCGGTACGGCATTTCATACAAACTTTCAAGTCCTTTTTTTTCGAAATGAATGAACCGATTTTAATGAAACTTCATACGTATAAGCAGGATACATAGGTCTAAAAAGTTAGTAAAGAACATTTTCGAAAAATAGTGTTGCAGCTAAATTAGACCGATTTTAAATATTCCATAGAAACAGAGATTTCCATTTATCTTTTTTTAAATAAGACATTTAGAAAATGTTCTTTACTAACTTTTTAGACCTATGTATCCTACTTATGTGTATGAAGTTTCATTAAAATCGGTTCATTCATTTCGATAAAAAAGGACTTGAAAGTTTGTATGAAATGCCGTACCGAGCCAACGCTCTTAAGGGGGTATTTTAACGAACTATGCGAAAATAAATGTACTGAACAGCTGTTTTTTTTTGCGATTTCCGGTTTGGTGCCATAGTAAAAGTTGTTCATAATGATGAGTACAATGACCCCTTAAAGGATTGCCACTGTTTACACTTACAGCCTGTATAAGCGCGAACAGAGTGGATAGCCAGCTCTATCATCGCAAAGTTGCTTGGCTTGTTCATAACGGTGAATACCAAGGTGGCAGGGAGCTGTAGGTGATTATTGAGCGGCTAAGCATCGACGCACGCACAGAGAAAAGTAGATAGTTACGTGCAGGAGTGGAACTCCCTACCGTAGACTGTCATCCCGAGCAAAAACCTGAAATATTTCAAGATTTGTGAATACGTAGGTTGCTTCTAGGCTACCTTGCACTATCGTCTACCTCATCATCACTTATTATCAGATGAAACAGTGGTCAAACGCAAAGGTAGGCACATATTATAAGTATCGCTTTTATTTATACAAACTTAAGGGGTACATGGATATTTTTGCGTTTTTAAAATTCCTATAAAACCAAATATTATGATTAAATCATTTGGATTATCCAAATGTGTTATTTGACTATATTTTCTACTGCTGTAATAAAGCCGAAACATAATTACTTTAAATTTTTTGAATAGAAAAAAATTCCAAAGTGCACCGTCTATTTTCTGTTTTATTACGATTATACGTAAAGAGTGCCTTATTGTGCAGTAAAATTTACTTTAAATCGAAGGTATTTAAATATGTTAAGAACTTACTAAGCTAAAAATTTATGTACGTATAGCATTTTGTCATAAATCTACATTTAAACGTAAAACTATACAGCCATAACGCCATTTAACTCACACACCGGGCTAAACCATACTTTGTCTCTTAATCTATTGTAATTTGTAGGACTTAGTACAATCGATCGCGTCCATGGGACTTAATCCGTCTTATTACAAAAGGTTCATCTTCAAACCCAGATTTATACCATGGACCCTTTTTGAATTTTAAACTTTATTCCGATACATTCAGTTGTCAGTTTTACAAAACTGTAGTACCGGACTAAATTGTCAGTTTTGTATAAAGAACTGTATTTCTATCACAGCTAGGTTCTTATTACAAAAATTGGCTCGATGGTTTAAACCATGACAGAAGAAAAACCTTGTTTTGTAATAAGGCCGAATATGTTCCTCTAGATTGGAAGTGCTAGGCTTACTTAGGAGCGTCTGGGCCTGTCTTTAATTGAGATGAAGGTTGCATTTTAAAATTAAGAAGGAGGGTCATTTGCTCTTTATCCGACTATAGCGTAGTTATCCCCCTGTGAGGTTCGAGTCCTCACAGTATCTACTCGATGAAACCTGTCTTTAATTGAGATGAAGGTTGCATTTTTAAATTAAGAAGGAGGGTCATTTGCTCTTTACCCAACTATAGAGTAGTTATCCCCCTGTGAGGTTCGAGTCCTCACAGTATCTACTCGATGAGACCTGTCTTTAATTGAGATGAAGGTTGCATTTTTAAATTAAGAAGAAGGGTCATTTGCTCTTTACCCGACTATAGCGTAGTTATCCCCCTTTGATGTTCGAGTCCTCACAGTATCTACTCGATAAGACCTGTATTTAATTGAGATGAAGGTTGCATTTTTAAAATAAGAAGGAGGGTCATTTGCTGTTTACCCGACTATAGAGTAGTTATCCCCAGTGAGGTTCGAGTCCTCACAGTATCTACTCAATGAGACCTGTCTTTAATTGAGATGAAGGTTGCATTTTTAAATTAAGAAGGAGGGTCATTTGCTCTTTACCCGACTATAGAGTAGTTATCCCCCCGTGAGGTTCGAGTCCTCACAGTATCTACTCGACGAAAACGAGAGTAACGAGAGTAGAGGAGTACCAAGTCATTATTATCTAACTAGTTACAGACCAGTATCAATACCATAACGAGGCCATTCACCCCAACCGGAGCCTAGGGTTGATAACCGCGGAATTGGCGGAACGGCTGTTATAGTAAATAAATCATTTTTGGGCCTAGTCCTTTACAATATTAGTTTACTTATTACAGTAGGTACTTGTATTATATGAAATTCTACATTATTTAAACTGAGAAATGGAAATGGTTATCGCCTTTTCACATTTTTATTACAGAAAACTTTAGGATACTTACTTATAGCTAAAGACTTGTTTTTTTCATACATTCTTCAGCGTTAGAATAACGGTAGTTTTAAAAGAATTATCTCCATATTTGTGATCATCATAAGTAGGCTTAGATTTAGTGGTTATAGTTACCACAAGTTTAGTGGTTTCATAGTGTTTCGTATTTCTTTAACAACTTTCAACATGGTTAACATAATCATAATATGATAAGCTACTAGCTTCGCTCTACGGTGTCACCCACGTAGACTGGAATGAAAAGTAGCCCATGTGTTAATTCAGGATATAAGCTATCTACGTATCAAATTTCATCCAAATCATCCCGTTTGAGCGTGAAGAAGTAACAAACATACAAACTTTCGCCTTTATAATATTAGTATGAAGTATGATTCGGTAGACGCTCCGAATATCATGTTTCCATTCTGTTCCGTTAAAAGAAACCAGTACTTTTTCGCTAATTCTGCCAATTGAGATACTTTTAAACTTCATGACCGCACTGATACAAAAATAATTTGAGACAAATAACATTGCTCGCCCCCATTCCATAGGGCTTAAACATAGCATGGCTTTGTTACCTGTCTTATTTTCGTTAGTCTGTTTTAGTTTATTTTAGTTTTAGCTTAGTAGTTATGTTAAATTTCAGGACAACAAGATATTGTAATCAACGTTATGTACGTCATGGGAGTGATACGTGAGTTCGAATGACGTTTTTGCGAAGGTCGCCATTTCGAAGAATTTTGCTAGTGGTACGCCAGTTCGAAAACTCATTACATCGAAAACCGCTATATCGAATGACGTTATCGCGAAGATCGCCATTTCGAAAAAAATTGCGAGTAGTACCTACGCCAGTTCGGAAGTCTCCGTATCGAAGTCCGATGCTGATTTAACTTGTCTTTCTTTTTTTTTTTTTCCCCAAACCAAATCAAAATACCATGCTCTCTGTGTCTCGTCTCATTGGGGTCGTGAGTTCGATTCCCAGACAAATTAACTCAACATGGGACTTCGATACCATGACTTCCGAACTGGTGTACTGCTCGTAATTTTTTTCGAAATGGCGACCTTCGCTAAAATGTCATTCGATATAGCGGTTTTCGATGTAATGAGTTTTCGAACTGGCGTACCACTCGCAAAATTTTTTGAAATGGCGACCTTCGCAAAAACGTCATTCGAACTCACGTATCACTCGCGTACGTCATCATAACTGTCATGTACTACATTAGTCCTTTAACTAATAAGATTATTTCTAGCATAAGTTTGATGTAGGTAGGTATGTGATGTGGCTGTGCTTTTTCAAATAAATAAACTGGCAAAATGTGGGTGTCTAGGCTCAAAGGTCACTAATTCCATCGCCAAGCACGTCACGCCTCACGTCAAAAAACACAAATACTTAAACGTCAAAAAAGTGATCGATATTTCTGCCAGAGGCATTGAAAAAAGAACCAATATTAAATCATTTATCTCAACTATGTCTTCGTCGACCTCATTTTTGGTCCAATCAAATTTTTTGGGTCAGCAAGATGTAACTTGCCGAATAGACGCAATTTTTCCAAATCAATCGCTTCTACTCTCACTCTTGAAATGAAGCCAAGGGACATTAAGGCCAAGATTTGTGAAAATGTAATGGCTCATTTACAGGAACAGAGTTTATAGCCTCGAATAGGCGATTAACGAAATGAGATTAAGAGTTTATTCGTGTAAACCGTTCGTATATACAGAAGGCCGCACGTCAGCAGTAACACTTTGACTTTGAACTGATATGGAGGTTCAATAGAATAAGAGACCAGGCTATACTGGTTTTCGTCGTGGAAATCGTGGGACACCCGCTTGGAACGAAGTTATTTTCGATGTAATTATTATGTATTAATACAGAACCATCTGGTACCTATGGTCTCCAGTTTCAAGACGCAATACATACAATAAAAGCACCACACATTCCTTTTAGATTTTATTGGTACGAGTGCGGGAAATTTGAAGTAAGACGTCATTATATTTACTAACATCGGCTTACGGAGTCTGTTTCTTAAAATTCGACTTATGGTTGTTGTTACAAAGTACAAATAATTTGAGATACCATGTATTAGTATTTTTTTTTTCAAAGAACTTTGTAATAAAACGCATTTTGAATAACGGTTGAGAAAATCTTCATACTAATCTTGTAATGTCCTATTATTGTATTCGAGTTTTTACTGTGTGTAAACACACGAGTGTGATAATCGCCTAGCAAATCTCGCCTACGAGACTCCTATAGAAATTCTCACCTCTCGACGCAACGATCCAAAATCTTTACTCGTGTAAACAAGATTGAACGTCAAAAGTTTATTTTTTATTTTCCACGTGTGGATCACAACCTTAGCGCACCTCTGCCGCGAAACCATAGCAGCGAAACTGCAATTCAACTGACTCACATGAAGTCGCAGCGAAAAATCATGCGGTATTGCGGTTTCGCGGCGGAGATGTACTAAGGCCCTTACAGGTAGGTTGTTGAACTCTATTGAACTTGAATAGTTGAAGTTGCTGGTATTTACACAATATGCTATTACGGGAATGTTTGGATAGTAGGTATTTGTTCGGTGATTTTTGTGAAGGATGTGTAAAAACGTTTACCTAATCGTTTTGCACATACTTACCTATAGGTATAAGGTCCCATTAAAATAGATGGACAAATTGGAAAAAAAAATCTGCTGCTCCCTATATTTTGACGAGTTTGGTGTAGAACCAAAAAAAAATTTAAATAAAGTTAAAAAAAAAGTAGTAAAATAAAGTATGAATGTACTGAACAGCTGATTTTTTTTTCGCTATTTCAGAGTTAGTCCCATAGTGAAAGTTGTTCATATTCATGGGTAGAACACCATGTGAATTTTTTTCCATCTATTTTAATGAGACCTTATATATTTCAGTTCTAGGTAAGATCATGTTAAAAATTTTAGAAGATACAGGGATGATAAAACGCAATGATTATATAAAAATTTACCTTTAATTAAATAAAACCGGTCAAGAGCGAGTCGGACTCGCGCACTGAGGGTTCCGTTCCGGTTTCTGAAAAAGTGTGCTATTTAGAGACATCGTTTTATTTTTCCTGTAATCTTTACATAAACTTCTATCACATAGAATAATTTCAGATTTTTCGCTTTGCAAACTTCGGAGATGGGGGGGGGGGGGGGAACGGTATTTTTTTTTTTACATTTTTCATCAAAAGTCGAAAACTATGTGGCCTAAAAAAAATAAAAAAATGTTTGAGAATGTGCAAACAGCGTTCTTTCATATGATACCCCACATGCCCTAGTAGCCCCACTTTGAATTTTTAAGACACCCTTTCAGTCCCTGTTGCAAAAAAAATATAAATACTTTTATGTCTTTCTTATTTGCAAAATAGTTGGGTAAACGTCATCTAAAACTGTTCCAAATTTAAGTTGATAGCATTAGTAGTTCTTGAGATATCCAGCTGTGACAGACAGACAGACAGACAGACAGACTGAGTCACACCATAAGGGTTATTTTTTTACCATTTTGGTACGGAACCCTAAAAAGTAAAAACCGACTTCAAAAACCTAAAATGAATAAAATAACTTTCTTATAAAACTTAACAGCTTCTGAAGACGGTGCCAAGCTAAGGTAAGGTGCATTGAAGAATTGAAGACACCGACTTCAGAAGCTGTTAAGTTTTCTATGCAAGAGATTTTTTTAGTTTTAGGTGTTTAAAGTCGGTTTTTACTTAAATTTATTTGTCCATTTTTAGTTGAATATACAATTACATAAGCTCAAGATGAACAAAAAGAAGAATCATCAAAATCCACTTAGCAATGCCGGAGATACAGTACATTTATGTATAAAACTTCCTTCGTACATAGAATAATTACCTACCTAATGTATTATATACTAAAACCTTCATGAAAGTATATAGATCACGGCAGTGAAATAATCAACAAAACTGGTTTATCAGTTTTTGAGAAAATCGCGGACATACATACATATATACGAGTCGAATACAGAACCTCCATTTTTGAAGTCGGTTGAAAATAGGTGTTCTTGCTTCTCCAAAATTGGTTGGTCAACGGTTGGTTCATCAAAGCTACGCAAGAAACGTTACGTGGCTCTGGTGCCTCCAATAGGAATAAAGTATACAACATAGGTGTATTTTCTTATAGATTTTAAAATGCTTTTACAATTTTTTTTGCATCTTTTGTCAATACAGTGAATACCACATCTTTTAATGATCATACTTAATTTTTAAACATTAGCTGGCACGCATCAGAAGGACATTTATTAGAGTTTTAGGGAGGCACTCAAAATTAATTGGTTGATGAAAGATTTGACGAGTCATCCATTTGTATGGGGAATAGGATTAAATTAATTGAATTGGTGACAAGCACGTGTAGGAAATGTCAGAGGGATTATTTTCTAAATTGATTGAGTGTTTTATGATTTCTCCGTTAAAGTTCATACAAAATCATGGTCATCCAAAAAATAAAACCATCCAGCCACTTTCTTTTGTTTGTGACATCTATATATATAAAAAACTTTTTAACAAAAAAAAAAAAACCGACTTCCAAAAATCACTACAAAGTGAAAAATAACTTTGATTTCGGAAGTCGGTGTCTTTCGTTTTTTATTTACTTTCTTTTTTTTTTGCCACCGACTTCCGAAATCAAAGTTATTTTTCACTTTGTAGTGATTTTTGGAAGTCGGTTTTTTTTTTTTTTGTTAAAAAGTTTTTATTTCTCGCTTTTTAGTGGGTCTGTTTATAATTTGTATAAGTTACAATAGTCTAATGTCAATTGCTCATCACATGTTACAAAATATTGCTTTTCCCGATGCTGGGACGTTAATTGTTGAGGAGTTCTGCTGGTAAGAACCAGGAGAACTCCTCAACAACCACTCACCACACGCATTGTTTGACGAGCGGAAATCGCTTAGCAACCATATTAAAGTAATCGAATCGCAACCCGTGAAATATTTATCATTGAGTAGTTCCGGTAGCCATCTGTGGCCTTCATCATCAGTTCCACTTCACCAAGTGGTGCTTTCCGAGAGCAAATGCACAAGCTACTATAAAAAATACCCAAATCGCTATAGGTGTGCCTATAATATTTGAAGAGTTCCTTCGATTTCTCCAAGATCCCATCATCAGAACTGGATTTTGAAAAAAATGGGACCATTTGGGAAGTATACCCTTTCCAACAAAAAAATAATTTTTCAAATCGGTTGGCAAGCGACGGAGTTATGCGCGAACAAACATAAAAAAAAAAAAAAAAAAAAAAAAAAAATACAAACATCCGAATTGAGAACCTCCTCCTTTTTTAGAAGTCGGTTAAAAACAAAGTCGGGTTTGTTCGAACACTTATAACTCGAGAACTACTGGACCAATTTTCATGGTTTTTGATTTGTTGTATTTGTCTCCGTCCCGAATAGCAGAATAACTATTAAAACATAGGAAAATTCACAAAAAAATATGAAGAAAATTCATTTTCTCATACATGAAAGGGCAGGGCAATGTCTGTCGGGAAACTTTCATTCTTTTTAGAATTCCAAACTCAAATTCATTTTATAATCAGTTGTTCATTTGTTTTGCTGCCGTTCGATTTATTGAATTTTTGACAGGTCGTCTGGCGGGTCAGCTACTTATGTAGTATTCTAAAATAAAAATCAATTGCCGAATGTATGTAGGTACGCGCATCACTTCAGAACGGATGCACGTATTTGGCTAATTCTTTTTTGTTGTATTTGTAATTGTCAGGACAAAGTTTGTATGAAAGAAACTTCTACACAGTTTATTGTTATAACGTCAATTTACTAACACTACTGTACTAAATATGTGGAGATTTGATACAAGTAACAACCTCAGATTTGTTATAGGCCTATGGTAACAACCTACTATACCAATTTATTTTGGGTCTGCGCAACATGTCCCTTTCTTCCATACTTCTCTATTAGTCGTCATCTCGGTAGTCACCCCCTTTATAACCATATCATCTTTCACACAGTCCATCCATCGTTTCTTGATCTTCCCCTACTCATATAGCCATTGACATTCATACTCAAAACAATTTTTTTTTTCAAATTAATTGGCTCCAATTAATCATTTTCATGTTCTTGACTTTTTACTAAGTATAAATTTATTCCGGTATTTTACTTTGCAGCAAAAAATCTTAGGTTCATTCTTAAAATATAAATTAAGTTTTCCTAAACAATTCAAAATGTACTCAGCTTGCGCCTTCAGGAACTTCGCGCGTTTACATTAGAATATTCATAGCTAAGACAGGACAACGTCTGTCGGGTCAGCTAGTTTGTAATAAAATATTCATAGTAGGTTTTGGTTGCATGTTGCATCGTAATAACCACATCTTCTTTTTCTTTTCTTTTTAGGATTCCGTATCAAAATGGTAAAAAAGGAACCCTTATCGTGTGACTCAGTATGTCTGTCTGTCTGTCACAGCTGGATATCTCAAGAACTACAAATGCTATCAACTTGTAATTTGAAACAGTTTTAGGTGACGTTTACCCAACTATTTTGCAAATAAGAAAGAAATAAAAATTTTTTTCAACAGGGACAGAAAGGGCGTCTTAAAAATTCAAAGTAGGGCTACTAGGGCATGTGAGGTATCATATGAAAGAGCGCTGTTTGCACATTCTCAAACATTTTTTAATTTTTTTTAGGCCGCAAAGTTTTCGACATTTGATGAAAAATGTAAAAAAATACCGTTCCCCCCCTAATCTCCGAAGTTTGCAAAGAGAAAAATCTGAAATTATTGTATGTGATGGAACTTTATGTAAAGATTACAGAAAAATAAAACGATGTCTCTAAATAGCACACTTTTTTAGAAATCGGAACGAAACCCGCTCTTGATCGGTTTTTTTTCTGCATGTGCATATTTTTGCTGCATTCTGCATCCAAGCCTGGATCTAGTTACTGGGAAATTAAAACTCAATATTTTTACATATCATTTTAATGCTCTTAAGCCCAAGCGGCACATTGTCAACGGCAGAGGCAACTTCAGCCGACGACACTTGTCGGCAGCAGCAGTAGACACGTCGAGCGCTACAGTGGACTCGTCGACGACTGCCACCGACGAGTCGACAGCTGCAGTTTCTTCTGCCGTTGGCAACATTCCGCTCATGTATATGAGCACTTACTGTCATGGATTTCTGTAATATAACGACAGCTGATTCCATTACTAATTTATATAGATAAAAAACATTGAATAGTTTTTCGGCCCAGTCTTTAAGCTCCAAATCTTGTTATAGATTTTATATCCTCTTCCCCTAATCCGATTGAGTTGACATTGAATTTACACATACGTGATCTGATGTAAACAAAATATTATTTTATCATTTTCCTGATGGAGACGGGAAGTCAAAGTGATTTTTTTACATTAAAATAGCACCCAAGAGTGTTACTTACACGGATAGTTTGCGCAATTCAATCTGCCTAGCCTTTTCCCAACTATGTTAGGGTCGGCTTCCAGTCTACCGGATGCAGCTGAATACCAGTATTTTACATGGAGCGACTGCCTATCTGACCTCCACAACCCAGTTACTGGGTAATACGATACCCATTAGTAAGACTTGTTGTCAGACTTTCGGGCTTCTGATGACGTCAAAGATTCACGAATAACAGCCGGGACCAACAGCTTAACGTGCTTTCCGAGGCACGGAGGAATCTCGTTATGTAAAGATGGTCACCCATCCACTGACCAACCCCGGCAAGCGTAGCTTAACCTGACGGATCGACCCGTGCGGCTGTTATTACTTAGCCACGAGCTCCTCTTATAGATAGTTTGCGCAATTCTTAGCAATAATATGGATGATGATTTTTCTTTTTTTGTGTTCATGTAGATTATTAAAAAACCGGTCAAGAGCGAGTCGGACTCACGCACCGAGGGTTCCGTTCCGATTTCTGAAAAACTGTGCTACTGAAAAGTGTACTATTTTTGAGACATCGTTTTATTTTTCCTGTAATCTTTACATAAACTTCTATCACATAGAATCATTATTTCAGATTTTTCTCTTTGCAAACTTCGGAGATTAGGGGGGGGGGGGACGGTATTTTTTTACATTTTTCATCAGAAGTCGAAAACTATGCGGCATAAAAAAAAGAAAATAAAATGTTTGAGAATGCGCAATTAGCGCTCTTTCATATGATACCCCACATGCCCTAGTAGCCCCACTTTGATTTTTTAAGACCCTCTTTCAGTCACTGTTGCAAAAAAATTATAAATATTTTAATTTCTTTCTTATTTGCAAAATAGTTACGTAAACGTCATCTAAAACTGTTCCAAATTTCAAGTTGGTAGCAATAGTAGTTCTTGAGATACCCAGCTGTGACAGACAGACAGACAGACAGACAGACAGACAGACAGACAGACAGACAGGCTGAGTCACACCATAAGGGTTCCTTTTTTACAATTTTGGTACGGAACCCTAAAAATATTAGACACGTATTTTTTCTTTTTTTACGTAAATAAAAGATTACGGCGATACATTGAGTTAAAATGTGGTATGACGTCACTCCTTGCTAGATTTTATACGTAGTTTGTTACAGTTGTGACGTAGCGAGCCCCCACTCCCCAACTTTATAGCGTTCTATTAGGTAATTTTTTGTAATTATGATAAATCAAAAAATAAGTGTCTAATATTTTTTTATCATCTGACTGACTGACTAAATAGAATTATTTCTTTTACCGCGGTTACCTATTGCGGTTGAATGTGACGTCTCAGCAATACTGAGCAATTTAAGACAATACCAAGATTGTATAGAAATTGCCCAGAATTGTGAAATTAATTGGCCGTGTAAGCGTAGCCTATGTAAGATGCTGTTCATTGTTATTTAATATATTGGACAGTCAACCCCGTTACCTTGCTGATTCGCCAAGGCTTGAGTTACTCTGCTTGGTGCCGAAACAATATTTATTTATTATTTACTAGCGTTTTCCCGCGGCTTCACCCGCATGAAGGTTGGAAATATTCCCACGGGAACCTACTATAGGGATAAAAAGTAGCCTATGTCCTAACACAGGTCATGGTCTAACCACGTCCCAAATTTCATTCAAACCCGTTCAGCAGTTTTAGCGTGAAAGCGTAACAAACAAACAAACTCACTTTCCGAGATAAAATACTAGCTGCGCCCCGCGGTTTCAACGACGTAGACTGTCATAAAAAGTAGCCTTTGTGTTAATATGGGGTGTCAGCTACCTCCATACCAAGTTTTATCAAAATTGGTTCAGCCGTTTGAGCGTGAAGAAGTAACAAACATACAAACACACACACTCACAAACTTTCGCCTTTAAAACATTAGTGTGATTTTTAGTCTGTATTGTCCCACTGCAGGGTAAAAACCTCCCTTTCTTCTTTCCACTCCTCTTTAAGCTGGTGTGTGTGTATCTTTTTGAGGTAGTGTGGACCAATCCTGTCAGTAGGTATGTAATTAGTCTCGCCATCATCTCTTGGGTCTGCCTCGATGTGGAAGGACGTTGTTTGGGACCCACATGGTAGTAGATTTGGCCCATGACTCGTTCAACATACGGCAAACGTGTCCGGTCCAGTCCCGCTTAAGCTTGGCTGCTTTTTGGGTGACGTCGGTGGTCGTCGGACGGGTTCTTAGCACGGTGAAGAAGAATAAAAAGATAAACATGTACAAGCCATGGCCTATTTGGCGCAGTCGTGAGGCACACGATACTATTTAAAGTTTTTTTGTTTTTGTGTGAATATTGGCTGCCTTAACCTGGGTCCAATAAATTTAATTTCTTTCTTTCTTTCTTTCCATGTGCCCCATGGGATTTCCCATCCGCAAAAATGGCAAACTTCGATAGAAAATTTAATCCTAGGTGATTAAATTTTGAAAATTCACCCCCCCATTAGGTTTAGGGGGTGGGGGTGAATTTTCAAAAATCTTTCTTTATTTTATAAGGAACTCTTCAGGAATTTCAAGCTTCTCACCCAGCGGTTTTATTAATTTTATTAAGCAGATGTTTTTTTCTCTTGTCCAGATATTCGAAGCCCGCGACCTGCCTATCAAGGATGTAACCGGCAGCAGTGACCCTTACATCAAGGTGTTCCTGCTCCCTGATCGCAAGAAGAAGTTCCAGACCAAGGTCCATCGGAAGAACCTGAACCCTGTCTTCAATGAAACCTTCCTGTTCAGGTTAGTAAAGTTAAGTTATTTGGTCTAAGGTCTGCTGGTAAATTTTAATAGTAGATTGGACACCCAGGGAATAAAACAGTGTCTTTTGTCATGGGTGCCATATTGAATCAAACTCGCCCAAGACGATGATACCTTTAAGTCTCCTGGGTGAATAATCTACTACCTTGTGGAATTTACCACACTTCTGCAAAGTAATAAAAAGCTATTTGATTTTCGAATGTGTACCTATTATATAAGTTTTTGTAAAAGTATGAGGAGCTCGTGGCTAACTCATCACAGCCGCACGGGTCAATCCATCAGGTAAAGCTACGCTTGCCGGGGTTGTTCAGTGGATGGGTGACCATCTTTACATACCGAGACTTCTCCGTGCCTCGGAAAGTACGTTAAGCCGTTGGCCCCGGCTGTCATACGTGGATCTTTGAGAGTCGTTACGGGACGTCAAAAGCCCGGAAGTCTGTCTTACCAAGGGGTATCGTATTACCCAGTTACTGGGTTGTGGAGGTCAGACAGGATTATCTTGTGGTGTTTTAGTTGGCACAAACACTGACAATTCAGCGTTGTTGCTATCTTGGAATACCTAAGTATATTCCTAAGTAAGGGCTAAAAGTAGGTTAGGGATATCTACTTTAGAAATAGGCTGTAAGTAGGTGCCTAGCCTACTTTTAGCCCATCCCCATCATCGTCATCATCTTTTAGCGTTTTTTTCATGAAACAGCAATACCTGTATTTGTAACAAACATCAATCGGCCTAGCATTTTCCCAACTATGTTGGGGTTGGCTTCCAGTCTAACCGGATGCAGCTAAATACCAGTATTTTACTTGGAGCGACTGCCTATTTGACCTCCACAACCCAAAAAGTGGGTAATATGACACCCTTTGGTAAGACTGGTTGTCAGACTTTTGGGCTTGTGACAATCCGTAACAACTGTCAAAGATCCACAAATGACAGCCGGAACCAACGGCTTAACGTGCTTTCTGAGGCAAGGAGTAGTCTCGGAGTATGTAAAGATGGTCAACCATCCACGGCCCAACCTTGGCAAGCGTAGCTTAACCTGATGGATCGACTCGTGCGGCTGTTATTCCTTAGCCACGAGCTCCTGCAACAATGACATCATAATGGTCACGTCAATCATGAAAGGTTTCGAGAGGACAAGTTTTGTTTATATTGAAATACGTATGTTTACGTTAAGGTATTTATCTATGAGTAAATGGTTTATTTATTTAATACTAGATAGATAGATAGAATACTCTTTATTATGCACACCATAAAAATTACAGATATAAATGTTGAAATTTTACATAGGGTGACACAATGGGCGGTCTTATCGCTAAAAGCGATCTTTTACAGACAACCTTTGGATGGATTATGGGGAGAAAGGAGAGAATACTGTAGGTAGACTGTGGTGTACCATATATACATACAATTTATATATACATAAATACAGATACTTATATAAATATATACTTATATATCCTACTTGAAATAGAGCAAGGAACTATACACGTAATGACGATGTTTAAAGAGAGAGGAAATGTTTTTTCACCAAAATTTTAAAAGTTGACAAAGATTGTGCACGCCTTATCGACACGGGCAAGTCATTCCACAATCGTACTGCTTGAACAGTGAATGACCGGTCATAAAAACTGGTGGAATGTAGCGGCATCTCTAGCCTCAAGTTTTCCGATGACCTCAGATATCTATTATGTGTGTCATGAAGGAACTTGAAACGCTCTTTAAGATAAGAAGGGGTTTTAGGATTGAACAGAATACTGTAGAGCTGAAACAAGATATGAGAATTCCGGCGAAGACGTATGGGAAGCCACTTGAGCTTTGTACGAAATTCAGAAATGTGATCATATTTGCGCAGGCCAAATATAAATCTTATGCAAAAGTTTTGAAGTCGCTCAAGTTTATCTAGTTGTGCCTCAGTGAGATCGAGATAACTGACATCAGCGTAGTCAAGGATGGGAAGTAAAAGGGATTGCGCAAGCGCAGTTTTAGTGGCAGTTGGAAGAAAGTTCCGCAATCGCCTCAGGGACTTACCAGATGCAAAAATTTTGCGACTTACGTCCTGTAACTGGGGACCCCAAGAAAGATGTTTGTCGATCCAAACTCCAAGGTTCTTAACCTTCTCGCTCACCGGAATAACAGTTCCGTTAAATTGAACTTGGGGAAGCTGCGCCCAGTTTATTTTGGGGGTCATCCTTGAGCTGCCAACAACAATGACCTGAGTCTTCAACGGATTAACCTGCAATCCATGTGCCTCACTCCACTCGCAAATTGAAACCAAATCCTCGTTTATGGTATTAATTGCATCAGCTAAATCCGAAAGAGCAGCGTGTTTATATATTTGTAAATCATCTGCATAAAGGTGGTAGGAAGAAAGAAGTTTTTTGGAAATAGAGTTTATAAATATTGCGAAAAGTAAAGGAGATAAAACGCCACCCTGAGGTACACCGGCAGAAGTATAACACCAAGAAGAGCAAGACTCTTCTATGCATATACGTTGCCGGCGGCCATACAGGTAACTACGAAACCAGTCAATCGCCGTTGGAGATATGTTAAGCGAGCGAAGCATGCCAAGCAGGATATCAAAATCGACAGTATTAAATGCGTTACTAAAATCCAGTAATCCAAGAACCGTCAAATTTCCTCTTTCCATGCCTAACCGTATGTCATCAGTGACGTTAACTAACGCTGTAGCGGTGCTGTGACCAGGACGAAAACCGGATTGGAAAGGATTCAGCAGACTATTCTTACAAAGAAAAACACTAAGCTGATTGTGGACAAGGCGTTCTAGGACTTTGGAGAGGAAAGGCAAGATGGAGATAGGACGGTATTCGGAAAAGGAAGTAGGATTAGATTTTTTGGGTAAAGGAGTGATTTTTGCTTCTTTCCACATCGATGGAAAAACACCATAGGTGGATATATATATATGGAAAAACACAGAATAGTTTAGGACATAGCATAGGATAGGAAGGATTTCGTCGAGGACAGGGAGTATCATTTTCCGACTTACACAATCACTACCAACTGCGTTAGATGTGATTGAAACTACACTCTTCTTAACATCACAATCAGAGAATTGACTAAAAATAAATGGGGGATGGTCCGGAGTTGGAAGGTTTGAAAGATAACTTATTGTTGCTGCCTTCATGGTCCCATTACAGTGGGACGAAGATGAGAAGTGTTGATTCAGTAGATCAATATCTAAGTTTTTAGGAATCGATTCTTGGCGCGATTTTCCAACTCCCAAGGATTTAAGAAATTTCCAGACTTTAGCTGGATCTCCGTTTTCGACTGAGGTGTGGATATGGCGGCGTTGGGCATCTCTACACACCTTATTGCAGCGATTGCGAGCATCTACAAGGATCTCCCGGTTTGACGGCGAGGGCCGACACTTAAACTTAGTTTTGGTTACAGCCTTCCTGTGCATGATAGTTCTAATATCATCTGTAAGCCAAGGTGCCGGAAGATGTTTAATTTTTACAGCATGAATGGGAGCGTGGACATCGTACAGCTGCACAAGGTTGTCTGTCAGCAGGTTGACTTTATCGTCAATCGACTCAACACTGACTAAAGCAGACCAGTCAATGTTGTTAGCATCTCTTCGGAGGTTATCTGTGTTCATGCCACTAAAGTTGCGCTGCAGGAGAATTTTAGGTTTTGCCTTAGGTGGGCGAATTTTGTAGGAGAGGAATAATAGGTCATGGTAAGAAAACATATCAGCTGGGCATTGACCATGCTTGCTGACATGTTGAGGAGAGGAAACAATGAGAAGGTCCAAAAGTGAGGGATTACAGTTTGGAAAATGGTGTGTGGCACTCAAAGGGAGAATTGATAAATTCGACGACTGAACTATTGATCGAAAAGAGGAAGAGCGGGAATCGATTTTCAATAAACAAGTATTGAAATCGCCCATAATGATTGTATGACTGTAAGAGGGTGTTAGGTTTTCGAGGATTTTTTCAAAAGAGGAAAAGAAATTTAAATGTGACGAAGGGCTATAATAAACACCTAGAAGGACTTTCACGTGATTCAGGTTTAGTTCCAAAAAGAGGTGCTCGCCCGCGTTCTGCGGCGGAGGTTGTGTAGACATATCGACAATTGAGAACGGAATATGTGGACGAATGTATATGGCAACACCGCCGCCACCGCCACGCGCGCGGTCATTTCTCACTAGCTGAAAACCCGGCAGGGAATAGGAAGTTGAAGGGAGACATGGCTTTAGCCAAGACTCTGAGACAAGGATAGCATGGATGTTCTTACAGTCTAGGCTAGCTAGCATGTCAGAGTAATGTGCCGGAATACTTTGGGCATTTATATGGACTACATTAAAATTCTTAGGTACAACAGAAAACTGTGACTCAAGCGTGTCGGCAAGGGACGGAAAACTAACAAAGCTGTCATTACTACAAGCTGACAAAAAGCTTTCAGTGTCGCTGTCATCATTTGTATCTGACATCGACATTAAATAAATAATAATAAAACTTAAATAAACTAATTGATAACAATATAAATATAAAAATGTAAAGAGCAAATTAATTAAATCCACCCGCCAGTTGAGTGTTAATCTTTAAAAGTCAAAAACAAAACAATACCTAGTTAAAAGAATTTCATCGTCCGGGTAATAGACAGATACGTATAAATTATATGCCATAGAAACATAACATAACATAATATAAAAAATAAACAAGAAAAAGACGTACGAAATACATATCAAGCAAAAATCCATACCGAAAAATAGGCAACATAAATATTGTACTGGGCGCACTGTCAACCCGTTCCTGAACGAAAACGTTGAAATAATACAATGACACACAACAATGACTTATTGAGTTGACAGATGACAGCAAAATAGGAAAAAAAATAAATAGTGAACTGAGAAAATAGATAGACGGTATACTAATTATGGAATAATGAAGGGTAGAGAAATTGAACTAATATTAGTGAATTGAGAGGGTACGAGTTTTCAACAAACTGCTACCCGGACGGTGATACTACATAAAATGAACACTGAATCACTTCTTCTTCGCGGCAGCACGCCGGGCCTTCTTCGATGCTTGTGATGGAGACGACGACAATGCTGATGCAATGGAAGACATGGCCTTTTCACTGACCTGCTCGATCTTATTGAGGTCATCCAGTGAATTAACTCGATGCCGGGAGCCGTCAGAGCGAAGTGCATAAATAAGGCCCTGTTTAGTCCAGCAATTGGTTTCGCCAAGTTTCTCACGCGCAGACATGAAGAGCAGATGCCGTGATCTCGTTAGGAACTCTGATACCGTGATACCAGTACCCTTCAACTTTGTCTTGGCAAACCAGACACTATCCCGGACACCAATGTCCCGCAGCTTGCAGAGAATGGGCCTGGGCTTGTTAGCACCTGTTTGTCTGCCCATCCGGTGGCACCGTCTGATATCTGCAACTGAGAAGTCTGTCAGCTTCAGTTGACATTGCACAACCTCTGCTACTATCAGCGCTGTGTCTTCCTTGGCCTGCTCGGTGACACCATGTAACAGCACCATCTTCCGACGCCCACGCATCTCCAGGTTGTCAAGCCCCTGCGCCAATGCCTCCAACTGCTGTTGAAGACAACCCAACGCATCCAAGATAAATTTTTTGAACGAAGTGAAGTCTGCTACCAAAGTGTCCGTCGTGCTGCTTGATGTTGAAGGATTTTTCTGCAGTTCAGCCTCAAAGTTTGACATCCTGTTTTGGAACAGTGCCATCATCTCTGACAATGAGACCTTCAGTGCTTCCATGATTGTAAAAATTGTAAATAGTGTTTTTTTGTTTTTTTATTGTAGTGGAATAAGTTTTGGAGTTGATAACACTATACTGGTGGGTGCTCTATGTTAGCATGTGTATGCATACATTAAATAGTGAGATTAATGCTTTTAATCAATTATAATAAATATTTAAAAACGATCACAAAATTTTACACCTTTCCTTACAGCTACCCACAGGGGAAAAACCCTGTGGGTAGCTGTAAAGTACTAGCTTTTGCCCGCGGCTTCGTCCGCGCATGTATCATACATATAAACCTTCCTCTTGAATCACTCTATCTATTAAAAAAAAAAACCGCATCAAAAACCGTTGCGTAGTTTTAAAGATCTCAGCATACATAGGGACAGACAGACAGCGGAAAGTGACTTTGTTTTATACTATTTAGTGAAGTATAAAAGCTGAAGAAATTGACCATCATTTACCTCAGCACTGCATACTGCAGAGGAACTCAACAACAATTTCGCATCCATAAAAACGTAATATCAATTTTGCCAAGTTCTCGAGATCTAAAACTCCTTAAAATTCTATTTCTACTTTAATCCTCGCTCCTCCGGGACTTGGCGACAGAAACTTGGCAATATTTCGTCAAAATATTAGTTTTGTTGAGTGCCACCTGACTCGCGAATTTACCAGCAAATTGAGTTTATTCTTAGTTATCATCTTGACGTTAATTGTACTTCACTTTAAAAGTTTCTTCAGTACCTATTCCTGGAAAATTAGCTTACATTTTACTTTATTTTGGTGTTTTGGTGTAGATTAAAACCAAATTATATTGGGGATTATGTAAGTTTTGTTATTGTTAGGTCGAGACTTAGGGTTCCGTAGTCAACAAGGAACCTTTATAGTTATGTCATGTCCGTCTGTCTGTCTGTCTGTCCGCGGCTTAGCTCAGAGACTCTTAGCACTAGACACTGTTGCAATTTGGCATGGGTATACATATTAATCATGCCGACAAAGTGGTAAAAAAAAATCTTCCTAAAAATATATATTATAGCATGAGGCACGCTACAGTATATTTTTTTTTTTTTTTTATTTACCTGACATAATCCACCTAGGTGAACTTAATAAACCGGCCAAGTGTGTGTCGTTCCGCAGTTGAAAAGAATGTATCCCAAAAACAAACTTAACATTGTAGTTGAAAAACATGTTCTCCCTTAACAGTCTATTCTACACCTGTAAATTTAAGTTTGTAACCCTAATTTTTTTTTTATGTGATGAAATTACAAATTAACGATTTTCGGATGCTTCCCTTTACTTGTGATGTGAGACCTTGCTTCTTGCCAAATTTCATTATTCTAAGTCAACGGGAAGTAGGTTTTGATTTATTTGCGAGTACCTATCAAAATGTGTCGCACAAATGTCCGTATTTTTTTATTGCCTTCACTTAGACCCTTGATTTTTTTAGAGCTTTAAGGGAACATAGATTTACGTATTTGATATTAATTTCAGGTATTTATTTCAGGGTTATTTTAAGGTATCAAACCTTTACGTGTTCCTCAGAAAAAGGGTCTTGACAGACTGACAGACAGACAGAAAGAAGACGGACAACGAAGTGATCCTATGAGGGTTTCGTATTATTCTTTTGAGGTACGGAACCCTACAAAAATAAGTAGCTATTATATTATGGTTATTTAAGTGCTATAATAATATTTCATTTTATTTCATTACTTTTGTTCAAAAATAAATTCAAGTTGCGCAAATAATTCACCCCGAGTGAATTTTGCAAGACAGCAGCCTTAAAATGACAATTTTTGTTAGTTCAAGTGTCCTCCCCCCACCCCCTGCCAGCTAAATGGTTGTTTTTGGATATGTGAAAAAAATCACGGCAGTAGTAAGAACAGCCGGTCGATTCTGTAAAAATCTCACCGTGAAAACTTAGGTGAAGTGAGTTTGTTTTTGCTAGGAATTGACACTATTGACAGCTCACTCCACGCTCACTACCTAAGTTTTCACGGTGATATGGTTACAGAATCGCACTGCTGTAAACTAAGTTAAAAGGAAAACTATTACAGCTAAGTAGGCTTTACAAGTTAACGAGTAATTGTTGACCATTTGCAGTTGGAATGTATCGAAGAACAGGATTTTCAACTAAAATGTTACGTTTGTTCTTGGGATAAATTCCCCAACTACGGAACCCTTCATTGTACGTTGTATGACACGCACTTCACTGGTTTTAAATATTTGTTGTCGTCTAACTATTAGTCTAAAGGCGGAGGTCTTCCTTTTCTTTTCCACAACTTCTGTTCGCTGGTAATGTGGGCCAAAGGATCCATAAACAACAATATTTCATTCAGACTTTACTTAAGGCTTTTTTCTAACTAAATTATGTGGCCTAAAAAGGATCTTGAAAGGTTCGGTTATTTATCCCTTCCAGTTCCGCAATAAAACTCTTCATGTTTTCTAAAAAACTTCTCGGAACTCTTCATAATTACATCGTATTCTTAGCGAAGGTTAACGACCTCCACGGATGTCGGAGGCAACAAAAATGCCTAATTTGTATGCAAAACAAATAAATTGACAAACTTTTGGAAAGTTTTTTATTGAAAGTTCAGAGACCTGCCCTGAAAAAGTTGAATTTCAAAGGCAATCATAAGTTTCTGATTGGCCAAAACGAGTAAGGGGTGCTATACACATCATGTTTGTGCCTCTGTATAGCTACATTATACAATGTAGCTATAATAATTTATAGGAAAAAGTCGTACCGCTTAGTTCGAATTGTGCCGAGCCAACCCGAACATGCTTATATGCGAAGGTATACCTGCGCATTTGTCGATCAGCATGAGCCGATTGAAAGCAGAGTCATCACTTGTCTAGCCTTGTCCCAACTATGTTGGGGTCAGCTTCCGGTCTAACCGGATGCAACTGAATACCAGTATTTCACATGGAGCGAGTGCCTATATCTGATCTCCACAACCCTGTTACTGGGTAATACGACTGACGACCCGTAACGACAGTCAAAGATCTACGAATAACAGCTGTGGCCAACGGCTTAACGTGCTTTCCGAGGCACGCAGGAATCCTGGTATGTAAAGATGGTCACCCATCCACAGATCAGCCGCAGCAAGCGTAGCTTAAACTAATCGATCGACCCTTGCGGCTGTTATTACTTAGCTAGAATCCCCGCAATGAAAGCCGAGTATGTGTAGTAATTGCTTAGGGTTGGTTTTGTTTATCAACAAATACTGCCGACCGGGACAAGTGTGTACCGCCCCTAAGATAAATCTGAAGTCAACAAATTTGGGTACATACATGCCAAACATTTAACAAGTTAGAATTTTTACATATGGCATTGCAAATTTCAGAGTTAAACACTTTCAATATTGTTGCGTCTTATTAGCATTTCTAAGAAATACGTTTTACTTGTAGAACAAAAGTTTCACGTGACGTCTTCGGTCTAAGGCCTCATTTACGGAGGACGCGGGGCGTCAAGCGGCGCGGTGCGCGGCGCGGCCCGCACTAAATTCAAACAGGGGGCGTTCTATGAGAGTGTTTACGGAGAAGCGTGTAAGATTTCTTACACTTGACGGCCCGCAGCCCGCCCCGCACAACGCGATGCGCGACGCCCCGCGTCTCCGTAAATGAGGCCTAAGGCTTCGTCCTAATATTCCTAATAGTAAAGCGATGGTCGCGCGAATTCGCGATCACGATCACTTTTTGTTCGGAAAACCGGAAGGCGCCCTCTGTCGGCGCGACCACGCGTTCCGGTTCAGCGAACAAAAAGTGATCGCGATCGCGTATTCGCGCGACAATCGCTTTATATTATCGACGCCTTACGCAGGCAATTCAAAGCGACCGCGATTGCGAAGCGATCCGATGCGGTGCGACGCGGTGGCTTTGTACCAGCGCACGACATCAAGCAAATTAATCGTGTTCGCTTCGTTTTGCGCAACGCCGCACCGCACCGCCCGTGCATTTGGTCACCTAGGCCACTTCAATATACGACTGTCAGATGGCCAATTCTCGTACCTAAAAACGTTCACAATCTCATGCCAGCGTCAATCAAATGTCAAAAATGTAGGTAAACGCTATACAATTTTTGACAGATTGAGAATGAGATGAGATTGCGAACGTTGTTAAAAATACGAGAATTGCCCCTCTGTTGTTTTCGAGTCGCGTTCGCTTTGAATCGAGACGTCGCTTTAGTTCTCCGATGACATAGCCTTTTTATTATGCAAATATTTCAATAATAATGTTTATATCAAGATATTTGTTGTAATAGGGTCTCGTTGGCAAAGGGTGCCAACGAGACCCTATTACTAGATCCGCTGTCTGTCCATCTATCCGTCCGTATGTCACAGGGCTATAACTTTTGACCCGTAATAGGTAGACACTTGAAATTTTCACAGTGTGTACTACTATGATCGCTATAACAACAAATAATAAAACTAGAATAAAGTTAAAAAAAAAAACAAAACAAAAAAAAGTTAAGGTAAGTAGTAGTAGTAGTAGTAAGTTAGTTAAGTTTAAAAATTAAAGTGTTGAACATTGTACAGTTGTGCCGGAACCCGTCGTGTGCGAGGCGATATTTAGATCAACATAAAGTTCACTAACTCAGTATATTTGTTAGAATTTTTCAAAGTTAAAAGACAGATGTTTGCTGTATCAATCAGAAGATTGCGATCAATTTTTAGGGTTCCGTACCAAAATGGTAAAAAAGGAACCCTTATGGTGTGACTCAGTCTGTCTGTCTGTCTGTCACAGCTGGATATCTCAAGAACTACTAATGCTGTCAACTTGAAATTTGGAACAGTTTTACATGACGTTTACCCAACTATTTTGCAAATAAGAAAGAAATAAAAATTATTTATATTTTTTTGCAACATGGACTGAAAGGGGGTCTTAAAAATTCATAGTGGGGTTTCTAGGTCATGTGGGGTATCATATTAAAGATGTACGACTTTTGATGAAAAATGTAAAAAAAATACCGTCCCCCCTTATATCCGAAGTTTGCAAAGCGAAAAATCTGAAATTATTCTATGTGATAGAAGTTTATGTAAAGATTACAGGAAAAATAAAACGATGTCTCTAAATAGCACAGTTTTTCAGAAATCGGAATAGAACCCTCGTTGCGCGAGTCCGACTCGCTCTTGACCGGTTTTTTTTTATTTGCGGTCACATTAATCTCGCTATATTTCTGTAGTTCAATATTCGGTATTTCTTATAAATCACGTCAAGGTTTCAAAAGTTTTATTTTCTCCTTGAATGCACTTCTGAGTATTGTTGGAACTTGATAGTGCCCTTTATTTATTATTTATTTTAGATATAAAATACACATGAAGTCACTTAAAAGATAAACTTAAGTGTCACTTAAATGATTGAAGACTATGCTTAAGTTACAAACGATACATTCTGAATGTTTCAGTGTGATCTAAGGACCATTTTTATGAAGCACTCTAATTGGAGAGTTTTCTCTGAGGCTCAATTTACGTTGCCATGGAACGGAATGGAAGCGAGTTTTTTGTAACGATATTAGGTATACATAGCAAAATTACCTTAGTCAATTGTGTAACGTACAAATTAGATAAGAGCTTGTAACGGCTCAGGTGCAAAATGTCGCTTTCGCAAAATGTCTACTGGTAGTAAAATGTCGCTTTCGCAGAATGTCGCTTTCGCAAAATGTCGCGTTAGTAACTTAGAATTTTTTTTTGCCAGGTTTATTTTTTTTTTTTTTTTTAATTTCTTATTAAATGTTTACAAGTTATACAACATATAAGCTATGTTTGGAGTTTTTTTTTCTTGGTTTATTTTTGGTTTGATTTCATTCAATTTGTACCACCAAAAAAAAAAAAAACAAAAAAAAACCCACTAACACGTACCAACAAAATACCAAGAAACAAACCAAAAATAAACCAAAAATAAACCAAGACAAAAAATATATATATAGCTTCTATATTGTAAAACTTGTAAACATTGAATAAGAAATTGGAAAAAATAACCTTCTTTTTTAAACCTGGCTAAATTTTTTTCTAAGTTACTAACGCGACATTTTGCGAAAGCGACATTATGAGAAAGCGACATTTTGCGCCTGCGCCCTTGTAACTGCGTTTTATTTTCTTACGTTTTTTGCAATTTGCAGGTCAGTGTGATATAACCTGACACTGACCTGCAAATTGAAAAAAACGCAAGAAAATTTTAATTCGCGGGCTTCCACAACGAATCCATCTTAACCTGATCGATCGAACCGTGCGACTGTTATTACTTAGCCACAATCCCAATATACATAGGTATATGAAACGAACCCAATATTATATACCTACAGCCTCTTTCTAAATCACGATGCGTCATCTACACCTGGGTACATGTATATGGTTGACTAACTCCATTGTTCTTGATTTAGCGTCCCGTATGAGGAACTTCGCCAACGCTACATCCAGTTCTCCGTATATGACTTCGACCGGTTCAGCCGCCACGACCTGATCGGCCATGTGGTGCTCAAGGGTCTGCTGGAGTCCGCTGATCTTCAACAGGAGATCGAGTATACCATGAACGTACTCGCTGCGCCTCAGGTAAGAGACACAATTATTGACGACTACGAGTACACTGTGTTAGTCATTATCCTAACTTCCTAACTAATCCTAACTTCACACTAATATTATAAAGGCCAACGTTTGTGTGTGTGTGTGTGTGTGTGTTTGTATGTTTGTTACTTCTTCACGCTCAAACGGCTGGACCGATTTGGATGAAATTTGTTATGTAGATAGATACCCTGGATTAACACATAGGCTACTTTTTATACCGGTCTACGCGGGTGTGAAACCGCGGAGCGCAGCTAGTAATATTTAAATGCGAAAGTGAATTTGTTTGTTACGCTTTCACGCTAAAACGGCTAAACGAATTTGGATGAAATTTCGCACATGGGTAGACCATGAGCTAGATTAGGACAAAGGATACTTTTTTTTTTATCCCGGTAGTACGTTACCATGGGAAAATTTCCAACCTCCACGCGGGCGAAGCCGCGGGCAAAAGGTAGTATTATATAATACCAAGATAGACTACAGACAATTTTTTAGTTCAGCTAGATGTCTGGACGAGATAATTTTTTGTTCTACGCTAAAATTAAGTTTTGCCTAGAAAAAGGTTTATTTTGTATCAACACTTGGGGAGAGAAATCTAGTGTTTGATGAACATTTTCAGTAGACTTTATAATTATGAAAACATTCGAGGAAAGAGTTATGATAAGAAATCATACGAAGATCCTATAAAGACATTGCTGTTAGAAGCCAATTGGTATTGGAAGAGATTTCATCTTTGCCTTTGAAAATTGTAAAAAAAAATACCGTCCCCACATTATCTCAGAAGTTTGCATAGAGAAAAATCTGGAATTATTCTATGTGATAAAAGTTTATGTAAAGATTACAGGAAAAAAAAAACGATGTCTATAATAACCTCACTTTTTCAGAAATCGGAACGGAAACGGAAAGTCCAACTCGCTCTTGCCCGGTTTTTTTTGTTATAGAAATTAATACGGTTTGATACGTCATATTTTGATATGAGTTAGAAGGTGTAAAAAAGATTAAAAATCCTACCATCCCTTTTGGATGGACGGAGTAGCATAAAGGTACTGACTCACGTGCTCATAAAAAGCATGCCTATAAGCACGCTTACTCGAAAACATACTAGAAATAAGCATGCTCATTACTAGTCACACATGCTACTAATGAGCACTTGCTCAATAAAAGCATGCTTTCGTGCTAGTAATGAGCACGTCTGTCAGTAGCTTACGTAGTAAGCGTATTACGCTTTGATCTGTTACTCTTCAAATTATGTAAACCTCAAAATATTACCTCCAATAATAAGAATTATATCGTTACAAACCTTAAATTCTTAAGCAAATAACAGACACACTTAAGGTTAGACAAAGTCAAGCTTTATTAAATTATTCAGCTCACTCCTGGCAGTTTCGTTACCTATTTTCATTTAGATTCTTCTACAAAAAATATTTTTGATGTTCATAAAAGAGATTATTTTTCAAGCCTAATTGTTTTATAAACTTTACATACTTGAATTTGCTTATGTTTCGTCATTATGGTTTGTTTCTATGTTGTTTATTATGTATATTGCGACATTAGGTAAATGTGAATGTTATTCGAATATATTTTTTTCACTTCATACTTATTATTATTTATTTTTTATATAAAAACTTACTTGAAGCTCAGTATCATCTTTCCTTTTCCAAATTATATCAGTAGTCTCAATATTTTATTTTTAATTCTAACATCCTTTCACTGCTTCAGTGATAGTATCAATTTGTGCACATCAATAACCGTACCTATACAATCAATCTGCCTAGCCTTTTGCCAACTACGTTGAGGGCGGCTTCAAGTCTAACCGGATGCAACTGAATACCATGATTTTATATGGAGCGACTGCCTATCTGACCTACACAACCCAGTAACTGGGTAATACCTTGATAAGACTGGTTGTCTGACTTTCAGGCTTCCGACGACCCGTCAGAACTGTCAAAGATCCACGAATGAATAACCGCACCTATACTATGTTCTAAATCTGTTAAACAACAAGAAAATACTTTCAAATGACCACCATCATCGATCAACAAAAACTTATAGAACCACGAATCTCTACTACGCAAAATTCAATCAAACATCCTAGATTTGACATTTCAATACCCCAAAATTAATCACTGCTGCAATTTTCCTTCAACATAATTTAATTTCTGAGATGTATACAGTTAGGCTTAACAATCCGATTTGGCCTTAGGCAAGGCCCAAAACCCATTAATCAACAGCTATGTCTTGCGTTGGTTTCTTGTGGCCCCTTTGGTCCTCCGAGCCTGTTTCGAAGGACGAGGGTCCTTTTATCTGGTACCTTACCTTGAGGTGTGTGGTGTCGTGAATATAAAACGGTTGACCTAATTTTATGGGGTAATTTAATTTGATGGGATGTTAAGATATGTCACCTTCCGTGCTCTATTAGTTTTGGTGGTATTTGTTTATTATTTCTGTTGCATATTATTTGGTCTTTTTAAGATTTTTTACAATAATGGTTGTACTTTTACTAAGGACCCAGCATGTTTTCCAAACACTTAGACGTAATTATAAAGATGTTGGATTAGCTCTCCAAACATAGTGACTAACTAGTATAATCTGGACAGAATTAACACTAGATGGATGAAATGGCGGCAGGTCACGTGAACAATCTGGGACTCCCCCATTCCCCTTAAACTTAAGGGGAAGATTTATAAAACAATGGTTAGGCCTGCTGCCTTGTATGGATCAAAATTTTGGGCCACAAAAGTAATTAATGCAGCTAAGAGAGTGCTAAGAAGGATGTGTGGACGCGAATGGATAGAAATTAGTATAAAGGAGGAAGTTTGAAAGTGACACTGGTGCCTGAAAAGTTGTGCGGAAATAGGTTGTCATAGTATGGTGATGCGGAGGAATGAGGAAAATGTCGTCAAGAAAGTTTTGGGTATGAATGTAGATGGCTATACGAGTAGGGGAAGACCAAAGACGATACGGTTGGCGCAGTGGTTGCGCGATTGACTGCTGCGCAGCATGTCGCGGGTTCGATTCCCGCACGGAACAAATATTTGTACGACCTACAAGTATTTGTTCCGAGTCTGGGTGTTTTTAGGGTTCCGTACCTCAAAAGGAAAAAACGGAACCCTTATAGGATCACTCGTGTGTCTGTCTGTCTGTCTGTCTGTCCGTCTGTCCGTCTGTCACAGCCAATTTGCTCCGAATCTAATGGACCGATTAAGTTAAAATTTGGTACACATATGGATTTCTGTGACCCAAATACGTACAGCTAAAGTAAATATATGAATTTTGAATATGAAAGTCACTTTTAGGGGGAAAATAAGAAAATGTAAAAAAAAAGTTTTGTAAACTGTACCGTGTGACATATCAAATGAAAGGGATTACTATGAGGGTCTCAAATATGTTTTTTTTATAATTTCAAAATATATTGTTTTTAAGTTATTTAAGAAAATAGACGAAAATTGACCATTCCCCCCCATCTCTATCTCCGAAACTACTGAGCCTAAAATTTTGAAAAAAATATAGAAAATAGTTCTATACCTGTAGATTACAGGAAAACCTATAAGAAGTCTGTGGTCTTAAAATAACATGGTAAATCTATATATATAAAAAAATCAAAGTCCTGACTGAGTCACTGACTAATTTATCAACGCACAGCCCAAACCAATGGACCTAGAGACTTGAAATTTTGCACATAGATACCTTATATAGTGTAAACATCCACTAAGGAAGGATTGTTGGAAATTCTATCCCTAAGGGTGTAAAATAGGGGATGAAGGTTTGTATGAAAAATCCTATCCCTTGAGTCAATAGACTTGAAACTTAGCACGAATATTCATCAAATTATAAAGTTTATCATTTTGAGTTTAAAGAGGGATTGGGCGTCAAAGTTTGTATGGAGGAATTTTAACACGCGGTCCGATTAACTCAAAACTCAGTTTTTATACTTGAGACCAAAAATGAAGACTAACGTGTATCAGGGTTTTCCAAAAATCTACCCCTAAGGGGTGAAAAGTTAATTTTATAGCGGAGGATTTTATTGGGGTCTTGATTAACTCTAAAATTGGTGTAAATAATGTTTGAGTCAAGTTATGGAAACATACCAGACGATTTTTGAAATTCTTTATCTGTGTTCGTGAAAACAGAGATACAGTTTATATGAAAAATCTTATTAATTTGGTTAATGAACTTGAAACTTAACACAAATACTTGCATAAGTAAGTAATAATGTGTGTCATTATTAGTTTTTCAAAACTACGCCTCAAATGAGGTTTAGGGATGTTAAAGTTTGTATAGAAGAATTTTAAAGCGCAGTCCGATTAAAAAAATGGTACTTGCCAAACGAATTTTCACCGATTTTGACGGCATATAGCTGATGTTTTAAGGAGTAACTAAGGCTATTTTTATTTTAGAAAAATAATTAGGGTTCCGCGCAAGAAAATTAAAATCCATGAAAATAATCAGACAACCACGTACAGTCCAGTACAAACTTACTAAGCCTCCGCTGTCTATTACGGCTATAACAACAAATAATCAAAATAAAGCAAAGTTAAAAATTCAGTCCCCATACAATAAACTTTTCATTTTGAAAAAAAATAATATTAATCTAGCATGTGGGGTTTCATCGTCTAGAACTCATTGAGTAGAGTACAAACACATTTTTTTTTATCTTCTAAAATTAAGAAATTTTAAACCATTTTTGTACGAGCTCTAGCGCAACAATTAGGAATTTGAAACTTCTTTATACCATGTAGGTACCATAAATACTGTATTTAAGCAACAATACTGAAAACGGCGATTCATAAGGTATTTTGTTTAAACATGGGTGATTTTCTGCAACTGAAAAAAATAACCTTGTAATTCACAGTATCATTATAAAATAAGTAAAAAGTTGTCTTTGCGATTGTTAAACATATAATATGGTACGGAACCCTTCGTGCGCGAGTCCGACTCGCACTTGACCGGTTTTTCTATCTATAATATGTATATATTTACAAAAAAAAATGTATGTAAGTAGTTTATCAGCCATCTCGTTACCATAACAGAAGCATTAGGATGCTTAGCTTGGGAGTAGATGGCGTTGTGTGAAATGTCCAAGGATATTTATTTATTTTTATTTTATTTAAAGAAACGATGGATGGACTGTGTGATAGCTGATATGGCTAGAAAGGAAATGTCAATGTCAATAGCGACAGAAGCTCCCGAATTATCACTAATTATTGATTGATTAAATATCAAAATCCCAACACCAATATTCAATATCAATAAAACTAATCACGTTTGGCAGCTGTCAGCCATTTTATAGACGTTAGACGCGTAGTTTACCTTGCTTAAAGTCACGTGCAAACTACTCCATTCGTTATTAAATTATTTTGAAGTCTTTATTCAAATTAATATTGCCAAGAAGATAGAATATTTTAGGTCTTGATTTCATCTTAAGAATGTTATTGGAATCTGTGGTCTAGATATTTTATATTAAAGTTTTTGGTAGATTTTAACCTGAAATTTTCAGGGTCAGTGTTCGTTAGTATAATAGAACTCAATATAATCGTAGTACATTTTTTTATTTTTGATGTTAAGCTGGTTTTATTAAAATTATGATAATTTTATCTGTTATCCTTAAAGAAATGATCCTATTGAGTTGATTTATAACAGAACTAGCTGCGTCCCACGGTTTTACCCGCGTAGACCGGGATACAAAGTAGTCTATGTGTTAATTCAGGATATAAACTATCTACATACCAAATTTCATTCAAATCGATCCCGCCGTTTAAGCGTGAAGAAGTAACAGACATACAAACACACACATCTACACACACTCACAAACGCCTTTATAATATTAGTGTGATCACCAATTCTATTAACCATTATCTTTTACTACTACAAAAAATAAAAAATATACCACAATCACATTTTTACGATTCTACGAATACAAGAGAAAGTTACTTTTTTTATTATTTTTCTTTTGTGTGAAGTTAAAGGTCTAAAAACTGACTTTTAGTTCAGGGTACTTCGAAAGTTTAAAGGAAAAAGGTACGGGTTTATAGTATTGTAATGATTGTTTTAAAAACTTTGACGTTATGCCCCGTCCCAGGTTGTTCGTTATGTAATCTTAGCTTTTTCGGTCCTACTATTGCTTTTTTTTAGTGGCCTGTCTTGTCTCACACCTGGTTTTCTTTGATTCCTTTCATTTCTCTCGGTACTTTGCTTCTCCTTTACAATTCTTGAGGAAAACAGTTGTAGCTCTGTCCACACTGAGACAAAACCCACGAAGGACCGGACTGCGTGGGTCGATTATTTTAATGACTAAGAAGTCACGCATCTACCGCACCCGTTTGACACCTCCAAGCAATCGGCACACGTGAATTTCATCGCGCATACCGCGCGGGATTCGCCTGAATATGGGCAAAGCTTTAATGCATTACTTACTGCTTGTTTTTTTTTATGTTGAACTAGGTTTTGCCCGAGGCTTCGCCCGCGCATGTTTTATACATATAAACCATCTTCTTGAATCACTCTATCTATTAAAAAAAAAACCGCATCAAAATCTGTTGCGCAGTTTTAAAGATCTAAGCTTACATAGGGACAGACATCGGGAAGCGACTTTGTTTTATACTATGTAGTGATATAACTTAACTATTTTAGGATATGATTCGTGACATACCTATGCAGGTAGGTATGCTAATAAGTGTAATATTATTTGTGAATTTTAAAATCAACCCCCATTCTACCCCTTCTAGGGGATGATTTTTCAAAAACGCTGAACTACATAATTCTTTACTTCCTACCACAAGCATAACTTTGAATTTTCATATCCTTAACTTAAGAAATGCTGCGTTTCCCATACAAACTTTCATCCCCTATATCACTCCCTGTAGGATTATTTTTGAGCCAAAACGTATCCTATGTCCTTCCCAAGGACAACAGTCCAACAGTCCTTACCGAGTTTATACATAATTATGTCGCAGTAAGGCTGTAGCCGCGATATAATTGTATCTCTAGCGATATAGTTATCTACCGTAATATAGTTACATGAAAACTGTCGGAGTGCCATATTTTTGCTACTGCGACCAATTTCACAGTTATAACCTATCCCGGCTTGGTCGGAGTGCCTCAATACTTATATTACTAGATCATGTTCGTATTATAGTTATACTCCTAGTAAGATAGTTATGAACCGCTTTCATGTAACTACATTACGGTAGATAGCTATATCTCTAGGGATATAACAATTTAGAGCTACAACCATCTTACTGCAACACATAAGTACACATATCACTTAAAATGTTTGTGTTCCATTCACATTTAATCAGAAGTACAGATTATACAGGTGGTATAAGAGCATTTCGCTCTTATACCACCTAAATACCCCGTACTTCTAAACAAAGCTCAAGCGATAACATGTTTTCTGTAATAATAAATAAGACCATATATCATGTAATGGCAGGTTAATTATTATACTGCCTGCGAGTAGCAGCTGTAATGGGGCTTACACATTGAAGTCGACGGCAGAAGATACAAATGGCTTTATATTGCAAGATGTGGAAGAGAGTCTTTTGGCAAGGTTACTTGACTTGTATCAATCACTATAGGTGTCTTGTATGTATTTTCAGTTAGCTAGACGTTACATAATATTCATATTAGGTATGCAAATTATAAATATGTATATCAGAGCAGTTTGATATAATATATAAGGTGTATCTATTCATACACGAAATCTCTTAATGGGTAATTGTACTCATCATTATGAACAACTTTTACTATTAAAAAATCAGCTGTTCAGTACATTTTATCTACCTACTTATATCAAACTCGTCAAAATGTAGGGAGCAGTTTTTTTGTATTTTTTTTCTCGCGATTTCAGATTTGGTCCCATAGTTAAAGTTGCTCATAATGACCCCTTAAGAGATTTCGTGTATGAATAGATATACCATAAACCACGTGTCGATTTGCATTCTCGTCAAATTTCAGGGTGTGATACAGAACATCAAACCTAACAACTTTCTCTATGGGACCAACATCGTAATCACAAAAAAAATTTCAACTGTCCCATAGAAAACTTAAAGTTTAAGGCTCGTATTTATAATCAAAGTAATTACTTGCTACTAAGTAATTTCATACTTGAGGGTAGAACTCTTAAGAGGAAAGGCAGGTGGCCAGACTTTTGAAAATTAGGTATATTAAAAAGGTATTGCTGTCGCTCTGCGAGCGCTCCGCCCTGGAATTCGTGTGATAAGGACAACTGCAGATCCGACTAAATAGCCTGTGTAAAAAGTCACATTTCGAGTTTTGGCTCTCGCCTATTTCCTCCTCCAATATTGGACCAATTTAAAAGATATTTCATAAACTGAATAAGAAGGATATATACTATATAAGCCCCTATGTTTTTCTTTTTTCGTTAATAGTTGTCAAATTGGTACACTATAGGTGTCTGTTGACAGCGGTCTGAATAGGCAATTTTGAGCATTTTTGGAGGGTTCTAGTTCTTATAAATATAATATATCATCAAAAAGGAAAACATAGGGGCATACAAGTAGCTGATATTTATATTTCTGTAAAAAAACATTGCTTTATGATCATTAACCAGAAAGAAAACAGGCGAGAGCGTTTGTATCTTTTTGTATGGAGAAAAGAGCACCCACATTTCCTCTTAAGTAAATAAAATGGTGACTATTACTTTACTAAGAATTCTAAGCTTTGACAGTTCTAACTTCAAGCAATTACTAAACTATGGAAAGAAAATCATTGCTTGAGCAATTACTTTTACTTAATTAAGTAATTACTTTTACTTGACTATAAATACGACTGTTAGTATTGAAGTGTTAGTATTGAAGTTTTCTATGGGACAGTTGAAATTTTTTTCGATTAAGATGTTGGTCCCATGGTGAAAGTTGTTCGGTTTGGTGTCACACCCTGAAATTTGACGTGGATGCAAAACGACACGTCGTACAGCTTGATAAGATTTTTTCATACAGTTTTTGTTACAAATGTCAACTAAACATCGACAAATGATTCATACATCTATCATTAATATGACTCAAATTACAACTAGGTCACTATCAAGGTCATATTAACCTATTGACATTCAAACTGTCCGCGATTGATTAATCAGGAAGACCTACTAATGTATAAAACTGCTGACAACCAAGTCTGCCTCGCCGCGCCGAACGCGCCCGTGTGTAAAGGCCGTAATATCTCCTCTTCTACTAATTAAATTACTACGGAGTAATTTTTCTTCATAATATTTTTCCTTCAGACAGGTGCGACTCGACTCCAGTAGAACAATTTTAATAAAGTTTTCATAAGATAAGATAATATATTAATTTCTCATCACAAATGCTGTTGTGGACAGGATGTGCTTAATCTAAGAAATATAGGGTTAACATTTGTGAGAGACTGGTGCCCAAAAAAGGCATGAAATACCTGTGTTACGGGTCACCAGGCCCCCAATACTTAAATATGTACATATTAAATTAGATTAGTTACAAAAGGATGTGATGAATAATATACATTAAAAAAAAAACAAAAAAACAACCAGCAAAAAATAAAAAATATAAGAAGAGAAAAAAAAAATAGAAATTGTTCCACCAGAGTCGCGTCGCGTCGCGCCTGTCTGAAGAAGCCTATACGCCTTTATTCTCTCAGCCTATAATGTTCCCCTTGCTGGGACACAGGCCTCCTCTCTGTTAGAGGGAGTGGGCCACGCGGGTGTGCGGGTTGGTAGATGTCACATGTCTTCGTGGAGTTTCTTGCCGGCTCTTCTCCGTAGGAAACGACCAGTTGGAACCGTGCCTAGCTTCTCACGTTTCATAAGTGCCCATGTAGGTATGTATGTACTTAGCTAAAATAAAATGTTTTGATTTTTAGGGTTCCGTACCAAAATGTTAAAAAAGTAACCCTTATGGTGCGACTCAGTCTGTCTGCCTGTCTGTCACAGCTGGATATCTCAAGAACTACTAATGCTATCAACTTGAAATTGGATCAGTTTCAGATGACGTTTACCCAACTATTTGGCAATTAAGAGAGAAATATATTTATTTTTTTTTGCAATAGGGACTGAAAGGGGGTCTTAAAAATTCAAAGTGAAGCTACTAGAGCATGTTGGGTATTATATGAAAGAGCGCTGTCTGCACATTCTCAAACATTTTTTTTTTAGGCCGCATAGTTTTCGACTTTTGATGAAAAATGTAAAAAAAGAAATACCATTTCCCCCCCCCTTTTCTCCGATGTTTACATAGAGCAAAATGTGCTAGAAGTTTATGTAAAGATTACAGGAAAAATAAAAAGATCTCTCTAAATAGCACACTTTTCAGAAATCTAAACGGTGCGCGAGTCCGCCTCGCTCTTCACCGGTTTTTTGATTTTGTATTTATTTCTTCCTTTCTTAGTGTCTTAATAATCTTGTTTTTGTTAACAGGAGAAGAAGGATCTCGGTGAACTGATGTTATCGCTGTGTTACCTTCCCACTGCGGGCCGGCTGACTGTCACCGTCATCAAAGCTAGGAACCTGAAGGCAATGGACATCAATGGATCATCAGGTAAGTGACCAAGATCAGACAATTTGAAGACAGAGTTGAGATGCGTATTCATTCCTATATCACCATAATCTGAAGGCTACCTGGTGGTGCGCAGAGCATGTATGATGTCAGGTGTGTCCAGAAGATTATTTATTTTATTTTATTTTTAGCCCGTGTGTCCCACTGCTGGGCAAAGACCCAACTTTCTCCTTTCTACTCTTCTCTGTCTTGAGCTAGTGTGGACTAATCCTGTCTGTAGGTGTCAAGCTCGTCTCGCCATCTTGTCCTGGGTCTGTCTCTCCACAACCTCTTAAGTCTTAAGGGGTCATTGTTCTTATCATTATGAACAACTTTTACTATGAGACCAAACCGAAAATCGCAATAAAAAAAGTAAAAGTAATTTATTCAAATAGGGCTGAGAATCAGCACGTTTCGTACATCAAAATTACATAAGACAGTCCCCTAAAGGCTCAAACAGACACGCGATATAATAGCGCGCGACATAAAGCCACCGCGCGTCGCGCGACATGCGGTGGCTTTGTGTCACGCGATTGTATAGCGTGTCGCGCCTGTTTGGAGGAGGTTTAAAACGCCCGCCTGTCACCACTTTATAGGTAGGTAGGTATTTGATTCGTGTCTAGCCGAAATTACCGCCGATAAGAAGTGTCTGGCAGTAATAATTATTTATTAGTAACAATGTTACGACGACACGTTTGGCGCAGTGGTTGAGCGATTGACTGCTGCGCAGCATGTCGCGGGTTCGATTCCCGCACGGAACAAATATTTGTACGACCTACAAGTATTTGTTCCGAGTCTGGGTGTTTTTCTATCTATAATATATATGTATTTACAAAAAAAAATGTATATAAGTAGTTTATCAGCCATCTCGTTACCATAACACAAGCATTAGGTTGCTTAGCTTGGGACTAGATGGCGTTGTGTGAAATGTCCAAGGATATTTATTTTATTTATTTTTTATTTTTAATATACTGTAAAACATACATGAAAATCAGCAGTCATACTTTAAGAATAGTGAGTAGTGTTTTTACGTACCTTTAGTATCTGATACCTGTAAATTGGCCGTCGACCCAAGCTAGCAGGTATGCATGCGGTCAAAGTACATACTAACACTACTCAATCCCACACATTTTGTTACTCAGAAATTAAGTAAGGTCTGTGGACCCTGGGACCAATATAAATATTATGTAGGTATAGATAATTATAATATCCTTGGACATTTCACACAACGCCATCTAGTCCCAAGCTAAGCAACCTAATGCTTGTGTTATGGTAACAAGATGGCTGATAAACTACTTATATACATTTTTTTTTTGTAAATACATACATATTATAGATAGAAAAACACCCAGACTCGGAACAAATACTTGTAGGTCGTACAAATATTTGTTCCGTGCGGGAATCGAACCCGCGACATGCTGCGCAGCAGTCAATCGCTCAACCACTGCGCCAACCGTGTCGTCAATAATTTCATGTCCTACTTTCTTGGTGGAAACAACAATTGTTCTCTGGACACTTAGTTAGGTCTTCCAAACTACTAATCTGATTACGGCACTCCAAAGTATTTGCCAATAATTAGGTTTCCCCTAAAACGGATTAACTAAATCAACAACTAAGTGGACTCGACCTAATTCCGTTAGCGAACATAATATCATTGTATCGTACTATAGTTTCTAAATTGTTGTGGTCATTAGGAACTGAAAGTGCCTACCTATAAGCAATTAGGACCCATTCATACGTACCACAACTCAAACTCAAACTGGGTCGGTCAGTAAGAAAGATGACCACACCACATCGCAGCTACAAAACGTGGAAAGCAATGGTTACGTTTTATTGTCAGTACAACTTTTTGCAGTTGCGTTGGGTTGCGTTGTTGCTAGTAGTTGTAGCGATGTGGTTACGTTGTGGCTGGTGTTTGCAGATAGTCGCACAAGGAAGGCGCACAAGTTCCCATGATCCCCGGTCCAAGTGTGGGAAGGGTTTTTAGTCAGTAAGAGTCTGACAGACCCCTCTGCTCACCCCCGGGCGGGGGACATCCATGAGTATTTTCCACCGGAACAAAAAAAAAAAAAAAAAAAAGGGTTGCGTTGTTGCTAGTAGTTGTAGCGATGTGGTTACGTTGTGGCTGGTGTTTGCAGATAGTCGATCTATCTGCAAACACCAGCCACAGCGTAACTTCGGCTGTGACAGCATAGTCGCATTGTGGCTGCGACGTCGCCTTAATGTGGTCTGTATCATACCACACGGTTGATTTTGACGCCCAAATGTGGTAGACTATTCATTTTGATACAAATTAACGCCCGTCCACCTGGTGTCGTTGTGGTTATGGTATGGTTATGGTACGTGTCATCGAGCCATGACTTAACACGTATGTCATATGTTCATAGTTAGTCGTTTATGGCTGGCCACATACACTCTGTTTCGCAACAATCAGCAAATCCATACAAAATCATGCGCAGACTTCTATGCGGAATTTGCGGAATTTCGAATCGGAGAAAATTTTAAGATTTTGAATGTATTTGCTGGTTTCGAAACGGAATTCGGGCTGTATGTAGCCGGCCTAAGTCACATTTTTTTTGTCACAGTACGAACTCATTCTGAGTAATGCGTCGTTTTCAGGGATCAGCCAGACAGGAAATTCCAATAAAATATTAAAATATTGGCCCAAAAATTTAAGAAATAAATATCATAAAAAAAAACAATCATTTATAATGTTCCATTTCGGTGTGTTTTAAGGTTTCTGTGTCTTAGTAAACACTGTATTTAACACCAGCGTTGAATGTGTTTTTCGTAGTTTATTTAATTTTTCATTTAGGCTGTGATAGAAAAGTCACTAGAGGTCAAAGTATTTTGTCTCTCGCGACTACTTTATGACAAAACATTCTAAAACAAAACATAATAATGCAAATTCTACCACTAAAATCAAAGACAGGATTACCAACATAAGGTATATATCCCGTTGTGTTAATAATAATGTTAGGATTACCAATGCCTATCCAAAATTCATCTTTCTCTGACATACATCCCATCCACACATATGACAGTAAAATAAAAACGGGAATACCTCCACCACGTACCGAGAGATGGCAATTTAAAAAGTTGTATCGGAAAACGACGGTACCAGAATACTAATACTACCTCAATGAATTGGTATCGGTATCGGTATTTGGGACGAACCGTCCACTGATGAACTTTCCAATAAACAGAAGGAATTGGAAAAAGTACGGGGAATTTTATTTTCCGAGCGCGAGGAGAAATGGAATTTTATAAAGTGATTGCACCGGGTGATTATCTGCTGTAGATTAGATGGCATTAGCAGTTTTGACGTAAGTGAAGACTTGATCTATTTCGTATTGTATGTCTTCGTCTTTAATAAAAAAAAAAAACATCTATAAGAGTTTGGATCTTCGACCTTCAATATCTCAGTATCCAGAAGGTTCTCAAGTATGGTCCAGTACACAAAAATGATCATAATAACGGAAAGAACTAGTGAATGGTTTCGTTAGGGGTATTTTTACACCCGTTTTACTAGGTTACTGGTAACTCGGCGTATTCCTGGCTACGTCATAGTAGGGTTAAAATGCAGCAAATTAAGACACCAAATTTTTTTTTTTTTTTTTCATTAGACACCATTTTCTAATAAGTAAATGGCATTTCGAAAAATGAAATGTTTGATTAGTGATCTTTGTCAAAGTTTTAGGCATTATTGAACTTTTAATTATTAACAAAGATCTGCTACGGCATCAACTATGATTCTAACTTTAAATACGCTTAATCAGTACAGTCGTGCCGTAAATACTTTTTATCTACACCCATGCTATAAATTCTCTATAAAAGTTTCTGAAACAGATAGCTTATTGCCAACATTAAAACAGCCAGTGTCATAGTAACCATGGTAACCATAATAGCAACCAAACGGGTGATTTAATGTTGTACTGAATTTCATGATGCAACTCGTTTTCAAAAAAAGAATATTGTAATGCACGGGCGTTTCACTACAACAGCGCCGTAATTTAAAAAAGAACTTATTCGATTTCACGTCGTATACTATGACGCCGGCCGCCATGTTCGATACGAGTATTAGTATCGCAAAAAACTGTTTCAGAACCTTTTATAGAGGATTGATAACATGGATGTAGATAAAGTCTTGTATGCAACTGTACATAATTAGGTATTAAAACACTCATGTGTGTGATAAACCCACATTCGTGTTTTAATACCCCTTATTATACGTCAGTTGCATAAATAACTATTTAAATTGGCTTTAAATGATTTAATCAGGAATTTTAAATAAATAAACTAAAAATCAAACCAACTCAAAAACTACTGTACTTTGGTAGAATATTTGGTGTCTTAATTCGTTTAATTCTAACCCTGCTATGACGTCCTGAAAGGAATAAGTACATCGAATTACAAGTAAACCTGTATGTGTGGTCCGAAAAAATAATAATTATATTATTATTATAAATAACTAATTATTCGTATATCATTAGTTTGTTTACACCAAAACATAACCATGAATCAACACAAGCCACTTCCTTATTCATCAAACGAAAAGGTAGATTAATTGTAAACTAATGACCTACTCAATTAGTGACTTATATTAATGAATACCTAATGATAGAATGAATAAAAACCAAAGGATCAATTTGTCATTTACTCCGTGTCCTCCACACGCGGTAGTGCCGACGATCTGTCCAATTTGAGAATGGAAAGTGAATAAATTAGTGAGAAAAACTTTCTGGTGCCAACTGGGACTTTGTTCGTCTGCTGTTGATGCTGATGTTCTTCAAGACTTTTGGTCATATTGTATTATTTCAGAACGAGAAATAAAACCTATTTAAGACAAGACCTTTTTATGACGGAATATTTTACACAAAAAAAAACATTCGTATATTAATCTATAAATGTATATGAAAATGTGTGTATATATGTATGTTTCCTATGGACTCCAAAACGGCTGGAGAGATTTTGATGAAATTGTCAGGCAGTTTTTATGATAGGACGTTCCCGCGGTATAATTTCCGACCAATTCTCGGGCAACGCCGCGGGCAAAATATAGTAAAATAAAATTGCACTACAATCTTAAATACCTATTAAAATTATTGCAATATCGACCATAAAATTATTCATAGAAACAAATGACATTGTTTTTTTGTTGACCTAGAATCGAAGACCACAAAGCTGGTTGGTATCCTGAATTCCTGATTGCTGTTTCATGTAAATCCTGAAAGCTAATTACGGGAAATTCTATAAAATGCCTGCAAATAGATCTAGCACTACTTGGAGATTATCGATATTTCTAACAATATTTTTCTATGGTTTCAGCAAGACTTTAATGTTCTTAAATCTCATTTCTAAAGATGGCTGACAAGACAGTGCACTCAACAGAATCAAAACAGTTTCTGTCAGTTGTAGCTAGAACAGTTTGGTATTTCCAAAATATAATAGTAGTTTATGAAACTGTTTCATAATGAGGGATATTAAAACACGAGTGGGTTTTTAATAGTATCACAGAGTGTTTTAATACGTAGTTATGTGCAGTTTCATACACTACTTTATCCACTCTCGTATATTGGGATTGAACCTATTAAATAAAAGATCAAAGTTATAAGAGTAAGAAATTGTTTGGTTTAGTTTTTTTTTCCGACTGTATGCGCCATCTTTGTTTTATAATGCGATAGTCTGTCTAAAGACAGTCTTTACTCAACTAGGTAAACCGACTCATCACTATCACATACTTACTATTAAGTTTAGTACAATGATATTTCATCTCATAACTAAGGATAATGCCATCACTTAAAAACAACGTAGGTATTACAATTTCTTCTACGTAACAACCAAAGCTAAACCCTTGACAATTCAAACAACACTAACCCTTACATGACGTCATAAAATCAAACAATCGGCAACCATTTCCGAAAGCTGTTAAGAGCCAACGTGACTACACTACCGAAGACTCCCGATGTTTGCCGAATCTTTCCGAAATTCGCCGAGTCCGCCTACTGAAGGAAATGTAGGACAAAGTAGTAATCAAGTCGTAAACCTTAAAAGGACTAGTAAGAAAAGTTTGACTGTAAATGTGGTTGTGTTTGTTTGTGGTTACCAGCTATTTCTGGCTTGATGAGTGGGATTTTCTAATTAGAAGGTTATGTAAACATGTCTTGTCTTGATTTGGTCCCAGATTATCCGTGTGGGTTGGTAAAGGGTTAGCGGCGGAAAAGAGTTATTTTTGTCTTGGTGGCCAACTGACCTTAATTTGACATTGTATCTGTGGTTAATTTGGCCTCTTGGTTTCTGCCTTTTTAACAAAATATAGATTCCGGCTGTATTTTTTTAATTGAAACGTAATTTTTTTACAAAGCTGTTTGTTTGTTTATGTTTTAAATGTTTACTAAAAACCAAGAGCTTAGGTGTATACATTCCATTTACTCATATTAATGAGTAAAGTTCTCTCATTCCATACATACATTAACTGCAAGTATTTTTAATTAATGAGATTGATTTGTGCCAAATGGATAAAAATTAAAACATGCTTTTAGAGGTCATTATTGGCCTGAAAAACGGAACCCAACCAGGCTTAAACAAGGTAAAATAACCAAATAAATGGAAATGAAATTGTCAAGTAACTGTTGTGCACAATGAGAGGTTCTAGTTGATTTTAATTCTAATAAATCCATATTTTAAATGTGAAAGCTTAGTGAAAGTTTGTATATTTAGAAGTTTGGATGTTTATTACTCAATCAAGCAAAAACGGCTGAAAGTTGGATGAAATTTGGTACAGAGATAATAAACTTAATTATTTTAAAATAATGAAAGGGTTGCTGTCCTCTGGGTGTTTAAAGTGAAGGAGCTGAGTATATACATATATGTGTGTGAGGATATTATTATGTAGAAAATTAAATAGATTTAGTTACTTACTAAGTGAATTTATTCAGGAAGGTTTATGTTGTAATATAATATTTACACAATATACCCTTCGATCAATAATAGACTTGACGTTGGCACTCGGCTTGAAAACGTGTTGGCTAAAGTAATTTGCTTACAATTTGAGTCAAAGCCTTGGATTTGTGCCTAAGAATGGGTTATTTTTGATGTCCCAATTTTATCTTTGTGTAGGTTTTTATTAGATGTAAACGAATTATAGGATCATATGAGATGTAATAGCTGTTTGTAAGATGATTTTCCTAATTGGTTGGTTCTATTTTTGCATTCTTAAAATAACTTTGTGAGAACTTGACAACATTATGATTTTAGATTTTATGACTAGTAGGAACAGGCCGACGAAACAATGAGTTAAAACCAACCCACCTTCGTGAAATATTAGGTCTTTACATATGAAATTGCCGTTTTACATAGAAAAAATCAAACAGTTTTTTTTAAAGAATACATTGTTGGTGCACTGTTGGTGCATTGTTGGTGCATAGGAGCTCGTGGCTAAGTAATAACAGCCGCACGGGTCGATCCATCTGGTTAAGCCACGCTTACTGGGGTTGGTCAGTGGATGGGTGACCATCTTTACATACTGAGGCTCCTCCGTGCCTCGGAAAGCACGTTAAGTTGGTCCCGGCTGCCACGTAAACCCATAGCGGGTTGGTTGATGTCTTAAATCTTCGAATTTTTGGTTCGTGGACATGCTCGTTTCCTCCCGATGTTTTCCTTCAGCGTTTTGAGAGCAGGGCTGCTGACAATATTTACACAAAGTAAAGCGCCTGCCTGGGTTCGAACTCACGACCTACATCTCGTAGTCAGGGCCGCACTGTGCCACCACTGCTGAAGTATGAACGTGCGTGACAATTTCTACCAGTGAACTCCTATCGCAAACCGTGTTTAGAACTTCGTTCCAAAAATCATTAATTTCATTAAACTAGAAGTAGTTATCCTACTCCACAAACAAATAACTGTTTCAGCCGAAGAAATAGTGTCAGCAAAAAACGTAAAACTAAATAGGACTACGAACCCTAAACTAAAAGATCCCAATATCCTTGCCGTTTTATCCTTTTTAGTATTCCGTAGAAATTCGAAACATACATTATGTAGGTACGCTTTACTTGTCTTTTGTATTCAAGAACGGTCTTGCAATGGGAAAGGAGGGCCTTTAATGTGTTTTCCTAGGATTTTTCTCATCAGGGAAGGGAAAATATAGCAGGTGGTTAACATTTGCCTTATAAACTTCAATCATTCTGGATATAATTGCAATTTCTTTGCCCTGATATGTAATCCGACAAAAAATTTATAGACGGATAGTGAACGGAAATTTTAAACTACATTACGGTATCTTAATGTCGTGTAAAGAAAGTGTGTCTTTCGTATCTCTAAATTTTGTAATTTGAAAGAATTTATTTTATAAGAGTGCATGAATATTTCCTGCTGATAGTACCGAATTTCCACTTACAATAACGTCGAACAAAATAGCATACAAAATCAGTTATCAGCGGTACCTCATAACCTCAATTTATTTTGGCATTACTTACACTAAACCAGAGTTCAAAAGTTTCAAATTTTCTTTGATAAACACACAAATCCCTCCGTCAAATCAAAAAAAGATAGTTGCAGTCTTCTTAGGCCCACTTGCGCATTCATGGGTTATCCTAAATAACTCGGAGTTAACAGCTAATGCAGGGTTAATTAAGTAATTGATGTTGCGCTACCAAGATAAAGGTAAACCTAGAGTATCCCTGTGAATTTTTCCTGTTTCAATAATTATTCTGCTATTCGGGGCGGAGACAAAACCGAAAAATCAAACATCGTAAAAATCGCTCCAGCCGTTCTTGAGTTATAAATGGTGTAAAGAGCCCGACTTTGTTTTATTTAATAGATATAAATATTTGGAATTGACTCATTACTAGCTTTTTTTTTGTTACCAATATAATATTGTTGTAATTTATTTTTAAGAAACCTTCCCCTCCCATATTTTTGTATTTCCAGATGCAATAACATATAAATATTATAATATTATAGCTTAGGTCACTCCCACAATTAAGATGAATCTAACCACACCACTTATAATATGTGTTAAAATCCATCAAGCTATCGAGCATGCCAAAGAAATAGTCATAAACACATACATACCTACGTACTCTCGAAAAGCAGTACCCTCCTTCTGTGCCAGTCGGGTAAAAAGTTAGATTCTAAGGACTCTTATCTACATAAGTACTCGTAGGTGTTATTTTTTCTTGTATATTTTAACAATAGACCCCCATTGTTATGGTTTGTTCGATAAAACGTTTGAAAAGAAAATTTCAATGATATCCCTTAGTAAAGTGAACAAAGTAAGTCTTTATATTGTTTAACCGGCATTGTGTACGGGACCTGTATTGTTAGCTTTTAAGTGGATATGACTAAATACAAAGGAAACTTTATCGAAGGGAACTCCGCCCACATCATCATCATCAGCCTTTTCCCAACGATGTAGCTGAATACCAGTATTTTACTTGGAGTAACTGCCTATCTGACCTCCACAACCCAGTTTCTGGGTAATACGATACCCCTTGGTCAGACTTTCGGGCTTCGGACGACCCGTAACGACAGTCAAAGATCCACGAATGACAGCCGGGAGCAACGGCTTAACGTGCTTTCCGAGGCACGGAGGACTTGGTATGTAAAGATGCTCACCCATCCACGGACCAACCGCGGCAAGCGAAGCTTAACCTCATCGATCGACCTGTGCAGCTGTTAATAATTAGCCACAAGCGCCTCTCCTGGAACTCCGCCCACATCCTAAATAATATAATTTAATTAATGCGAAAGTGCCACATGGGTAGACTATGACTTGGATTAGGACGTAAGATACTTTCTATTCCGGAAGTACGTTCCCGTGGGATAATTTCCGACCTCCACGTGGGTGAAGCTGCGGGCAAAAGCCAAAAGAAACAGAAAAAAACCGAATTAAAACCGGTTTAAAATAAATGTTCTTTTAATTTTGCGGAGATTTAAAACTCTTTTAATGCTTTTAATTGCTCCAGAACGGGATTTATATCAATTATTGTCATTAAACCTTCGGACTGGCGAATAAGGTTTTAGGTTCGAAGGTTTAGGTTCACACTACTTGCAATATTGAAGAAAACACTTTGCTGTTATAATCATTATTCATCATTTCAACCGAAAAACGTCCACTGCTGGACTTAGGCCTCTCCTAAGCACCGCTATTTCAACCGGTTATTTTTCGCATCCTTTTTTTCATACTGACCTATTGCAGTTGGCTCCCGGGCTCTCGCCGTGTTAGCGAAATTTAGGTAGCACAGCTAAAGGCGTCCCATAGCGGGACTCGAACTCAGGCTTAGGGTGCTACTGGTTACTGAGCAAGTGGGGACTTGTAGCATCTGATTGTTATTATTATTAGGGACCTTTAAAGCTACTTGCTCCGCGCGGGCGGGCTGGTCCATGGGTCGGGGGATTTTCGTATCCAACATTATTTTTTGCTTAACTTAAATAGGTTAGCGGGAATACAAATGCTCACACGCAGCAAAAAGTTTTGTAACCATTTGAAACGAATTTTACCAAATTTAATTTTAAAATAAAAATAAATAAATTTAATTTTTCGTACATTCATCTTTTCTTGTTCAACATCTTGTACAACAACCCAAGAAAGTTCAGCTTCTAATCCACCCAAAACTTCAAAAGCTAGAACTAACCACCCAACTCTTTTCACCCCAACAGATCCCTATGTGAAGATCTGCCTCATCTGCCAGGGGAAGCGCATCAAGAAGAAGAAGACGACGGTCAAGAAGAACACCCTGTCACCGGTCTACAATGAAGCTCTAGTGTTTGACCTTCCCGCAGAGAACGTATATGATATCACGCTGCTGGTTAAAGTTATTGATTATGACAGGTAAGATGTGACTTTTTTTTGCATCAATTTAGTCATTAGTAAAAAATACCGATCTTTAAATTCAGAACACTTCGTTAATGAGATAATTTCCTTTTCATAAGAAATAGCATACCTACATTGTAAAAGATCGTACGTCGATCATACGTCTTTGGACATTCTACTTTATCACAAATTGTATAATATCTTTATCTCCTCGTACAATAATTTTAAAGCGCTCTCATTTCACAATAATGTAGACTGGATTGTTAAAGAAATATTAAACATTTACAGAAATTTTTAAATATTGAGTTGAAAATCCGTAAGTTCACGACATATAACGTAATCAATTTAATCTTCTAACCATTAACGCGACCGGCTCCCGCGCGTTACGTCATCAGAAAAATTCAAGACTTTTTTGTCGGCGCGCGACGGGGTGCCTAGCACTTATACACAGCTTGTACACAAAACATTTGTATGAATGGATGTGAAACCAATGACTGTTTCTTAAAGTGGATAGACTAGGCTAGATTACGAATAGTGGCTAAGTTAAGAAGCTATTAATACCACTGTTTTCCATGTACTTACAGGGTATATGAATGTAATATGTAGGCCCCGTTCTCACGGGTCAGTACGATATTGTACAGTTAAACTTTTGATCACAAGTGAACATCCTACAGTTTATAAAATACGGTTAAAAAGAAATGCAGTATAAAAACCGCCACGTGAACCCAAATTAATTTCGGGGCTTTATATTTCAGCATTGTCACTGACGGATGACAACACAGACGCAATGTCCACTTTCCATTAGCTAGTTAATTGGCATAAAAACAACAATATTCTGCCTTTGTGATAACCACAACGCACTGTCAATGTAGTGCACTTAATCAATTATCAGCCTAGTCCAATATAGTAGTAAAGTATTTTTTATTCTTTTTACATTGTTCTCACATGTAGAAGCAACAAGAATAATGTACCCAGGATTTTGTATTACTTATGTTGATTTAAAAGAGTGTCCGTGGAGTTTCTTGCCCGCTCTTTTCCATAGAGATCTACTTTTTGAAACTGGGCTTCAACTTCTGACTAACTGACCGACTCTTTGACAATTCAAAAGTGCCTATAATTGGTTTGAAATAAATGCTTTGAGTTTGAGTTTCGAGTTAGTACGTAGCGGGCTGCATCAATTGGGGACCCCAGGTGTATTAAAACTTTAATACAAACAAGGGGTACCGAATTGATGCAGCCCACTGTACCTATAGTACACCCACAGTATAGTCCAATATTCGGCATATAAAACGGGTACATACGATATACGTCCATAGAACGTAAGGATTTCGACCAGGCTTAGTATTGAAGCTTCCGTTGCTTTGATGCTCCGTCCATGTTGATCATTTCATCAAACCTCGTACGCCTCAATCACAGTAACGAAGGCTTTTCAAGAATTTGAATTTGATCTGCTTTCCTGACTGTGATCCTAATCAGAAATGAACGAGTATTTTCGAATTATCAAAATCTCGAGATTGGAATTTACGTTGAAGTTCAAGATTAATAAAGTTGGAATGTTTATATTTGGTGGGTACGAACTGGAGTGATTTATCAGGTATCGTTTATCAAAGTAATTTGATTAGGAACTCATTGAGAAATTGGTTGAGTAAGTATTTGACATTTGGATATAAATGTTATGTCGGTTAGGGAAGATGGATTCTCCATTGTACTTATATCTATTTTATAAATAAAAAGAGAAGTCCAGACTGACTGACTGACTCATCAAACCCTTGAACCTAGAAAGATGAAATTTTGCACAGAGGTTCCCTTTATAATGTAGACAAGGAATAAGGGAAGAATTCCCTGTAGTACCTACGTTCCCGTGGGATTTTTTCCGACATCTACGCGGGCGAAGCCGCTGAAAAAAGCTAGTACCCAATAAACCTAATATTTTACAGATTTTGTTTCGTCAAAAGCCGCTTTTTCACTTAGTTTTATAACCAATATTCGCTGTTGCGCGCGCAGTTAGTGAATGGTAATGATCATTTTGCTCATAAAACTGTCCGTTCAGAAGTGAAACCTCGCCTTAAGCTCCATTTACACGATGCAAATTTCTTGCCTATGTCTAAACTCTGTTGACGGTGCAATTTTTGTTGTTGCTTTGACTTATCGTATGCCACAGGCAATTAAATAGCATCGTTCAAATCAGGCTTTATTAGACGATATTTTCAAACAATTCTAAATTTAGAAACTTTGTCACCAGGATTGGTCCAAACGAGCTGATTGGCTGCTCAGCAATCGGATCCACCCTGATCGGCATCGGACGCGACCATTGGCTGCAAATGTTGGACAACCCTCGCAAGCCGGTAGCCCAATGGTACCCACTGAACAAAAGCCCACCAGCCAATATCACGATACCCAGCAATGATGCACAGAACTCTGGACTTAGCTGCTTGAATGGAAGGTGAGTAAAAATGGCATCTTTATGAGCCTGTTTCATACTCTCGGAATAAGCAGTGTCGACCCACCAGAAAAATGAGTAATTATGACAGAAAAAAAATTAAAAAAAAAAAGAAGAGAGAAAATATTTGAAAGATAAGTTAACTGTAACTTATCCGGTAGGGGTGAAACAGGCCGTATTTATCATTGTCATTACGCAAATATAATAAGGAGCATTGTTTTTGTTTCTGTGTCTGTTTCGTGATGAATGGGGCCTAATCCCTGTTATGCCCTGATAAATAAATAAAGGTCTCCACTAAGACTATAAGTACCTCAGTAATTTATGATCTAGCGCCAGGTTACAAATGACATAAGTACTTATTTTTGTAGGACCGGAAATCAGCTCCATTTTTTAATGGAACTACCAATTATTATTTTCACCGACCTTAAAAAATTGGCCATTGATCACACATATCACTGCAACATAAGCTTTTCCTAAGAAATACATAAATAGCCACATAGACTATACAAACAAATTACATGCACAAACATTCAAACTACGAACAAACATCTTTATACAATACAAACATTTGTGCAATCCTACAGCGCCGATCGGGTCGCCTGTCACATATCGTCCAATGTACTAGATGTCGTAGTATGTCGTAGCGCAAAATGATACCGCTACGAAAATTCTACGAAGCTTTATGCGTAGAGCTTCATAACCTGGGCCCGTAGCGTCTAAGGAAAAACTTCCTTATTGTTCCTTGTTTCCTTTACAGAATAGCCCACACAACTCGTTGTATATTTTGTAGTGTTTGATTTGTTTTTACGTTATGTATTTTTGAGGTGTACATTATAGAATATATAAATAGCTAAAAAAAACTTATATTTGCCATCTTGGTGAAAGGATTAGCCAGTATCATGCAGAAGTTGATTGCCCAAGGTGCGTCGGGTGTAACAGAAGGTCGGAGGGTACGTCAATCCGGTAGGCTCATTTCTTAAACCTCATCATCATCTGCCTAGCCTTTTTCCACCTATGTTGGGGTCGGCTTCCATTCTAACCGTATGCAGATGAATACTAGTATGGCGCGACTGCCTGTCTGACCTCCACAACCTATTTATTGGGTAACAGTTGAATAACAGCTGGGACCAACGGCTTAACGTGCTTTCCGAGGCACGGAGGGGCCTTGGTATGTAATGATGGTTCCCATCCACTGATAGACCGACCCGGGCTGCTGTTATTACTTAGCCACAAGCCCCTCGAATGAGAGCTAATTACATGTAATAATTTATGCGCATCGCACGCACCGAACAAGTGTGTAGTACGCCTTAAGTTATGCTATGACTGTCATCTGCAAATAACGCTTATAATTTTTTGAAACAAAGAAAAAAAGACACGTATTTTCACAAAGAAAATCATGTTGGTTATAATATTGAGATTGTTGTAGTAACAACATTAATTTCTTAAGTGTAGTAAATGTAGAAAATATTTTATTATGAAGAAATATTATGAAAATATGAGCCCTTAGGCTTATTTTTGGTTATAAAGAAACATGAACCAATACATTATTATAGTCAACGTAAAAGAGATGTTTTGTTTATAAAGAAAACGGGAATATAAAAGATAGAAGTTGATATTCAAAAGACATAAATTTTATAAAACATTCTTATCATATCACTAATTCATTTTAAGTTCGAGACTCAGTGGTAAATAATTAATTATAGTGTTATGGCTGTCGCAATTTAGCATGGCAATAGCGGTCATTGCCCTTTTCCTAATATCTCTATAGGACCCCAAACAATAAACAATGTATGGTTTTTCGTTATTGGAACATGTTGAAGATCATGATATATATTTATTTAGGAAATTAGCGGACTTTATTTCAGTTTTTGAAATAAAAAATTCTAGAAAATGTAGGAGTAGGAAAATGTAGAGTCAATGACCGCTATTGCCATGCTAAAACGCGATAACTATAGTAGGAAACCTTACGTTGGGTACTTCATGTACCTGTATTCAAGCAAACAAATGATTTGATTTTTGAACAAAACACATTAATTAATGTTGCTAGCAAAAAAAATATGAGCACGAACTGTCATTTACCTACTTACATTATTTTGTAAAAGATACATCGTTTGGCGATTATATTGAAAAACGTTTTCTACTTTCATTATGTTAGACACTTGAAAGATTTGTTATCACATTTGATGTTCGGTAAATTATGATATCTGCTACACATAAAAATACATATTGCAAAAAAAAATTGTAAAAAAAATATTGTAAGTAATAGATTGTAAACCACATGATGAGCTTAACTTAAAACAACTCGGACGCTTTAAGGTACAACTTGATCCACTCTGTTCACTACACAATCAATGTTTATATCCAGTGCAGCCATTTATAACGATTTCAACTGATCTCGAAAGCCCCAGTCATTGACACCCAAGTTATTGCGTCCAACTTCACAAACAAACTCATTGTCCTCACATTTTCACTTAAAAATTTTATAATTTACGCAAAGTAAATTTTCAAAGCCATTTAAAATGATTTAAACAGTTTATAATCCGACTTTCTCTCTCTTTTTCAGATGAAGAGATGGAGGAAAAGGACTGAAGATATTAACATCAACTAGAATGGCGTCGGCTATTACGATGTAGACAGGTATTCTCGCGATGCCAAAACGTTTATAGTAAGTAAATGTGATTATAATAAACGGTTGTATGTCCATTTACCGTAGAGAAATGAATCAAAATCAATGTTAAGTGATATTGAAACGTAGAGAAAGAATTAGAATAGATCTCTGTTGATGTAGAAGAAAATGAATTTATCCCATAGAAGTTCTAATTGTTTAGAGATGGAGTATAATTTGTAGCAAGTAGTTTGGATAATCCAATGTACTCTCATATCATTGCCATACATTTCCTACGTCTATATACTTTAATGACCCTGTATTTTGTCAAGGTTATATACAATGTTACTTCTATTTACACCTTGAAATACGCACACTTCAAATTCAAGACTTATTCACATCATGTACATATTATATACTTATTAATGTTGTATAGTAATTGTTGTCTTTTACGATTAGCATATTTAAACCTGTCGTCGTATCTAAACAATATGAGATGTTAATGTGGGTTCTAATACAATATACTGCAAAGAGTCACGATTTGTTGAAAACGGACGAATGTTACAAACATTCTTTTGTCGGACAATAATGTAGTTGGAAAAATATTATATGTATGCGAAATACAAAAAAATATAATTTCATAGAAGGCAAGATCCATAATATTCTATAATATATAATTCGTTATATATGTTACATGAAATTGTAAGATGAAAATGAAGCTTTAAATCGTGTTAAAATTAAAATATATCTAAAATATATCAATGTATTTAAAGTATATATTATATTAATAAGTTTAAAATTACATATTATAAAATGTTTATTAAATGATAAACAATGGAGATTGATAAATAGAGCTGTCAGATGCATTTAACACGCAGCGCATAATATCATTTACAAAACGGTCGAGCGGTGGAGGGATTATTTTAAAAGTGGGATATTTATTACAGTGCACCCTTTGTACGACGCGAGTTTTAAATTGAAAAGAGATTGTTGTAAGTTATTTATTTCAATTCGGATAATCCTTTTTCAATCGAATATAGCTTAAATGAACTTTGATATCATTCAATTAAATTGCTATTTTATGAAAATTATTTGTTCTGGAAAACATTTATGGATGTATACCCTTTATATACATAATTTAAGATTAGATATTAAGGTTAGATACCCTCTCTACGCCTGCTAATTTTCTACTGTTATTGTACTGTGTCACTCAAAGTTCCAGATTTCCTAAATAATTATATTTTTCTCACAAGTTTCCATGAGAAATCTACACTGTCATTGGTTGACGTGCGAATTCAGAATGAAATTATTTGGTAAGGAAGTGATATTAATCTGCGGTTACGAATTCTCATGCCATGGATCCAAGTATATATTCTAAAGATTTAATTTAGATATAAACATAAATCTATGTAATGTAAAGTGTATATTGATTGGAGAGAAAAAAAAAATGCTTGGGAGAAAAGTTGTATTTAAATGTGAGGTTTTCCTCGAAGTATAATTATCTTTAAATGAAATTGATCGTACGTACAGAATCCCCTGCGGCACTTGACTTCACTTCCTTGTTTCGGCACCATTGTTGCTAGGAACCTCCCTTTGTGAAAGCTATAAGACGGAGGGTCGTAATGTCCTTTGTAGTCCAAGCCAGATGCATTTTTTCGGCTTCAGTGCACACAAGAAGTATCTATATGTCTGGGAATCTGTATTTACGATAAAAAAACAGGTCATTGAACTTTCAACATAAAATACTCTCTAAGAGAAAAATCTGTATGATATTAAATATTTTTCTTTCGAAAATTAAATTACAAAGATAATGGAAATGACAGTACAAGAGACGGTTGAATGAGAGGTAATATTTTTGTATGAGATTAGGATACTTGTCGTTAACGTTGCTAAGTCTTTATACTGTAAAACTGTACCTAGATGTAAGTGAATGTAAGTACTTATACTGATTTATGAAATAAAATGTTGACATTTTTTGTATTGATTTTTCATTTGCCAAAAACTGTATATATAAACTACAAAACAAAAGAAAACAAAAATTATATTTCCTGCGGCAAATACAAGATCATTTCTTTCTGTTTGTTTCTGGCTGCTGGAATGGATAGCTCTTCCGTTTATTTTTAGGGTTTCGTACCTCCGAATGAAGAAACGGAACCCTTACAGGATCACTCGTGTGTCTGTCTGTCCGTCTATCACAGCCGATTTGTTCCGAATGTACTGGACCGATTAAGTTGAAATTTAGTACACATATGGATTTCTGTGACTCAAACACGAATTTGTAACGTAAATAATTGAATTTTTTAATATGGGGTTCACTTATGGGGGAAAAATGATTAATTATTAATATTTTTTTATAATTTTAAATTAAATAGTTTTAATGTTGATGTTTTTGTTTTTATGTTTTGATGATGACGATGCATGTTATTCAAGAAAATTGATGAAAATTGACCATCCAAAATTGCTGAGCCTAAAATTTTGGAAAAATACAGAGAATAGTAATTATAGTACTTATACATAGATTACAGGAAAACTTATAAGAAATCTAGGGTCTTAAAATAACATGGTAAATCACATAATATTGTGCGTACAAACTTACATTTGCAGTTGGTATGTATGGGGAACATGTTTTTTAACTACAATGTTAAGTTTGTTCTTGGGATAAATTTATCGCAACTGCGGAACCCTACATTGTGCGTGGTTTGACACGCACTTGGCTGGTTTTTAGGGTTCCGTACCAAAATGGTAAAAAAGGAACCCTTATGGTGTGACTCAGTCTGTCTGTCTGAAGGGCGGGCGTTTTGTGGGGACTGTCTTACTGTAATTTCGACGTTCAAAAAGTGCTGATTCTCAGCCTAATTTGAATAAAGGACTTTTGATTTAGATTTATTTGAGTTTCTGTCTGTCTGTCACAGCTGGATATCTCAAGAACTACTAATGCTATCAACTTGAAATTTGGAACAGTTTTAGATGACGTTTATCCAACTATTTTACAAATAAGAAAAAAGTAAAAATATTTATACATTTTTTGTAACAGGGACTGAAAGGGGGTCTTAGAAAATCAAAGTGGGGATACTAGGGCGTGTGGGGTATCATATGAAAGAACGCTGTTTGCACATTCTCAAACACTTTTTTATTTTTTTATAAGCCGCATAGTTTTTGACTTTTGATGAAAAATGTAAAAAAAAATACCGTTCCCCTCCCTTATCTCCGAAGTTTGCAAAGATAAAAATCTGAAATTATTCTATGTGATAGAAGTTTATGTATAGATTACAGGAAAAAATAATCGATGTCTCTAAATAGCATACTTTTCACACACACGCACACCTTCAGAAATCGGAACGGAACCCTCGGTGCGCGAGTCTGACTCGCTCTTGACCGGTTTTTTATTTTGAGATGGTAAACCAACACCAACACTAGAGAAAGTTTGTGAGTGTGTGTGTTGTATGTTTGTTTGTTACTTCTTCATAATTATTTAGGCTTTTCAAAATATGTGGTCCATGACTCAGAGATAAAATCTATTAGGCGTCGTTTAACCTGGAAGAAACTGAGTAGGACGTAAGTATGCTTTCAGTTTCCACCCAGCAACAGGTCTTAGAAACCTAGCCGTCAGCGAAGTCGGTAAAGCAATACCTGCCACATTGACAAACGACAATTCACGACGGAGCCTGCGAACATATTGAATTTAAATTGAATCCCGACCGGACTGACATCTGTAATTCTGAAGGTAATATCGTTGCTATACGGCATTATCTCTCTACCTGAAGACTTCATTCACTCCTATTCAGTCAATCAATCAATCAATCAATCAACTCAGCCTATAGTCCACTGCTGGACTTAGGCCTCTCCCAGGCTGCGCCACAGCAACACCCTGTCCTCCGCCTTCCGTATCCAGTCTGTCCCAGCCACTTTCTTCAGGTCGACGGTCCATCTAGCTGGGGTCGTCCCACACTACGCTTGCCGATACGCGGTCTCCACTCCAAGACTCTTCTGCTCCATCGGCCATCGGTCCTTCGACAAACATGACCAGCCCACTGCCACTTCAGTTTGCTTACTCTGCTAGTATGTCGATTACTCCCGTTCTTGGAAAAGAACGGGAGTAAACCTAAAAAGAACTTATTCGAATTCACGTCGTATACTATGACGCCGGCTGCCATGTTCGATACGAGTATTAGTATTGCAAAAAACTGTTTCAGAACCTTTTATAGAGGATTGATAACATGGATGTAGATAAAGTCTTGTATGCAACTGTACATAATTAGGTATTTAAACACTCATGTGATACTATTATCACACTCGGCTTCGCCACGAGTGATAAACCCGCATTCGTGTTTTAATACCCCTTATTATACGTCAGTTGCATAAATAACTATTATAATAAGTTGTGAAGGGAAGAATATCAGGAAATAACATATTCGTACATATCAATGGCGGAAATGGTGATCATATCGCTAAAAGCGATTTTTTGCAGACTACTATTGAATGGAAAAATCAAAAGGAAAGTAAAAAACCGGCCAAGTGCGTGTCGGGCCACGCGCAGTAATAGGGTTCCGTAGTGCACGCCGCCGCCCGTCGTTATTCGAGCGTAAATATTATTCATTTAGAAATAATTAATAATGTTATGATTTTATTTTGTATATTTTTACATGGTTCATAAACTTATATTTACTACAGTTTTACACAGCTAACAACGTTACATAAGTATTTTTTAATGGAATTTGTACGAAATTTATACTGTTCCAAGTACGTTTTACAAGTTGGTTGACTATTACTCGGAAACTTGAAAAGCCTACTTAGCTGCGATAGTTTTCCTTTTAACTTCGTTATACGTCGTAACTTTTCACCCATCCAAAACTAACCGTTTAGCTGGCGGGGGGGGGGGGGGACACTTGACTCTAACAAAAATTGGCACTTTAAAGCTTAATATTTCAGAAACGGATCCCTAAATCAAAAAATTGTTTCAACAAACCCACAATATTTTTGAAAGACCCATCCAAAAACACCTCACACCATGGGTCAGACGAGAAAAAAAAAACATCCCCACTTTACGTGAACAGAAGGTAGCTACCCTAAAAAAATTGTTTTCATGGTTTTATTTTACCACTTTGTCGGCATGATGAATCCATGCCAAATTATACCATTCTAGTACTAAGAGTCTCTGAGCTAAGCTGCGGACAGACGGACAGACGGACGGACATAGCGAAACTATAAGGGTTCCTTGTTGACTACGGAACCCTAAAAAGCAGGGTAAGGTACTACTTGAAATAAATCATCGACAATAACCTTTATTTTGTATTAATTTAAAATGATCATTAATTCAATAATTAACTTTCAGTTTATTTTAGGAAAAACACGCTACGGCAAAAAAAAATATCATAAATTAACAAATAACAATAAAAATACAATAAATACTTCAAATTCCATCTTTTTAACATCGCAAGCGCATCTTCATTCTTCATACCACTTCCAGCTGCGCGTCCTTAACTTTGGCCGCAGTATAAATATTATACTGTGCTTTGGTCGAATTTAATTTATTAGTGCTACACTTTTGAAAATTTATTTGATACAATTTTTACCATCAATACTGTTATATAATTCTTATGGGAAATATAGATATCTCAAACCTCAAAACAATAATACGAGACACATACTTACGCGTGTGTAAAGAAAATCAAAAAAGGTGTAGGAACGCAAACTACAGTTCTCAGTATTTCCAGCCGGTAGAGAGCATAAAGTCTGACGTTTTAATCGTTATTCAAAGCAACATCGTGTATAACGGAACACAAAGGACTTCAAGGAAACGCTGAAAGCGAGCGTCTAGCGCTTGTCATATTTTAGTATATTATTATAATAGTAGTCGAGAGTGTAATGACACATACTCCATACGACGTTTTACACACTTAAAACGTAAATAAACTTAAAAATAATTATTTTATGACAAAGATTTGTGAAAAATGGCTCTCGTTTTTTTTTTCATCGCTGTAGCGTCACATTTTGAAAGAGAGGCTGTGGCAAACTGTGAAGGTTACTTTTTGCGCTGCTTTTTGCTGCTGCTGTTAACCGGCTTCGAGCCAAAACTCGAGGCAAAAAAACTGAATATTTTTGTATATAGAACACCAATTAACGTTAATTAGTTGACCAATAAATAGTTGGATGAGATAGAAGGAATGTTTATTTAGGTATCATATTTATTTTTTTATCTACCGTATTGATCCACTGCTGGGCAAAGGTTGTGGAAAGCTGAGGTGCTTTCAACTCTTCCCATTTTATTTTCCACTAAAAACTGTACAATAAATCTATTATTGCTAATAATAATTTACGAGCAAGTGTGTTGAAAATAAAATGAAACCATTCTTTACCATGACAATATCCTAACATTTATACATAGGTAGTGGTGTTTTCTGAAGCGAAACTAACACTAAAACACAAGACAAAGGCACATAAATTTGAGAAGAAGAAACAATTCGAGGCAATAGTATTTAACGAGAGGGATAAGGTACGCAACTTGTCCAATGTGTTTTTCTAAGGACAAATCAAGGATATGGCTTCAATTACGGTAATTAATTAGATATCACTTTTATTTCTGCAAAGATCCTGATATTTTTTTCCAGAAACCGTATAACTCCACTCTGTTTTTTCTTGAAAATAAATACACCAGAAAACAGATAAGATAATTAAATGTTTTCTGTTTACTTGAAATTAAATAAAAAAACAGAGATTCCAAGAAACTAAGAGGATCCTGATTTGAAAGGCGAGCCACTACTTTACTTTTTGAAGTTAACTGCAAGTAGCTAAAGTTTCAGGTCGCTTTTGATTTTTCGTTGCGAAATAAAAAGCGAAAGCCAACTGGTTTCATTTTGTTTTTTATGAGAAAAGTTTGTCACTATTTCTGAGAAACAGATCAGCAACGATACTTACAAGAAAATGGGAAAATGTGATCCAAATGTCCACACTGACGAGACTTAAGTAAATATTTAAATAGTCTATTAAATAAGGAGTAATTTTTAAAATCAATCAAGCTGTTTGAGCTGAAATTATTAAAAAATAAATATGTAGCGGTATACCTATAACTTTTCACTGACAGATTTTTTTCATGGGTGTCTTAGTAAAAGTTACTACTTATTTAAAATATAACTATTCAGTGACATACATAGGCCTCGTTAGTGGTCGACATTTGGACCAAGCCCTTCTTGCCCAATGTCCTTTATTAGACATTAAAATAAACACTTATCGTACCTGAAATGTAACACCTTGAAACAAAAATGAGTCATCAAATGATTGCATTGGATGACTCATTAGGGTTCCGTACCAAAATGGTAAAAAAGGAACCCTTATGGTGTGACTTAGTCTGTCTGTCTGTCACAGCTGGATATCTCAAGAACTACAGATGCTATCAACTTGAAATTTGGAATAGTTTTAGATGACGTTTACCCGACTATTTTGCAAATAAGAAAGAAATAAAAATATTTAAATTTTTTTTTTGCAACAGGGACTGAAAGGGGGTCTTAAAAATTTTAAGTGGGGCTACTAGGGCATGTGGGATATCATATGAAAGAACGCTGTTTGCACATTCTTGAACTATTTTTTATTTTTTTTTAGGCAGCATAGTTTTCGACTTTTGATGAAAAATGTAAAAAAAAATACCGTTCCCCCCTATCTCCGAAGTTTGCAAAGAGAAAAATCTGAAATTATTCTATGTGATAGAAGTTTATGTAAAGATTACAGGAAAAATAATACGATGTCTCTAAGTAGCACACTTTTTAGAAATCGGAACTGAACCCTCGGTGTGCGAGTCCGACTCGCTTTTGACCGGTTTTGTTTTTTAATTAATTATTGTAACAGCAACTACAGTCCGGCCGTCGTCGACAGAATGCGTTCGTCAGGCACAGGTTCGGCAGATGTCAGACCTGCCAGTTGGACAATTTCTAATTGGAATACCGATACGCCGAGCCAATATGTTCTTAGTGCAGTTTAGAGTAACGTAGTACCTACTAACGTCTGGCACCGGTGCACCTTGTGGGAGACCTAACAACGCTACGTCTTCCGGTACGCGGTCGCCACTCCAGAACCTTTCAGCCCCATCGGACATCTGTTCTGCGAGCAATGTGCCTTGCCCACTGCCACTTAAGTTGCCTTGTGAAGACCGCAGGAATACACTGGATGCGAGAAACACAGAACCGGTCGGAGCGGCGATGCTTGAGGGCCTATGTCCAGCAGTGGACGTCTTTCGGCTGAAATGATGATGATGATGATAATGAAACGTTTCTTGGGGCTGCCCGTTATTCGCGTAATAATAACACTGGTCTACAAAATGTAACTTTTTGTGTGCCTTTCAATTGAATACTTTATTTTTATATTGCTTTAAGGTTACTGAATAGAAAAACAAGAATATGTTTTTTTAATTAGCTCTTATTTTACCAGTGGTACCCACGATTTGTCTTGGTTTTTAATTTTAATTCCAAAATAATGGAAGTAAGCAGTTTCTAAACGTTGTGTTATTGAGCATCTTTGGTTAGTAAGGGTCACCTTACCACAAATGTAGCAAAAATTGTCTGCACTAGATTTTTCACTAAAAATGTAAAAAAACGGTAACAATTTCACGTTTTAACTGTTGAACAAAACACAGTCAGCGTTAAACGCAACAAACAAATGTGAAATAATAAAAATTTTCCGCGGGTAATCACTAAATATTTTGAGTTATCATCATTAATGTGATATATCTGTCGCGCTACCCGCTATTATATTTATATGGCATAAATGCACAATAAGAGCTAACTATGAATTTTAACTTGTATATTTATGTTCAGCGAGTGGAATACAATCAATATAGTATATTTTCATGTAAAAGGCAATTTTCATGTAGACCAGTGTAATTTTGACAACGGTTAACATGTGTTCTCCTCGCTCAAGATTACTCTCTAAGTGCACATTAACTCTCTAACTACACGGTAACTTTCAAAGGATAACAGAGCAAATTTAATGACGACATATTAGGTCTTCACTTCATATTAAGAGTGTAAGTAGTTGCAAGTAGGTCATAGTTACTTCCTGCTCGTTCCAGAGTTTAAGGAAAACTTAGGTGCGGTTTACTGCAAACGTAATTACCATGTTATGTGGTAGAGGGGGCATGGCTTAAGACGCAGATATAATTATGTCAATAGCCTTTAGTGGTTAGCTTGCGTATTCTGTGCTGAGCTCACGCAACGCGTCGTACGCCTAGCTATTATTATTTTAATATGCATAAAATAAAGGGTTTTATTAACACGTATACTAAAATATTTATTTATGCAACTGACGTATAATAAGGGGTATTAAAACACGAATCACATGAGTGTTTTAATAGGTACCTAATTATGTACAGTTGCATACAAGACTTTATCTACATCCCTGTTATGGATCCTCTAAAAAAGGTTCTGAAACAGTTTTTTGCAATACTAATACTTGTATCGAACATGGCGGCCGGCGTCATAGTATACGACGTGAATTCGAATTAGTTCTTTTTTTAAATTACGGCGCTGTTGTAGTGAAACGCGCGTGCATTACAATGTTCTTTTTTTGAAAACGAGTTGCATTATGAAATTCAGTACAACATTAAAGCACCCGTTTGGATGCTATTATGGTTACCATGGTTACTATGATACTGGCTGTTTTAATGTTGGCAGTAAGCTAACTGTTTCAGGAACTTTTATAAAGGATTTATAGCATGGGTGTAGATAAAATAAATAACTAAATTATCTTTAAAATGGTCTACACCATTTTAAAGATAATTTAAATGAATATTTTAGATTATGCGATATATGGATCCATTTCAATGAATTATAGGCTAAATGTTACATCAAGATACGAACAATGACATTCCAATACCTTAAATCACTTAGAAAGAGGAATAGCTACACATTTTTTAAATATGTTTTGTGAATTTTAAAATCAACCCCTATTTTACCCCCTTTTTTGTGGATGGGAAATCATGAAATGACTTCTCCCGCTCTGGGTGGATTAAAACCCACCCGTGTTCCTTCAGTTGCCTATGCCAGGGCCACGGTACCTCTTTCGAACAACCCGTGACCCCGGCGGTCTATTTTACCACCATATGGTATGATTTAAAAAAAATGCTGAACCCCATAATTCTTTATCTACTAAAAGCATAAATTTTAATTTTCATATCCGTAACTTAAGAAATGCTGGGTTTCACATACAAACTTTCATCCCCTATGTCACCCCCTGTAGGATTATTTTTGAGACAAAAAGTAGCCTATGTCCTTCCCCAGGGATGCCATCTATGGCCTTGCCAAACATTGAAATCCGTTCAGTGGTTTAGGCGTGAAAGGTAACAGACAGACAGACATACAGACCGACACACTGAGTTACTTTCGAATTTATAATATTAGTATGGAAGCATGGATGAGGCAAAATGTTTACTGTGTTTCGGTAAAACAAATTGTATACTATGCTTTGTACCTGTACCTGTACGGTGGATACAATGTTATGGAACAATGATTGCAGTCAATAAAATTATTTCTTGTCCGTGTATAATGTTATAGTCAAACCTCGAAGCTCCGACGCTCCTAGGTTTGACTAGTCATCCTCAGGTCTGACTTGAAGTCTTAGCCAAAGCCCAAACAAATGAAGTTTTTCGACCTCTGACTAAAGAATTTTCGTCAAACCTAGGAGAAACTAATTTGGTCAGACAAACGTCAAAATTCAATTGAATGAAATCGGGATTTGACCAGTGAAACTAACTAACTTCAAAATACCTAGGTTATGGTTGGGTTAGGGTTTTCGTCAGCAGATCGACGGAGCCCCGCTATGCGGGGCTCCTATTTCTGTCTGCAGGGTTTAAAGGAACCTAACCAAACCGAACCTCGGGGTGCCCCTGACGTCGACGTTTGACCGAGTCTGCCAGTCGCTTCTAGGATCGACTAGGCAAAGCCCGAAACAGATTATTTTACTTTCGACGTTTGACTGATAAGGTTTGAATAAAAATACTTTAGTCAAAGGCCGAAATTGGAATTTATTTACGGGTTTCCCCGAAGGCTTTGGTCAAACCTAGGATAAACCAGTAATTCCGGGAAGAGACTGCATATCGACCTTTGACTATGACATACTTACACATATTTTTGGGACTGACTATAAAATTAAAATTGATCTTATTTTTTCAAAAAAGTGGGTTTCTCATTCAACAACTTAGTTAAAATACTAGTATTGGGGTCCTAACAATATTGTTACGGATGGGGTTCGAACTCACGTCCTCTAACTCATCCTGTTCACGCCTTAACCGTTGAGCGTTGATCTTTATTTTTCTCTAGCTTAACTGTTGAGTTAGCTCAGGTTACTTTTTCTTGTGAAACATCCTTTGCTTCTAACACCGAACAAATAACTCTTCCTGGCCTACATTTTAACAACAGTATCAATTTAAAAATAAAATAAATCGAGTCTTCTCATCTGACAATATAAGGCTAAGTTTAGAGAGTAACAAAATAACGAGTTTTTTTCAACTTTTCCCGTTCAGGATAAAGAGAAAGCGAGCTGCGAGATTTATTCTCGTAATAATGATGCCTTTGGACATCGGATCTAAGGTTTAACAAGCATCGCGGTGAAAAATTTTAATAATTGTCCTTAGATTTGGTAGCTAGGTTTTTGGGATGATGGGATGAAGAAATTACAGGTACATGGCACAGTTTAGATCTACATGGTCAAATTAAATTAGCTAGTGAAACTCCACTAAACACGACAAAACAAAAATAAAAAATATTTGGTTTTTTTTTTGAGTCAATGTCCTGGTAGTGTTGTTATTGTGAGCTAATAAAATCTGTTTTACCGTGTTGAGATGTCAATACCCATTACGTCTGTGAAGTTTACACAAAAAGAAATGATTTTTAAACTGTTATTTTGACCCAAAAAAACAATCAAATTAATTTCTATTTTGTAAGTAAGTTATTGGTGTGCTTTTTATAAATAAATAAATAAATATTAGAATTTGCCACCCGGCTTTGTCAAAGTCAAAGTCAAATCATTTATTTGAAATAGGCAAATGAAAGGCACTTTTGAACGTCAAAATTTACAAAAAAAAAAAAATAATAATAATTCTACTCGCTCCTTCCAAATGGTAGTTTCATAAGGAAAACAATGGGCAAGAAACTTCACTTTGTCAAATCATACCGGGCACCTGACCAAGTGTATAAGCTCCCGTAATAATTTTAATGTCCCATTTCTATTAAATGTTATCTTGAAAACGTTTCCTTGGGCAAGTCTCAGAGCCGTCCCTCAGAGCTGTCCTTTGATTCTTTTTATCTGACAAACAATCTAGCTTCTCTATTAATAAAGGGAAATAAATGTTTGTTTGGTTGAAAAGGAGGTACGGTGGAAGGTAAGATAGGGTGTTTGAAGGTAAATTCAATTAAATTCATGATCGACGCGGAATGTCGAGACATTCCGCGTATCCAATTTTTATCGATCATTCTCATAATGCTTTGAAGGACACTAACGAGACACAATAGAAATTTTATTGTTATTACTGCTATGGCCGTATAGTATAGTCCTTTAGAGTGTTAATTATTATAAGTAGGTGATAAATCTTAATCAGAAGTTTATCAGTGTTTCCAGCAATTTTTTAATATTTAGACGTTTTAAGCATCAAAACTCAACTTTTTTAAAAGACTTTATTAATAATTTTGTTCTTCGCGTGAAAATCATTTGAGTTAAAGTTACGTGCAACATTTTGTAAGTAAGATGTTCCTTCGCGCATCTAGTAAAATATGATATTTTAAAAACTGACCTACATTCCCATATTGCTTTAGCGGAGTCCTTTTAAATTGCAACTACGTAAGCTTAGAAATTAAGTTTCTAGTTCCCTTATCTTAGTCACAGCACCCATAAAACCCAGATTATACCAGACTAATAAATTAGAGACAATCTTAAATATATAGCCTACTCCCTTCTTCCGAGAGCCACAGAGTAAAACATAACTGTTCCTTGGCAGTCGGGTAAAAAAATATTATAACAGCGAGACTATTTTTATCGTATTCTGTAATCTAACAAATTGTATCGAATAAATCAAGTAGTTTTTAGTTTTTTATTTATATTGTGTATTTTAAGGAGTTAACTCATCTGAACCTATTGTAGCATAATTAAAATTACGTATGATTATTATTAAAAATACGTATGATTTTGTAAATTCCAAAATTAAAATAAATAGAAAATGGTATGAAGCTCACATGATTTGTACCAAATTTTCCAACGTAGGATCCTATTATTATTTTTTTTTTAAATATTTGAGAACGATATTAAAGAAATTTAATGGAGTGTTTTTGTTAGAAAACAAATCGATCGGTTTTTTAGCAGCGCGCTTTACGTTGTACTAATTAGGGTTCCGTACCAAAATGGTAAAAAAGGAACCCTTATGGTGACACTCAGTCTGTCTGTCTGTCTGTCTGTCTGTCTGTCACAGCTGGATAGCTGGTGGTTCTTGAGATCAAGAACCACTAATGCTATCAACTTGAAATTTAGAACAGTTTTAGATTACGCTTACCCAACTATTTTGCAAACAAGAAAGAAATAAAAATATTTATATTTTTTTTGCAACAGGGACTGAAAAGGGCTCTTAAAAATTCAAAGTGGGGCTACTAGGGCATGTGGGGTATCATATGAAAGAGTACTGTTTGCACATTCTCAAACATTTTTTTCTTTTTTTTAGTCTGCATAGTTTTCAACTTTTGATGAAAAATGTAAAAAAAATACCGTTCCCCCCCCCTTATCTCCGAAGTTTGCAAAGCGAAAAATCTGAAATTATTCTATGTTATAGAAGTTTATGTAAAGATTACAGGAAAAATAAAACGATGTCTCTAAATAGCACACTTTTTCAGAAATCGGAACGGAACCCTCGGTGCGCGGGTCTGACTCGCTCTTGACCGGTTTTTTTAGTTATGACGACCCAAACTGAAATACTGCAGTGTCCCTTAAAGTAAGAGGCTACCTTTGACCAGGATTCGATTAAAAATCTAAACTCAATCGTTGAGATGAGTTAATTTGAATTAAATGGTTATAACATTACATAAACGAGTTATGCTTTAAAAAATATTCTATCCTATAATTTTACTGTTAAATATTATTATCTGATGGTGGCGGCGTAGATTGCAGGCCTGGGAACAGAGGTCCCCCAATCAGGCGTGGTTTTGTCGTTTCTGTTAGACCAGCTGGGAAAAGCCAAAACGGTGGCTTGGTATACTCCTCCACGAAGACGGAAGTGCTCCATTTAGACATCAATGACAATAATAATAATTTAATTTTTACGTATATAACCGATATTACATATAAAAACAGCACTTCTATGACCTTTGTTATCCACAAAACTTGCAACATTTTGTTGTATATGAAAATAAATCAGTCTTTCTAATTTGAAATAAAATTCCGGTGTGAAAAAAATTTGCATTACACACTGAATCCTGACATTAAAAGATGTGAAAAAAAAAAACATGTAACGAATTTGAATAATACACCAAACGAACGAGTTTTTAATGTGAAACAATCTATAAATAAACGATTTTGTAGAATGAATAATTCTACATTATGTAAATATCTTTTTTTAATTAGATAAATATCTTGAGAGGCTTTCTCAAAAAGCAGAAGGTAGACTCTACGAAAATATTATTTCGTTAAAATAATGAAAGTTATTCAAGTAGTCTTCAGAGGAAAGAAAGGTTAATCCTAGGGTTTCCTAAAAAAGTTTTGCGTCCTTAAAAACTGGCCAAGTGCATGTAGGACCACGCACAATGAAGGGTTCCGTAGTTGGGATAAATTTATCTTAAAGACAAACAGAACATTTTAGTTCAAAAATATATTCTCTCCTAAATTCTATCTGCAAATGTAAATTTGTACGCACAATATTAAGAGATTTACCACATTATTTTAAGACCATAGACTTCTTATTGGTTTGACTTCTTATTATTCATAGTATTCTTATTTAATGTGAAATAAAAAAAAAAACAGAAAATAGTTATATTCTAATAAGTATAGAACTATTTTATGTATTTTTTTCACAATTTTAGGCTCGGTAGTTTGAAATTTAATGGTCTAGGGAGAATGGTAAATTTTCATATATTTTCTTTAAATAGCTTAAAACTATTTATTTTAAAATTATAAAAAAATATATTTGAGACTCACAGTAAGGCCCTTTCATTTGATGTCACAGAGTACCATTTGCAAAACATAAAAAAAACTTATTGCAACTTAATCGGTCTATCAAATTCGGAGTAAAATGATGTCAGACGCACATAAAAATAGAGAGAGTCAGACAGATAAGGGTGCCGTTTTTTCATTCGGACATACGGATCCCTAGAAATTACAGCTCTATTGACTTCAGTCGTACGGCTATGGCCTATGAAAATCCGTATATAAGAAAAAGGCAAAACTTAAACCTTACATGACCAACGTTTCCTTAGTCCACCTCCACCTTTATTGGCAAAAAGGGATCATAAAGACTTCCCCGTGTGTGTATTTTGCATGACAAAAGAAAAGGATTAGGTACTTACTCACTTTTGTAAAGCCATCTTCGTGTTTATGAAATATGGTAATCAAGACCAAACTTCATGCTATTGTGTCTTAATTTTCAGTACTGATATTAATTTTAGCGTTTCGAACAAAAACAAATTAATATAATAATTTAACCACCACCACTGCTCTCAAAACGGTAAAGGAAACCATCGTGAGGAAACCGGCATGTCATAAAACCAAAATATTCGAAGACATTATGACATCCAACCCGAACTGGATCCGCGTGGTGGATTATGGCCCACTCCCTTTCACAGAGAGGAGGCCTGTCCCAGCAGTGGGAACATTATAGGCTGATTTAGATTTCGCGGTGTTATAATATAATGTTACGAACAGACCAGCAAAGCGTGTCCCCAGAATAAATAATATATTATTATCATCATCATTTCAGTCAAAAGTCATCCACGGCTGGTATATAAACTATTTTGGACGCGAGGGCTAGTCGTATGATATCGGCGCAGACTGACCGCGGGGAAGGTGCGGGGTCTCGGGGTACCCAACCCGATACGCGACGGCCGCTGCGCGCCCTCCACATAACTCGGCTCACAGACGCGTTTCACTACGAGCATTTATCTGCATCATTTTCTATACGTTGATATTGTAGTTTATGGCATTACACCTATTCTAGCACAGTGCACTTTTTTATTACAAAGTCCCAATTGAGCCCATTCAATGATCCGGCTCGAAGGACCATTGAATGGTAACAAGATCCACCGGGACTATTCAAGCAATCATTGACTGGTCCAGGTCCCATGGTTTTCACCTATAATATCATAAAGTTTTTCGTCGTTATTCTTATTTGTGTTTTTGAGATGAACAGTCGAATAGAAAGAGTCAGAGACTAAGTGAATGAAATAGAGAAAAGTGGTCAAAGGAAAAGGAATTATGATCTAAATTTCAAACAAAATTGAAGTTGCATAGTGCCTTCATCGGCAGTGGAATCCACATGCTTTAATAACGAAGTTTCTAGCCGATATACGTAGTGTCGGTCTGTCAGTCCGTCAGAAAACTCTTTTATTTTGAGAACCATTTGACGAGCAGAGTTGAAAAATGTTCGATCGAATTTTCGCGAAAGTACGCAGTGTAGGTTTAATTAAAAACCGAATGCTAGTGCAAGATCAGTTTTGGTTTAGTTAATGTAGTACAATACCATGTGATTGCCCTTTTTTGTTATGTAATAATTTTAAGTTCGTTAGAAGGAAAGCTCTTGTAGCTCATTGATGTTTTTTTACCCGATTGCGGTAAAGCCTTGCCAGGAATGCGTCGAGTTGCCAGTAACCCTGTAAAACACATAACTTAACAGCACGCCTGTTCTCCCGAAAGGGTAAGGCAGAGGTGACCTGTAATAATATTTATATTTTATTTATTTATAAGCCTCTTTCTTCTGAATTTTTTTTACTTTGTTTTATGTTGTCAAAGTAAGTCTCTCAATCCAGCATGCCTCTTGGCAAAGGCCTCAAGGAAAACAGGTATCAAGGTTAGCCGTAACAATATTACTCAGTTTTCTTAAAGATTGACTGCTGATTTTTATTTATGTTTTACAGAATATTTGTTAATAATTAATAATCAATACTGCCAGACACTTTCCGTAAGCGGCAGCAGTTATTTCCGCCAGACGCAAATAAATGAAACAAAAAAACTACGTTATCTTACTTACTAGTTAAGGGCCTGTTTCACCACCTATGATTAAGTTCCTATTAACTTACTTGTGTGATTTTGACAGATTGAATAGAAAACTTTCTACCGAAATAGTCTGCATAAAAAAGGATCGAGACGAAGATCGTTAGAAACGAAAGACAAAATGCCAGATTGTGGAAGGATTTCTACGGTGCGATGTCAAAAATGGAGTAATGAAATGTCACTTTGTAGGGAAAGAGATATGTCTATTCTTTGTAGATATAGAAGTGGTCATGCTACGTGTACAGCTTTACAGTGGGAATATTTTACATTTTGACAGTTTAATAACATTTACTGCGTCACGTTATTTACGTTTTCGTGCAGACACGTTTTTCAATCATAAAGTAGAATTAGCAATTTCCTTCAAAATCCATTGGAGTGTGTTATGTACCTAATGGGGTGCAGGTTCCTACTATCATTTTTACAGTATGGTCGACAGATTCCCTATAAAGATCAAAATAACCGTAAATATTTGTTTCATTCACAAGGACATAAACGGTTATTTTATGAGAATATTTTCACTCAAAAATAAATTGCGGTGTAAAATAGCGGTCTTATAGAAACAAACAAAAAAACACAAAACAATAGACACAAAAAACGATACGACACGACGACGGTACGATATAGAAACAATAAACTACATACAATGTTTCAGTGGTTTGTCTGTAAAAGTGCCGGGGTGTTTTATTTTATTTTTATGGATTTTAAATCTTTTGCAACAATGCATCTTTATTGAATAGCATGAAACATTGTCTGTCTTAGTTTCACCTCAGAAATATAAATAATCAGTTCTTACAATTTTCGGGGCTTAGGAATACCTACCCTTAAGCTACGGTTTCCTAGGAAAACGGCCGTCAAGAAAAATGTATCATTTTCAAACCCCGCCCCCAAAGATTTAAATCACTAGATTTGCCCTCACCGTATTTAGTCACGCAGAAAAGCATCCATACTGAGAAGAGTAAGCTCACAGATTTATTAAATAGCGTTCCCATGACAATCTAGTCAAGTTACTGCATCATTGTGTGTCAGAGGTGTCTTCTGATGCGGTAGGGCGAATCTAACGATTGAAATCTTTGCAACTGCCATCATTTACATGACAGTCGTCACTGCGGCCTTTAAGTGCAGTGATCGCTCTTCTAAGAAACCGTAGCTTAAGCAATACCTACCTATCTATCTTTATAATAACCAAAAAATTTTTTTTAGGTATAAAGTATTTACTATTTATTTTTGGACTGAATTGAACATAAATGAAATGTCACTATCACATCACACTTCACACAAATATTATAAAGGCGAAAGTTTGTGTGTGTTTGTATGTTTGTTGTATATAGATAGCTTAATACCCTGGATTAACACAGGCTACTCTTTTATCTCGATCTATGCGGGTGAAACCGCGGGGCGCAGCTAGCAGTATTATAAAAAGTGATTACCATGTTTTATCATATTTATTTAAGGATTCTCGTATTTAAAAACGTTCAAAGTCAATCTCATGCCAGCGACAATCGTTAAAATTGTAGGTAAACGCTATACAATTTTTGACAGACTGAGACTGAGATGAGATTGCGACTTTTGCGGACGTTGTTAAAAATACGGAAATTGGCCTTCTAATCTCTAAGTCATAAGTTGGAAGTCCATTCATTGAAAAGTTACAAAGCTTTTTGTCTAAAAAACTACAGGAAAAATAAGTTCTGACTTTAACAAAGAAAACATTAATATTTTTCTCCCGCATCCCGGTGATCCTTCTCTAAGGCTGCGTTCAACTGTTCCTATAAATAGTATCTTAAGGCCCTGTCCTTCACGGCTGTTTGTTCTGTAGTAAGTAGGTCAAACTGTTGCCTGACTTGCATCCCGATATTGAACTTGTTCAGAATATTGAACTTTGTGTAACCTGTCAAAGATATTATGAAGGAGCATCCGAAGAACCTTCGGAAGTGTTGTTTTGATTAGTTTTTGGTTGAGTTGTGTTAATTGAAATTGTTTTTATTAAATTTACTAAATAAGACTAGCTAATATCGTGGAAAAATATAAGGATTTCCAAGTCGGCCATAGTAACGCGTGCCCAGGTAGAAGGCTCTGTCTGGTTTAATCAGCTCCTACCAGAGATCACGTCTTGCTGTAGAGCTGTTGGTCCCGCCCCTGTCATTCGTAGATCTTTGACAGCCGTTACGGGTAATCAGAAGCCTGAAAATCTGAAAAATCAGTCATACTAAGGGGTATCGTGTTACCCAATAACTGGGTTGTGGAGGTCAGATAAACAGTCACTCCATGTAAAATACTGGAAGTCGATCTAAACAGTCGAGAAAAGGCTGGGCAGATTGATATCGTGGTAAAATAATAATGTAAAATCCAAATGTGGCAAATTACCCAGTGTGTGGTAATCGTAGATTTATAGATGCTTTTAATCCAGTATATCAATACAGTATACACCAAGTCATCATCCCAAGACGAGTCTTCATCAGTGTCGATAGTTGTGAACCAACTGCTTAAAGTGAGAGGAGACCTATAGGAAAGACAGCACCCGCCATCACCCGACTTCGTTCAGCCCTAGGAGCTTTTGCCACCTGGACGTGACCTGCAATGACCCATATGTGAAGCAATCAATTGACTGCGGACCCAAGTATTAAGCCACTGCAAGCACAATCTAGCAAAATAGGGGAATATAGATCCCATCGATACCGATTCTCAGTGCGAATGTGGTGCTACTGACCAAACCAAGTCCCATATGTTAGAGTATCCAATGTGTCCACACACCTGCACTTCCGAGGACCTAACAACGCCATTCATGCCGCGCAAAGAAGAAGAAGAAAATTTGTGAACAGTCGTTAAAACTCGGGCAGCTACAAAACTTGCTGGTGGACAAATTTTTCCATCTCAGAGATATTCGCTCGTGATAAAGAGAAGAACCATTTAGGACGTCTGCAGGTCCCGTCATTTGTTTGTACGTATAGCTAGGAAGTACGTTCGTGGAGCTGGCGAAGTTTTGGGCCACCATTTCATTTATTGTCATGCCATCGACAGACTGACTGACTGACTACAGTAGATGATCCTATCCTAGTCTCGAGGTCAAACACAGCAGTATTTAACCTCCAAATGTCTGCACACTAATGACTACCCGAAATTAAATTGTCATAACTGTATGATTAATTTTATTAATTTTACGCCTGCCAGCCGCCTTTGTTAAGCTACGCACACACTATGGTTGATTTCGTACAACGAAAATGAACTGCGAAACCTAAGTGATTTTAGTAAGGACGCGACAATAGTCATCACAAACATCCTTCCTTGTAGGTAAATATATAAATATAAGAGAAAGTAGAACAAAATATCTTTCTACATCTATCTCATTCCGGATATCAGGGGGGAGGGCGGATATCGTATTATCCAGTACTGGGTTGTGGAGGTCAGATAGGCAGTCAATCCATGTAAAATACTGGTATTCAGGTGCGTCCGGTCAGACTGGAAGCCGACCCCAACATAGATTGATTGATTTCATTCTGGATATGAAATATCGATAACTCTTGTCATTACACTGCAGGTAATTGAGTTGATAAGGCCATGATAGATGCGTTGTGCAAACTACCAATATTAGACTGTGTTCTTACTATCTACTGAAAAAAGAACCCAACATTATGTAGTCGAGCTTCTCAACGACGTGACAGCATTAGGCGTCTCTCAGAAAAGACTACAGCACAGAGGTCACGTGCTGCTATACACAGCGAAGCTCAGGAAAAATCTCTTTATAGGCTCCACAGGGATATGTCCTAACAGGTGTTGCACAGAGTGCCCCTGATTCTGGCCTTTCAAGATGATCAGGACCCCTACAGACACTCTTTAGGTAGTAGCATCTTCCATATCCCATTCTCAGTCTATTTCCTGGTGGGCACGAATAGAGATTACCACTTGGCTATTAGTGGAGCGTTGTAGGATTTCGCCAACATGAAGTTTAATCAAATTCGTCTCTCCATTAAAAAGCAAAGGTTCACGAAAGCTGATTGCTCGCAACCATAGTGGGAACAGAGGTTAAGGGTAAACACATACAGTCGTGTGGTGTTCGCCGGATGTTAATTTGCATTAATTTGCGTGTGTGTCTTCATTTTCGTATGTTTTAGGGGTGTAGTTACGAGTATGTAGCATTTAGATCGTACGTAATTAAATGTACTTGTTAGAGGTGTGTGTGGTCGCGGTTGATTTGTTTAGTGTTTGAATTGGATAGTTAGTGATTACGGTTGTACAAATCAGTATGGTTTCATTGCGGTGACGTAATTACGATTTGAAGAGATCCGCAGCAGAACCAAGGTAACCGACATAGCCCGAAGAATTTTCTAAAGTCAAGGGGCAATGGTTATTGCTCGCAGAATAGATGGCTATGGCTGATGGGACCGAAAGGTTATGAAGTGGCGACCGTGTATCGGAAGACGTAGCGTTGGAAGGCCTCACACAAGGTGGACCGATGACCTTGTGAAGACCGCAGGAATCCGCTGGGTGCGGTTAGCACAAAACCGGTCGAAGCGGTGGTGCTTGGCTTGCCTAAGCGCCTATGTGCTGATGATGACTTAGGATTTAAAATGTCATCATCAACATAATTAGCCTAAATAACGGACTACTACTAGACATATTATTGTATTACTTAGTGATTGAGTATCGCGTACAGCCAAGGACGCTTTTTGAAGTTTCCTACTCAGAAACAGGCTAAAGAATGGAAATTGAATGAGGTCGGGTACTCACGGGATGTTGGGAGACAGGAGATCACCACACTGTATCATTAGCAGTCGTATTTCACCATATTTTAGTGTTTTCTCACCGCGCGCGTCGGATGAGGTGCCGGACCTTCGAGTTCAAACTAGCTTTTTTATCTTCACGCCGTCAGATGGCGGGAGCGATGCGTTGTCCTTGTCGCACTCACAGCAGTGGGCGAGTGCAAATGGCGGCGAATTTAACATAGGGAGGAAAAGGAAGGAAATCCACCTATCCTGAAGCCTGTTCACTTAGTATCTGGGTTGTGACGGTCAGGTTTCAGCTGTCCGGTTAGACTGGAAGCCGACCCCAACTTAGTTGGGAAAGATGCTGTGGCAGATGATGATATTGGAGATAGCCCTTTTGACTGCACGCCGCTGAACCTATGTTCAGCCACTCTTATCCATCTTTATGAAGATTAGTGTTCCATTTAGTTCGAAAAATGTTTCCGATGCGAAAAAGCTACTACTGTTTAGGGATCCGTTTTTTAAATAATATGCTGGTCGCGGTTCATTTGGTAGACGATTACTAGTAACCAAGATTAAAACTATCAATTACCTAAGACACAAAACGAAAAAAAAAATTAAGGAGTTAACAAACATTATGTAAATTACTAAAAAAAAAGTAATTATTATTAATGTGAAACAATTACATTTTTCTTTGAACTATCTGTATGAGAACAAAGCGCGACTAAATAAAATTACTCCAAAATTTCCTTTTCCTTTTAGGGTTCTGTACCAAAATGGTAAAAAAGGAACCCTTATGGTGTTACTCATTATGTCTGTCTGTCTGTTTATCGCAGCTGGATGTCTCAAGAACTACTAATGCTATCAACTTGAAATTTGAACAGTTTTAGATGACGTTTACCCAACTATTTTGCAAGTAAGAAAGAAATGAAAATATTTATATTTTTTTTGTAACAGGGACTGAAAAGGGGTCTTAGAAATTCAAAGTGGAGCTACTAGGGCATGTAGGGTATCATATGAAAGAACGCTGTTTGCAAATTCTCAAACATTTTTTAAAAATTTTTTTAGGCCACACAGTTTTTTAGATGAAAAAAAATACCGTTCCCCCCCCCCATCTCCGAAGTTTGCAAAGAGAAAAATTTGAAATTACATATATATCATACTTTTTCAGAAATCGGAACGGAACCCTCGGTGCGCTAGCCGAATCGCTCTTGACAGGTTTTTTTAAAATTAAGTTTCAGCTAATTGTATAAATTTTACTGTTTACCGCACAAAATAGATCGGCGGTCCGAATGCGGGCCGCGGTCCACGATTTGGTGACTCCTGCAATATACCTTAGTCGAATTTCAGCAAACAAAAAAATGAGTAAATAACCCTTGACCTTACTTCTGAAAAGTTGTAATGTGGCAACAGGCGACGCCACGGGACGTACACTAGTACAAGTAAATACATTTAACACATTCTTTGTAGCCACTCTCGATACACAGAGGAAATCAGGACGCGATGTGAAAATAATTGTTCGCATAGACCTCATAAAGAGAGCAAGTGGCAGGAAGAAAATTTTCTGATAAAAAAAGTGGTTGACAATGAAGAATTATTGTTGTAGTGTATTTGATTAATAGATATGTAAATACTGTCTCATATGTTGATCGTTGATCGTGCGCTGGCTGACAACGTCGTATTTCTAGACGTTTTTCGTGATTATTTTATTAAATTTAAATCAAAGGACAATTTCCTCTGACAAATTTTTAGATCGTTGATATTTTTTTACTGTTATTTTGTAATATACTCTTAAAAAACCGGTCAAGTGCGAGTCGGACTCGCGCACGAAGGGTTCCGTACCATATTATATGTTTAACAATCGCAAAGATAACTTTTTACTTATTGTATAATGATACTGTGAATTACAAGGTCATTTTTTGCAGTTGCAGAAAATCACCCATGTTTAAACAAAATACCTTATGAATCGCCGTTTTCAGTATTGTTGATTAAATACAGTACCTATTCATGGTACTTACATGGTATAAAGAAGTTTCAAATTCCTAATTTGTTGAATTGTTGCGCTAGAGCTCGTACAAAAATGGTCTAAAATTTACAACTTTTACGGCCCCCTATTTCTTAATTTTAAAAGATAAAAAAAATATGTTTGTACTCTACTCAATGAGTTCTAGACGATGACACCCCACATAACACATAATCAGCCTATAATGTTCCCACTGCTGGGACACAGGCCTCCTCTCGGTGAGAGGGAGTGGGCCGTAATCCACCACGCGGGCCCAGTGCGGGTTGGTAGATGTCACATGTCTTCGAATATTTGGTTCTAGGACATGCCGGTTTCCTCACGATGTTTTCCTTCACCGTTTTGAGAGCAGCGGTTATGAAATAATGACATGACACCCCACATGCTAGATTAAAATTTTTATTTTTTTTTCAAAATGAAAAGTTTATTTGTATGGGGTATTACCCCTTAAATTTTTAACTTTGCTTTATTTTTATTATTTGTTGTTATAGCCGTAATAGACAGCGGAGGCTTAGTAAGTTTGTACTGGGCTGTACGTGGTTGTCTGATTTCATGGATTTTAATTTTCTTGCGCGGAACCCTAATTATTTTTCTAAAATAAAAATAGCCCAAGTTACTCCTTAAAACATCAGCTATATGCCGTCAAAATCGGTGAAAATTCGTTTGGCAAGTTTCCTAACTTGACTCAAAGTACCATTTTTTAAATCGGACTGCGCTTTAAAATTCTTCTATACAAACATTAACATCCCTAAACCTCATTTGAGGCGTAGTTTTGAAAAACTAATAATTACAAACATTATTACTTACTTATGCAAGTATTTCTGCTAAGTTTCAAGTTCATTAACCAAGTTAATAAGATTTTTCATATAAACTGTATCTCTGTTTTCACGAACACAGATCGATACCTAAAGAATTTCAAAAATCGTCTGGTATGTTTCCATAACTTGACTCAAACATTATTTACACCAATTTTAGAGTTAATCAAGCCCCCAATAAAATCCTCCGCTATAAAATTAACTTTTCACCCCTTAGGGGTAGATTTTTGGAAAATCCTAATACACGTTGGTCTTAATTTTTGGTCTCAAGTATAAAAACTGAGTTTCGAGTTAATCGGACCGCGTGTTAAAGTTCCTCCATACAAACTTTGGCACCCCCAATCCCTCCTTAGGGGGTAGTTTAGGAAAACTAAAAATGATAAACTTTATAACTTACTTAGATGAATATTCGTGCTAAGTTTCAAGTCTATTAACTCAAGGGATAGGATTTTTCATACAAACTTTCATCCCCTGTTTTACCCCTCTAGGGATGGAATTTCCAAAAATCCTTCCTTAGTGGATGTTTACACTATATAAGGTATCTATGTGCAAAATTTCAAGTCTCTAGGTCCATTGGTTTGGGCTGTGCGTTGGTATATTAGTCAGTGACTCAGTCAGGACTTTGATTTTTTTATATATATAGATTTACCATGTTATTTTAAGACCACAGACTTCTTATAGGTTTTCCTGTAATCTACAGGTATAGAACTAATTTCTATATTTTTTTCAAAATTTTAGGCTCAGCAGTTTCGGAGATAAGGGGGGGGAATGGTCAATTTTCGTCTATTTTCTTAAATAACTTTAAAACAATAAATTTAAAAATTATAAAAAAATATGTTTGAGACCCTCATAGTAAGCCCTTTCATTTGATATGTCACTCGGTACAGTTTACAAAACTTTTTTTTTTAATTTTCTTATTTTCCCCATAAAAGTGACTCTCATATTCAAAATTCATATATTTACTTTAGCTGTACGTGTTTGGGTCACAGAAATCCATATGTGTACCAAATTTTAACTTAATCGGTCCATTAGATTCGGAGCAAATTGGCTGTGACAGACGGACAGACAGACACACGAGTGATCCTATAAGGGTTCCGTTTTTTCCTTTTGAGGTACGGAACCCTAAAAATGATATACCTATTGTCAATTATTTGATATTTTCTAAGAGTTATTACCAAAATATCTGTATATAAATAAATACGGGATCAACAGTATTCTACAATTGGCATTAACTAGCTGCGTTCCAACGGCCCACAGATAATATAATTGAGCTATGGACTTATGGCATATTGAGAAGCATTTGTCAAGTTATGGACTATGATAAACTGAGTTAGCTTACCAACTATCTGTCTGTGTTCTCACTTGGTTGGTTTACCGCGTGATATCAGCTTCGTACCGTAATGGCCGCAGCCAAATGTCATCTGACAGATGACATTACCGAACTACCGGCCAAACACGATTATTGAATAAACTAGTTTGTTTCAGGCCAGATTCGTTCAGAAAAGAGAGATCGGATTGATTAATTTAGCCTAGGCCTGCATTGTACCTGTTAATCTGATATGCACTTGTAAAATTTAAAATTGTTAAGTCCACCTACACCACACATGATTACGTTATTTAATTTAGCGCTAAACGAATTGAAAACTATTAATTTCTGTCAATCGCTTGGAGATGATGGAGACAGATGATGTTTTAAATATGTTTAGTGGTAAATGCATTTAATGAGGTGTGCAAGCGGGCCTTAGTACATAGAAATGTTGGTTTGTTCTAAATAATGCTGGCCCAATACTTATTTTTACAAGTACTACTAGGTGAGCCCCACAACTCCTCTTGCGTTAGAACATAGGTTATGAATTTAAAAAATCACTGTAAATAATTCATTTCAGCCGAAAGACGTCCACCGCTGGACATAGGCTTCCTTCAAGTATTCCCACATCGCCCGGTCCTGTGCTTCAGCAGACAGTATTCCTGTGGCCTTCACCTTGAATTAATCACTGAAATCGGTTAAGTGGTTCTCAAATTGTGAGCCTATAACTGACATTTTAGGAGCTCATTCTCATCTGGTTAAGCTACGCTTACCAGGGTTGGTCCGTGGATGGGTGACCATCTTTACATACCACCGTTGGCCGCCGTTGGTCCCGGCTGTCATTCGTGGATCTTTGACAGTCGTTACGGGTCGTCAGAAGCCCGAAAGTCTGACAACCAGTCTTAACCAACGGGTATTGTATTGCCCAGTTACTGGGTCGTGGAGGTCAGATAGGCAGTCGCTCCATGTAAAATGCTGGTATTCAGCTGCATCCGGTTAGACTGGAAGCCGACCCCAAAATGGTTGGAAAAAGGCTAGACAGATAGATAAATAACCATGCTATAAAATGTTAGAACTAACATTTTATAGCATGTTTAAAAGAAAGGAAGGGCGGACGCCCCGGTACTTGTCTATACTATGTACAGCTCTATATTTAAGTAACAACAACACAGCATGACTCCTACTGACGCCCATTCAACACAAACATACAATATAATATACCTAGTCTACTCCGATGACGTCTGCGCAATCCCTTGAGAGAGTAGCTCATACTATAACTCGTTAATTTGATTGATTTCAATATTGTATATAATAAACAGAAGTTCAAAGGTCACGTCTCATTGTAAACCAAGTTCACTATCCAAGTATTTCTCATTTTGGTGAAGTTTTTTTAAATTGTTTCTTTCATTTCATGATCACGAAAATGGAAATGATATTTCTGTAAAATATTAAACAACATTCTTGAAGATTGTATTCGTTATAGTCATATTCAGCTTCTATTGCCAATTTTAAACAGTCCTTCCATAATTTTCTACCTGAAATCTTAATTCAGTAATATCTCAGTAGATGTCCTTCTAAATTATCTTGGCTGTCATTTACATCACACTAATATTACAAAGGCGAAAGATTGTGAGTGTGTAAGTGTGTATGTTTGTTACTTCTTCACGCTCAAACGGCTGGACCGATTTGGATGAAATTTAGTATGTAGATAGCTTATACCCTGGATTAACACATAGGCTACTTTTTATCCCGGTATACGCAGATGACACCGCGGGTGAAGCTAGTATTAAATAAGACACTGATTAGTTAATTTAAAAGGAACAACAATATAGTATTAGAAACTATGTAAAAAGAATAACATCCGCTATTAATGCCTGTTCACACGACAACTACACGCTACGTCAACACCGCTTTGAGCCCTTCAGTCAATAGACTTACCTAGAGATCCGACTATAATACAGTACCAAAGCAATTTGCGTGCGCTCCGAGTTTACACAAGTACTAAGCGGAGATGAGTCCATTGAAGCATCAAACGGGCCCAAGTATAAAGTGGTAAGTACACCAGCAAACATCATATTACTATGATTACTTTTAAATGTCATTTATGATTACGTAACAGATAATCTAATAAAAGCTCGGGATTAGTTTAAAATCGACTTAATTACATGGATATATGATCAAAGATTCGCTGTGTAGAAAGCGCAAAAGGTGGTTTTAGTGACTGTCATATAATCATCATGCAGGGTAACTGCTGTATTAATTGACCACGCCTTAGTACCTGGCCACTCATAAAAAAAGAGGCGGAAACAAGAAGAAGAAGCAAGCTCACGAATGAATAGGATGAAAAAAATATTTTTGTCCTTTTCATTCATGAGCTTGCTTGCATTACCTTGTTTGTAATTCTATCTCTTTTTTTTATGAATGGTCAGTTATTAAAGCGTGGCCAATTACTGCAGCAGTTCCTATAATGTCATTGTAAGCAAATTCTTCTTTATTCTTCGTACTGCTGTTACTTTAGTTGTATGTTCTTAACATAGCCCTTGAAAATGTAACGCAATTTAAGGTCAGGTATACAATACAAAAAGGGTTAAAACAAAAGGTATATTAAAATTATTTTACTTTCCTCATAACCTGGAGGCAAACCCTGAAATAACCAAACAAAAGGAAAGGACAGCCAACAGAAACTTTATTTGCCCGGCGGTGGGCGCCTAGGTTTCAAAGTTTTGTGAAAATAATTATTTGCCTTGCATTGTGGATGGCGGATTATTTTAACTAGCGGTTGCCCGCGACTTCATCCGCTTTTTCATATATAAATAAATATTCTGGTTGATTAGTAAGTAGCCTACGTCCTTCTCAAGGTCTCAGCCTACATACCTACCTGTCTAATATCATAACGATTGGTCCAGGATAGAAAAAAAAATATGACGATATGAGGTTTATACTTAACTAAATTTAAAAAAACCGGTCAAAAGCGAGTCGGACTCGCGCACCGAGGGTTGTTTTTTTTTTGAGGGTGGGAAATCATCAAATAACGTCTCCCGCTCTGGGTGGAGCGGAAGGGCGTGTCAGACTTTTACTGACTAAAACCCACCCGTGTTCCTTCAGTTGCCTATGCCAGGGCCGCGGTAACCTCTTCAGACAACCCGCGACCCCAGCGGCACCCGCGACCCCAGCGGCGCACCGAGGGTTCCGTTCCGATTTCTGAAAAAGTGTCTGTCTGTCACAGCTGGATATCTCAAGAACTACTAATGCTATCAACTTGAAATTTGGAACAGTTTTAGATGACGTTTACCCAACTATTTTGCAAATAAGGGAGATATAAAAATGTTTATATTTTTTTTGCAACGGGGACTGAAAGGGGGTCTTAAAAATTTAAAGTGGGACTGAAAGGGGGTCTTAAAAATTTAAAGTGGGGCTACTAGGGCATGTGGGGTATCATATAAAAGAGCGCTGTTTGCACATTCTCAAACCTTTTTTTATTTTTTTTTTAAACCGCACAGTTTTCGATTTTTGATGAAAAATGTAAAAAAAAATACCGTTCCCCCCCCCCTATCTCCGAAGTTTGTAAAGCGAAAAATCTGAAATTGTTCTATGTGATAGAAGTTTATGAAAGATTACAGGAAAAATAAAACGATGTCTCGAAATAACATACTTTTTCAGAAATCGGAACGGAACCCTCGGTGCGCGAGCCCGAATCGCTCTTGACCGGTTTTTTTAAACTTAATTATCTTGTTGCAATAATTTTTAATGTACAGACACAGAGGGTGTATGATTTTATTACCTATATATACGTATATATTCAGATTGTGAAACACGACGGAGAGGTCAAGGTACCATGTTGTATTTAATTTTATGTTGTAAATATAATTGCAGTGTCACTATCAGATTCTTGTTTTAATTAAACGAATGAATTGCTAAACTTAAATAACCTCTACTGAAAAACACAATTGCAACCTATACTTGAACAGAATTTATGATGTAAAAAAAAACAAATATACAAAACCAAAACATTAATAACAATATATTTTACACTAGCTTCTGCCCGCGACTTCGTCCGCGTTAAATTTCTTCTGGTTGGGGGGTCACCCAGCAACCCCCACGCATCGCATCGCAATGGCTGCCCGCGCTATTACTTCGCGCTCGGATCCTAAGGGCCCTAGAGTGATGTTAAATAGACTACATCCTTCCGCATCGCCTGCCTGCGCTATTACTTCGCGCTCGGCTCCTAAGGGCCCTAGCGTTATTTTAAATATACTATATCCTTCCCCATCGCCTGCCCGCGCTATAACTTCGCGCTCGGCTCCTAAGGGCCTTAGCGTGATGTTAAATATCCTATATCCTTCCGCATCGCCTGCCCGCGCTATTACTTCGCGCTCGGCTCCTAAGGGCCCTAGCGTGAAGTCAAATAGCCTATATCCTTCCCCATTGCCTGCCCGCGCTATTACTTCGCGCTCGGCTCCTAAGGGCCCTAGCGTGATGTCAATTAGCCTTTATCCTTCCCCATCGCCTGCCCGCGCTATTACTTCGCGCTCGGCTCCTAAGGGTCTTAGCGTGATGTTAAATAGCCTATATCCTTCCGCATGGCCTGCCCACGCTATTACTTCGCGCTCGGCTCCTAAGGGTCTTATAGGTCCTCCTAGCGTGATGTTAAATAGCCTATAGCCCTCCTCAAAAACTGGGTTATAAAATGCAAAAAGATTTTTTCAAATCCGACTGGGGTAGTTCCAGAGATAGCGCGTTCAAACAAACTAACAAAAAAACAAACTCTTCCGCTGTATTCCACCGACATTTTGCACAACGCCATTTATGGGTAAATTGATAAAACGTCCGCTCTAAACATATTTGCTCAAGAGGAACCGGTATGAATTAAAGTTATTTTGCGTTTTAGTAATTTTATATTATCTCCGAAACTGTATGACCAATTGCCATACTGTAAAGGCCAAATCTTATCTCCATGATGTCCTTGTGATCATAGAATATCTTATTTTGATAAGGATTAATGTTTTGTTGTTTAAATAATCATCCAAACGTAAGTATGTCTAAAAAATACTTTTTTAAAACAATAAAAGATGTATAAAAGATAAAATATATAAAAACTTTTTCACAAAAAAAAAACCGACTTCCAAAAATCACTACAAAGTGAAAAATAACTTTGATTTCGGAAGTCGGTGTCTTTCGTTTTTTATTTAATTTCTTTTTTTTTGCCACCGACTTCCGAAATCAAAGTTATTTTTCACTTTGTAGTGATTTTTGGAAGTCGGTTTTTTTTTTTTGTGAAAAAGTTTTTATTTCTCGCTTTTTAGTGGGTCTGTTTATAATTTGTATAAGTTACAATAGTCTAATGTCAATTGCTCATCACATGTTACAAAATATTGCTTTTCCCGATGCTGGGGCGTTAATTGTTGAGGAGTTCTGCTGGTAAGAACCAGGAGAACTCCTCACCAACCACTCACCACACGCATTGTGTGACGAGCGGAAATTGCTTAGCAACCATATTAAAGTAATCGAATCGCAACCCGTGAAATATTTATCATTGAGTAGTTCCGGTAGCCATCTGTGGTCTTCATCATCAGTTCCACTTCACCAAGTGGTGCTTTCCGAAAGCAAATGCACGAGCTACTATAAAAAATACCCAAATCGCTATAGGTGTGCCTATAATATTTAAAGAGTTCCTTCGATTTCTCCAGGATCCCATCATCAGAACTGGATTTTGACAAAAATGGGACCATTTGGGAAGTATACCCTTTCCAACAAAAAAATATTTTTTCAAATCGGATGGCAAGCGACGGAGTTCTGCGCGAACAAACATAAAAAAAAAAAAAAAAAAAAAAAAAAAAAAAAAAAAAAAAAATACAAACATCCGAATTGAGAACCTCCTCCTTTTTTAGAAGTCGGTTAAAAAGATAGAAATATGGTGTCGCGGACTTTTTTGTAGAATTATTTAAGACGGACCAGACTGCCATACATTATTTTCAATTATAAACAACCGTTTAGGCAGCGCCTGCAAAAAAGTCTGTTTAAAGAGGTATTTCTTTCCGACTTGTTAGACAAAACTTGTAATAGCTCGACTAATATGCATGATATAAATATAATTTATAGCCTATAGCACTCAGGAATAATGTAGCTTCATACCAGTGAAAAAATTTTTGGAATTGGATCATTAGTTCCGGAGATTACCCCCTACATACAAACTTACATACAAATTTTACCTCTTTATAATATTAGTATAGATTAACATAAAATGAGTTCGCTTGTACAAGTACTTACATTATTTGAAAGCGAACTCATTTTGTATTTAAAGTAAAACAGCCTAGAATATTCTAACTGCTGGTAATATGCAGCTCCTGTTTGTGAAATGGCGCGAGTATAATCCTCGCAGACCAAGTGCGTTTATTGGCCGTCACATGTTTTCAAATTTTTAGTTTTAGGACATGTCAGTTTCCTCACGATTTTCTTTACAATGTTTTCCTTTCAATCTGCCTAGCCTTATCCCAACTATGTTGAGGTCAGCTTCTGATCTGACCAGATGCAGCTGAATACCAGTATTTTACATGGAGCCACTTCTTCCCAGCTAAAGCACTAGGAAGTGAAGGGGGAGCGTTTTGTGGGACTGTCTTATGTAATTTTGACGTTCGAAAACTGCTGATTCTCAGCCTAGTTTGAATGAATGGCTTTTGATTTTGTTTTTTTGACTGCCTATCTGACCTCCACAACCCAGTTACTGGGTAACACGATACCCCTTGTTAAGACTGATTGTCAGACTTTTGGGCTTCTGACTATCCGTAACGACTGTTATAGATTTACGGGTCCAACAGTTTAACGTGTTTTTCAAGGCACGGAGGGGTCTCGATATGTAATGGATGATCACCCACCCACGAACCGACTGCGGGAAGCGAAGCTTAACCTTCGATCGACCCGTGCAGCTATTATTATTTAGCCCTTCCTCCCTTTTTATTCCTCCTCTATTTTTCCTTTCTTTTTCTTTTAATTTTTTTCTTTTTTTTTCTTTATTTACCGGTATAAATATACCTTCTCCCATTCCCTCCTATTTCACATAGCAATATTTACCGCAAAGCTGAACTTAGTTCAGACAATTACAGGCTCACAATATAAGTTTAGCTTCAGGTAAACCCTTGAAAGTTGGTCAACTGCGCACCGGTACCAGTCCACAGTACAGCGTTTCATTAAACAACTTTGCTTTCCTACACACGGTGGAGGTAAATGTAGTAGTTACTGGTATTTTATGAGAACGAGGTTAAAGGTTTGTTTGTTAAGAGGATACATAGAATATATATACAAGGTCCCATTAAAATAGATTGACAAATTTTCACAGGGTATTCTACCCATGAATATGAACAACTTTTTCTATGGGACCAAACCTAAAATCGCGAAAATAAAATCAGCTGCTCCCTACATTTTTACGAGTTTCGTGTAGATAAATGTACTGAACAGCTGAATTTTTTTTCGCGATTACAGAGTTAGTCCCATAGTGAAAGTTGTTCATGTTCATGGGTAGTACACCCTCTGAAAATTTGTCCATCTATTTTAATGGGACCTTATCGAGGATACATTGTTTAGCTCGGTGTGTAAGTGAAATGGCGTTATGGCTGTCTAGTTTGCACCGCACCGGAACTAAACGCGCTTCGTATAAATGTAGATTTATGACAAAATGCTATAAGAACTTGAATAAATTTTTAGCTTAATAAGTTTTTAACATATTTAAACACCTTCGATTTAAAGCAAATTTTACTGCACAATAAGGAACTGTCTACGTAATAATCGTTTAAAACAGAGAACAGACAGTGCTGCTTTGGATTTTTTTTCTATCCAAAAAAAAAATCAAGTCAATTTGACCCCTGGCTACAATAGCACCGGGTGACCTTATCACCCGGTGCTATTGTAGCCAGGGGGCAAATGTAATTGAGATAACTCATTATTGTTGTGTTTCCATTCTGTCTAGGATTAATCAAGCAGTTACATTTGCCCCCCGACTACAATAGCCCCGGGTGACTTTAATCATGTTTCGGTTTGAGTACAGCAGTAGACAAAGTCAAACAACACATGGAAAATCCAGTTGTTTTAAAAATAAACATTTGGTTTTAAAGGGATTTCACATAAATTTTATCGATGTATCCCCTTAAATGTGAAGATAATGCGTGAACAAAGTGTAACAACATACACGGGTAAGTTCCTCCTTTAGGAATATGGATTCCTAAAGGTGGTGAGTCAGGCAGGGGTGTATACAAGTATAGGTATAGATAGGTACAGGCATACGTATATATACTTATTTATTAATAATGGGTTTTAAATTTCGCCAGTTATGTCATGTCCAGTTGCCAGTTATGTAATAAGCGGGCGAGTCTATTACGCTCGATCTAATAGACTCAAGCAGTCTATTACGCTCGATCTAATAGACTCAACCAGTCTATTACGATCGAGCACAAATGGAATCTGGGAGGCTGCTACATAGAATTTGTCGATTGCTGAGCCCGACATCCTTTGCTGAATCTGGTCACACAGTGTTCTTGATATTTTGGGATTTCCATTAACAACATTCTCAATAGCAACCCCGAAATTGGATTTGTGCGCAGTTAATGACACTAAGGTCGCCCCCACGAAATAGGTCTTAAATACAAATCAAAACTGGCTAAAATGTGGACTACTTAGCACAATCATAACGTTGATATAAGAATACAGACATCTTCTCCAGAGAAGATGCCTCTATTCTTATATCTTTATTTAACTGTACGCCTATACGCCATCATAATCAGCCTATAACGTTCCCACAGCTAAGACACAGGCCTCCAATTTGTGATAGTGAGCCGTGATCCACCACGCGGGCCCAGTGCGGATTGGTGGATGTCACGTGTTCGAATTGGTTGTAGGACATGCCGGTTTCCTCACAATGTTTTCCTTCACCGTTTTGAGAGCAGTGGTGATGAAATAAATTACACTAAGTAAAGCTCCTGCCTGGGTTCGAACTTTCGACCTACAACTCGTAAGTCGGTGGTGTTATCAAGCGTGATGACATACAATGTATATTCAAGGATAACTTTGAAACTAAATGCCTTTTAACTCAATAAACAAAAGGCATGTATTTATTACTAAACACAATTGCATTCAAGTGGCATAGTTGACAGACAATGAGAACAGAACCTTTTGTATTTAAACCTTCATTCAGTTGCCTTCAGTTGAAAGTTTTGCTCGGAAACTTGTCAGCATTGTACCGTGGAAAATACTTCGAACAGGGGGGCTAAAACGGCCACTTTGGCAGAATCATAATAGGTATTTTTGAATCATATTTGAAATCATAAAACGGTCACAAACTGACAGTTCATAATTTATCTGCGTAAAATTCATAGCATGCAATTCATCTGTTTGACAGTTTTGTATGGAGATTCTTAAAATGGTCCACAAATTATGAATTGCTTTATTGAAGTTTAATGTCAAATACGTCAAATAGCACAATCATAATGAATTGCTGGGAATTCAGGAAATGAATCGCTTTTAGAGGAATTGCTTAATGTGGCCGTTTTAGGCCCACAGTTATGTGAATAGGTGTATAGATTGATGTATTCATGTATGTTATGTTTTGTCTTGTACTTTGAGGTTGTTGAAAACATTGATCATACTAACTTAAAATTTAAACAAAATGTAAGTGAACATATTTTACAAGTTGATAGATGCAGGTATGTTTCTGTTGCCACCGGGGTCGTTATTTTCATGAATTGAGTGGCAAATATAAACCATCTACATTGTGGTTAATTTATTCCATGTTAAAAACTACTCTCAAAATAAATTCTTTGATGTAGGTTATTGCAAACTCGTGTCATTAAAAACCAACCAACTTTCCACCCTTGTATCACAATGTACTAGTTTCCATTTACTTGCTTCTTCCTCCAACATTTTATACTACCTGGAAAAAACAAAAGCGACGGATCAAGACCAATTAGGTGATTCTCCTAAATAATTATTTTTAAAGTAGGTACGGTCAGCAACAGAAGTCGATTAACACTGCTACTTTTTGACATCATCTAAATTCTAAATTAACACAAAATTATACGATAACCTTCTTTTTAGCATTTCATTTATTAGTTAGGAGTTAATTTCTTTAAAATTAACATCTGTTCCGATTTTAATGAAGTATTTTTCTCAATAATTAAGATTTAGAAAACACAAGTCTTAATCGACTTATGTTGCTGACTGTACCCGGTAGGTATACTTACTAAAAAACAAACAACAGTCTCGAGTCCTTGAAAAATAAAAACATGCCAACAAAACAGTTTGCACTTTTCCAAATCCAAACCGAGTCACGAAAAATTTTGAAGCGTGTTCTTTTTTAAAATATTTGCATAATGGCCTGAAGAGGCTCTCGTTAAGGTAAAACCTTGGATCGTGACCTCCCTCGAGCACTCTCAGTCTTCGGCCTACGATGACCTTAGCGATGCATTCTTTGCATACTAAACGTTATTGAAGTGAAAACTTCTTTAGGCGCGTTGAGCGATTTTTGGAAGGGGGAAATCTTATGGGTTCGCGAGGCGCCAACATGCTACATGCCATGCATAGTTTTACGTTTAAGTTTTCACTTCTGAAGAGAATGACTACCTATTTTTTTTTCTTTGGTATGACCAGCTGCTCTTTTCTTTTCAATAAGTTAGTTGATTCGACTGGTATCTAGTAAGTTTTACGATTATAATTTTTCTCATGTCAACCAATATCATGAGTGATCTTTATTTTAATTCAGATGACCTGAAGGTTCTTAATTTATTACTAGCGATCCGCCTCTGCTTCGTACGGTTTTTATGTCTTGACAAATCATCGAGATTTAATTATAATTTAAGTCTCGATGATTTTTTTAATTGAATTGATTTAATTTAATTATAATTTAGTATAATATGAATTGAAATTAAATTATCGTGAAAACCACATAAATAAAAAAATCCATTGTATATAGGAAAACTAAGCGGTCATACAGACAGATAGGAAAGAAACTTAATTGAAAAATATTCATATAATATTTATACAGGATGACGGGGAAATTCGACCTATTCCTTGAAACTAATACTAGAGGTTATTAGCAACAAATTGAGTCCAGTTAATTAGGCGTCAAAACTGGATGGTTACCGAGCTGTTACCAAAAACAATTAATTATGTACGAAAACTGAAAATTTTGTGATCATTAAAAAAAATGCTTGCCCAAACTTACATAATCTTAGAAGTAAAAGGTCTATAATAGCAATAATTTTTATTACTACAAATTAGTAAAATGTATAACTGGTTTCATAAGCTTTCCAAAAAGGTAAAACTGTTATTAACTTTCCCAGCGGTTTTTTATTATGTTTTTGTGACCATCTTTACATAGGTACCGAGATTCCTCCGTGACTCGGAAAGCATGTTAAGCAATTGGTACCGGCTGTCATTCCTGGCCTATGGACAGTCGTTACGGGTCGTCAGAAGCCCGAAAGTCTGACAACCAGTCTTACCGAGGGGTATCGTATTATCCAGTAACTAGGTTGTAGAGGTCAGATATAGGCAGTTGCATCATGTATAATATTAGTATTCAGCTGCATCCGGTTAGACTGGAAGCCGACCCCAACGTATTTGGGAAAAGGCTAGGCAGATTTAGGTAGACTATAGTGGGGGGTGCGGCGAATGTACAAGTATCTCCCGGGCCCCCGACTCATGGTACTAGAAGGAACATAGCCCTCCGTTGTTCCCAGACGGAGGGTATCAATGAGGATTTCCCCACGAAAAAAAAAAGGTACACTGTAATGCCAGAGGCGAGGAAGCGATTAGAAAGAGTTCAATGATTACATCCATGAATATTAACAGCGCCACGCTGGCAACATTGAATGATTGACGTAACTGTTATTGACATTTGACCTCCTTTGTGGAAAATGTTCTAAGAAATTATTAAAGTTTTTTTTGTCGTCATTACTCGTTAGTTTATTTTGATTTTATATTCAATGTACCTATGTATGCTTATAATATATTAGACTAAATAGGCTTTATGTCTTTTGAGTGGTATATCAAACGATTTTATATTCAATGTATGTTATGTATGTAAAAATTAGTTACTTTAAAATTATATCAATCGTTTATTATATTAACTGATCCTCCTGATGATTACTCGCTTCGCCGCCACTCCGTCACGCTGACCCTTAAACTTACTTGAGTTTAGGTAAAGTGGTTGATACCTGTCTACTAAGTAACTTTAGCCAATTAGCGTGCCGGATAGTTCCAAGGAATTAAAGCGTTGTTAGATTCGTTTACCGTAGGTAGGAAGGTATTAGTTCGCAAACTTAACGCTTTCAAGACGACCATAGACGTTATAACAGTTAAACATCTATTATGTCTCTTTCAGTGTCCTTGAAAGCGTTAAGGGGTTCGTAAGTCATTAACGTCACGATGATTGAAATTGTATTGAAAGAGCCACTTAGAATAATTTTCAGTTCTTGAATTCAAATTCAAGTAAAAAATAATTATACCAACCTATTACTGCCCCACTCACTAGTGGGGGGCATTTGCGCACTGGCAAATGCTTTTTCTTATACAAAGAAGCCATGAGCATTGATCACCATGCTTACTCAAGATGGGTTGCCATTTTCAGGCTTTATATCCTAACAATATACTAACTAATATTAAAAATGCGAAAGTGAGTTTGTTTATTTGTTTGTTACGCTTTCACGCTAATACGGCTTAACGGATTTTGATGAAATTTGGCACATGGGTAGACCATGAGCTAGGTTAGGGAATAGAGTACTCTTTATCCCGATATTCTCACGGGATCGAGACTTATACGAGTGAAACCGTGTGGTGCAGATAAATAATTTGATATCCTAAATGCGAAAGTGAGTTTGTTTGTTTGTTACGTTTTCTCGCTAAAATGGCTAAACGGATTTGGATGAAATTTGGCACATGGGTAGACCATTCCTGGGACATAGGGTTATTTTCATCCCAGATCACAGACGAGATCGCGGGCAACAGCTTGTAAACGATAATTGTATTTTCAAATCTGTTCTCAAAATCAAATTACAAGCAACGAATATCATTCTTAATTCGTTGATTACAAGTCACATAAGTGATACCAAATATTTCATAGAGAACAGTCTGTATTTTGGACCACCAAAACTATTTAATCTCCTGTTCCAAACTATTTATATTTCCTAGAAGGTATTTATTTGTAATTGATTTCGGTAACAATATTAGTTTTCCTGTGAACTGGGCCACCTGTGCGAATCAACCCGTGAAATAGTCTTCTCACTTCGATTAAATACGGTAATGGTTGTAAGGTATTTTATTTAACTAAGATTAAATATAAATAATCGTTGTAAAGCTGCTTTAACGTGGCTTTATGAGCAAGTGCTGTTAATAAGATCAGGAAGTGTAAAGTCTCAAGTTAATTTTCTGGTTCATGCAGTTTTTTCAATTTTTCCTTATTTTAATTATATTATTTATAAGCCTCAGACTGCCTCGTTGCTCAAATGGTCGTAAACGCTACTGTTACATGAGGTACTGGGTACGATTCCTAAGTTGGACAAAGAATTATTGGGTTTTTTCATCCGACCAAACGCGAGATGGGACCACGAAGGTCCGATGTCAAAATCGTTTCTGTCTGTGAATCGGACCCTAGTGGTCCTATCGGCTCCCGACATTATTTTGACTGTTTTTGTATTCATACTTTACTGCTCTCACACAAAGCTTGCACAAAGTCTAGGGAAAAAAACAAGGATGGTATACCATCACATATCAAGTCTCAAAACAAACCAACAACGATTGGTGATAAGCTTGACGCGGCTTTCGAAGGACCTTTGCGGGGGCGGTGAATTGACACGACACACAGAATTGAGCGAAAGGGAATCTTGTAAGGAGAAAATGGGATGGATGGACTTACTTGGGAATCTTCTGGATGGTGAGCGTTGACTCAAGGACAGCCTTTATAGATGTCCCACTTCACTGATTTTCTTTCTTCACTGTGGTGCACTTTTACATGAGGTCTTTAAATGTTACACTTGTGTCGGCCAACACTTACGAATAGATAGTTTTGAATTTTTTATAAAGTAGCGGATTACTTTGCGGCGCGGAGCGGTGCGGTTAGCGGAAGCGGGTTGAAGTAGCACTGACTCTTTTAACCTTCGAGAATTTCTCTCAAGTCAGATTGAAGGTATGCAGCGATTGGCTATCACTGCAGCGGAGATGCCGTTGATTGGCGCGAGAGATATACATTCCTCTCGCTCTGTTGTATGGAATTGAGAAAGGAAGGAAATGTAGCTCAAAACTGCGGTCGGATATATTATAGTAAAAAAAAACTTAATAAAACTAAAACTTGCGCGAGCATCCTGCCCGGTTTTGAGGATATGTAGTATTCTCAAAAGAAAAGAAATTATATTAAAGCGGACTAAGAAAAAAAAGAAAAATAATTTTAAGTATGTTAACTACAGCTAAATTAGGGTTTTAATTACGCGGTGATGTTATTGAGAAGGTAAAGGACATAGTTTGACAACGGGTCTCTTGAAAGAGCCACTGCATGTCTTCACCATAGCAACGCGTGTTGTCCCATCCCTGCCGGGAAAAACTTCGGTAATTACACCCATTGGCCAACGTAAAGGAGGGACATCATCCTGATGTATGAGAACCACTGTACCAATCTTAATATTGTCTGCGGCATTCAACCATTTTTGTCTAACTTGAAGATTATGTAAATATTCTATACGCCATCTTCTCCAGAAACTACAAACCATCTGGTCAAGCAATTTTTTGCGGCAAGTTAGAGACTTCGACGTTTCGGGAACATTCACGACAGGCAACGAAGTCAACGGAGAAGCCATTATAAAATGAGCGGGAGTAAGCGGTTCTGGGTACGGATCCTCATTCAGGACACAGAGCGGTCTGGAATTTAGAACTGCCTCAATTTCAGTGAGAACAGTCGAAAGCTCCTCATAGGTAAGAAGTTGAGAACCGATAACACGGTATAAATGCGTTTTAATAGATTTAATATTTGATTCCCACAACCCTCCAAAGTGGGGAGCGCAGGGTGGAATCATTTTCCACTCTATGCGGTAGCGGTTAACAAGTAGTTCTTGCAGTTGAGCCTTGGCTCCAACGAAGTTTGTTCCGTTATCGGAATATAAATAAGAGACAGTTCCTCTGCGGGAAATGAATCTTTTGAAAGCGGAAATAAAAGTGTCCGATGACACGTCGGTAACCAATTCAATATGAACTGCTTTGGTAACGAAACAAATGAATAAGCATATGTAAGCCTTCTGACTTCTCTGTCCTCGGCGTCTACATAACGTAACTTTAATGGGACCAGCGTAGTCCACACCCGTATGAACGAAAGCTTTAGTCTCCTGTACGCGACAAGCGGGTAAATCAGCCATCTTTGGGCTGGGGTGAGAAGGAGAAACTTTAAAACAAAAATTACATGCATGTAATTTTTGTCTGATGACACCTCTAGAAGAGAGGATCCAGTATTTTTGGCGTAACAGAGAACTAAGAAGGCTTACACCGGCATGACAATAAATGCGGTGATAATAGTTTATTAGAACATGTGTAAAATTGTCATGTTTAGGTAAAAGAGCGGGATGCTGAGCTTCATAAGGAAGGTTCGCATTTGACAATCTGCCGCCGATTCTAATTATATTATGCTCGTCTATGAAGAGATCGAGTTTTTTTAAATTGTGAGCGAAGTTTTTTACTTTTAATTTCATCATAAACATCTTTAAAATGAAATTGTTGAATACAATGAACCAAATAAATTTCAGCGGTAGCTAATTCACGGACAGTAATTGTCTTGTGTGACTTATCATAAGGAATAATACGTAAAAATCTTAGAATGTATACAATTATGCGCAATATTTTATTTAATGATGCAAAATTTTGTGAAAGACTATATATTAAATTGAGTTCTGATACGGTAGATACCAATGTTAGAGTTTTATTATTAAATTCAGGCAATTGTTCGTTGCATGAAGAAACAAAAGGAGTAATAGGCCACTCAGCAGTTGGACGCAGAAGCCACTCAGGGCCATGCCACCATAAATCGTGGTTTAGTAACTGTTCAGGTAGTAGACCTCGAGACAGACAGTCACTAGGATTTTCCTTTCCGTTAATATGATAAAAATGCTTAGGATCAAGGTTTTCTTGACATTTAGCGACGCGGTTACTAACAAAAATGTTCCATTTGTGCGGTGACGAATGAATCCATGAAAGCGTAATTGTAGAATCGGAAAAGGCAAATATATTATTAATAGCGGTACGAGAGCGGTAATTGTCATAAACTAATTTAATTAGTTTAGACAAAAGAACAGCTGTATTAAAACGAAACAATATTTTTTGGTATTTTCTATGCTCATCAATAACAGCGATTCGAAGATACATCTGTTTTATGTCAGCTGTAACTGCAATAGGGAACAAGCGTAAATGTAAAAGTAATAAAAATATGTCAGCCTGTAAATTCGGCCCTGTGTGTAACAAGTCATTTAATGACACGCCATTATGAGACTTAGCGCTTGCGTCAAGAACGATACGAACTTTAGTGGTTTGTTTATCATTCCTAATAATAGGGTGATGCGGTATGTAATAACCTACAGTCTGATCAACAGAACTAGGTGTAGTTTCAGTTAAATAATTTTGATCGATATACTCTTGGATTATTTCATTATAACTAGCGCGCAAAACAGGGTCGCGAAGCTTAGTTTTTTCGAAATTAATTAGACGTCGATAAGCGACAGCATAAGAATTTTCAAGTGAATCTGGACTTTTACAGAATGGTAACGCGGTACAATACCTACCACTGGAGTCACGTGACACAGTAGAAACGTACAGCTGTTCACACTCCAGTTCAGTAGGGCTCACAAAAGGTTTTGAAGGTATTTCTTCGATATTCCGAAATGTATGTGAAGATTTGTCTAAAGACAGAAAACAATGAGTATTATCTATATTTAGCGCGGTAGAAAAATATGAAGCGGTATTTAATTCAGCGGGACTATAATTATCATTAGATAAACTAGCGGGTACCTCACCCATAAGAATGTAACCAAACACGGTTTCAATAGCGGACGGAGCGGTAGGTGAGATAATTTTATTGTGAAGTAGTAAATACGGGAACAGTTTTGCCCCTAGAAGCAATTCAACCTCACCAGGTACGTGCCACAGTGGGTCAGCGAGCGGTAAATCAAACAAATGTTGCACAGCAGAAGTGTCAACAAAGTGAGATGGTAAGTTATCCGTGATACAATCGACAACAAGAGCGGTAATTTTAAAAGAATTAGTTTTATTTTTAGCAGTAACTGTTGTCTCAACGTAACCTATGATAGGCCGCGAAGAGGTTCCGACACCCTTTATAACGGAGTTTGAAAGCGGTATAATGTTTAATTGTAGTTTTTTACAACAAGCAGAAGCAATTATATTATTTTGCGAAGCGTTATCTATTAAACATCTCACAGAAACGTATTTGTTATATTTGTTATCGACATAAACTTGTGCAGTTGACAGAAGTACCGTAGTACGTGGTGTGTTTGTACCTCCGACGCGAGAGCACGCACACAGCGCCACCTGTTGCGAATCCGCGGAGCTAGTGGCAGTGTCAGTCGAGATCGAGACAGATCTAGGCGGCTGTGAACTGTGTTCTAAATGTAAAAGAGAATGATGTCTTTTGTTACACGTCCTACAAGTATGTATAGATTTACACTGTGAAGCAGTGTGCGTTACACTAAGACAATTTACACATCCACGTTTGTTTTTAATAAAATCCAAACGCGAATTGGGTGAGAGTGATTGAAAGGTTGGACAAGTGTAAAGTTTACAATGATCAATTTTATTGCAATACAAACAAGTTTGATTATTATCAAAAGCTACAAAAGTATGCACTGTATTATCACGTGACTGATTACGAGAAGAATTATTTCTATTAGGGTGGTTACTCACTAACGCGGTTCGAGATGAAATAGTGCGATCCAATATTTTAACTTGCGATTTTATAAATTCAACGAAATCCGTATAAGTAGGAATTTCCTCATCTCTCTTATGCATTTCAAATAAATGTACGGTTGCGGGGTCTAACTTTCTCAAAGCTAAACTAAGCAAAATAAAATCCTTTAAATCGTTAATTTGTAATTGTTCTAAAGCGGAAACGGACGCGTGAAAACTTTCAATGAAACTATTCAAAGATGCGGAATTATTAGTTGCGGGTTTAATATTTAATATGTTAGACATGTAATGTGAGCCTAGTGGTCGTTTATCTTGATACTTTTGAACTAAACTGTTCCAGATAGCGGTATAGTTATCACCCGAGGGAATAATTCCGGCGATAATTTGCAATGCGTTTCCTTTTAAATTACCTATCAAATACTGCACACGTTGAGAATTTGTAAGGTTTAAATTACTATGGATATTTGATTTAAATGATTCATAAAAAACAGGCCAGTTGTCAATTTTACCATCAAAGGACGGAATTTGAATCGGCGGCAGTTTGACCGCGCCTTTATATTGTTTTGCGTTATCATTAGATGCTGAGTCGTCCAATGACCTTGAAAACTTCGCGGCGATAAGTGATCGCACTCGTTCTACGCGAGTATATACTCCATCGTAAGATGTTAGACTGTTATAATCGATTTTATGATCAGGATTTAAATGTAAAGAATATGTATTTATTTTATCTAAATTGGCACTAAATTCTTGACGAGTAACTGAGAGTATCTCCGTGTCCGCCATGAATGTTTCCACCGAACGGAGCTCGATACTAGTCGTATTTATTTTCTTAGAAGCTTCATATAATGACGATAAACGTTCATAGATTGCTTGATTTTTAGCATAAAGTAATTTAACTTTCATTTTAAGATCTTCCATGTTGGAATAATACTAGAAAATATAGCGTAGAAAATATTAAGTATAGCAGGTAGACCTAGAATAATTATTTTATTCTAAGCGGGTGTAAGAAAAGAATGCGGTTGAATATATGTTGTAGGTAAGTTAGCCGAGCTAACTCACGATAATTAGCGGTTAGAATATTTACCTATGCTATTTCAATGCAATAGGCGAAATATTAAGTTGGTACAGTAATTCTCAATGAATAATGTATCTAGCGGGAATGAACGAACGTAAGAACGAACGTAAGAACGCGTTCAATATGGCGGTTTATGAACTTTGTACTTTAGGTATTTTGACCTAAGTTCTAGGTATAAGACCAATATATTATCGTTGATTCTTTGAATCCGACTCGATTGGACCAAAAAACTTATGGTGATAAGCTTGACGCGGCTTTCGAAGGACCTTTGCGGGGGCGGTGAATTGACACGACACACAGAATTGAGCGAAAGGGAATCTTGTAAGGAGAAAATGGGATGGATGGACTTACTTTGGAATCTTCTGGATGGTGAGCGTTGACTCAAGGACAGCCTTTATAGATGTCCCACTTCACTGATTTTCTTTCTTCACTGTGGTGCACTTTTACATGAGGTCTTTAAATGTTACACTTGTGTCGGCCAACACTTACGAATAGATAGTTTTGAATTTTTTATAAAGTAGCGGATTACTTTGCGGCGCGGAGCGGTGCGGTTAGCGGAAGCGGGTTGAAGTAGCACTGACTCTTTTAACCTTCGAGAATTTCTCTCAAGTCAGATTGAAGGTATGCAGCGATTGGCTATCACTGCAGCGGAGATGCCGTTGATTGGCGCGAGAGATATACATTCCTCTCGCTCTGTTGTATGGAATTGAGAAAGGAAGGAAATGTAGCTCAAAACTGCGGTCGGATATATTATAGTAAAAAAAAAACTTAATAAAACTAAAACTTGCGCGAGCAACGATAACACCCAGAAATAAGTGAGCGAAAGCGAGACCACCCAGAAATACTCTCACACAAAAAGTCCACAAAAAACAAAATGGCCGTCGTCTCAGTAGAAGTCCAGAGTCAGGATTTGTGCCCGATTGATGGCAATAAGCTCACAGTACTGCAACGTTCTAAGGTTCCATCGTTTGTTTTCGGAAAAACCGAACTTTGCCGAATTAAATGTGACTGGTCCAATAAGGGAGTGACGGAATTAGTGCGTCAATCTATAAAAAAACCGGCCAAGTGCGTGTCGGACCACACATAAGGGTTCCGTAGTTGAAAAGAATTTATCCCAAAAACAAAGTTAACATTGTAGTTGAAAAACATGTTCTCCCTTATACCACAGAATAAATAATAGTACCTACTAACGTACTTATACTGATATACTGCAAAAAGTTTGTAACCCCAAAAAGTTTTTTAGGTGATAAAATTACAAATTAACGAGTTTCGGACTTTTTCCTTTAACTTTAACTTCTTGCCATGAGTCAAAGGAAAATACCCTATTTTTGATTTACGTGCGAGTATCAAAATATGTCGCATATTTTTATATTGCTTTGACTTTGAGAAGCCAGATTTTTTTAGAACTCCAAGGGACCATAGACCTACGTATTTGGTATTAATTTCAGCTTGATTCCTCCACGCATTCCTGAGAAAAAGGGTCTTGACAGACTGAAAGACAGACAGACGGACAACGAAATGATCCTATAACGGTTCCGTTTTTAGGGTTCCGTACCAAAATGGTAAAAAAGGAACCCTTATGGTGTGACTCAGTCTGTCTGTCTGTCTGTCTGTCTGTCTGTCACAGCTGGATATCTCAAGAACTACGAATGCTATCAACTTGAAATTTGGAACAGTTTTAGATGACGTTTACCCAACTATTTTGCAAATAAGAAAGAAATAAAAATATATGTATTTTTTTGCAACATGGGGTGAATTTTTAAGACCCCCTGTCTTAAAAATTCAAAGTGGAGCTACTAGGTCATGTGGGGTATCATATGAAAGAACGCTGTTTGCACATTCTCAAACATATTTTTATTTTTTTTAGGCCGCACAGTGTTCGACTTTGATGAAAAATGTAAAAAAAAATACCGTTCCCCTCCCCCCTTATCTCCGAAGTTTGCAAAGAGAAAAATCTGAAATTATTCGATGTGACAGAAGTTTATGTAAAGATTGATGATTGAAGATTTTTTCCTTTGGAGGTGCGGAATCTTAATAGTTTAGGCACAGAATAAATAATAGTACTAACGTAGTTTAGGTGAGAATATAAATCAATTTGTATTGGTCGATAGTAATATTTTATTCGCGATATTTCGGTTTTCCCGAAGATTTACGATGGAACCTTCGAACGTTCTCGTACTCTATGCCCTATTACGTGGGACTTAAACATAACTTTAGGAATTACAGCTGTCAAGCCCAAACCCGAAATGCAATAATTCTTTAAAGTATAATGCAACTTTTCCCTTGTGTTCTGGGCTCATTTTTGTTACAATGCTGCCCACACATAAAACCTATACCAAACAGTAAATAAAATTGTCGCTAGTAACTTTCGATATTACGTCACAAAAATCGCACCACGGGTTTTTTTTTTTTTGAGGTGTACCTACATTACCTAATGTTCAAAAATTCAACTGAGACAATATAATTAATAAGTCATGTTTTTAGCAGTACGTATCTTTTTTCTCTGCATTAGATTTTTATGACGCCTTAGTAAAAAGTGATCGTATGAATGACATCTATAACTTGGTGTATGCTTCATGTTTGGGCAATAGCTTTTCATTATTGAGCCCAGTAAAAAAAAAAAATGAATGGCTTCTCGCAGTTGACCACGGGGGGTCGAGACTGTTTAACCGGACTTTCCTGTGGCTGCTTTAAGCGAGAGCTTAAAGCCTCCGGCCAGGCTTAAAACTAAGACTTAAAACTAGGGGTTGGAGCGACTCTGCACGTCGCTGCGATAAGGGTAGGGAGGACAGCCAGAGGGTTCAGGCTGGGTCGTGACGCGATAACATCCAAGGTACGAGGTACGAGAATGATCGGTGGGCAAGGGGAGTTTAGTGGCGGGTTAGAGGCTACAGGCTCGGCTGCGCTACCGGCTGGCGCAGCCTCGCCGAGTAGAGGGCAAGGGGGAGGTGGGAACGTAGATCTTAATTTGCGTTTGCGGAGCGTACTGGTGGCCTTATTACTCTCCTGTAGGAGGGTTATAGGGTCATCGGGTTCGGAGAGTACATGTTTAGGACGGCGGGTCCTACTAATCCGGGAGGGAACATAACTGGCGGATTCGACAACCAAAGGGTTGCGATGTTTCGCGGCGGTTTCAAAGAAACGCACGGAATTGCGTTTCAAAAATTGTCGGATCGTTGGGATTTTGAGGTCAAGGTGGAGGTTTTCGTTCCGAACGAACCAGGGGGCACCCGTTATCTTTCGGAGAAAACGGTTTTGCAGTGTCTGCATTCTATGTATGTGGTGGGGCTTGGCGTGAGCAAATACCGAGCCCGCATAGGTCATGATGGGCCGAATGACGGCTGTATAAATGCGCAACTTGCACTTAAGTGACAATTTGTTACGTGCATTCAGAACGGAATGTAGTCTACCGAGGGCAAAAGCGGCCCGTGAACGAGCGAGCTTTATGTGCTCGGAGAAGTTTAGGTGCTCATTGAGCGTGACACCGAGATATTTGGCTCGCTTCTCCCAAGGGATCGGCTTGTCAAACATCATGATTGGTCGGGGTAAAGGACGTGTGTGGTACGGTTTCAGAAAGAGAACCGCTTGGCTTTTATCCGGGTTTACTTCGATTCTCCACCTACGAAACCACCAGGCGAGGTTATCGACTGCGGTTTGGAGAGTACGAGATATCGCGTCTGGGCTTTTTCCGTGTAGTAATTTTTTATTTTTTATTTTTTTATTAGTGTTCAAAAAAAAAAAAGGGTATCGCAGAGTTCAAATTATTTCTTTAAAAAACCACAGAAGCCTTTGATGGCTTATATGTGGCTAGAGCCACACAAATGGCCGTATCGTCTGCGAACAGAGCCAACTGAGCCTTTCTACTTTTCGGGATATCGCTGGTAAATAGAATAAAGATAAGGGGTGAAATTACAGAGCCCTGTGGTACGCCTGCGCGAATTGGGTGGGGTGAAGATAGCGCTCCTTCGATACGGTATCGAAAAGTGCGGTTTGACAAAAAGTCACGTAAAATGAGCACGAGACGGTCTGGCACTCCGAGTTTGTAAAGCTTATAAATTAAGCCGTTGTGCCAGACTTTGTCAAAAGTTTTCGCTATATCGAAAAATACCGCTCCCGTCATCGAACCGCGCTGAAAGCCAGCGCCTATGTGTTCGATGATGCGGTGAACCTGATTTACACAAGAATGTTGGGTACGGAACCCGAACTGGTCGTTAGGTATGAGGCCCTTTGTCCGGCATAGTCTCTGAGGCGCTTATAAATAAGTCTCTCATAGATTTTGCCGAGGACACTGAGCAGGCTAATGGGGCGGTAGCTAGAGGGCTCGCTCTTGGGCTTACCGGGCTTATTTATACCGATAACGGTGGCCTGTTTCCAGGCTTCCGGAAATATGTTATTGCTCAGGGCACCATTGAAGATGGTGGCCATTAGCATAATTAAGTGGGCAGGGAACAGTTGGACCACCCTATTGGTGATTCCGTCTGAGCCAGGGGCTTTGCGGGGTCTCAGACCCTTGATTATCTCGTGCACCTCGTCCGGAGTGACGGGGGGCAGGGGACAATCAGGGTCTTCGACGGGAGGAAGGGAGGCTCTACGTTCGACTTCCGCGCCGACCTCAGAGAGGTGAGCTTGGTCAACCGGTAGAGAGCTGGGTGTGCATTGCGTCTCGAGGCTGTCGGCAAGGCATTCCGCCTTGTCGACATCATCGAAGGCAATGGTTTTGTACGGGCGAACTAAGGGTGGCATAGATGCTATCCCCGGGGATCAAAGTCTCCTCTGGAGTTCCCAGAAGGCAAGGTGGTTTGGCTCTAGTTCGCTCAGCATCTTATCCCAGCCAGCGTTACGCAGTTCCTCCATACGTGTCCTTACAGATTTCTGTAAGTAACGCATGTGGACTTTGTTCGCGCGACAGGGAAAGTTGCTGTAGGCACGGACCGCCGCGTTCTTCTCAGTCAGCAGCTCACGTACATCGTCCGGCAACTTCCAGCGGCGGTCTTGAGCCCAGTAAGTTGCATTATCCTTTTATATCTAGGTTTACAGCAGAGATTTTTTGTACTGCCTGTATAATCATCACACCCCCCTCCCCTCTCACCTCTCTCTCTCTGCTTGTGTAATGTAGTGTTGAAGCATTCAATAATTGTACAAATACATTACTCCTCTAATAGAACGAACATAGTGCTTATATAAATATTATGAAAAATCTGTTACGAAACATTCACATTACAATAATTTAAAATTAGTACCTTAAACCTTACCAACCTTTAAAAATATAACTCTCAATATCTACAGCACACTATTATACTCTATTTCTACAGTGAAAAGAATATAAGAGAGAGCTACTTAAAATTTCTTCATTGGTTTAATTACAAAATTATTAGCGCTCTTAGCAACAGCGGATACAGGAAATTAATTAACATTGTTGAACGAATAATTTAATGATTTATTCTGGTCAGATATTTCTTTCAAATTATCAATTTTGCTACAGGATGTCCTGGAAATCTTTTGGTGATTATCGTCAGCCTGAGACACTGGCCTCCTCTCTGTGAGAGAGAGTAGACCGTAATCTACTACGAGGGTCCAGTGCGGTTTATTACGTCATATATTAAGCCGTGTACGCACGAACAAACAAAAACATGGTGAACACGAACATCGAACACTTTAAATGTTCAACAGGGTCCTGAGTTTCTTCAGATGATCCGTGTTCGATGGTCGTGTACACGGCTTAATGTCTTCTGGGGGGCTAAAACGGCCACTTTGGCAGATTCATAATATATTGTCAGTTTGTGACCGTTTTACGATTTCAAATATTATTCATAATATTATCCTATTAAGATTCTGCCAAAGTGGCCGTTTCAGCCCCCCTGTTTTGTTTCCTCGCGATATTTTACTTTGGTGATCATGGTAAGGAATATTTTTTAGACATTTAGTATCCGATTTAAAAAGGGGAATTTTTGTAACTTATCCTTTCAGTTCCAGGCTCAAACGAAGCCGTATGATCTATTCACGTGAGGTCGTTAACATTTAGGCAACGCGTGTGAGTGAAATCGTAAGCAAAAAAACCGGTCAAGAGCGAGTCGGACTCGCGCACCGAGGGTTCAGTTCCGATTTCTGAAAAAGTGTGCTATTTAGAGACATCGTTTTATTTTTACTGTAATCTTTACATAAACTTCTATCACATAGAATAATTTCAGATTTTTTTCTTTGTAAACTTCGGAGATAAGGGTGGGGGACGGTATTTTTTTTTACATTTTTCATCAAAAGTCGAAAACTATGCTGCTTAAAAAAAAATAAAAAAATGTTTGAGAATGTGCAAACACCGGTCTTTCATATGATACCCCACATGCCCTAATAGCTCCACTTTGAATTTTTAAGACCCCCTTTCAGTACCTGTTGCAAAAAAAAATAAAAACATTTTTATTTCTTTCTTATTTGAAAAATAGTTGGGTAAATGTCACCTAAAACTGTTCCAAATTTCAAGTTGATAGCATTAGTAGTTCTTGAGATATCCAGCTGTGACACCAGCTGTGACAGACAGACAGACAGACAGACTGAATGACACCATAAGGGTTCCTTTTTACAATTTTGGTACGGAACCCTAATAAAACGATGTCTCTAAATAGCACACTTTTTCAGAAATCGGAACGGAACCCTCGGTGCGCGAGTCCGACTCGCTCTTGACCGGTTTTTTTCTTTTGTGGTACGGAACCCTAAAATATATTTTGTGCTTAGTTCGTAAATGCTAGTGACTTGATTCATAAAAACACATTTAAAAACCTTTTCTTTAAGTGTGCCTATCTAGGTATCAATCAACTCAGCCTATTGCAGTCCACTGCTGGACATTGGCCTCTCCCAGACTGCGCCACAACACCCTGTCCTCCGCCTTCCGCATCCAGTCTGTCCCAGCCACTTTCTTAAGTTCGTCGGTCCATCTAGCTGGGGGTGTCCCACGCTACGCTTGCCGATACAAAAGTCATATCTAGGTATAACGTTTCGTGTGGAGGTCTGCCCGGGGTGGGCAGAGCACCGCCGTGTTCTCACGGAAGCGATCGGCGGCGGCGATCTCTCGCGTCCGAGCCTGGTCCAGGCCATGGTGCGGAGCGAGAGTGCATGGGAGGCCGTCACCTCCTTCTGCGAAGCAGTGATGCTCGCGAAGGAGGAGGCGGAACGCGTGAGGGAGAGGCAGCCTCACGCCCTCAATCGCCGCAGGAGACGCCCTGGGCGGCGGGAATCGCGGGGCGACTTTCGGCCACCGTAGGCGCGGGCCAGCGGACGGTGAGCAGCGGGTAGCTCGCCGTCCGGTAAGGACCAGACCCGAGTCGACGGCGCGTTGTGTTCCACGCGCGCCTCAAAGAGATGTCAGCAAGTGATGGGGTCCAATAGGGCCGACGCCGCTGGGGTCGCGAGTTGTTTGAAGAAGATACCGCGGCCCTGGCATAGGCAACTGAAGGAACACGGGTGGGTTTTAGTCAGTAAAAGTCTGACACGCCCTTCCGCTCCACCCAGAGCGGGAGAAGTTATTTGATGATTTCCCAACTTCAAAAAAAAAAAAAAAAAAAAAGGTATAACGTTTCGCAAACTATTGCCATTGAAATACATATTACAGACCTACTCTCAATACGTGGAAGTAGCGTAGGTAGTGAAAACAATAATGACGTATGAGCAAATAGTATTTTCACTATCCGTAACAGTTCCTACCTATTACGTTATCACTACGTAGGTACTGAACAAACACTGAGGTGGATAATAGTACATTTTGATACAAGTGGAGAACGTTTGTTATTGCGTTCGAGGCGGAATTAAAACACCCGAGCCGTAGGCGAGGTTGTTTCTGAGCCGAGAACTGCAATAACAAATGTCCACGAGTATCAAACGACGTTTTTCAATACACTTTTGAAGAAATAAAATAAAAAACACATAAAATAACGGAAAATAATTTTGTCATGAATTAATAGGGAACTATGATTTAAATTTTCTTTTTTTTCCGCGCTTTGCTTTCGCCAGCTTGAAAGAGAAGCAAAGGTATAAATAAAGCCGATAAACAGCCTAATATGAAAAATAGAAAATTCAAATTTTTTTGAGTTTATAAACACAAATAAATGTTAATTTGTTCATAAACGTTTTTTTTTATTGTAATAATCATGGTTTTTGATAATATTCTATATAGAAACATTATTTAAATATTCAAAAAATATTGACGCCTTAAAGACGCATAGGTATCTCTTTGCCGAGATTTAAAAAAAAAAACATTCGCCTCCGAATAGAGAGTTGTGAATAGAGGCATTGAACCAATTTGGACTAAGTATAGGTATAAGTTATCTGTGACATTCCCGCACACGTGCGGGGAAAATAAAAAATCGCACGCGTGCGACATACATTGCATTGTGAACCTAATCGTAGTGCGATATGAACCAGTTTTCGAGGAAGTGTATTGAAAAGTAATAAACTGTGTCCTGGAACGGTAACTTTCTTACTTCAAGTTAGGTCCTTAATATTTCTTTTAGTACCTTTTTATTTTACGAGTTTTTAACACTATTGCAAGAATTACATAGTTATTAATGTTTTTAAAATCTAATATCTCTGGTTCCTAGAACCTGGTGTTTTTTTTTTAATCTATAGTAATTGTTACGGGTGTAAACCAAGGTAACATTTTAAGTTTGAGTAGAGAGATTAAATATTTTGTACTGCATTGAAATTATTGTCTAAATCTAATTGTAGGAATTTCCGTAATTTCCGACATATCTAATCTTCTTATTCTCTCTATTATAAAGAGAAAGGAATATTAATTCGTATGTTTGTAAACTCAAAAAATATTTAACCAATTTTAAAAATTCTTTTAATTAAAGAAAGCTACATTATCAGCATTTTATTATTATAGTTATTTTCAAAAATTTCAGTTTGACTAGCAAGAACCCCTCTTATTAGAACGTGAAGGCCTCCTCCAGAGATGTAATAATAATAAATAATACTTAATCATAATAATCTAATAATATAAAAGTAATACGTATTATGTCTAATATTTAATGAGATTGTAAACTGAAATGTACTTAATTAATTAAGTACATTTCAATTATATATTTTATTATTAGGTATATTATATTTATATTATTATGAATTTTGAAATGTTTTTAGATTGCATGCAGTATTTATATTATGTTCTTGTAATATTCAAACAGCAAGAAATAAAAGGCTATTTTATTTTAATTACATTATCAGCAAGTAACTATGTATTTTATCGACTTCACGCGAACGAAGCCGCAGGCAGAAGCTAGTATGCTATAAAAATGAAATGCTGCTCGTTGGAAAATTTTCTTTCTTAAATGTTCATTAAAGCCGAATGAAGTTTTTAGGGAAAGAAAAATTGAAAAAGTTGAGAAAATTGAAAAGTTCGGTAAAACTGAAAATGGTTTTTCTATGGGATTTTTGTATGAATTATTTTTTATACAAGGACAATATCTGTCGGGTCAGATAGAGTTTAATTTAGCTGCTGTCTGTAATATAAGATGGTATTATGGGGGTAATCTTAGATTAGTAACTTGGCAATTGCTCACATCAACATAACATTACTAGGTAATTTAAATAGTCCTCCATGAAGGTATTTTCAAACAAATAAAAGCACAAACCGCTAATATTACATAAATTTTGTTTTGTGTACATTATGTTGTACTGTGCAATTGCCAAGTCACTCTATCTGTTAAAGAAATAAAGAAATGTACTATTTGATATGGTTACTATAAAATGTTGTTAGATTTTGAAATAATATTTTAATTGTTTTTATTTACGGTAATATAAACAAACTGTTTTTTATTTTTTTATTGATAAAAAAAACTAAGTAATCTATTGTTCTAAAACAAAATTCGTAATCTAGCCTAGTCTATCCACTTTAAGAAACAGTAATTGGTTTCATATCCATTTATACAAATGTTTTGTGTAGCTGTATAAGAGTGCTAGGCACCCCGTCGCGCGCCGACAAAAAAGTCTCGAACATTCCTGCTGCTGTAATGCGCAGGGGCCGGTCGCGTTAGTGGTCTAAAACTACGAATTAAGACATCTGCGAGTCTTTTTATAGATATAAGAAACTATAGCTTTTGCCAGCGGCTTCGTCCGCGTGGATGTCGGAAAATGTCCCACGGGAACGTAATACTGGGAAATCATTCCTTATTCTACATTATAAAGGGAATCTCTGTGCAAAATTTCAGCTTTCTAGGTTCAAGGGCTGGAGTTGATGAATCAGTCAGTCAGGATTTCTCTTTTTATTTATATTAGATACAAGTACTTAGATAGATAGATGTTTGATAGATTTAATTTAGTTTAATTTATTTTTTCGCGATTTCAGATTTTGTCCCATGTACAGTCGGCTGCATCAATTGGGTACCCCTCAAAAGACATGTGGGTTTCAAATCCGCGATAGTCCGAAGTTGGTTTTTGTATTTTGCAAAAACATTTTATTATAATTAATGTATTGTTAGGGTTCCGTACCAAAATGGTAAAAAAGGAACCCTTACGGTGTGACTCAGTCTGTCTGTCACAGCTGGATATCTCAAGAACTACTAATGCTATCAACTTGAAATTTAGAATAGTTTTAGATGACGTTGACCCAACTATTTTGCAAATAAGAAATAAATTAAAATATTTATATTTTTTGCGCAACAGGGACTGAAAGGGGGTCTTAAAAAATCAAAGTAGGGCTACTAAGGCGTGTGGGGTATCATATGAAAGAGCGCTGTTTGCACATTCTCAATCATTTTTTTCCTTTTTAGGGTTCCGTACCTCAAAAGGAAAAAACGGAACCCTTATAGGATCACTCGTGTGTCTGTCTGTCTGTCCGTCTGTCACAGCCAATTTGCTCCGAATCTAATGAACCGATTAAGTTGAAACTTGGTACACATATGTATTTTGGTAACCCAAACACGGACATGTAACGTAAATAAATGAATTTTGAATATGGGGGTCCCTTTTGGGGGGAAAATAAGTACAACAAAAAAAAAAGTTTTGCAATCTGTACCGTGTGACATATCAAATGAAAGGTCTTACTGTGAGGGTTTCAAATATATTTTTTTTATAATTTTAAAATAAATTGTTTTGAAGTTATTTAAGAAAATAGACGAAAATTGACCATTCCCCCCCCCTTATCTCCGAAACTAATGAGCCTAAAATTTTGAAAAAAATACAGAAAATAGTTCTTTACCTATAGATTACAGGAAAACCTATCAGAAGTTTGTGGTCTTGTAAATCTTTCTATAAAAAATTCAAAGTCCTGACTGACTCATTGACTGATTATAATCAACGCACAGTCCAAACCACTGGACCTAAAGACATGAAATTTTTCACATAGATACCTTATATAGTGTAAACATCCACTAAGGAAGAATTTTTGAAAATTCCATCCCTAAGGGAATAAAATAGGGGATGAAAGTTTGTATGAAAAATCTTATTTCTTGAGTTATTAGACTTGAAACTAAACACGAATATTCATCTTAGTTAATTATAAAATTAATCATTTTTAAACTACCCCCTTTTTTTGTGGAAGGGAAATCATAAAATGACTTCTCCCGCTCTGGGTGGAGCGGAAGGGCGTGTCATACTTTTACTGACTAAAACCCACCCGTGTTTCTTCAGTTGCCTATGGCAGGGCCACGGTATCTCTTTCGAACAACCCGCGACCCCAGAAGACGGGATTGGTGGATGTCAAAGTTTGTATGGAGGAATTTTAACACGCGGTCCGATTTACTCAAAACTCAGTTTTTGTACTTGAGACCAAAAATAGAGACTAACTAAAGAGTATCAGGGTTTTCCAAAAATCTACCCCTAAGGTGTGAAAAGGGGTAGCAAATTTTACAACGGAGGATTTTATTTGGGATTGATTAACTCGAAAATTGGTGTAAATAATATTTGACCCAAGTTATGGAAACATCCCAGACGATTTTTGAAATTCTATCCCCGTGGGGGTAAAAACGGGGATACAGTTTATATGAAAAATCTTATTGTTTTGGTTAATGAACTTGAAACTTAGCACAAATACTTGCTTATGTAAGTAATAAAGTTTGTCATTATTAGTTTTTCAAAACTACCCCTCAAAGGGGGTTTAGGGATGTTAAAGTTTGTACGGAAGATTTTTAAAACGCAGTCCGATTAACTTGAATACTGAATACTGAGTGTATTCAGTATTTTATACTTTTGATGAAAAATAAACAATAATAAGAAAATTAAAACCCATGAAATCAGTCATCCACGCCTGGCAAAGCCACGGGCGTTCTAGCTAGTATCTCAATATTGTGCGTACAAACATACTAAGCCTCCGCTGTCCGTCCGTCCGTCCGTCTGTCACAGGGCTGTATCTCATGAACCTTAATAGGTAGAGAGTTAAAATTTTCACAGATTGTGTATTTCTATTACGACTATAACAACAAATAATAAAAATAAAGTAAAGTTAAAATTAAAGGGGCTGCCCCCTTTAATTTTAACTTTACTTTTTTCCCCATACAGAAAAGTTTTCATTTTGAAAAAAAAAAAAATAACCTGTGTGTGTATGTTATTGTGTAGAACTCGTCGAGTAGAGGACGAAATAGGGGGCCGTAAAAGTTGTTAATTTTATACCATTTTTGTACGAGCTCTATTATATAATGTACCTTATACTGTACTTAATCAAGAAATACTAAAAACGGCGATTCGTAAGGTATTTTGTTTAAATATGGGCGATTTTCTGCAACTGCAAAAAATAACCTTGTAATTCACAGTATCATTACGAAATACAAAGTTATCTTTGCGATTGTTAAACATATAATATGGTACGGAACCCTTTGTGTGCGAGTCCGTCTCGCACTTGTTTTTATTTCTAGTCTTTTATTTTTTTGTGATATTTTTTTTTTCTTAGTCTTTTAGCCGATACATTTTTCAACCGGTGAATTATTTTCCTCACTTTGTGCTTTCGGGGCGTTTCAGTTAATTCGTCTATCTCTTCGTCGGTTTCCACAGCATCCACATCCATATTTTCTTCTGAAAGCTCCACCTGCTATTAGAATAACGGTTGTCCTGAAAAATATACAATTTACTGTAGGCAAAAAAAACTCTTCACAAACTAAAAACTAAGTTTGAGTCGATATGAACTAATTTGTTGCTGGGGGTTTAATGGGAAGGCATTTTTTGTTGGCATTACCTATAATTTGATAATATTAATTGCCGCAAAAAATCATTACTTTTACAATAAGCATTAGAATTCCTTGATTGCACAAATAAACACGGCCACATTCGCTTTTTGGTCCTATTTTATCTTGATCACGGAAGTGCTTCGAACAAATGACAGTAGATTTAGTAGGTAGCCAGTCAGTATCTTTTCTCAGCAATCGGATTATTGATTGAGAATCATCTTTAGGTATTCTGGAACATTGTTAATCATTATTAAAAAATATTTAAAATCGCTTATTCCATAAATTAAAAACTCCCACAAATGTGGGAAACTAAAACATAGTTTTTAGTTGTAACATTGATCATAATTTAAAAAAAATCTACATTTTATTTATTTTCCTGCGTTTTTACGATGATATAAACACAGAAACCATAAACTTACGTGTGGAAAGTAATTCCGGTAGTTTTTGTGATCTAGAATCGCATTCTTTCATTACGCATTTACCCATATTGGCGATATTTTTTGTCGCGTGTCACTCGGTTCACTTCGGCTGCCGTCGTAAAGAGCACTGAACTGACGTTAGTTACGCATACGGCCGTGGCCGTATGTTAAGTGGCAACGCCTTGGCGCGGCAATTGCTAATCTAGTGTAACATAATATATATCAATGTATTTAGATATTAGATCAATAAGAAATTGTGAACTTTTAACAAGGTTTTAGAACGGTTAAAGAAACAGCTTTCTAAAAAATTAAAATTATATTAAAAAAATATTATCAATTACACATTTAATATGTTACTAATAAATAACTTTTAAAATTAAAATAACATTTCTTCTTGGAGTAACAGTAATTAATATTAATAAAATTTTGTTAATTTCCTACACTAGTATTTAGTTGGCTTCTATTAAAATTATAACTTTTTCTTTAATTAACAAACACGAATGAGCATTAGTTTAATTATGTATTTTAAAAATTATTGATTAAAAATTGCCTCAGTAAAAGAATAAAAAGTTACAAGTCTATTATAGAACCTTTCAAAATTTTTTTGACATACTTGGACCATCCGGCTGAATGCCATAGACCCAGCAATTTGTCAGATCAAGAATCAGATGAAAGAAAATTCTCACCGACGCAATTATAAGTGACCCCAATTGACGCAACAGGGATGATGCCTGGGTAAAAAACAAGAAATTCTATTTAGTCCGTCAGTCAGATAATAAAAAAATATTAGACACGTATTTTTTGCTTTATCATACTAATAAAAAAATACTTAGCTATCACGCATTAAAGTTGGGGAGTGGGGGCTCGCTACGTCACTTGTACGTATCAAACCTAGCTACGCGTGACGTCATGCCATATTTTAACTCAATGTATCGCCGTAATTTTTTGATTACGTAAAAAAAGAAAAAATACGTGTCCAATATTTTTTAATAATCTCTATGACGGACAAAAAATATTTTTATACCATTCCCCCTCTAAAAAGCTTATTTTATTCACTGAAAACAGTGAATAAAAAGCACTTTTACTCACTGTTTTGATGTTTGAAAATGGAACACACCAATGTATTCGACCACAGATTTAGAGTGCCTAGGCTAGATACGGCATGTTATTAGATAGTATGAAAACCGAACGTGTCATCTTTTTTATACGTACGATAACTTCACCCCAGCCATTTAGTGATGTGCACAAAGTAAACAGAATTGTTTCAATCGCTAAGCGTCACTGAGCTAACAGACTTTTTTTAGTACGAACAGTCGAACATGCAGGGCACGCTCGGTCGTGGCTTGCCATATCTAGTGTAAGTTTAATCTTTGTATTCGACCTATATTGATGTGTTCTAAATTCAATTTGATCGGTCGACATTTTCGACAAGGAGTTTAGCATTAGAATAAAAACTGTTTTATGTTCTTTGCTGTCTTTAGTAAATTGGCGCTATTTTGAATAGGTACTGTAAGTTGTACGAACACAAAGTTTAGTGTTAATTTAATCTTTATTTTTGTGTTTGTTTAGTGGTGTTCTAATCGATTAAAAATGCATTCTAGTGATGAAGATGTGTTAACACCTGAGTTTATGACAGAGAGGGCGGCCGATATAGTGGAAAACTTGCTACCCAAAAAATCATGGCTGGTTTACATCAAAGCCAATTTAACTTTCCTTTTTCTTCATTATATGTCTATTTTCACTTAAATCTTTCTTTTTCTCGTAGTCATGGTATAAAGTATAGTATGCAACTCTTGAATAAAACGGATTTATATCGAGGGCCATGAATCACTCGCGTCGCTCAGGATTCTAACACTTGAATCACTCGCTACGCTCGTGATTCAATCATCATGAATCACTCCCTGCGGTCGTGATTCAATCGTTAGAATCCTTCACTAGCTCGTGATTCATCTATGGCCCTCGCTTTAAATCCGTCCTTTATTCACTAATTGCATAATATACTATTTTTGTCATCATCCCTATTGTAAGTGAGTAGCTTTTGCCCGCGTGGATGTCGGAAATATCCCAAGGGAACCTGGGGGCCTACTCCCTAAGCACGAAGCCCGTAGTTTCGGCCTTCGTTACGGGCGTTTCTTACTCCGTATCACCTACGGATGGATGATTGGTTAGGGGCCCGACCGAAGTATGAATGACAACATGATTTGCCAGTTGTCCCTACTCCCGATGTGTTGTTGCCCGTCCGAAAAATTTAACTTTTTCACTTGTTTTAATGGATCGTAATGTCAGACGGACGGACAAACGGACGGACGGAAAGACGGACGGACTTAGGGAGTAGGCCCCCTGTTACCGGGGATTCCTTCCTTATTCCTTGTCTACATTATAAAGGGAACCTCTGTGCAAAATTTCAGCTTTCTAGGTCCAAGGGTTTGGGACGGGCGTTGATGAGTCAGTCAATCAGTCAGTCAGTCAATCAGTCAATCAGTCAGTCACTCAGTCAGTCAATCAGTCAGTCAGGACTTCTCTTTTTATTTATATAGATAATATTAGGTCTTTACCTATGAAATTGCCGTTCTGCAGTACTGGCCATTTCAAATCAAAATATTTTTTGTTTGGCTAAGAATTCTAATTTCAAATTAATTTTATTTTAAAAACATGGATTTTTTTTTCCAAAAGTAGTCATTTGTTTATTGATTAGTGTTACATTTTCATCGCATTTCAATCTTTTTCGTCATCATGGATACGTTAAAAATTCGAGTAATTATGGAATATGAGTACCGTCGTGGCAGCAACGCGGCACAAGCGGCACGCAACATCAACGACGTTTACGGAGCTAACACTACAAACCAACGCACCACCTGTTATTGGTTTGCTCGCTTCCGTTCTGGAAATTTCGACCTGAAAAATGAACCTCGCGGTCGTCCGAAGATTTTGGTCGACAATTACGAATTAAAGGCGATTGTGGAAGCTGATGATACACAATCTACGGCTGAATTAGCAGCAGCTTTCGACGTTAGCGTCAAAACAATATTGGTCCATTTGCGTCAAATTGGCAAGGTAAAAAAGCTTGACAAATGGGTGCCCCACGAACCCAATTGTTAGCGACGCGCTCAATATGTCTTAAAAATTAAAGTTATTATGTATTTAGTTAGTAAGTAGCATCACTAATGTATAAGCTAAGGGCAGGGACACGCTGACATGTTTGTCACATTGTGGACCCCCGCCAGTCTGCCACCAAACGCGAATCAATGCACACGCCCGATATTGTTATTCTGCGCACGCGGCCATCTTGCAATTTTTTCAAAGCTCATTATACGGTTTTCAAAAGTTCGCCTGAGTTTCTGTTGCGACTAACCCGGTCCTGCAGCACCACCACTAACAAAGTGGTCTTCGAGCCAGATCTACAATGATCCGCAGTACAGGCATTAGAACACGGCGAGCAAAAATGCTGCAGGAACAACGTGGTTCGCAGCAGAACAAATCTGCAGAAAACACTCAAGCTGAGCACCCCAAGCATATTGTGCCGCAACGTTTGTTTTCCGATGTGCCGGGAAGCAGCATAAAGTCGGAAACGCTACCTCAAGTCGCGAAAACGCCGGTCAAATCTGTTGCGTCATGCAAATCTACGCGAGAAAGCAAGGAAAAACTGTTGCAGCTGGAAGCCGCTAAACAAAAAGCTGCTATTCGGATCGAGCTCATTGATCAAAACCTGGATGCCCAGTTGGCAGCACTCGACGACGAGGAAGAACAGATGGAATACAGTTCACTAGTTGATGGGAAGGAACTTCCTCGCAGAGACCTGGAGGATTGGGTAATCCATCAAAGTAACCACGAAGAACCCCTACTGGAGCAGCAAGCCCCCGAGAAAGGAATTATAACGGGTGAGCTGCACGCACGAGCACCGTCACTATGCGCCGAGCACGTGGCCGGCCGGCCGCGCGCCGCAGCGCCTCCGCCACTGCCACCGCCGGGCGACTCCGTGACCGTGCTCAACAACGCGGTTCACATGTTGGCAAGCGCTCTGAAGGATATTTCTACTAACTGTGCAAACAACGTGCCTCAAGCCAGTTTGCTCAGCCGCATGAGCACACCGAGAGATTTACCTGAATTTTCTGGTGACCAGTTGGATTGGCTTCAATTCAAACAAGCCTACGACGAGTCGACGGCGTTGTGTAAATTCACGCCAAAAGAAAACCTATGGAGGCTTCGAAACTGCCTACGAGGGCAAGCGAAAGATGCAGTCGCCGCATTGTTCATAATCGCCACATCGCCTGACAAAGTGATATCGACGTTGGAGCTACGGTTTGGTAACCCCGACTGCATTATTTCTAGAATACTCCAAGACATAAAGAAGCTGCAGTCCCTACAACAGGATTATCAGAAAGATATCGTCGCGTTTTCTGTGAAAGTGCAAAATGTAGTGGAAGCAGTACGAGCAGTCGGACGCGAGGAGTACCTCCACGGTGTGAATATCGTCTCGATGATTCTGTCCAAGCTCCCCGCAGTGACTATCTCCAAGTGGTCCGACTACAGCTATAAAATGATCACCGAAGGAAAGAAACCAAGGTTGGTGATTTTATCAGATTTTTTGTATGAAGAAGCTGTAAAGATTTCCACCACCGCAAGTATTTTTACTACTTTACGAAGTGACCAGCATCAGAAAAATAAGGCAAGTACATGCACACGCACACAGACCGTGCTAGTTCAAGACGAAGAACGTAACGCTAATTGTTTGTTTTGCCGCGCAGCGGTACATAATCTCGGCGACTGCAAACAATTTAAGAAAGCACTACGTAAAGTACGGTGGCAATATGTGAAGAAACACGGCCTGCGCTACAAGTGTTTAATATCCAAACACGATAGAAAAACGTGTTCAGCTCCTGTGTGCGACAAGGACGGCTGTAATGAAGATCATCATCGTCTTCTGCATTATTCCACGAGTAAACAAAGTGAGCGCACGAGCGCTGATAACAACAATGCGTCGACCACGAGTACTACGTCATCGGCTGACGTGCAGCGAGCCGAGCCTACCGCGTCTTCGGAAACAATAACGTATATTAACGCGGGTGACAGTAAAGTGTTATTGAAAGTGTTACCTATTCGTGTGCACGGCCCTAACGGTATCGTAAACGCCACCGCGCTACTCGATGACGGATCGAGTGTGTCGCTGATAAGCGCGAGCCTCGCCGAGCGCGTCGGGCTGCGCGGCCGTCGTGAGACGCTGTCGGTGCGCGGAGCGTGGACTAATGACGCGATGGTATGCGAATCTATGGTTGTTAATGTAAACATTGCTGGATATGATAGGTTACATAATAATATAAGAATGCGTTGTGTTAATGAATTGAATTTGCCTATTCAAAAGTTGTCTGTTATAGATTGTAGTAAGTATTCTCACTTAAAGAATATTAAAGATAAATTGTGTACCTCAGATTCAAAACCTGATATTTTAATTGGTCAAGATAATTATGACTTAATTGTACCTTTGAAAATAAAGTTAGGTAGTGCAAATGAGCCGTCTGCTACACTTACCCCCCTAGGTTGGTGTGTACATGGTAGGGTGCGCGTGCCGCGGTGTGGCAACGCCGCGCGGGCCGCCGCCGCCGCCGGCGCTCACTCCACCTGCGCTGGGGCCGCCCTGACCATCACGGAGAACGAAGAGGTAAGTGACAGTTCATCGCATGATAGTCTACTTCAAGAAATCCATGATGAGGTTCGACGTTCGTTTGCATTGGATGCCATGGGTGTGTCCGGTAAGCCGCGCCAGAATGTTGACGATTTGCGCGCCATCGATCAGCTGGAGCGATCAGCGGTGCTCGTTGACGGACGCTGGCATGTTAGCTTACCTTGGAAGGAGCCAGGTCGCGCGATGCCGGACTCGTATCCCAACGCACTAAGAAGGTTGAAAGGTATCGAAAGGAAAATGGGAAAGGATACAGGTTTTGCAAATAGGTATGAGGAACGCGTTCGTCATTTGTTAGAAAATGATTACGCGCGGGAGCTGGTGGTAAAGGACGTCCCATCGAATACGTGGTACCTACCTCATTTCGGTGTTGATAACCCGAACAAAAGCAAGCTTCGGCTGGTCTTCGACGCTGCAGGTAAGGTAGATGGCTCCTGCCTTAATGACTATTTACTCACAGGACCCGATCTTTTGTCATCACTGCTGGGTATAATGCTGCGCTTCAGGGAAAATAAAGTCGCAGTAACAGGTGACATAAAGGACATGTTTCTGAGGGTTAAAATTCACGCCGAGGATCAGCATGCACTAAGGTTTCTGTGGAGAAGCAACCCTACAGAAAACATCAAAACGTATGTCATGACATCCTTAATTATTGGAGCTAATTGTTCACCATTTGTAGCTCAGTTCATTAAAAACAAAAACGCACGCCGCTATGAGACATCCTTTCCGAGCGCAGCCGATGCTATTTACCATTCACATTACATGGATGACTACATAGATAGTTTGCCGGACGAAAGTACTGCTATTAATATGGTGAGTAATATCAGTGACATTCACAGGGCCGGTGGGTTTGAAATCCGAAACTGGACGAGCAACAGCGTCGCGGTTTTAAACAGCATACCAAAGGAGACCTTAGGTACTGCTGCAGTAAAGTTCAAAACCGGTCAGCAATTTGGAGGTGAGCGAACACTGGGACTTATTTGGTTTCCTGGAGATGATATGCTTGGGTTTGACGTGTCACTAAAACGCATACCAAAGGATATCACTCAGGGCAACGAACGACCCACAAAAAGGATTATGCTAAGGGTTGTTATGTCTATTTTTGATGTCTTAGGATTTCTCGCAACCTTCACTATTCAGGGTAAAATCCTACTTCAGGATACCTGGCGCCTGAATATTGGATGGGACGATAATGTTCCTGATGACATTTACGAAAGGTGGGTGAAATGGATTGACCTAATTAACGTTATCAGAACACTTTGCATTCCAAGGTGTCACGCGATGTCTGCATGCACTGCGACGGTAGCGTGTGCGAGCGAGATGGGAGATTCCACTCCCGCGCCGACACAACCACAAGCGCGGCTTGCATTAAACAATGCTACGCAGCCTTGTGCTACGGGCTACGAAAGCGTAGCGGCCGATAGCAGTGCTACGAGTTCGCCTACAAGCGAGTCTGTTTATAGCAACTTACATCTTCACGTATTTAGTGACGCATCCACTAAAGCGCTGTGTACGGTAGCGTATTGGCGCTGGGAAGCGCAAGGTAAAATATGTGTTTCTTTTATAGCCAGTAAATGCAGAGTGGTACCTGTGAAACCTATGACAGTACCTAGATACGAGCTTCAAGCGGCATTGTTAGCGGCGAGGCTAGCTAACACTATTGGTAAGGAAGGAACATAGGTTATCTCCAGTACGTCGATTCTTTTGGTGCGACTCCACTACGGTTCTCCATTGGATTCGTAACAATACGCGTACCTATAAAACGTTCGAAGCGAACCGTCTTGGGGAGATCGACGAATTGACACGTATTGACGAATGGAGATACGTTCCTACGAAGCTTAATGTAGCTGACTTAGCTACACGGGAAACTTTCAATCCTACTTTGTATTCTGAGTGGCTAGCCGGTCCAACTTTCCTGCACTTTGATGACGCGTCATGGCCTAGGGATGTCATCCAACCGGAAACGAACGCAGCATGCGAGGAGGTAACAGCTGTTGTTCAGGAACACTCGGCTTATTCACCGGTTCCAGATCCGGTTCGATTTTCTTCTTGGCTACGCCTTTTACGGGCGTCAGCCGCTGTTTTCAAATTTGTTGACAGGTTAAAAGGTCTTCCTTGCAGCGGCTATAGTGTGCAGATGATGGAGCGTGCAGAGCGGCAGCTACTGAAACACGCACAAGGGGAGTCGTTTGCTGAGGAATTGGCTGCGATTAGCAATGGTAAGGCGTTATCGAAAAATAGTCGGTTACTTACCCTCTCACCGTTTTTAGACGAGCATGGCTTGCTTCACGTGGGCGGTCGGATCGATGCAGCTGCAGATGTTGCCATGGCGGTAAAGAGGCCTGTAATATTGGACGGCCGGCACCCTGTGGCTCGGCTGATTGTTCGGCACTACCACGTGAAGGCGGCTCATGGAAGTCAGGAAACAGTAGTGAACCTGTTGAGGGAAAAATATTGGTTAGTAAGACTTAGACCTACCGTGAAGACTGTGGTGTCGCAGTGCATGCTGTGCCGCATCAAGAAGTGCAGGCCGCTAGTTCCTCGCATGGGTGACTTACCTCAGTCTCGTGTGGCACATCATCAGCGACCCTTCTCTCACTGTGGGCTGGACTTGTTTGGCCCGATGGAGGTAACAGTTGGTAGACGCAGAGAAAAAAGGTACGGTGTTCTATTTACCTGCTTAACGTTGCGTGCTATTCACATTGAGACTGTTGCTTCTCTCACGACGGACTCGTTGATCATGGCACTGCGTCGGATGGCAGCAAGGCGTGGCTGGCCACGTCACTTGTATTCCGACAATGGCACAAATCTGAAAGGCGCTGAAAAGGAACTCCAACGGTCCATGCAGGACCTGGATCTAGACGTACTGAAAGACGTTGGTGTCAACAACGGAATGGACTGGACTTTTATCCCTCCCGCCAGCCCCCATTGGGGTGGGGCATGGGAGCGACTGATTCGCAGCGTTAAGTCGTCGCTCAAAGTTGTTTTGCTCGAACGGGCACCAAGGGACGAAGTGTTGAGTACACTTCTAGCAGAAGTTGAAAACATGGTGAACAGTCGTCCCTTGATGCACGTTTCGGTAGACCCGGAGGGCGTAGAATCCTTCACCCCCAACCATTTTTTGCTGGGTACGTCGTCGAACTTACCTGTAGTCGGAGCGTTTGACAGTTCTGACCTGTACTTACGCAGACATTGGCGTACAAGTCAACGTTTGGCCGACATGTTCTGGCACAGGTGGGTAAAGGAAATTTTACCTGATCTTCTACCTAGGCGAAAGTGGAAAACAGAGCAGCCTCCGCTACGAGTGGGCGACCTCGTATTGGTTGTGGACCCTAACTCTCCCCGCAATTCGTGGCCAAAGGGACTAGTCACTGAGGTGTTCCCTGGTAAGGACGGTCGTATTAGACTCGTGAAAGTGAAGGTGGGCTCCAGGGCGTGGCGCCGCTCCGCGGCACGCGTCGCTCCTATCACTCTAATTGATGAGTGCTCTGACAGCACTAGGGTGGGGAATGTTAGCGACGCGCTCAATATGTCTTAAAAATTAAAGTTATTATGTATTTAGTTAGTAAGTAGCATCACTAATGTATAAGCTAAGGGCTGGGACACGCTGACATGTTTGTCACATTGTGGACCCCCGCCAGTCTGCCACCAAACACGAATCAATGCGCACGCCCGATTTTGCTATTTTGCGCACGCGGCCATCTTACAATTTTTTCAAAGCTCAATATACGGTTTTCAAAAGTTCGCCTGAGTTTCTGTTGCGACTAACCCGGTTCTGCAGCACCACCACTAACACCAATGATCGCCAGTGCGAAGTACGCGTCGAGACGTGCCTTGCACTGCTCAACAGACACGCAAATGAAAGAATTTTGAACCGCATTGTTACCTGCGATGAAAAATGGATTCTGTTTGATAACCGCAAGCGCTCAGCAAGTTGGTTGGATCCTGGTTCAGCACCTAAACAATGCCCTAAACGAAAACTTACCCCTAGAAAAGTGATGGTCACTGTTTGGTGGTCTAGCACCGGTGTGATTCATCACAGCTTCTTACCAAACGGGGTGAGCATTACTGCAGATGTGTACTGTGAAGAACTGAACACAATGATGGAGAAGCTGGCACATCTCCAACCAGCATTGGTCAATCGCTCGTCTCCGCTGCTCCTGTACGACAACGCGCGACCTCATACTGCACAGCAGACGGTCTCCAAGATGCAAGAACTGGGGTTGGAAGCTCTCCGTCATCCGCCCTACTCACCAGACCTTGCGCCTACAGACTACTACTTTTTCCAGAATGTGGATAACTTCTTGGCGGGAAAAAAATTCAATACCCTAGAGGCAGTACAAAATGCCTTTGAAGAATTTGTTGCCTCCCGACCAGCTGATTTCTTTAAGAAGGGCATCAATAAACTGCCACTGCGTTGGCAAAGATGCATTGATTGCATGGGTGATTACTTCGATGAATACAAATAAAAATACATGAAAAAAATTCGTTTAAATTGTTTCATACAAAACGGCAATTTCATAGGTAAAGACCTATTATATAATACAACCGCTCACCGGCAAATTGGTCAAACCAAATCGGAACTAATTCACCGTCCCACGCTACAAAAGTTTAAATGCCGCGGATTACACTGAGTTTTCTCATTGTAACTTAGTCTAACAATTTTATAGTTTTTGCGGCCTGTTGTCCAGCCGTATTACCTATGTCTTTCACTAACTAGACTATAATAAATTATTATTCTCATCGCAAGTAATAGGGATGATGACGAAAAAAATTGTTTGTTTGTTTAGAAAAAGATAGACAAATTAAAAATCCGGAGTCACACGTAATTTTTCGATTTATGCCCTACATGACGTGTGACTCCGGATTTTTCTAACTTCAGATGAGAATATTTTCTAGTTTCATACTTTTTAGAGCGTGATATTTTAGGAGTCGGGTTTTAGTTTTTAAACTTAATTTTTATTTCAATTATTTTGGAGTTACCTATAATTTCGTTTTGGCTAGAGTGAATTTTCATTTTTAAAAAAGAATAATTAATTATTATACATGTATTTTGGGTAAGTTTGAACAGACAATATGTTTAGCTCACACATGAGGCGCGATTTTAGAAATTATTCCCAATTATCGGGTGCATGCAAGCAAAGCCGCATGCAATAGCTAACAATATACATATTTTTGAAATGTGCTATTTAAGCCCTTTCATTTGATACCCAACAAGGCATCATTAAAAAAAGTTTTTTTTTTAGTTCATGACTTTATGTCCTCTAGAGGGCGCCATTTTCAATTTATTGTGACGTAACATAACTTATAACTAGCGGACAATCAAGACGCTTCCAATGATACCTCATTTGTCTAATTATGACAAGTAGTTTAGAAGTTATGAGGGAACAGATGAACATACATACATACATACATACCGGTCAAAATCATAACCCTCCTTTTTGCTTCGCCGTAGTCGAGGAAAAAGACATTATTCCGTGCCTATTGCCTCTATTTGTCCACATGCCAGCTGTGGACAAAATTCAGTTTTTTTTTGTTCAAGATCGATACTTAGTACTGTGCCGGACGGGCGTGATCGATGGACACCGTGAGGTGCAAGGAGTGTGTAAGCCTATCCAGGTGAATGCCTATGTGTGAGGTTAGGCCTCCCAGTCCATACGGCGCTGACGTCCGGTTTCTATAGGTTCGGATTGTCTGCAACCGATGACCAGCAGCTATGTTCGTGTGAGGTTCTGAAGGATTATTTTCAATGAAACAGCATCTTGATAAGTCTTCAGCGGATTTCAGGAGACGACTGGCGGACTCTTCAGGAAAAGATTGGTACCATGCCGATGGCTACGATTTGCTATTTTTTCTTGTGTGCTTAGGTACCTCAAAACTTTACCTTACTGAGGACCGCGAATCGTCTCCTGATTTTAACTTTATTTTCAACTATTTTTTATTTCAAAAATTTCACAAAATCGCTTATATCTATCTTAAATATTTTATGAAATATAGCATGTGACCCATTGTCAGAATCGTCATTAGACCGCGCATCGATTGAGATATCTGTTATTCCTGTAAGTCTATGTTCTGAAAAGATATTAGTGTGTAAACACTGAAAATTCGATTATTTTGATCAAAAAATATTTTGCAAGTCAAATTACTCGAAAACTACTGAAGCTATTTCAATGGTCTATACAGATATCTGAAGCCGGTCTAATGACCTAGAACAATACGATAGTTTAAATATCGGCACTATGTTTTTCAGGGCGTGACGCGCCCTGAAAACCTAAAACAATAAAATCTATTAACAAAAGTACGGTTGCAACTTCTATAAACACAATTAAGTGGGTTCTGCAGTTAAACCACAGGTCTAATTTTTATGCCCAGGGCTAGGTCTTAATCTAGGGTACCTGGGCACACTATCAAAACTATAAAAAACAGCTATATAACCCACTCAATGGTAGTTTATAGGGTGGCGTTCACAGTTTCAACCTCTGTAAACTCAACTAAGTGGGTTCTGTAGGTAAACTACAAGTCTAATACTACGCCCAGGTCTAGGTCTTAAGCTAGGGTACCTGGGCGCACCAACAAAAACTATAAAACGGCTATATAGCCCACTCAGTTGCTATTTATAGAGGTTGTACTTACAGTTTTCCTTAGGAAACTTCACTATTTCACTATCACAGAGTTTTAGAACACTTTAGCGTTTAAAATTAACTTTAAATTACACTTTAACGCGTTGAATTTACTTTAAATTCACTAAATAAAATGATAAAAACAAATGTCTTTGATTTCCTAACTTAGAAACACCGTTTGATTCGCGATTGCACTGTACGTGAACTATGACGGTCCCCCGCTACTTGCGCCTATGTGCACAGATAGGGTCTCGTCGCCTACTATGAATCTACGTTAAGTTAGAACAAAATAAAAAACCTATGTATCTATTGTTTGGTGACGCTTCGTCGCGAACATTTCTCCCGCCGTGCAGTGCAGTGATGACTCGTAGCGATGTCGGCGCGGCGCTGCATTTTCTCCGGTGAGCGACGTCTGTAGGCGCGACGCTCGTAGCTATACTGCGACGCTCGCCGCCGCGACGCTCGTAGTCTCGACGCTCGCCGCCGCGACGCTCGTCGCCGCGACGCTCGTAGCTATGCTGCGACGCTCGCCACCGCGACGCTCGTAGTCTCGACGCTCGCCGCCGCGACGCTCGTCGCCGCGACGCTCGTAGCTATGCTGCGACGCTCGCCGCCGCGACGCTCGTCGCCGCGACGCTCTGCTATTACTTCGGTAATGGGACGAGTTTCTTCACCGGACGCTTCAAGGTGCCGCCGGCAGTGCGCACCTCAGCGGTCCGGACTTCTCCGTCGGCTCCGGGGAATACGGCGATTATGCGGCATCGCGGCCACGTGTTGCGAGGCAGCTGGCCGTCTGCGATGAGCACGGGATCGCCCACCTGTAGTTCGGGCCCGCGGCTATGCGGCTCCCGCCGGTTTTGAAGCTCCGGCAGGTACTCTCGGACCCAGCGACGCCAGAACATGTCGGCGAGTATTTGTGTTCGCCGCCATAGTCTCTTGCCGTCTATATCTTGCTCGGAGAACACACCAGGTGATGGGAGTCGTGCCGACCCGCCGAGTAAAAAATGGTTCGGTGTGATCGACTCGTCGTCTTCGCTGTCCACAGAAACGTGTGTCAGCGGTCGGCTGTTTACTGTGTACTCTGCCTCACATAGCAATGTGGACAGCACCTCTTCGTGTGGGTGCTTTTCTATGAGCACAGTGTATAACGCCGACTTCACGCATCGAACTAGGCGCTCCCAAGCGCCTCCCATGAATGGCGCTGATGGCGTTATGAAGCGCCACACGATGCCACGACGACTGGCTTCTTCTTGTAAGGCGTCTCGGAGCTCCTTGTCGGCACCGTGCATGTTGGTACCGTTGTCGGAGTATATCTCTGTTGGGCAGCCTCGACGAGCAGCGAAGCGGCGCAGGGCTTGTATAGCGGAGTCTGCGCTGAGGCTAGCGGCGATTTCTAGATGAACAGCTCTGGTGGTGAGACACGTAAATAGGGCTACGTATCTCTTCTGATGTTGGCGGCCCACGGTGACGGACAACGGGCCAAAGTAATCTAACCCGGTGTATGTGAACGGCCTCTGATGATGTGCGAGGCGCGTCTTCGGATGGTCGCCGGTCGCAGGGACGGGTGCCTGTGCTTTTCGAATGCGGCACTGTAGACACTGCGCTATCACCTTCTTAGCTGTTGGTCGCATCTTGACGACCCAGTAATGCTGCCTTACTTCGTTGATTGTGAGCTCTGTCCCACTATGTTGTAGACTCCGATGCGTCCAATCTATATATAACTGTGTGATGTGATGGTCGCCGTGTAGTATCGGTGGACGCTTCACATCATCGGTGACCTCGTCGGTCGCTGCTATACGGCTTCTTAGCCGTATCACGCTGTCTACGACTTCTATTTGTAGCGGCCACAGTCGACTGTCTTTTTCTATTGATTTCTGCTCTCGCAGCCTGGCTATATCTTCTGCAAAAGACTGTTGCTGTGCGACCTGGACCAGAATCTTCTCCGCTTGCTGGAGAAATTCGGCTTCTATTATCTGTTTTTTGTCGTTTTCTGATGGCTTCGACGCTCGTTTCAGTGGGGGAGGTGCCGCCTTTTTCTGTTTTTTCCAGACAGGATCCTTTTCTGTATTCTGTTTCGTTCTTTTGTAGAACGTCTTCTCGGTTTTTCTTCGACAAAGAAATATGAAACGTAGAACGCTTGCTGTTGCGCGGAGTAGTCGTTCCCACTTAGAAAATTTGGATGGATCTGGTATGGCTTCTGTTAACTTTATAGCGTTTTCGACGGCGACTAAGGTTCTCTCTTCCCCAGTCTCTTCTGTAATTGGAGGTTTCTCAGACGGCCACGACGACGGTTCTTCATATAAGAACTTGGGACCACAGTACCACTCATGCTGTGAGTCAAAGTGCTGTGGTACGTCACGGGTAGCGATGTCAGCGATATTCAGTTTTGTGGGCACCCATCGCCAGTCTTCAACTTTGCTGTTTTCTTCAATGGCGGCTATTCTATGAGCGACGAACGACTTGTATACTCGTGCCCCTCTTCTTATCCAGGTCAGAACGGTTTTGCTGTCTGACCAGTATGTCACCGATGCGGGCTTGATGTTGTGCTCGCGCATCACAGCTGCAGCCACACGGGTTCCCATCACCGCCGCCTGCAGCTCGAGGCGCGGTATTGACTGCAGTTTCAGTGGCGCCACCTTCGCCTTTGCCATGACGAGGCTGACGTGTTGCTTGCCGTCTTCTGTTGTGGCCCGCCAATACACTGCTGCTGCGTATGCCATTTCGCTCGCGTCGGTGAACACATGGACCTGTGTTTCTTTAGCTTCACTGTAACCTGGATAACACCGTGGTATGCTGACATTTTTGAGCTGCTGTAGGTGCTGCGTCCAGCCCTTCCATTTAATCGCTAGGTCTTCGTCTAGCGGCTGATCCCAGTCGATTCCTCGCCTCCATGCCTCTTGCAATATTTGCTTGGCTCTAATGGTTACTGGTGAAGCGAGTCCGAGCGGGTCATATAGTGACATGACTATCTTCAGCGCCTCCCGTTTAGTTGGCACCTCCTTTTCTATCACGCCTTTTGGTAGACGTGCGAGTGTCAGGTTGAAACCCAGCGTGTCTTCCCCTGGTCTCCATATCAGGCCGAGGATTTTCTCTGTACCATCTATGTCTCCGATGTTGACGACTTCAGCACGGATCTGTGATGGATCTATGTTTTCTATAAGTTGCGAGCTGTTTGATACCCATTTTCTTAGTTCAAACTTCGCCTGTTGGTGTATTGTCTTCACCGCTGTTGCGATACGAGTCGCTTCTTCTACAGATCTGTAGCTATCGAGATAGTCATCCATATAATGATTCTGTATAATGGCTTCCACTGCTTCTGGATGCTCTTCTGTATGCCTTTTCGCGTTCCAATTCTTCGCGAAAATGGCTGTGCACGGCGAACTTGCCGCGCCGAATATGATGGAAGACATGCGGTACTGTTCGGGTGCTCCGTCTCTTCTGTCGCCTCTCCACAGATATCGTAGGGCGTCTCTGTCTTGCGGCCGCACCTTCACTTGCATGAACATCTCTGCTATGTCACCGGAAATGGCTATTCGGTGACGTCGGAACCTCATCATGACGCCGGGCAGCGACTGTAGCAAGTCCGGTCCAGTTAGGAGGAAGTCGTTGAGCGATAGACCTCCTGATTTGGCAGCGGCGTCATGTACTATACGGAGTTTTTCAGGCTTCATTGGATTGAACACGTCGAAATGAGGTAGGTACCAAGTTCTACCCGGTGTGCTCGTCTTGGGCGCCTTCTCCGCGTAACCTTTCTGGATAAGTGCATCCATCTGTTCTGTATATCTATCTCGAAGAGCCGGTTTGCTATCGAGTTTCTTCTCTATTGAGACGAGCCTTTTGAGTGCTGTCCCGTAACTATCTGGCATTTCTGTGTTTTCATTTTTCCACAGCATAGCCGTTTCTATGTGGCCATCTTCTAACTGTTGAGTGTGACGAGTCAATATGTCTTCTGCTTTCTTCTCGGGATCGGAGTCTGGTCTTCTAGGATTAATAACCAGTGATTCTATAGCGAAGAATTCACGAAGCTGTTCATTCAGATCTTCGTCGCTGTCCACCAATCGGTTGACGTAGTGCACCTGCTGACCCAGGATTCTTGTGTGCGCACCGTGAAGTGTCCAGCCCAGTGTGGTTAGCGACGCAACAGGCTGGTGTTTCGGTCCTCTACGAATTTCACTGGCCAGTAGTAGGTGCCAGTTGTCTTGACCGATGAGTATCTTCGGTGCGCCTGTGTCGTAAATCAGCTGTTGCCTCAGGTCATCGAGATGTTTGCACTGTGCGACGTCTTCTTCGCTGACTGTTTGCGGTGCGAGGTTGAGCTTCGGTATGGTGCGCGCTCTGAATGGCACCCTATCTTTCAGCTGGCTTGCAAGAGTGACGGTTATTCTTCGGGAGCAAGGAGTGTCGATCGTGGTGTTACCGATCGCACCTATCTTCAAAGGGTCGATATGGCCCTCTGCTCCAATTTGGTTTGAGATTTCTTCGTCGATCAAAGAAACGGTGGATCCATCGTCGAGAAGAGCGAATGTGGAAGCTTCTCCCGCCGGTCCAATGACTCGAACCGGTACTATTTTGAGGTAGGCATGACTCGCAGCTGTTCGTGAGCTGGCCACCATTTCCTGAGCTTCCTTCCTCTCAACTGGAACATCGGGCTTCTCATATTCCGTTGCTTTAGGCTTCTTGTTGTAGTGAAGAAGCCGATGGTGCGTGGCTGTACACCCCTTGGCGTCACACTTCTTTGCTTTGCATGTGTGACCATTGCGACGGCTTCGCAGGCAACGGAAACAGAGATTGAGTTTCTTGGCGAGTTCCCATCTCTTGTCACTGGATCCCTCTTTAAATTTCTTGCAGTCAGTAGTACTGTGACCCTCCTTATCGCAGACTTGACACTTGCTATTTGATGTTGACTTGTCTGTAGCAGCGTGAGTTCTCTGCACGACACGCTTGGATGCTGTCGCTTCAGAGCTGATGTTCTCCGGTGGAGTGAAGGCGCTGCAGAACCGAGCTTGTTCAGTGATAAAGTCGCTGAAGAGTGAGAGGTCTGGTAGCGACTGGTACTTCTCGGTATATGTTCGGTACCACTGTACTCGCAGCGAGTTCGGCAGCTTCTCGGTAAGTGTTCGCATCAGCTCGGCGTTGATAAGATAGTGTTCTTTCTTCAGTGCGCGCAGAGTGACTATGCCGCTTCTAACTCGGCTTGCGAAATTGCAGATGTCTCTTGGAGATTCGCTGCAGCGCGGCAACCCACGTAGTCTATCTGTTTCGGCTTGAGCTATTGAGTCTGGGCGGCCGAATTGCAGCTCGAGTTCCTTCATGATGTCATCTGGTCTTGCATTTCCGATGAGTTCCGAGCTCACTGTCTCTAGTGCAGGTCCGTGCAGGCTTCTTCGAAGTCTTGCTGTGTTCTCAACATCATTGAAGTATTTTCTTGTGGTTTCATAGATGGCACGGAATGAAAGCCATTCTGTATGAGCTCCATTGAAGCTCGGTAAGGTCATGATGGCCTTTGACGCCGAGGGCTGGTTCGATGTCCACTGTTCTGTCTTCCTGTCGGCTAGCGACACTATAGCGGACGTCAACTCCGTTATGAAGGAACGGAGTGAGTCTGTTCCCCTGGTGTCTTCTATTTCTTCTTTCGAAGGTACTATGTTGTTCTTTACTTCATTTACTATAGGATTCGGCAGAGGTACTTGCGTCTGGAGGCCCACTATAACATCGGCATCCACAGGGGGGGGCGTATGCACACGGCTTCTATATCTATTGTCCCCCTCGGTGGAGTTGGCCCCTTTCGGCGGCTCTCGTTCTGGTGCCTCTTCAATCCAGGAACGCACGTACTCATTATTCTCATTGTTTGAGGTTCTATTATCCATATATTCGCCGTCGGAGTCTTCTTCCTCGGCTCTTTGAAGTGCTATTTGAGCAAGTTCCAACTTAATCTTCAATAAGTCTTCACGTGCTCTCGAAATTTTTCTATTGGACCGCGTCGTTCTATTTGTAGTCGACGGCGGCCTTCTATGTTCGTTACGGGCGTCACCCCGGGTAGACATCGGCATGGTTCGGCTATGGTTTTCTTCGGTTTCCTTTTCTATTGGCTGTATCGTCTGGTCTACAGATTTCATTGAATCGTCTGAAGTTTCTTCTGACTGAGTTCCTTGTTTTGAAGTGCACGGCTGACCCTCAGATCTTGCTCGTACTGGTAGGTCTTTCTTCGGGGTGGGGTGTTGTACTGTTCCTTCTGTGGTGGACGGCGATCGTGGTGGTCGCTCGTGACGAATGCCTGGAGCACTACGGTCTCTGCTTTGTGATCTCGTTAGTGTCATCTTCTATGTTAATCTTCAATCTCCGAAACGAGTCTTCAACTTCAGAATTATTTTCTATCTTCAATCTTCTATAATAATTCTTCAAGAATAAATTTTCAGAGTTGAGGCTTCAGTAATTGTTCTTCAATAGTGAATCTTCAGAAATAAATCTTCAGGGAAAAGCTTCAGGAACAATTCTTCTATGACAAATCTTCTGTGATAAATCTTCTATGATAAATCTTCAGAGATAAGGCTTCAGAAATGGTTCTTCTATAATGAATCTTCAGAAATAAATCTTCAGGGAAAAGGCTTCAGGAACAATTCTTCTGTGACAAATCTTCAGAGATAAGGCTTCAGGAATGTTTCTTCTATAATGAATCTTCAGAAATAAATCTTCAGGGAAAAGGCTTCAGGAACAATTCTTCTATGACAAATCTTCTGTGATAAATCTTCTATGATAAATCTTCAGAGATAAGGCTTCAGGAATGTTTCTTCTATAATGAATCTTCAGAAATAAATCTTCAGGGAAAAGCTTCAGGAACAATTCTTCTATGACAAATCTTCTGTGATAAATCTTCTATGATAAATCTTCAGAGATAAGGCTTCAGGAATGGTTCTTCTATAATGAATCTTCAGAAATAAATCTTCAGGGAAAAGGCTTCAGGAACAATTCTTCTATGACAAATCTTCTGTGATCTTCTATGATAAGTCTTCTATGAATGGTTCTTCTATAATGACTCTTCAGAAATAAATCTTCAGGGAAAAAGTTACAGGAACAGTTCTTCTATGATAAATCTTCTGTTGATAAATCTTCAGGAATAAGGCTTCAGGAACGTTTCTTCAGTCTTCTATAATAAGTCTTCAGAGATAAATCTTCAGGGTCTTCAGGAACAATTCTTCTATGACAAATCTTCTGTGATAAATCTTCTATGATAAGTCTTCTATGAATGGTTCTTCTATAATGACTCTTCAGAAATAAATCTTCAGGGAAAAAGTTACAGGAACAGTTCTTCTATGATAAATCTTCTGTTGATAAATCTTCAGGAATAAGGCTTCAGGAACGCTTCTTCAGTCTTCTATAATAAGTCTTCAGAGATAAATCTTCAGGGTCTTCAGGAACAATTCTTCTATGACAAATCTTCTGTGATAAATCTTCTATGATAAGTCTTCTATGAATGGTTCTTCTATAATGACTCTTCAGAAATAAATCTTCAGGGAAAAAGTTACAGGAACAGTTCTTCTATGATAAATCTTCTGTTGATAAATCTTCAGGAATAAGGCTTCAGGAACGCTTCTTCAGTCTTCTATAATAAATCTTCAGGAAAAAGGTTACAGGAACAAGGCTTCAGTCTTCTATAATAATTTTTCAAAATAAATCTTCAATCTTCTTATTCTTCAGGGATCCCACAGGAACCGTCCCAGCCGCAAACATCCGGCTCGCAAGGACCAGCAAATGTGCCGGACGGGCGTGATCGATGGACACCGTGAGGTGCAAGGAGTGTGTAAGCCTATCCAGGTGAATGACTATGTGTGAGGTTAGGCCTCCCAGTCCATACGGCGCTGACGTCCGGTTTCTATAGGTTCGGATTGTCTGCAACCGATGACCAGCAGCTATGTTCGTGTGAGGTTCTGAAGGATTATTTTCAATGAAACAGCATCTTGATAAGTCTTCAGCGGATTTCAGGAGACGACTGGCGGACTCTTCAGGAAAAGATTGGTACCATGCCGATGGCTACGATTTGCTATTTTTTCTTGTGTGCTTAGGTACCTCAAAACTTTACCTTACTGAGGACCGCGAATCGTCTCCTGATTTTAACTTTATTTTCAACTATTTTTTATTTCAAAAATTTCACAAAATCGCTTATATCTATCTTAAATATTTTATGAAATATAGCATGTGACCCATTGTCAGAATCGTCATTAGACCGCGCATCGATTGAGATATCTGTTATTCCTGTAAGTCTATGTTCTGAAAAGATATTAGTGTGTAAACACTGAAAATTCGATTATTTTGATCAAAAAATATTTTGCAAGTCAAATTACTCGAAAACTACTGAAGCTATTTCAATGGTCTATACAGATATCTGAAGCCGGTCTAATGACCTAGAACAATACGATAGTTTAAATATCGGCACTATGTTTTTCAGGGCGTGACGCGCCCTGAAAACCTAAAACAATAAAATCTATTAACAAAAGTACGGTTGCAACTTCTATAAACACAATTAAGTGGGTTCTGCAGTTAAACCACAGGTCTAATTTTTATGCCCAGGGCTAGGTCTTAATCTAGGGTACCTGGGCACACTATCAAAACTATAAAAAACAGCTATATAACCCACTCAATGGTAGTTTATAGGGTGGCGTTCACAGTTTCAACCTCTGTAAACTCAACTAAGTGGGTTCTGTAGGTAAACTACAAGTCTAATACTACGCCCAGGTCTAGGTCTTAAGCTAGGGTACCTGGGCGCACCAACAAAAACTATAAAACGGCTATATAGCCCACTCAGTTGCTATTTATAGAGGTTGTACTTACAGTTTTCCTTAGGAAACTTCACTATTTCACTATCACAGAGTTTTAGAACACTTTAGCGTTTAAAATTAACTTTAAATTACACTTTAACGCGTTGAATTTACTTTAAATTCACTAAATAAAATGATAAAAACAAATGTCTTTGATTTCCTAACTTAGAAACACCGTTTGATTCGCGATTGCACTGTACGTGAACTATGACGGTCCCCCGCTACTTGCGCCTATGTGCACAGATAGGGTCTCGTCGCCTACTATGAATCTACGTTAAGTTAGAACAAAATAAAAAACCTATGTATCTATTGTTTGGTGACGCTTCGTCGCGAACAAGTACCATGCGTGTGCAGTACCTACAATGGTGTCTACCGCATCTTAATGAACTACTAATTACTGTACTGTACTGGTACTGTAGCGCATCGATCATGTTCGCTGAAGCGAAAGTGCCGCCGGACTTTTATGCTATTAATTATTTGATCGCGCATAGCATCGTTTACCAGCAGTTTAAGAAAAACGTCCGATCCAAAGGTCTACAATGGGCTTGGAGTCCATCGGAGTTGCCAAGAAAAACGTCCGATCCAAAGGTCTACAATGGGCTTGGAGTCCATCGGAGTGCCAACCGTAGATAGATAGTGTGATATTATTTATTGTTTTTGTTTATTGTTTGATGATTTAGTGTGATTTAATTTTATTGAATATTCATAGTTTTAGTGTATTTTATTTCTTTTGTGACTGCACTGAATTTTTATTTTATTTCATTGATGAATTAATTGAATGAATTTTATGTGCTTGTGATGTGTATTTTGGGACTTGGTGCTTCAATAAATAAATAAATAATAATTTTAAAAAAATGTAATAATGTGTGCTCGAATGTCAATCGGTCGCCATTGGATGATGGTATTTTACGTTTATATATTATACTAGACTGGCTGACCCGACAGACATTGCCCTGTCCTCATGTACCTAAGTATGAGAAAATGAATTTACTTATTTTTTTTTGTGATTTTTTCCTGTTTAATAGTTATTCTGCTATTCGGAGCGGAGACAAATCCAACAAATCAAAAATCGTAAGTAGTTCTTGAGATATCCAGCTGTGACAGACAGACAGACTGAGGGACACCATAAGGGTTCCTTTTTTACCATTTTGGTACGGAACCCTAAAAACTGTACTTAACCGGAAAAACATTTTGGCGCCAAAAATCCGACATTTTGATTTTTATTATTTTAATATAGCCAGTAACACTCGCGCAATAAAGACGTATCATTCATCAAAATCGGTTGAACCGTTGAGTATAGTTACGACCCCATAGTAATGGACATACATACATACAGGTCAAACACATAACCCTCCGCCGCAGTCGGGTAAAGGGGTCACTGTACTCATCATTATGAACAACTTTTACTATGGGACCAAACCTGAAATCACGAAAAAAAATCAGCTGTTCCCTACATTTTGACGAATTATGCTAACATAAATGTAAAAATAAAATAAAAATACTGAAAACCAATTTTTTTTATTGGGTATGCTATTATAAAGTTGTGCTCTTTCAAAATAACCCATACACCCCAAAATCCGGAAATCTTCCATGACGAATCAGAATCCTCATAAACAAGAATAAATAAACATAAAAATAAACATAAAACAATAATGATGGGGTGACATAAGCACATGTCATAGCATTGATGATGACGCACGTCGTGGGGTGGACCGCGTCATAATAATCTCAAATTCATATTTGGTCATTTTGGCTGTCCGACAGTGTAAAGTGTAAGCGGGGAGCGGTTCGATAAGCTTATTGTTTCTTCTATTCTTTAAGGTGACGATAACCGATTTTAATGATTTAAAACTGAAGATCACATCTAAACGAGTAGTGTTAATGGTTTGGAAAAAATACATGTTAAATTAGAGCATTTTCTTAATAACTTAATAAGTGAATATTTTAATTATGTTTGAATTAAATAGTATAATTAATTTGTAAAGTTATGTCTAACGCGGAAAAAAAACTGAGAATCACGCAAAAACTATCAAACTTGTGGCGGCATCTACATCGCCACATATGAACTACGCATCAATGACATGACGTCACGCAAACCTGCATCGCGCAATTAGAGTTTACCACGCGATTAGCATATATACAACGACCCGACATCAACCGTTGGGCAGTGGCCCACCAGACACAACACCCGTGTGGTCGGAGGATCCTCTCTTTTCAATAGAGGATGAGTGAACTTTACACCCTGTTCCTCATGCCTCTATAAACTTATTTTTATGAAACCTTCACCATTTTAAGGATAATTAATTATTTATATCTTATATTATTAGGTATACGTGTTTTAATATAATAGCTTTTGGCGAAGACTCGACAAGTTTCAGCCACCGGAGCAGGCCGTGTTTCGAGGAGGATACAGCACCATAGACCATATCCGTGCAAAAAATTATACAGAAGACCGAATAGTATAATCGGCACCTATGTGCCTTTGTGGACTATGCGAAAGCTTTTGACTCTGGTCTGTTTGGGAATCTCTTCAGCGATGCCAAGTTGTAACTCAGACATACAATGCAAAAGACAGAAAATTTAAAAATCCGGAGTCACCCATCATGTCTTAAATAAATGGAACAGATTACGTGTGACTCCGGATTTTTAAATTGTCTGTCTGTTTCTAATTTCAGATGAGAATGTTTTCTTATTTCATACTTTTTATAGCGTGATTTTTCAGTAGTCGGGTTTTAGTTTTGAAACTTACTTTTTATCTTAGTTGTTGAGATAATTTTTTTCAGTCTGTTCGTCCCGATATTTTTGACGCTGACTGTACATACTCCCTGTAGGTACAAGTGTGCAATACGCAAGCACCACGTGATACTCCGGAGTTGACAGTGTTGACCGGTGTTGACACTCACTTCCTTGCGGTTGACAATGACATTGTCGTCATTCGATAGCTGGGGGAATACAAAGATGTAGAGAAATGTGTTGGATTGCATATAAAGTCAGAATTGATTTTTGAAACTTGATTGACTTGATTGATTTTTTTTTTGTGAAACTTCCTGGGCAGCGATTCGATAATTGAACGAGAATTGAGTATTTCAAGGACGCGTCACATTTGTCAAGAGAGAAGAATGTATGGTATGGAAATGTTATGAGGAGTGAAAAACAAGCTTTAACTCAAAAGTGTTGTTACGTTTTTTGGGCAACGTAAAACAAAATGGACGCCATTACACCTTAAAGTTGCTTTTTGTATAGCACTGATTCATTGAAGAAACCGTGCCCATATGGTCCTTTATTTTCGTCCAACAATAAATAGCCGGAACGACACACAAAATAGGAGTAAACTCCCGTCGTGCGTCGGAGCTGACACACACTTTTTTAGGGTTCCGTACCAAACTGGTAAAAAAAGAAACCCTTATGGTGTCACTCAGTCTGTCTGTCTGTCTGTCTGTCTGTCTGTCACAGTTGGATATCTCAAGAACTACTAATGCTATCAACTTGAAATTTAGAATAGTTTTACATGACGTTGACCCAACTATTTTGAAAATAAGAAAGAAATTAAAATATTTATATTTTTTTTGCAACAGGGACTGAAAGGGGGTGTAGGTAAGAATGACGGGTGTATTGCTGCAGAATTGAATATATTATATATGAAAGGAATGTACCAGCAATGTACTAGAACGTACCTTTAATGAAATTCAATATACCCCCATGAAACAAGAACAATTACAATAATAAAGTGAGCCGCAGTCCTGACAGTCTGAATGACGGGTGTATACTGATAAACAATGTTATAGATATCTTATGGTTACCTAATGTTTACCAGAGGAATGTACCTGCAACGTACCTCCTGAAATATAATTTAAAATATAATGCGACTAATAAATAACGAGAAAATCACGAAAGCAAATTTTTTCATAGCAGTATCGCACCTCCGCTCGATAAGTGTCGTAAGTCAAAAAAACATATTTTCTAGGAAGGAGGTTTGTGCTAAAAAAACTCCGTGGCAGCCCCAACAGCATTCTACGCGCTATAGCCGGGAGACCTGACAGCCCGTTGGTGAGGTCACCTTTTTTTTTTTGTGGATGGGAAATCATCAAATGACTTCTCCCGCTCTGGCTTGAGCGGAAGGGCGTGTCAGATTTTTACTGACTGAAACCCACCCATGTTCCTTCAGTTACCTGTGCCAGGGCCACGGTATCTCTTTCGAACAACCCACGACCCCGGCGGCGTCGGACCCCATCTTTTGCTGACATCTCTTTAAGGCGCGCGTGGAACACAACGCGCCGTCGACCCAGGCCTGGTCCTTACCGGACGGCGAGCTACCCACTACTCGCCGTCCGCAAGCCCGCGAATACGGTGGCCGGGAATCGGATCTCGATATGGGCCACCAAGATACAGGCTATGCCTAGTTTGGGGCCCACGGCTTCTTCTAGTTTTGTTCCAACTATGCTCACTGTTTTTTTGTTTTCTTGTTTGTATAATTTGTAACTTGTGTGTGTCAATAAATTGATTTATTATTATTATTATTATTATTCCCGCCGCCCAGGGCGCTTCCTGCGGCGACTGAGGGCGTGAAGTGGTCTCTCCATCAGGCGTTCCGCCTCCTCCTTCGCGAGCCTTACTGCTTCGCAGAAGGAGGCGACGGCCTCTCATGCACTCTCGCTCCGTGTCATGGCCTGGACCAGGTTCGGACGCGAGAGATCGCCGCCGCCGATCGCCTCCGTGAGAGCACGGCGGTGCTCCGCCCCAGCCGGGCAGACCTCCACTGTATGCTCCACCGTGTCCTCCGGGCGATCCACACAATGGTGACACCCGGGCGTTTCCTCCCGCCTTCTGTGGAACAGGAACCTCCCGGAATAACCGTGTCCGGTGAGGACCTGCGTCAGGCGGAAGGAGAGGACGCTGTGGCGCCTCCAACCACTCCTCAAAGAGGGGAGACTTATCGCCGCAATTGTGGTCATACTGAGTGCAACAGCTGGGTCATGGTGGACTTTAAAACGGACTATCTTAATTAAAGCGTGTAAACAATTCGGCACTGTATTTTTTATCCTTTCTATAGTATATTGTTCAAATCTATTTTTTTTGCCCCTTTTATTTTACTAGGCCAGTAGATTTGTTACAGTTTGGCAATTTTTTTGGTGTTGCTGCACCCAGGATTGGCTGCAGACGAGGGAACTCCGCAACGGTCAACAGTACAGACACGAAATTTTTTACACGCTTCAATTAAGATAGTCCGTTTTAAAGTCCACCATGACCTAGCTGTTGCACTCAGTATTGGTTAGACAAGGAAACGCATAAAAACATAGATTTTAGATTAAGTTTTTAATCTACATTTTTCTCACTGCTTTCATGAAGGTTGAGTAAATGATAATATTATTTTCTTCTCAATTTTTGTTTTATTTATCAAATCACATGTACCTATGTAAAAATATCATAATTTATTTATTCAGATAACAAACATCCGTTAGGTTATAGTAACAATAGTCTTAACCTATGTTAGTACTTAACTAAAGTCCCCGTCACGAGAAACCCTACATTTTCTAAAAAAAGAACTTTTGACTAAGTTACGTAGCGACAATTCAATCAACTCAAAATAACATATGTGTAATACGAAAGTAACGAGCAAATTTAGTTGGTCGAGTTATATTTTAGCGCTGTCGTCTAATGTTTTGTGGCACTGGAACGCGTCTGATTCATGGAACGGAAATATTTGGGCCGCAATTTTCAAGTAAATTCACGCTGACGCTGTCAATGCTGTCGTTCGAGTTTCAAATGCGTCTCAGTTTGACTGACGACAGTAATTAGGTGTGTGTGTTAACATAATTATATCCTTATATAAAAATCATGACAAAACTGTTTTTTTTTTTATTTGATCCAAAGGTTGCGAAACCCTGAATCTCATGTATTCCCGGTGGTCCCTGCGAGAAATAAAATGCTGCCGAATTAAAATGGTAGTTCCTCCCGTGGTCCCTGGAAGGTACTACGGGTACCTACTGTTTTTACACGTGGTCCCTCCGACAAATACAATGCTGCCGAATTAAAATTGTACCTAATTCAAGTGGTGGTAGTAGTATAGAGAGGCATTATTCATAATTAAATAGTATAAATAAAGAATCACTGGATGAAAAAATCACGAATATTATACAATATTATTATTACATAGAACAAACACATACTAAAAAAAAACTTAACATTGTAGTTGAAAAACATGTAACTGAAAATTGAAACTTTTTTTTAAGTCTATAGCTCTATAGCGCGTAGAATGCTGTTGGGGCTGCCACGGAGTCCGTAGAGCACAAACCTCCTTCCTAGAAAGTTTGATTTTGGACTTACGACACTTATTGAGCGGAGGTGCTTTCTTTGAAAAAAATTTGTTTTCTTGATTTTCTCGTTATTTATTAGTCGCATTATATTTTCAGATTATATTTTAGGAGGTACGTTGCAGGTACATTCCTCTGGTAAACATTAGGTAACCATAAGATATCTATAACATTGTTTATCAGTATACACCCGTCATTCAGACTGTCAGGACTGCGGCTCACTTTATTATTGTAATGGTTCTTGTTTCATGGAGGTACATTGAATTTCATTAAAGGTCCGTTCTAGTACATTGCTGGTACATTCCTTTCATATACAACATATTCAATTCTGCAACAATACACCCGTCATTCTTACCTACACGAAAGGGGGTCTTAAAAAATCAAAGTGGGGCTACTATGGCATGTGGGGTATCGTATGAAAGAACGCTGTTTGCACATTCTCAAACATTTTTTTTCAAAAAATGTAAAAAAATGTAAAAAAAAAATACCGTTCCCCCCCTTATCTCCGAAGTTTGCAAAGAGAAAAATCTGAAGTTATTCTATGTGATAGAAGTTTATGTAAAGATTACAGGAAAAATAAAACGATGTTTCTAAATAGCACACTTTTTCAGAAATCGGAACGGAACCCTCGGTGCGCGAGTCCGACACGCTCTTGACCGGTTTTTTTTTAAAAATAGGCACGGCAGCTGACGAGTGTACCGTGAACATTGGCCTGTTGCTGATTCCGAGGTCAAGGTTGCTGACCCAAAAAGTGCACCGTAGACCGTGACCTTGAGGTCACTAGCCCTGAGGTCAAGGTCAGTGACCCTAAGGTCAAGGCTAATGTCTTTGAGGTATCCCGTCCCACATCCCACCGGGTCCGGCGATGGTTTTCGTGAATTTTTTCTAAATCCTTTTTTTTCTAGTCCCCGTTTCGTAACCTCTGACCCCTTGTCCGACCCAGGGATTAAATTCAGGACCACTCAGCAGACGCCTTTGCAACCGGCTAGTCGAGATCTATAAAAATAACTTAGGCTGTGATTCGACCATAGACTAATATAAATATCATTATAAATATAATAGATTTTACTTAGACAGTCATGTCCCGTATTGCAGTTTGATAGTTGTGCGACAGTGACAGTAGAGAGCAGTGGTGGCCCAGTGGTAACGGCCCCGACTTACAAGTTGTAGGTTGTGGGTTCGAACCCCGGCAGGCGCTTTACTTTGTGTAAATAATTTCATCACCACTGCTCTCAAAACGGTGAAGGAAAACATCGTCAGGAAACCGGCATGTTTTTGAACCAAAAATTTGAAGACTTGTGACATCTTCCAACCGGCACTGGGCTCGCGTGGTAGATTACAGCCCACTCCCTCTCATCGAGAGGAGGCCTGTGTCCCAACTGTGGGAACTGGTGGCTTACTATGAGCTCTTATACTCGTAGCAGGGCAGATGTTGAACGTTTCCAGTGAGAGAGAGTGACGGTGCTACAGGTCGTATATAGCTCCGTCTCTCTCTCTCACTGGAAACGTTCAACTTCTGCCGCAGCTCATAGTAAGCCCCCTGAAATTAACGGGCAATTCCAGTATTTTTACAACGTTCGAAATCTCATCTCAGTCTCAATCTGTCAAAAATTGTATAGCGTTTAGCTCATAAAATATAAAAAATTTATCTATGGTTTACCTACATTTTTGACAATTGATTGTCGCTGGCATGAGATTGCTGATTGAGATGAGGTACGAGAATTGGCTTTCAGGTTTCCTCGTGATGTTTTTTCCTCTCCAATGTCAGTTCGTCGCTAATTTAAACAACTGTCATACTTAACTGTAATTTTTCCATTTAGTTGGTTTTCGGTGATTTTTTTTTCATTTTTTTGGCCTAAGCTGATAGCCGACCTAACTATAGTAATTTGATACATTTTCCAAGTCTGTACCTATGCCTTACGGTCACCATAAAAATGCAAAAAAAAAGTAATTAAGAAAACTAAAAACCCCACTGCGGTAAAAGACTTAAGGCGGAGATTTCTTGAAAACAGTCAAAAAGGTGGTTTTTTAAAGCTGTGTATCTCATAAACCGTAAATAATTTTGACAAATAAAAAAAAACTATATTTTTAAGTCCCTTTCACAAACAGTGATGCAACTCAAAACATAATTTAACATACTATAATGCACCAAAAAAATCTTCAAACATACCTCATATTATTCTTTAAAAGCTGTTTATCCCTTCATTAGCAATTATAATTATAATTAAAAATATACCATAAAATTTCAAATGGCAAACTGCATCCAGTGATGGATTATTTATTATTAAATAGTTAATTTCTAATTTTATACGATTTTATTTGCACTTTTACGACATAATTCCGGTGCGCGTGAGAGTCTTCTATGTCGTGCGTCAAACTAGACAGCCATAACGCCATTTCACTTACACACCGAGCTAAACCACGCTTGGATGCAGGGCTTTAAGTTAAAAAAAACTGAAAAGCTAAAAACAAGCCCATTTTAAAAATTAAATAAAAGTTGGAAGCAGGCGGGACCCATTTGAGTTTGAAAATATAAAAATGAAATGGGTCGCGCCTGCTTCCAACTTTTATTTAATTTAAAATGGGTTTGTTTTTAGCTTTTCAGTTTTTTTTAACTTAAGTCTTTTACCGCAGTCGGGTTTTTAGTTTTTTTAATTACTTTTTTTATTTCCAGTTTTTTAGTTTACAAATGTGAAAGTTTTCGCAGACGTTTTAATTACTGTACGTGTTTTTTACGATTTGTCACTTCGAGGTACTTTTAACCATATAATTTGAATATATTTTTGTAATCACGTTTGAAAACCCTTTATTTTGATATCCCAGTCGACAGGTTTTGAGAAAAAAATAAATTTTAAGACATAATTTGGCGCCAAAAATCCGCCATTTTGTTGTTTTTTTATTTTGATATACCCAGTGTCACTCTCACAGTAAATACGAATCTAACGACACCTCTCAAGCTAAAATCCATGGAGCCGTTAAGGACGCAGAGCGTGCCAAACAATTATACATACATACCTACTCTCGAAAAACATAACCATCCTTCTGGCGCAGTCGGGTCAAAATCGAGACCGATATAATCTAGTTTAAAAAAAAAAAAAAAAAAAAATACCTTGCCCTGGTAAAATTTTCTTCGAATCAGTTACGTCACTTAGATTAGCGACGAGTTATGTCCGAGATAAACTCTGAAGAATTGAAAAGTCATGCATTACCGAGGCTAAGTAGATTAGTAGACTATTTTCTATTTTGTTAAGTACTTGACAGGCCTATACTGTCCCCAAATATCTATTAACACTCTAATTTGAAAACATTGTAAAAGCCAATTATTTTTAAAAGAGTAACCATGGTGTTTCTTGCCGGCTCTTCTCCTTAAGAAACGACCAATTGGAACCGTGCACCTAGCTACTGACGTTTCATACGTAACCACGTAGGTATAAAGGAAATAAAATATTTTGATTTTAACAAAAAAAAAAAAAAATATGGAGTCGAATATGCGCGTTCGCGAAATCATTCCATTTTGTTATTGAGTTTCATCAGAATGCCAACACTCAACACAACTGTCACCGAGTCAGTAGCCGTATGATAATGTGACGGGTGGCCAACTGGCAAGTCCAGTTATACACAGTCTACAATTCCTGGAATGCTTTAATCAATAGGCTACAACCTTTTCTTACGATTATTATCATTTATGTATTCCCAGGGATCTGGTTGTAAATTATACTCACGGAGACTAGTCGATATAAAGTTTATTCAAAGACACATTACTACAGAATTAACAAAATACAAATTGAAATTGAAACACAACCTATCTATCTGACAGCTAGTCGACGACTGCCCCAGACTACCCGCGCCAGGCCCGCGCTACTTAGAACGACACCCATGTGACATTATACATTTTGTTTTAAATATTTGATGAAAATTAAACCAAAATTACAGAATGTATTAAATAACTAACAGACGGCCATTCTGCCGTGGGGATGACCCCATCCCCAACTCAGCTCGGCCATTCACTGTGAGGTATGACCTCATACCTTGATTTGTTACAAACAATAAATTTAAATATGTTGAAAAGCATTGATTATCTTTTTTTTTTTTTTTTTAATAATACAAGATAGATCGAACAACAATAGGTAAATCTGATTTTGACATTATAAAAAAAATGTAAATCTGATATTTAAATTAGTTATATAAGAAAATGATTTCTACTTATTTTACATTCCATTTTTAACTGTACTTATTTATCACCTAGTATAGCATAACTCTAAATTCATTAGTGATAGGTATTTTTAACTCTACTTATTTATCATCTAGTATAACATAAATCTAAATTCATTAGTGATAGGTATTTTTAACTCTACTTATTTATCATCTAGTATAACATGAATCTAAATTCATCAGTGATAGGTATTTTTAACTGTACTTATTTATCATCCAATATAACATAAATCTAAATTCATTAGTGATAGGTATTTTTAACTGTACTTATTTATCATCCAGTATAACATAAATCTAAATTCATTAGTGATAGGTATTTTTAACTGTACTTATTTATCATATAGTATAACATAAATCTAAATCCATTAGTGATAGGTATTTTTAACTATACTTATTTATCATCTAGTAACATGAATCTAAATTCATTAGTGGTAGGTATTTTCAAGAGTTCAAGAAACAGATGTCAACAGTGTCATGTATATAAATTTCTATTTCATATTTTTATTATTTATCTCATTTTAGTGTAACACAAATCTAAGTACACATAATGATTGACATTTTTAAGACTTCAAGAGAACATCAACTCCAATAACTTATCTATAAACTTAATAAAAATTATAATTATCATTCACAATTTAAAATTATTAAGTGCAAGTAAATTAGCCCAAACACTAGAGCCACACTAGGGGCACACAAATTATAATCTAAGTACCACCCTGGGGGTAGATTTGACTAACTGCAGCCACACTAGGGGCACACAAATTATAACCTAAGTACCACATTGGGGGTAGATTTGATTAACTGCAGCCGCACTTGGGGATTCTCATTCATTTCTGTGGACAATCATCATTAGTGTTCACACTAGGGAACTTCATTAGGTACCACACTTGGGGTCCATTGTTATCTATTTGTATTGGCCACACTAGGGGCTAACATCAACACCTGGGGAATTCTGATTGATCTTGGCTAATCATCATAGTGTTCACACTTGGGAACTTTAGTACCACACTTGGGGTCCTTTGTTTAGCTTCGTATTTCATCATTTTCACACTGCTATCTATGCTGTAAGGGTCATATTAGGGAAAATAGTGATTAGTGTATAAGATGTAAGTCAGTTAATTAATAAAGATATGTATTCAGATAATAGATGCATTAAATTACTCTGAAAGATAATCGTCAGTTGTGGAGCTTATTTCGTCAGTAAGAGAAGGTGGCCCCATTTTAATTTGGAACTTATACGCCTTTAAATCTTACCGCTTCTCAATACGTAATTTTTAGATATATCTTTTATATGCTCCTCGCTAGTTTCTAAAATATTTTTAATTTGTTTTATCCGCGGATCTGTCATCTGTACCGTGTGGAGCCAATCTTCAGTTGTTATATTGAAGACTCCTAATTCATCTACGATATTTTCTTGTGAGATGGGGTTCCGGCTCAGAGCATCAACATGCTGCATATTATGACCTGGCCGATACTCGATCGTAAAGTTATATTCCTGTAGCATCAGCCACCACCTTGCAATTTTAGGAATTAAATCTCGCTTTACCAAGGTAACCACCTTGGTAAAGCGAGTAATACATTAGTCTGTAACAACTTTAAATTCTAGACCAATCACATAAACTCTAAATTTCTTTAAAGTGAGTACCAGTTTCCAGTTCATATAAGTGCCAAAATGCTTCCTCGCGCGTTGTTTGGCGACTAAAACAAGCAACTGGCCTAAAAGGTTTTGTCTGTTTTTATTATTGTCTTTTTCATTATAACGTTAATACTTTTATTATTCCTATTATATAACAAAACTTTGATCTTATTTTACTATAAAGATTTATATTTTAAAATTTAATTTGATAATTTACAGTTATTTTATTATAATAATAATAAATAAAAAATCGTAGACGTTTGCTCTTCGTCGTTTTAATTTTATAAGTAACCGTATAGATCAAACATTGTAAGTAGTTATAACTTGAGGATATGGATCAACTTTATAAAGACAACGTAAGTAAGTAAAATTAATGAATAGGTACCCTCAAATAAAACATCTGTCGATTAGACAGAGACATAAAGATAAAGTGACTTGGACGATAGTAGATAACAATTTCAACGCATTTCATATGGGCTGGCATAAGCCGACTGTGATTCTCTTATAATATTGTTAGCCAACATGGCGCCTATCATTCCCGTACATTTGCGGGCTCACTAAAAGGGAGTCGATAAGGTCTATACATCACAGGCGTATCATCGTTGAGACGTAGTGGCATTTCTATTATATGAGGCCGTCCAAGCTCCTGCATATTGAATGCAAAACAGTCCCTAAACTTGTTCAGATTAATTTATAACTGATTATTTTCAGTCTCAGTTACTTTGGGGCCAATATTTAACATATCTAAAGTAATAGGTTCCTTTATAGTGTCGGATTTATGACAAGCATCAGACAACCTGGTATTAAGATGAATATAATTCACAACCAAGGGTTCATGCTTTGATGTAAATGGCCCTAGATTGTTTAATTTTATTGCTCGTGATAATAATTTGGAATTTTTGAGAGTGATTGAATTTTCTGACAAGTTCATGATAGGTATACATCGACTCATCCCATTATGAAATTGGTAGACACCTTGCAATATAATGAATTCATTACCAGTTTTCATGCATGCACTGCCTGAGACAAATTAATAATGGTCCTGAACACTTATCTTGTAACTCTTTGATTGAGATGTCATTAGTATTATAAATATTCGTTTGCACTATAGATATCGGAATCGTCACAATAAAGAGCTAGTATAGTGCTAGTCTTATGAACGGTAACAGTGGGAAGCTCGTTAAAGACTGCCCAATAAGAACATTCGTCTTAAGTAAATGATCCGGTACAATAAATGCTTCTATATCTGCTTGAACCGCATCTACGATGCGTCACAAATATCCTAGCAATTGGTATGAAACTTCCAAAACAGAATCCCCTACTAATTGAAAGTGCCGTTTTATTTTCAACTAGATTAAGTTCTTTAACAATCGATTCTCGAACTAAAGTACTTTGACTTCCAAAGTCTACATACGCTGAGATGAGACCGATATGCCATTAACACAAATTGTTTTAAAATACTTTCTATTTGACTTTCCGTTTGTTGTTATTTGTAGAACGTTTTGTGTAGGGTTACATTCGAATTTTCTTGTGTTTGATTAGCTTTTGAGTGAGAATTTATAAGCTCACAACTTTGTGTCATATGTCCTACAAGATCATATCTTTTTAATGGTTAACTGCAACTACGTCTGCCCCGTATCACCACAATTATAACATTGAAAGGAGCTAGACCTTGTCCGGATAGTTGTGAGTATGGATTTATTTGACATTTTGCTGCGATTATTGTCCAAATTATTTAAATGTGTGCGATTCCTGTTTAAGTAATAAGATGTCTCTTTTTGATATAAGATTTCGTTTTGATATCCGGCGTAAATATGAAAAAAGTTTTTATAATCTTTCTTTGCTACTGTTTCCAGCTCAAATCAATGGTACTCTTACCTTGGTACCATTTCTTTGCATAGCTAGAAAGTTTCGGTATAGCATAATAGATAATTTGCCTCTGTCCACACTAAGCATAGCTAACGGCAGCTGTTCGCTTCCGTACCTATAGTAATTCACATAGAAAATAAACGAATCGTCGAACGAACGAATAGTTACCTAGTAAAATTTTAAAACAGATAATGAATACCTGTCAGATAAAAAATTGTGTGTATAATAATAATAATACATAGAACGATGGTGGATACTTGAGTCCGATTTATTTTATTAAAACTATTTATTTTATTAAATTATTTTGTTTGTATTGTTAGTTAAGTGTTGACTGTATTAGACATTACTTATTTATTATGACATTATGATACTCTGACATTGCTTAACTACTTATTAATTTGAATTTATGACAGCGCATAACTTATTGATTTGAATTTATGACATTAGAGAGAGAGTATTAATAATGATTTTATGAATTTTTGGTATTAATTGTAATTTAGCTCATGGTATAATTTTTAATGATAATTTTGCATGCCTGTATCGGTGCAACACAGTGGACTGCGCATTCACTTTTGATCTTGAAATGTATGATTATGTACTGTGTTGAGCATTAAAAATTTGAATTTGAATTAAGTATGAAACTCAGACAAAAAAAAAACAAATCAAAGTACACGCCCAGCTAGCAGCAATAGCTTCATGATTCTGATTTCATTTCCAAATACCTATCTTTATTTAACATAAGAAATAAGAATACATAACAAAATGTATTTAAAAGGATTACGATTCGCCTTTCAAAGTTTTTGAGACATGATCTTAACTGTTAACAACTTAAACTCGACACACAAGGGAACATTATGTTATTAACGCAAATTATTTAGTAATAAATTTAACTATACCCGTCTCTCCACTATTCCATTGCTTACTTTACGGTGTATACTGGATAGGCTGTATAATCCTTATCCATATCCTACGAGCACATCTTCCCTACCATTATCGCGTGGTCTACTACTTGATATACAATGATCTCTGTTGCACCATGTAATGTAACATGACCACGAGGCAAACAGGAGTTAGTGTGAATCTTTGGGTTCATTCGAGTAATCGAGTCCGGTTAACACACTGGGGTCGGTGCATTTCATTCGTATTGCATGTAGGTATTGTGGTGTCTTGGTTTTGGTTAGGTTTAGGTATCACAATAAAACACTGTTTGCAATATCACTGCGTTAGGCGTGTTGTCATAACGGCCGCTCGGACCAGACTGAGTGTGGCGCACCACTCCACAATCCGCCCACTGCGCAACCCCTACCACAGCACGCATAACTTGTTTATTGAACGTCACATCCGCATAACTTGTTTATTAAACGTCACATCTCTTCTTTACAAAATGTAAAAAAACAATAATAAAATCATTTGCTTATAAAATAAATGGCTGACAATATTTCAATTAATCTTGCCTGTAATTAATCAGAAAGCTAGTCGTTCGTTCACAAATCTACGTCTTCCTGGAGAATAAGTACAAGAAACTTCATGGAAACAGTATTGAAGTATTCTATCAACACATTTCTTACATTTCCATAACTTCAAAACAGTTCTATCTCTTGGACCATTACTCAGAATAATAGCAACAATAGAACTTGAATATTGCATTATACAATTTCAACACATTAGCAATATAATATACCTTACACAAAGACATAATCATAATAAACAATAATTACGGTATAATATATGTAAATAGTTAGTTTGTGAATCAAATTCATTACTGGAATCACCAGTTTCTGATTTATGGACCGTCCATTTACTTTCTAATTTCTTTAATTGAATAATGTTTCTACGTGACGTCTGTTCTGTAATATTATCCTGTTCTTCATCACCAACTCTTTTTTTTTAATGAGATTGATCATTAAATTGTTAAGTTAATACATTTCCTTTAATCATTTTTGTTGTTTTCTTTGATCATAATATTGCTATTTTACTTTACTTTCAAGTAATTTGACATTTTTGCTAGTCTAGCAAAGATTTCAAATTTCAGATTTCAAATTAGCTAGCTTTGTTATTTTACTTTCAAGTAATTTGAAATTTTTTGCTAGTCATACTGCTAGTGTTGTGAAAGACATAAATCCTTTAGTCTTTATTTCTAGGCCAAAATAGATTTACAAGACTTGGGGACTATTAGTCAAAAGTCACGACTCCTTTGAGTCTTTTAAGTCCCGAGTTCTTTGACTCTTTGAATCCTATGTCCTCTAAGTATTATATTTTAAACACACATCTAATTTCAATTATTTTTTCCTTGGCTTAACTTTAGATAAGGAGTCAGGCGACTCAAACCCAAATTCTTTGAGACATACTCGAGGAAGTAGCTATCATAGGCAGGTTTGGGTAGTACCTGAATTTCTTGTTATTTGAAATACAACTACCTATTTGTTTTCAAACTACTATTACAAACGTAATTTGTAATTAATATTTCAAATACCTGACGCTGAATTGTTTTATAACTAGTATTTCAAACACTTATGACTTCAAAATACATTTTTACTTAAATACATTTAGTGATCTTATTAATGAAAACGAAAAATATGCTGCCTTATACATACACTAGCATCTGCACTAGAAGCAGTATATATGTTAATGTTTAGAGTTGGCAACACTACGTGTACCGACTGAATTGTTCAATTTTCTATTGAAATAGTTATGAATTTTGTCTATTTGTATGCTTGTATAAATTTGAGTTATAGGGCTCTATAACTACCTATCACTTGTACCATAAGTATTCCAAAATTATATAAGCATTATTAGCACATTCAAGTGTGGAAGTTGAAATCGTTCTTACATTAGGGCACTTACGACAGTTATAAGGCTCTGAATGTATTTTAAATAAACAGAGTCAAAATATTTTGTATTTCAATCGAAGCAAAGCATATTATATTTTGCCCAGCCCTGATCACAGGTAAAATTAGCTTACGAATCTATTTACATAAATTCCCAGTTTGGCAATAAAAATGCTACCACTGGTAAGCAAAACGATTCTGTTTTGTTTGTAAGAACCAAGCATTAGTTGCCCAGGCACTAAATATAACTTGATAGTTTTTTTTTTTTAGTTTTATTGAACTCGAAAGAATTAATTAAACAAAATACTCAAAATATTCATTGCAAGATTTTGATCACTTACTTTACAAATTAAAGTGCTTTTAATTTTATTTAAATAAACAGATGTGGTCTGATTGTATCTGCACTTTTTATATTGGTAAGTTAAAACATTGTCAATTTGAAGTATTTAAACAAAGTAATACCATCTGCCTAGCCTTCTCCCAACCATGTTGGGGTCGACTTCCAGTCCAACTGGATGCAGTCAAACACCAGTATTTTACATGAAGCGACTGCTATCTCACCTTCAGTTACTGGGTAATACAATACCCTTTGGTTAGACTGGTTGTCAGACTTTCGGGCTTCTGACGACCCGTAACGACTGTCAAAGTTTCACGAATTACAGCCGGGATCAACGGCTTAGCGTTTTTTTTTTTTAAATATTGAAGTCACCACACATAATTACTTCTTTATTTACAGTTTCAAGTTTTGCCAAAACATTCAGTTTCAAGTTTTGCCAAAACATTAATTGCTGACTCATTTATAGAGTACCTATATTTAATAATTTGGGGGTCTGTCAACGCACATGGTATATTATGACGTGCTTAACTAGCACAACACAAGAAAGTTCACAGGTATGTTCAACAGATAATTCAACTGTCTTTACGAGTTTTTGATTGAATACAACTTTTGATTAGGATTAGTGAACCAGCACACACAATATTATTTTCATGCAATTTAACTGCAATGGTTCGTGTCACTAAAATGACTTGACCTTGTGTTCACGTTCTGTGTCCAAACAGTTTATTCTTTCATTACTTCTTTTTTGTTTTGATATCACCTTTTGTCATTTAAAAACTATTAGAGTAATAATGGCATTAGGGTCATAAATGTATTCATAACTGATGAAATTATGTATTTGTAGGAAGCCTGTGGCATACAATAATTTTGAGAAGAATGACTCAGTTTGTTGCAAAGTAATTTCCATAACCCCTTTTCCAAAACTATCAGAAAACATAATGGAGCAGTAAAACTTTACTACTTACAAGGAAGAGAACTAGTTTTTAACTGAGCTACTTGCAATGGACCTTGTTCAATGCCTGGTGTATCCTGATTGGGGATACAGACCCAAACACTTCCTAACTGGGACGGGTTCTCCGTTGCCTCAGTTTGGAGAGTGGCAAGTTTGGATTTCCTTAGCAAAGAACAATGAGAGCTGCTGAGAGTTGGTGAGTCCACTTGTCTGCATTAGATTTGCACATGTCCACTAACTCATTTGCAGCAAGGATATGCTTCTGAATTAGTTTTTTTCCAGACCTCACATACCTAGTATAAAGTGACTGCATTGACTCTTCTACCTGAATTTCAGAGTAAGCGTTGAGTGTCAATCTCATAGATGTTCTTACTGTCTTCTCATTTAATTTGGTAGTTATTGGATTTATTTAGTAGCAAAGCAAGTTTTTTCATTATATTTGAACCGCGTTTTTTTTTTATTCCTTATTGCATCTTTTTATGATTTTATTTAGTTTTGCATATTTTTTCATTTTATTTTGAGCTACCTACTTTATAACTATTATTATTATGTTTTAATTTTCAATATAGAAACTTCAGTAAGGTCTATGTTTAGTAAGGAAGAAATGTTGAAATTGGTTTTATATTATTCAATATATGTTACTAGTTTTCATAGCCAGAGTTCTTTTTGTTTTGTTTCAGTAATTTAGTAACTTGTATTTTTGCATGAATTAATTGTGCTACTTACATGTATAGCTACTTACATGTTTTCCTATTTATCTGGTACCATTCAGACTTATCTGAATTACCACATTAACAATAACTCATTTAAAATGCAACGAAAGACATTCAAAAACAACTGTTCCATTTCAAACACAACAACAAATTTATAGTATTATTATTACAGCGTAACTATAGTGAAAACCATTAAAATTGACTGTATTTAACTGATAATTAATCTTATAAGATCAATGAAATAATATTGCTTGGAAAGTAGACCAAACAAATATTGTTATTTTCACTCGAAATATTTTACTTTGCAATCTTTAGAGTGTTTATTATAAATATGAAACTTTAAAAATTATATTCAAATTATAAGTTTCTTGTAACACTAAAAGGTGTTATGATAATGTTTAAATTTCGAGATAATTATTTTGATAAAACCTAATTGGTTTTTATTTTCACTAGCGCTGACCCAATTTCTGTTGAAATCTCGTTCTTGGGGATTAATAACGTATTTGGATTTTGTAGTCTATATTTGCAAAAATGTATATATGATTATCTACCAATGTCCGTGGTTTGTCGACCACAGGTATAGCGTGATTAAATAGGTAACTCACTTGATATTTTCACATTGCAAATTGTGAAAATGTAAGAAATGTTTTCAAGATTACTTTGGGCTATCTGCTACTATTGTCTTTTGTTTGTTGTTTGACATTGCTTATAATAGTTTTGTTTTTATTTACTGATTTTAGCAGTTCACTATTTAATTCATACCAATATGTTTTTTCTAGCACTAACAACTTAGCTAGTTCGTTTTTTATCCACTAAGGTACCAGGTATCCAGGTAAGGTACCCATTGGATTTATTTAAGCTTATTTAGCTTAAAGGTACCCACTATTCATTTGATAGTTTACCTTTTCAAATTACTTCGTAATGTTATGATATCGATTAACCAAATAATCTATCAGTTTAGGTACCCACTATTCATTTAATAGTTTACCTTTCCAAATTACGTGTAATGTTTTGATACCGATTAACCACATAATCTATCAGTTTCGCACTTTCCACGACTCATTTGCCTTTTTGGCAATTTCGTTATAGTTTAGTTGGCACATATCAACAAATGAGGTCATTATTATTTTGTTTTTTTTTTAGATGTTTAAAGTGAAATGTAGGTAGGTAAGTAAACATTTTTTTTTATTCGTGACTAGATATTCACGGTAAATAAACAAAGAAAATTAAATGCCACTCACGAATGATTGACGATTTGATTTGATTTGACGATGATGATGATGCATAAAATGACATTCACGGTTTTCACGATTATTTACTGTCATTTCATGTGTATTTTCTTAAGAGCACTAGGTACACTCTTAGGTATTGGTAGTTTCATGAATATATGCTATGTTTTACCACAAATTATTCAGGGGAAACTTAAACTACATGAAACCTCATTCGTTAACTTGCCAACATATCTCGCAACCATTAGGTTGTTTTAATTTTAAATTTTATGCACGACATACCTTAATCCTCGTCGCCACTTGTGGTGTCTTGGTTTTGGTTAGGTTTAGGTATCACAATAAAACACTGTTTGCAATATCACTGCGTTAGGCGTGTTGTCATAACGGCCGCTCGGACCAGACTGAGTGTGGCGCACCACTCCACAATCCGCCCACTGCGCAACCCCTACCACAGCACGCATAACTTGTTTATTGAACGTCACATCCGCATAACTTGTTTATTAAACGTCACAGGTATATTAAAAATATTTTATGTAAGTAATTCGATCGCACGGTGTAAGTGCAGAAGATACTAGCAACCTCTTGTGCTAGCAACTGGGCGACCAGCTAACGATCAGGAGCCTCCCTGCCGCCCGCGCTACCGTGCCTCTGCGGCCGGGGCCGGGGCGGCAGCGAACCTTTCGGGGGTCGAGCCGCTGGTCGTATGCACTTCGTAATTGGATGTAAAATCATACATCCTTATGACACACAAACATAAATTACTAGGTATATCAATCCAGGTGTCCATATCAATATAACGATGTAAGTAGTCAAAATTCGTAGGTACTGTGCGTAGTACCTATACTGTAACTTAAGCGGGTAATCCGCTGTAATGTAAGTACTTACCTATGTAGGTACGACACGTGAATCAATCGACCAAAAGAAAGTCATTTATCGTTTCTCGTAATACTTACTCATAGATAATCGAATAGTAAATACGAGTATTAATGTCCACATTATTTTAAAATATCGGCGATCTTCATGATCAGATTTAATTATAGGTACTTACCTACCTACTCACGAATCATAACTAAGTATGTGGAGTAGGTACGTCCAAACATTACCACAACATTGGCGAGTGACTGATAGCACTATTCATCTCAGACTGAGACAGACCGGGCGAACACAATACTTCATGACTTACTTTTATTTCTGCCTGTAGACTGAGGTACCCACGCCACGCACTTTATCGGGCGTCGGTGTTAAAATAAACTTATTTCATTAAGCTGCACTTCTTTTTACAAGTATGCAAATCACAAGGCTCCTAGATAACATTGTTTATCGAAATATGCATTAGCATGCCAAATGTTTATATTTAACCATAAAATTACATGACGTCAACTGACTTAAGTTGCTTTGAACAAAATAAACCAAGTAACGTACCTGAGAACTTTCTCTAACACTCTTAGTTCTTACCACTTCTGACTGTGACGGGTGGCCAACTGGCAAGTCCAGTTATACACAGTCTACAATTCCTGGAATGCTTTAATCAATAGGCTACAACCTTTTCTTACGATTATTATCATTTATGTATTCCCAGGGATCTGGTTGTAAATTATACTCACGGAGACTAGTCGATATAAAGTTTATTCAAAGACACATTACTACAGAATTAACAAAATACAAATTGAAATTGAAACACAACCTATCTATCTGACAGCTAGTCGACGACTGCCCCAGACTACCCGCGCCAGGCCCGCGCTACTTAGAACGACACCCATGTGACATTATACATTTTGTTTTAAATATTTGATGAAAATTAAACCAAAATTACAGAATGTATTAAATAACTAACAATAAATGGAATGTCACATTTAAATATTGTAATGACCATTGATTTTCACATAAATTAAAATAACATAAACGTGTTTGTACTGATAAACAAAATACATTGAAATAGCCTTTAGAAGTGATTAAAGTGGTGATACTTCATACAAATATGAATCTTAACTTTATTATAATGTTCATATTTTTATAAGCAAAGCTGTGCAGGCGTTTCATAAGAATATGAACCTTATTTTAATAACCATAAAGTAAATATTCGTATGAGACGCTTACTTTACAAGGAAAAGTAAACCAAAGTATCAAACCTTTGTCTGCAGCCACTCAATACTTGGCGGTACCGAGGGTTCCGTTTCGATTTCTGAAAAAGTGTGCTATTTAGAGACATCGTTTTATTTTTCCTGTAATCTTTATATAAACTTCTATAACACATAAGAATTTCAGAGTTTTCTCTATGCAAACATCGGAGATAAGGGGAGGGGACGGTTTTTTTTTAAACATTTTTCATCAAAAGTCGAAAACTATGCGGCCTAAAAAAAGAAAAAAAAAATGATTGAGAAGCCCCAGTAACCCCGCTTCGAATATATAAGATCCCCTTTCAGTCCCGGTTGCAAAAAAAAAATATATATTTTGGTTTCTTTAATATTTGCGAAATATGTGGGCAAAAGTCATCTAAAACTGTTCCAAATTTCAAGTTGGTGCATTAGTAGTTCTTGAGATATCCAGCTGTGACATCTCTAAATAGCACACTTTTTCAGAAATCGGAACGAAACCCTCGAAGCGCGAGTCCGACTCGCTCTTGACCGGTTTTTCTTAAAGGCGGAAAAGTCAAAATAAGTTTTGTTTGTTACGTCAAAAGGAAAACTAGTAACATGAGAACGCAGACGAATCGAATGTCTTTTGCTCAATGTGAAAAAGTTGCTTTTTTGTATCATGGCTCTCACTACATGAGAGAATACTGCAATCGACTTTGCATATTTAGTTTACAGTGATAAGGTGCAAAATGTATTGGTGTGCGTAGATCTATTTCAGGTTTTGTAACCGATGAAGTGTGAAAAATATGGTGTGATACTACCTTTTTTAACCAAGTTCATAAAAGGAACAGGTTCTATGGGCGCGGTCGTCAGCATGTATTTTTTAAGTTTTTTATGTAACATGTTCATCGATATTTTTGTCAATTGTGGACCGATTTTGCAAATTCTTTTTTTACTTTGTTTGTCAATGCAGGTAAAGTGACGAAAAGTGTGCTTATGGGTGCAACTAATGTAATATTTTGTACGTTTTATTAAAATACAATAAAATTAATTTTATGTCGTAAAAAGAAAAAAATATTTCGACCATAAGTACCTACTTACCTACTTTTGAACTGCTGAATTATTGGTCTGTATAATCTGCGGTGTAATTAATAATTTCATGAATATTAGGAAAAATAATCAAAGTTCAGTTGTTCCCGCATGTTTGACAAAAAATAAATTATTTGTTGTTAAACAAAGAATTTGTTTATATTTTCAAATTGTTTAACAAATTTGTAGTAAAATAACATGACAATTAATTGGAAAAGCAAATTAAAATGTAAATAAATAAAACAAAACAGTTTTGGCAGCGGTGGGATTCGAACCCACGCCTCCGAAGAGACTGGTGCCTTAAACCAGCGCCTTAGACCGCTCGGCCACGCTACCACATAGCAACGATGTCAAAATTATGAGACATTCTCTACGGCGCTATCGGAATGTTGACGTCACGAATGGGATTTTCTTATCTGTTCTAATTATAACAGCAAGCGTAACAAATTCGATGATTCTCATCCAATTTTGTACGAATGTGATGATAAATTACCCGAGGTACTCAGAAATGAAAAAGAATTGCTATTTTTACAAATAAAAAAAAAAATTAAGTACTAAATAAATGTTATTAATAGTATAAATGAATATTTAATTGACAGATGTATAGAACTTATATTACCTATACTATTAACATAAATCAATAATAAAATTTTTAGATTAATTAATAATTAATAAAATGTTACCTTAATTTTACTTAGAATAAGTTAATTTGCATGTAAAAATAAGTCCTCTTCCTTCAAAATTTTCTTTTGCTGTGCCCGACCGGGTCTACGATTGTTACAACAAATGTTTACCTACTTATAACCACGTAATTAAAGCACCTGCATTGTGGAATGCAATAAATAAATGAGTATTGAGTAAATAATGTTATCGCCATGTTGTTTTGAAATATTGACCAAAAAATATGTCAATAAGGCTGATTATTCAACAGTCAGATAACTCTTATCTGGAGAATAAATATGACAGTTTGACATATTTTTACAAAAGCTGTCAAATTGAAATATTTTTTATTCAGATAAGAGTTATCTGACTAGGTATTGATTTTGCCCTTAAAAGTCAGTCATTTATTTGCTTTAATTGCGGTAACACAAAGGTTTAATATTCTTGTGCGATGACACATTTAGCTATATTTTGTCATGCAATAGGTATGGTGCTTAGTATGGTGCTTACAATAAATACTTATTAAAGCAATATCTGTAAAAAGAGTTGAAAAAAATACTGAACATGAAATTATTTAAATTATAATCAAACTTCAATTTAGACAGCTAATTAAAAAAAAAACCGGTCAAGAGCGAGTCGGACTCGCGCACCGAGGGTTCCGTTCCTATTACCGAAAAAGTGTGCTATTTAGAGACATCGTTTTATTTTTCCTGTAATCTTTACATAAACTTCTATCACATAGAATAATTTCAGATTTTTATCTTTGCAAACTTCGGAGATAAGGGGGGGGGAACATTATTTTTTTTTACATTTTTCATCAAAAGTCGAAAATTATGTGGCCTAAAATAAATCTAAAAAAATGTTTAAGAATGTGCAAACAGCGCTCTTTCATATGATACCCCACATGCCCTAGTAGCCCCACTTTGAATTTTTAAGACCCCCTTTCAGTCCCTGTTATAAAAAAAATATAAATATTTTTAATTCTTTCTTATTTGCAAAATAGTTGGGTAAACGTCACCTAAAACTGTTCCAAATTTCAAGTTGATAACATTAGTAGATCTTGAGATATCCAGCTGTGACAGACAGACAGACAGACAGACAGACAGACGGACAGACAGACAGACAGACTGAGTCACACCATAAGGGTTCCTTTTTACAATTTTGGTACGGAACCCTAAAAATTAATGTTTTAAATGGGGGGGGAGGGGAAGCTCTATACAGCTAAATAGGCCGTGAGAGCTCGTTGAGTAGATAAATACTGTATTTTTTGTTACAAAAAAATATTGCAAAACAAAGAAATAAGAAGCCACTAAAGTCAGCTTCCATCGTCGTCAAAATCCGATCACACTTTTTAATCTGAGTCCATCTGAAACAATTTTTCCCGCCGAAGCACCAATTACCCTTTATGATTGCAAAATATGGCTGCCGTATCGACAGACAGTAATATATCGAGCGCCTGGCTGGCACGTGCTGCATTTATGTTTGAGTACACACGGCTACGCATCAAGCTATACTATTCCAGTTTACACTGACCTCTCATTGTAAGGAAATCCAATACAATGCGAGATCAGCATATACTAGAAAAGTATAGCTTGATCTGTAGCCGTGCGTACAGGACCGGACTTGGAGCAATGAATGGAAGATGGTAATGTTAGAATTTTTGCGGTTCTGTGAGAAGACAAAGTGAAAGAATTAACTTAATTTAGTATTAATGTTAGGAATTTACTAATTTCCCCTGGTTCTTATTAGGAGAACTCCTCAACAATTAACGTCCCTGCATCGGGAAAAGCAATATTTTGTAAACCTGATGAGCAGTTGACATTAGGCTATTGTAACTTAGATAAATTACAAACTGGCCCACTAAAAAGTGAAAATAAAAAACTATTTACAAATAATAAAAAAAAATGACTTCGAAAAAAAAACTACAAAGTGAAAAATAACTTTAATTTCGGAAATCGTTGTCTTTGGATCTGTATTTTAGTTTTTTGCCACCGACTTTAATAATTGCTGAACAAGCCTCAGTGGTATCCTAGTGTTAGTGAAGTAAGATAATTAAAACACTTCTGAGCTGATGATATTTAAAGCCGGTAGACTTTAAATATCATCAGCTCGCTCTTGGTACAAAGTTCCGTTATACATAGTGTTTTTTTTTATATCTCTTCTTTTATAACTCTAGGGTATTAATGAGACCATCATTATGAACAACTTTTACTATGGGACCAAACCCAAAAACACGAAAAAAAAATCAGCTGCTCCCTACATTTTGACGAATTATGCGAACATAAATGTAGGGGGCAGCTGATTTTTTTTTCGCGAATTTGGGTTCGGTCCCATAGTAAAACTTGTTCATAATGATATCTTCCTGGAGATATTCATTTTTATTTGCACCCCAAGCACCTACGCTCCGTCCCCGTAAACAGGCACGCTGCAGGTAGGATGTGCGTCCATTGTGCTGTAATGGACCGATTTCACCACGATATTGAAATGCCGGCCATTCTAAATGAGAAAATCACGCTTTTAGAGGATACATTGAAGCGTGGTTTTGCTCGGTGTGTAAGTGAAATGGCGTTATGGCTGTCTAGTTTGACGCCCGAGATAGAAGAGTTTCACGCTCACCGGAACTAAACGAGCCAGAAAAGTACAAAAGAGACAAAGCGAATTTGCGGCCAGTAGTTGTCTCTTTAGTAGTAGGTACTACAGGTATATTGGCCGCAAATTCGGTTTGTCTCTTTCTAGAGTGGTCACTTTTGTGAGCCTAATGCTCTGTATTATTTATGTCTATGGGAAAGACTGATTAAATATTTAAACAGCCTTTTTAAAAGTCGGTGAACTCTGCCCTTAGGTTGGCATTGTGGTAATCGGCTTTATTTTTCGGTCAAGGGACTTTGACTACGTAATATAATTACCTATGATCTATTAATGAGACCATCATTATGAACAACTTTTACTATGGGACCAAACCCAAAAACACGAAAAAAAATCAGCTGCTCCCTACATTTTGACGAATTATGCGAACATAAATGTAGGGGGCAGCTGATTTTTTTTTCGCGAATTTGGGTTCGGTCCCATAGTAAAACTTGTTCATAATGATATCTTCCTGGAGATATTCATTTTTATTTGCACCCCAAGCACCTACGCTCCGTCCCCGTAAACAGGCACGCTGCAGGTAGGATGTGCGTCCATTGTGCTGTAATGGACCGATTTCACCACGATATTGAAATGCCGGCCATTCTAAATGAGAAAATCACGCTTTTAGAGGATACATTGAAGCGTGGTTTTGCTCGGTGTGTAAGTGAAATGGCGTTATGGCTGTCTAGTTTGACGCCCGAGATAGAAGAGTTTCACGCTCACCGGAACTAAACGAGCCAGAAAAGTACAAAAGAGACAAAGCGAATTTGCGGCCAGTAGTTGTCTCTTTAGTAGTAGGTACTACAGGTATATTGGCCGCAAATTCGGTTTGTCTCTTTCTAGAGTGGTCACTTTTGTGAGCCTAATGCTCTGTATTATTTATGTCTATGGGAAAGACTGATTAAATATTTAAACAGCCTTTTTAAAAGTCGGTGAACTCTGCCCTTAGGTTGGCATTGTGGTAATCGGCTTTATTTTTCGGTCAAGGGACTTTGACTACGTAATATAATTACCTATGATCTATTTCTGTTGATTTTTAATAAGCCAAAGGAGGGTTATGATTTTATTAGTCTGAAAATCAATGTATCGGTTATAATAAGTATCATTAGTGCTGTTAGTGCATCAGATGTGTTTTAAACTCCAACGACGCAGTAAGCCTAATGACTATCGGGCTTTATAACCACTTCATTTTATCTACCTGTCACAAAATAATGAACACAATATTAATGAACCAACAAACCCAAATACTTTGCAAAATATTTACACTTTTTGGACACAAACAAAACAATACTTCTAAAAGTTATTACAGCTATACAACTTTACAAAAACTTGCTTTAAACGTCCTTGAACTTTATCCCTTTGTTTTAAAGGTTATTTTTGTATGTTTTGTATATTTTTAAAGGTATATAAGTACTGATACAGACTGCAGACACATTAGTGTGGTAGACGCAGCAGGTGCAAGGGATGGCTCGTAAAGTAACAGTTTTTACGGAACTTAGTCTATTATCAATACTTAGTCTAGTGCTACTCTAGACTTTCTGATGTTATTGCTGTTAGGACCTCGTTTTAGTCTGGAACAATGTGATGGAATTATATGGAAAAGTTTGGATTGATTTTCTTTTGTCTATAGAAATGGTAATATTACTGATCGTAACTAAAAGAATTAAACGCGCTGGTAAGTAGCCACAGTTTATTATTTTACAGCCAAATGCAAAAACGTGAATGAAACCATCAAAAGAAAAATCACACCAGTCCAAAAAACTGACAGTAAAAACACTAGAATTTAGAAAAACATAAATGTTCTGAAAAGGTGATATGCTGCAAAACGAGTTCGATTCGCAACAGGTAACTTGAATCCAAAGATGGTATAAAAAGTGAGTTTTTGAACAGGGACCTATGTGCACTTTTATCATTAGGGTTCCGTACCAAAATGGTAAAAAAGGAATCCTTATGGTGCGACTCAGGCTTTCTGTCTGTCTGTATGTCTGTCTGTCTGTCACAGCTGGATCTCAAGAATTACTAATACTTGGAACAGTTTTAGATAACGTTTACTCAACTATTTTACAAATAAGAAAGAAATAAAAATATTTATATTTTCTTTGCAACAATCAAAATGGGCCTACTAGGCCCTGTGAGGTATCATATAAAAGAGCGCTGTTTGCACATTCTCAAACACTTTTAGGGTTCCGTACCTCAAAAGGAAAAAACGGAACCCTTATAGGATCACTTCATTGTCCGTCTGTCTGTCTGTCTGTCAGTCTGTCAAGACCCTTTTTCTCAAGAACGCGTGGAGATATTAAGTTGAAATTAATATCAAATACGCAAGTCTATGGTCTTTTGAAGTCCTAAAAAATTCAAGCTTCTAAGTCAACGCTATAAAAACGTACGGCCATTTATGCGACACATTTTGATACTCGCAAGTAAATCAAAACCTATACGGTACTTCCCGTTGTCATAAAATTAATCAATAAAATAATCATAAAATAAAAAAATCAATAAAATCAAAAAATTAGTCAAATAATCAAAATAATCATAAAATTTGGCAAGAAGCAACGTCTCACAACACAAATAAAGGAAAAAGTCCGAAAATTGTTAATTTGTAATTTTATCACATAAAAAAAATGCTCAAGTCTGTCAGTCTGTCAAGACCATTTTTCTCAAGGACGCGTAGAGATATCAAGTTGAAATTAAAATCAAATATGTATGTAAGTCTATAGTCCCTTTGAGTTCTAAAAAAATCAAGCTTCTAAGTCAACGCAATAAAATACGTCCATTTTGCGACACATTTTGATACTCACAACTGTCGCAAGTAAATCAAAACCTATAGGGTACTTCCCGTTGCTCTGGAATAATGAAATTTGGGGAGAAGCAAGGCCTCATAGCACAAATAAAGGAAAAAGTCCAAAAAATATTAATTTGAAATTTTATGACATAAAAATGTTAAGTTTATTTTGGGATAAATTCTTTTCAACTGCGGAACCCTTCATTGTACGTGATCCGACACGCACTTTGCTGGTTTTTTTATATTTTCAAACTCAAATGAGTCCCGCTTGCTTCCATTATTTCATTTAAAATGGGCTTGTTTTTATAGCTTTTCAGTTGTCTTTTACCGCAGTCGGGTTTTTCTCACGGTTTTCGGACGTACTGATGCCAAGAATGAAGACAAAATTAAAATACAAGATGACAGCCATCAAAATTGGTAACATTTTTGTCAGGGCGTTATACAGTATTCAAAGAACCTTATCGACTATTGTTCAAATAACTATCTATGTATTAGTTTATAATTCAACAAAGGAGATCATTCATCGTCCTTACATTTTTGGGCTAAATGTGAAAGTATACGTTTTTCACTATTTATTACGATTTTTCTTTTATTTTTTAACTAATACATACTGAAAACAATATTTTTCTAACGTATAACAGCGCAGAGAAACGAAAAAAAACCGGCCAAGAGCGAGTCGGACTCGCGCACCGAGGGTTCCGTCCAGATTTCTGAAAAAGTGTGCTATTTCGTTTTATTTTTCCTGTAATCTTTACATAAACTTCTATCACATAGAATAATTTCAGATTTTTATCTTTGCAAACTTCGGAGTTAAGGGGGGGTACGGTCTTTTTTTTACATTTTTCATCAAAAGTCGAAAACCATGGGGCCTAAAAAAAAAATAAAAAAATGTTTGTGAATGTGCAAACAGCGCCCTTTTATATGATACCCCACATGCCCTAGTAGCCCTACTTTGAATTTTGAAGACCCCTTTTCAGTCCCTGTAAAAAAAAATGTATAAATATTTTTACTTCTTTCTTACTTGCAAAATTGTTGGGTAAACATCATCTAAAATTGGTCCAAATTTCAAGTTGATAGCATTAGTAGTTCTTGAGATATTCAGCTGTGACAGACAGACAGACAGACAGACTGAGTCACACCATAAGGGTTCCTTTTTTACCATTTTGGTACGGAACCCTAATTAAGAGAATAACATGTTCTAACGGTATATAACTTTTTTTTTCATATATTTAGGCCAAAATTAATGATCTCCTTTATAAATGCGAACTGCCAAGAATAGGAAATAAGTCATTAATAAATTGTTTAAATTTTTTTGACAAATATTTATCTACTTATTGACAAAATGTCGATCGTTAAAAAGGAACCATGCTTCCACCGCAGGGTTATCTCCGTTGGAATAAGAGACTGTTTTGTTCCTAGTGTGCGCGCCATCTTTGTTTTCATGGAGCGACAGAGTACCCTATCCAATAGACAGCCTTAAATCATTCTGCGCCAAAATAAAGGCGTAGTAATATTATCTTTTCTAAAGGAGCCACCTCCACACTAACTTAGCCTGTACATTTATCACAGGCTGGTTCACTTGACCACCTCTGCTGGGTTCTGGAGGAAATGTTTCGTTTGCCGATATGGTGAAGAAGGGAGCAAATGATTTCATTCGACCGAACAATTTAAGCTCTGTAGCCATTTATCCCAACGATAAATTAAAGTCGAGTGACGAAACAAAAGACCTCGTGCAAAAAATCATTCGCCCTAATCAAATGAAGCTGCATGTACGTGGTGTCCGCAAGACCAAAAATGGAGGCGTTATTATTAGTACCGAGACGAAACATGACGCTGATAAACTCAAGCACGCGGTCCAGCTCTCTACATCCGGACTTACCGCCGATGAACCCAACAAGCGCAAACCTCGGATCGTGGTTGTAGGTGTGCCGACTACTTTGGCTGAAACTGAAGTCTTCAAGTACATTTACGAACAGAACGTAGCCGACAAAATTCCAGCAATGCCTATGGAGTCCTTTTTGAGCTTGGTTAAATTGAGCCACAAATCTGGGAAGAAAGATGCGTCGACCTGTAACTACGTCATTGAAGTTACAGCCAATATACGTAAAGCCATATTATCTCAATCCAGGCTTTTTATAAATTGGACGTCCTGCCCTGTTAGGGACTTCACCCTGGTTGCCAGATGCTACAAATGCCAACAATATGGTCATGCAGCAAAAACATGCAGAGAGCTGAAATCTACTGTCACTGCAGTGAAGAAGGACACTCGATGTCAGAGTGCGCGAAGAAAGCTGACACACCGAAATGTGCAACTTGCTCACGCTTTAAAAAGCCCAATAACCACAAAACGGGAGATGCTGAGTGCCCTGCTAGAAAAATAGCGGAATACAGGTACATCAACTCTATCGACTATGAGGGCGCCTAGAGCGTCATACTCAAGGTCAGGCTCTGCTACTGACTCAACAAAACAGTGCACTGGCCTACAAAACCTCGATTTTGTTGATGTCTAAGCACATTAGTCCCCGCAGCAAAAATTGAATATACCTATACATATAGCCTCGAACAAGATTTAATTTTGTGCAACTTTGACTTTAACCCACTTAACAATTCTGCTGACGCAAAATCATATAATAATTATGTATTAAGTTAGGATATAAAAGTGCAAAAAACTATTTGTCCCAAATTAAATAAGAAATTGTATAAGTACCTATAACTTTTTGTTATTTTTATTTTAAGGTAAATAGTATTAAGTAAACTAGGTATAAAATTGTGAATTAATTAAATGTTGTCCTTTTCAAGACTTCTAATGTTAATTAATATTGTTAAGAAACTGTCCTACAATTACCATACAGTATAAGCTCATGCCGCCTGTGATACAGGTTTATCCTAGTACAGGCACCTAACATTATATTACCTTTGTAAATTATTTCTAAGATTTTATGTTAATATTTTACCAATTATTAATACTGAATAAATATTCTATTCTATTCTATTAGATTCGGAGCAAATTGGCTGTGACAGACGGACAGACAGACAGACAGACACACGAGTGATCCTATAAGGGTTCCGTTTTTTCCTTTTGAGGTACGGAACCCTAAAAACCGGTCGAGAGTGAGTCGGACTCGAGCACCGAGGGTTCCGTTCCGATTTTTGAAAAAGTGTGCTATTTAGAGACATCGTTTTATTTTTCCCGTAATCTTTACATAAACTTCTATCACATAGAATAATTTCTGATTTTTCTCTTTGCAAACTTCGGAGATAAGGTGGAACTGTATTTTTTTACATTTTTCATCAGAAGTCGAAAACTATGCTGCTTAAAAAAAAGAAAAAAAAATGTTTGAGAATGTGCAAACAGCGCTCTTTCATATGACACCCCACATGCCCTAGTAGCCCCACTTTGATTTTTTAAGACCACCTTTCAGTCCCTGTTGCAAAAAAAAAAAAAATTCGTTCTTATTTGCAAAATAGTTGGGTCAACGTTATCTAAAACTATTCTAAATTTCAAGTTGATAGCATTAGTAGTTCTTGAGTTATCCAGCTGTGACAGACAGACAGACAGACAGACAGACTGAGTGACACCATAAGGGTTCCTTTTTTACCATTTTGGTACGGAACCCTAAAAACGAAGAAGAAAGAAAACAAAAGAAATACGTTCACAACCCTACTTTTATCCGCAAGATTGATGCTAATGTATCCGTGCTTTCCACTTCAAGCAAATCTATCTATTACTCGTAGCCTAAATTCCCTCCACGGTCTTGTCTGTCAAATGGAAAATATCTCTCTCTTACCACACTCGGACAAATGATTTTGTACCTTAATTGAAGGGTGTAAGAGTGGTGGTGGTAGAGCAGAGTGGAGTGGTAAAGTGTCTTGTGAAGTTGGTCGGGTTGTCACCAAAACTATGAGACAGCTTGTCTGTATTAAATGTGTGACTGAAACGGTGTTGTTGTTTGGTTTGTAAATATAACAAGTGTATTATTATAAAACACTATCGAAAACGGGTCTTATCGCGATATTCTTTCGATAGTGTTTTATAATGTGTACAAATCGTGAAAGTTTAAAAAGTTTAAGTGTATTATTAAAAAAAAAAACCGGTCAAGAGCGAGTCGGACTCGCGCACCGAGGGTTCTGTTCCGATTTCTGAAAAAGTGTGCTATTTAGAGACATCGTTTTATTTTTCCTGTAATATTTACATAAACTTCTATCACACAGAATAATTTCAGATTTTTCCCTTTGCAAACTTCGGATATAAGGGGGGAACGGTATTTTTTTTTACATTTTTCATCAAAAGTCGAAAACTTTGCGGTCTAAAAAAAGAAAAATGTTTAAGAATGTGCAAACAGCGTTCTTTCATATGATACCCCACATGTCCTAGTAACCCAACTTTGAATTTTTAAGACGCCCTTTCAGCACCTGTTACAAAAAAAATATAATTATTTTTATTTCTTTCTTATTTGCAAAATAGTTAGGTAAACGTCATATAAAACTGTTCCAAATTTCAAGTTGATAGCATTAGTAGTTCTCGAGACATCCAGCTGTGACAGACAGACAAACAGACAGACAGACTGAGTGACACCATAAGGGTTCCTTTTTTACCATTTTGGTACGGAACCTTAAAAACATGTTTCAGAAATTGACGCAACATGCAATTGCAATTTCTTGAATAATATATTAAAATTATTAAATAAAATAAAATAAAATATGGAAATAAAAATAAAAGTCAATTTTATCTATACTTATAATAAATCTGTAGAGAGGTCAATTCTGTACATGATATATATTTTCAAAATAACTATCAGGGGGTAATTAGTGATCGATACTGATGCCAAAAATGCAATCAGTAAAATTTTTGTCTGTCTGTCTGTCTGTCTGTCTGTCTGTATGTTCCTTATAGAAACAAAAACTACTCGAGGGATTTTAACGAAACTTGGTACAATTATTCTTCATACTCCTGGGGAGGTTATAGTATACTTTTCATCACGCTACAATCTATAGGAGCAGAGCAGTGAAGGGAAATGTTGGGAAAACGGGAGAAGTTGCTCCATTTTTTAATAAAGTTTTAAGTTCATTATGAAGTTTTAATAATTATAATACATGTTTTATACGTTGGACCACGGGGTTAAACTGTATCTTCGCAAACATCGGGTTAGTAGACAAATGGCAGTGAGCCTTGAGGGCCTTAGCACATATCTGCCGCGAAACAGCGAAACTGCATGATGTTTCGCTGATGTGCGAGTCATTTGAAATATACTGCGGCTTCGCTGCTATGATTTCGCTGCCCGTGTGTGAAGGGCCTCAAAACCACATCCATCCGTGGGTGTCGTAAAAATTCACCAATGGTTTAAGTCAAGTTCGGCAACTTGACCACCATCCCCACGCGTCATGTTCGTGAACGGGCGCCGTCAGTTGAGACTGGTCATCTCTTATCTGCCAGGCCTTATTTTTAATTTTATATTTTAACTTGGTTTTAAGTATTTTTTTACATTGTTCTCACATGTAGAAGCAACAAATATAATGTACCCATGATGTTGTAATACTTATCTTGATTCAAAAGAGTGTCCGTGGAGTTTCTTGCCCGTTCTTCTCCATAGATCTACGTTTTGGAATGGGCAACTAGCTTCAACTTTCTGACTAACTGACCGACTCTTTGACAATTCAAAAGTGCCAGTAATTGGTTTAATTGAAATAAATGCTTTGAGTTTGAGTTTGAGTTTCCCTTGTGGGTTGTAAAAGGCCACTAAGAGACAAAACAAGAATTTAAAGTTAATGGCCAAGAGACAAGAGCAGTTTGACAGCCCTAATGGCCCATCCTAATGCAATCCGATCCTGTCAAGTCCTTGAATGCAAACCAGAATCCTCTACAAATTACATGTCCAAGCATTTATGAGGACATTTGTGGACATTCAAATCAGTGTCGTTAGCTCGATTCATATTTAAACGACTGTACAGGCAAAGACTGCACGTTTTTTAAATCGATATGATGTTGCTGCTATGTAAATGTACCTAGGTACATAATATTTTGTTTTTGAATGTAAGTATCTTAATAGTTCTTGCTAGCAACTATTTATTTTCGAATTAAGTATATACCTACTTTCATTTAAAAAAAAAATTGAATGCGAAATAAACTGTTGTAATAAGAATGTATTCAAATTCAAATTGGCACACTTATTTGTATTTTTTTTCTCTTTTTCTTTATTTCAATCACGTTTAGTAATAATTGATGGTTCAGTCGTAAGTACTACAAAATATCACTTCATTTCATATTTTATCTTCCAAGCCAACGAAGCTCTTCGATAGTGCAGAATGTTTGTTAAAACAATATTTACAGTTCTCATAAATCGATACGACCATTACCCGGAACGCCAATCAAACGTGATTAGGTGTACCTACCAATTTCTCAGAACAAGACGGAGGCACGAACGTAACATAGAAGGGGACCCCTAAAGCAAACAAAGCATCGAAAATGAACTCTAGCACGCTTTAAACTACCGCAAAACTTGTAGGAAGTCGTAGATGGCAGGCAAATTACTACGCCTTTTCAGAAGCGTAAAAGTATAAAGGGATGCCTCGGAATAAAAGGCTTTTCGCACACAAGCGCCCTCCGAGCGCGTGCAGCCCGCGCGGCCCAGACGGGATGACGAGCCCACTGTGCGAAAGAGACAAAAGAAACAACATCCAACGCGTTAGAAGAGCACAGAATAGTGATATTGACCTTGCGGGCGCTGACGTCATTCGCGACCTAGCTGCAGCTTCCCCTGTATTTCGTTGCTATGTGTGTGTGAACCAGACCCTGAAAATGTATGTGTGAGTTCGATTTCCTCGAGTTTTCACTTGTGTGCGTGTCCTATCCATGTTGTTGTATTGTCCCCTGTGTTTACAGGGTTCCGTGCAACAGGCAGGTATGTGTGTGTGTTGTGACATTGATTTCTCGTCTCCCGTGAAAGCAACAGGCGAATTACATTGTTCGCGTCTTGGACAAATATACAGGAGTTTTATTAGCGTAATATCGCTTACTTAGCTACGTTAATATGCGTAATAAAGGTCCCAGGGGAGGTTGTGGCTCGGAGTATTAGTAACAAAGTTGGGGGCATTAAACTATCCTGTTTGGTTAATGTTGACATTTTAGTTAGGCCTTTGTATAGGTAGGTACGGGTATAGACATACTCAAGCAACAAAGGTAGTACAGAATATTTTGTAGTACAACTTTATTCTTTTACTTGTATTTAGGTATGGCTGGTAGTACTCGTAAGTAGTATTATTTCTTTCCTCTCCCAACATTATTCTTTTGATTAATTTTTCCGCAGGTCCGCAGGGACATTTTGTCTTTCCAGGAACTGTAATTCTTGCTTTGTCTCAATTGAAATATACGTATTTCTGGAGGTATGGCCGGGATTTTGACTACCTTATTCAAGGTACGAGTTCGATCTATACCTACTTGATTACAAATAAATATTAAATTTAAGTGTCTGTTTGTAATGTCAAAATAATAACTTGTTACTAAATCCATATGAAAGTTTATACGGTATTTATATTTCACATAAATGGCCGTAATTTTTTATTGCCTTGATTTAGAAGCTTAATTTTTAAGGACTCCAGGGGACCATAGACTTACGTATTTTTAGGGTTCCGTACCGAATTGGTAAAAAAGGAACCCTTATGGTGTCACTCGGTCTGTCTGTCTGTCAAGACCCTTTTTCTCAAGAACGCGTGGAAGTATTACGTTGAAATTAATAAAAAATACGTAAGTCTATGGTCCCCTGGAGTCCTAAAAAAATCAAGCTTCTAAGTCAAGGCAATAAAAAATACCGGTCAAGAGCGATTCGGACTCGCGCACCGAGGGTTCCGTTCTGACAACGAAGTGATCCAATAAGAGTTTAGTTTTTTCCTTTTGGGGTACCAACGGAACCCTAAAAATAAGCTAGATGTAATCGACATTTCCTCTGACTACCTACCCCTGAGAGGAAATGGCGCAACAAACTCAGGGGTCAGTCTCTTCCGCCGGGGTCACGGGTTGTTCGAAAGAGAAACCGTGACCACCTAGGACAAAAGTAAAATAAAAAATATTTGATGATTTTCTTTTTGTGGTCAATGACCGCTAGTACTTGAAGTATGGGTTGATAAAATCTGTTTTATCGTATTGAGACATCGATACATATTACGCTTGTGAAGTAAAACACTAATTTTAAACTGATATTTTTAGTGATATACACTACCGGCGATTGATGACCCCCAAAAAACATCAACAAATTATTTTTTTATTTTTTATTTATCGTGGTTAGATATCCCTGAACATCTCCAGCCCGAAAGTCTGACAACCAGTCGTACCTTGGGGTATCGTATTACCCAGTTACCGGGTTGTGGAGGTCAGATAGGCAGTCGCTCCATGTAAAATACTGGTAGTCAGCTGCATCCGGTTAGACTGGAAGTCGACCCCAATATAGTTGGGAAAAGGCTAGGCAGATTGACTGATGTTTAGATATCCCTACCTAATTTCATTTGACCCTGTAATTTTACCATGACAAGCAAAGACATGCCAAAAGTCTTGTGGAAGACAATAATTATGGCTAGAAAGGGTGTGACGACTATTTAGAGAAGTATGGAAGAAAAAGACGTGTTGCGCCCACGCCAAATAAATTGGGATAAAGGCAAGAGAATGGTGACTAAGCTAAACCTTGCCAAAACAAGACAAGAAGTCCATGCTGTTCTCATTTAAGGCGCAGATTTCCTGAAAACGATCAAAAAGGTGGTTTTTTAAAGTTGTGTACCTCATAAACCGTAAATAATTTTGACATGTAAAAAAAATTTGATATTTTGAAGTCCTTTTCGCATACAGTGATGGAAGCCAAAACATAATTAAACATACGTTAATGCACCAAAAATCTTTAAACATACCTCCTAATAATCTTTAGAAGCTATTTATCCCTTCATTAGCAATTATAATTATAATTAAAAATATACCATGAAATGTCAAATTCCAAACTGCATCCAGTGATGGATTATTTTTTATTGAATAGTTAATTTCTAATTGTATACGATTTTATTTGCACTTTTACGACATAATTCCGGTGCGCGTGAGAATCTTCTATCTCGTGCGTCAGACTAGACAGCCATAAAGCCATTTCACTTACACACCGAGCTAAACCAAGCTTGGAACCAAGGCCTTACATGCAAAAAAAAACTCCTACAGCGGCCAACCCCGAGTGTAATAGCATCATCTGCATGCCTGATTGTGGAAATTACATTAATTTGCCGCTTCATCTGTCCAGCTTGTTCAACCGTTTAACCTATGTTCTGCAGCCCTGACCTAGAATCTAATCAAGGCGACCACGCAATGCCTAGGTCTCTCTGGGAGTGGATCCAGGAAATACGCAGAACTTTTCTTATTATAGGACCCAGGGTTGGTGTATTTTTGAAGTGAATGTTTTAGTTTTTAAACTGGCTGTCCTCGCGAATACGTTCGTGCTTTTAGTGTTCAGGGATGTTAAAGTACAATTTCAATTTCAATTTATTTATTTGTGAACATAGGTTACAATAGGTGTTACAGTCAAGTTATGATCTCTATGTCCTACCACTTAATGGTGTACAAAAATAGTAGGTCTTAAAATAACAATATCAATAATAATAAGTATAATTACAATTAAAATAAATAGCAGGAAATGTCAGATAAAAGCATTAAATTACACAATTAGATAATGTCCCATTATAATAATCACACATAAAAAATAAAAATATACTATATTCGGTCATTAAGGAATTCCTCAATAGAGTAATATGTCTTCTCGATAAGAAATAGGAATAACCTCTTTTTAAATACATTAATGGTATCTGCTGATTTAATACACTTTGGTAGTTTATTATAAACCTTCGGGGCCATTGCAAATATGCTTTTCCGAAATAATGCAGTTTTATGTGGATCCGAATTTAACGTACCGGCTCTGCGCAGGCTACTCACTTGTGAGAACTTAGACAGGTTGCGCCTGACAAAAAGGGCAGTCTCGTAGATGTACATGGACGGTAAAGTTAATATTTTTAAATTTTTAAAATGAGGTTTACAACTGTCGGTCTTTTGTATATTACAGATGGCTCGGATACACCGTTTTTGTGCGATAAATGCAGTTTCTTTTCCAGTTGCATTACCCCAAAAAATTATGCCATATCTTAAACATGATGCAACTAGTCCATGATATGCGGTTAGTAATGTTGATTCACCTACAGTTCTCCTTAACATGTTTAATGCATATGAATATTGGTTCAGCTTACTACATACTTTCTCGATTTGAACGCCCCATGTCAATGTATTCTCTATGTGTATTCCTAGAAATTTTGTGGTGTTTGTGTCATTGATACTTACACCATTGTGATTAATATTAAGGTTTAATTTGTTATTTGTTCTTTGTCTAAATTCCATGATTACGGTTTTACTTAAATTAATTTTCAAATTATTATACTCTAACCAATTAATTATGGATTCAATATTATTGTTTATGTCAGATTCTAGTTTATCATTGTTATTACTGTCAAAAATTACAGTACTATCATCTGCAAACATTGTCATGGGGTAATTAGTTGCTGTAGGCAAGTCGTTAATATAAATAATGAATAATGGAGGTCCAAGGACACTCCCTTGAGGTACTCCATACGCCACGCTTCTAACATTAGATTCATAATACATTTCGTTTTTAGACCTATCACATACTCTATTAATAACTGTAAATTGTTTTCTGTTTTTAAGGTAGGATTCGAGAAAGCAATAGACATTCCCTCTTATGCCATATGAGTTTAATTTTTGAAGCAGAATTTTATGGTCTACGTAGTCAAATGCCTTTGACATGTCCATATATAGAGCCAGTACTGGCAACCTTTTATCTACCCTAGATGTAACTATGTTCAAAAAATCATAAATGGCCATATTAATGGACTTGTCTTTCCTAAAACCTTTTTGCTCATCAGTGAATAAGTTATTTTTCTCAAAGTATTGATTTAAAGCATTAGAGACCACCTTCTCAAAAACTTTTGATAATATTGGCACTAGCGCTATTGGTCGGTAACTTGCCATATTCTCAACGTTATCTTTCTTGAAAATAGGCTTTACAACTGTAATTTTTAATTGATCAGGAAATGTTCCGTTTGATATGCACAAATTTACGAGATGGCTTAAGATAGGTGTCACCACTCCATTATTTTGAACGTTGGATTTATTTCATAATTTTTAGGTTTTCGTACCTCAAAAGAAAAAAAACCGGTCAAGAGCGAGTCGGACTCGCGCACCGAGGGTTCCGTTCCGATTTCTGAAAAAGTGTGCTATTTAGAGACATTGTTTAATTTTTCCTGTAATCTTTACATAAACTAACTATATAACATAGAATTATTTCAGATTTTTCTCTTTGCAGACTTCGGAGATAAGGCCCCCCTTATCTCCGAAGTCTGCAAAGAGAAAAACAAACGGTATTTTTTTTTAACATTTTTCATCAAAAGTCGAAAACTATGCGGCCTAAAGAAAATAAAAAAATGTTTAAGAATGTGCAAACAGCGTTCTTTCATATGCACTCGTAGCCCGACTTTGAATTTTTAAGACCCCCTTTCAGCACCTGTGACAACAAAAATATAAATATTTTTATTTCTTTCTTATTTGCAAAATAGTTATATAAACGTCATATAAAGCTGTTCCAAATTTCAAGTTGATAGCATTAGTAGTCCTTGGGATATCCAGCTGTGACAGACAGACAGACCGACTGAGTGACACCATAAGGGTTCCTTTTTTACCATTTTGGTACGGAACCCTAAAAATGTATATACAGGATGTCATGTAAATAATGAAACTAATTGGAAATTCAGATTAAAAATTAAAAAAATATATATTTGATCCCAATCCAGGTCACGGTCTACCCATGTACTAAATTTCATCCAAATCTGATCAGCCGTTTTAGCGTGAAAGCACAACAAACAAAAAAAACAATTAACAAACTCACTTTCGCATTTATAATATTAGTTAAGAAGTTAGATACAGACGAACATATAACCTCCTCCTTTTTTGAAGTCGGTTAATAAAATACGGTAGGTAAGTATCAATAACGAAGCATGTTTGCAAATATTAAAAGGAATTTATTAAGAGATAATTAATGCATGTGTATGCAAACATCTGTGCTGGGTGCTGTATTATTAAAGTTGACGTTTCACTTTTAACAAGCAATAAATAGGAAAAATTGACTCATGTGAAACGTGGTATGTTTTCATAATTTTCATAAATACTATAAGGGTGAGACTACAAAGTTTAAAGTAAATGGTTAGTTTTGAAAAGGAACTGCCTCAGAAATACGTAATTGCTGAAATCTAAGCGATATCTGCGCTTGATGCTTTAAAAAATATTGTGTCTGTTTCTATCAATCAGCGTGCTCTATTATATTAACCAATCTACTATTGGTTACGTAATTTTCCACAATATGCCAGAACACAAATGCATAATTCAGCCTTTAATGTTCCCGCTGCTGTACTGGGACACTGGCCTGCTCTCGGTGAGAGGGAGTGGGAAGATCGTAGAACATACATAGGGGTGAAATCGATAGGTATGGTACTCTGCTATCAGCTCGCACTGTCTTGACACTAGGACATGCCGGTTTCCTCACGATGTTTTTCTTCATCGTTTTGAGAACAATGGTGAAGACACAATTTACAAAAAATAAAGCACCTGCCAGGGTTCGAACCAACGACCTCCTCGTAAGTGGTCGTTACCACTGAGCCACCCTACTCTCTACAAACGAACTTCCACTACATCTATGCATACCTCTATAAGTAATTCTATTTTGATTCTGGCAATTGATATCGTGTATTGAGCACTAGATCTTTTTAGGGTTCCGTAGTCAACAAGGAACCCTTATAGTTTCGCTATGTCCGTCTGTCTGTCTGTCTGTCTGTCTGTCTGTCCATCCGCAGCTTAGCTCAGAGACTCTTAGTACTGCAAAGCTATAATTTGGCATGAATATACATATTCATCACGCCGACAAAGTGGTAAAATAAAATCGTGAAAAAAAAATTTTTAGGGTACCTTCTGTACCTACAAGTGGGGATGTTTTTTTTTTTCTCGTCTACCCCATGGTGTGGGGTGTTGTTGGATAAGTCTTTCAAATATTGCGGGTTTGTTAAAACAGTTTTTCGATTTAGGGATCCGTTTCTGAAATATTAAGCTTTAAAGTGCTGATTTTTATTAGAGTCAAGTGTCCCGCCCCCCGCCAGCTAAACGGTTAGTTTTGGATGGGTGAAAAAATTCACGGTAGTAGTATATATAACGAAATTAAAAGGAAAACTATAACAGCTAAGTAGGCTTTTCAAGTTTACGAGTAATAGTCAACCAACTTAAAAACAGTAAAAATTTCGTACAAATTCCATTAAAAATTACATGTAACGTTGTTAGTTGTGTAATACAGGTAGTAAATATAAGTTTATGAACCATGTAAAAATATACAAAAATGAAATCATAACATTCTTATTAATAATGATTTCTAAATTAATAATATTTACGCTCGAACAACGACGACGCGACGGGCGGCGGCGTGCACTACGGAACCCTATTACTGCGCGTGGACCGACACGCACTTGGCCGTTTATTTTATACTGTTTTAGGACATGATATGACGTAATAAAAACATACGTACCTATTTTTAAATCTGCCTTTTTCAAAGTTCTAAGGCCTTTCTCATCGAATTTTTACAGACTTCTTATCATTTATGCTTCTGCCCGCGGCTTCACCTACGTGGAGATCGGAAATAATCACACAGAAACGCTTTATCGTAACGCATACGCCAGTAACGGTCCCAGTTGGCATATTTTTTTCAGACATCTTCAACAATAATCGTCATATTTCAGGTAATTTACAAAAAACTTTTATGAATTATACACCTAAACCTTTCTCATGAATCATTCCGTCCATTGGTGAAAACGTATGAAAATCAGTTTAGTAGTTTTTGAGATCATCGCGAACATACAGACAGACGCGGCGGGGACTTTGGTTTATATTACAAACTGTCCCAAAGGCGTTGTCCTGTCCTAATTTCAATAATTAATACAAAAGTCCTACGGAAAATGCACTTTCAGTTTTCCCGGTAACTTTTCTAACTTTTATTTCCGATATTTTGACACCTCACTGGCGGCATTTTCATAATCCATACTAATATTATAAATTCGAAAGTAACTCTGTCTGTCTGTCTGTCTGTCTGTCTGTCTGTCTGTCTGTCTGTCTGTTACCTTTTCACGCCTAAACCACTGAACGGATTTCGATAAAATTTGGCAAGGCTATAGATGGTATCCTGGAGACGGACATAGGCTACTTTTTTTTTCAAAAATAATCCTACAGGGGGTGATATAGGGGATGAAAGTTTGTATGGGAAACTCAGTATTTCTTAAGTTAGGGATGTGAAAATTAAAATTTATGTTTTTGATAGGAAATAAAGAAATATGCGGTTCAGCGTTTTTGAAAAATCATCCCCTAAGGGGGTAAAATATAGTAAAATAGGGGTTGATTTTAAAATTTACAAAACTGCATGGATTTCGACAAAATTTGGCAAGGCTTTATATAGCATCCTGGGGAAGGACATAGGATACTATTTTTTTTTCAAAATAATACTACAGGGGGTGATATGGGGGATGAAAGTTTGTAAGGGAAACCCAGTATTTCTTAAGTTAGGGATAACAAATTTATGCTATTGGTAGGAAATTAAGAAATATGCGGTTTAGGGTTTTTGGAAAAATCATCCCCTAAGGAGGTAAAATAGGGGTTGATTTTAAAATTTACAAAACTGCACGGATTTCGATAAAATTTGGCAAGGCTTTATATAGCATCCTGGGGTCGGAAATAGGCTATTTTTTGTCTTAAAAAATAATCCTACAGGGGGTGATATAGGGGATGAAAGTTTGTATGGGAAACTCAGTGTTTCTTAAGTTAGGGATGTGAAAATTAAAATGTATACTTTTGATAGGAAATAAAAAAATATGCGGTTCAGCGTTTTTGAAAAATCATTCCTTAAGGGGGTAAAATAGGGGTTGATTTTAAAATTTACAAAACTGCACGGATTTCGACAAAATTTGGCAAGGCTTTATATAGCATCCTGGGAAAGGACATAGGATACTTTCAAAAACAATACTACAGGGGGTGATATAGGGATGAAAGTTTGTAAGGGAAACCCAGTATTTCTTAAGTTAGGGATAACAAATTTATTCTATTGGTAGGAAATTAAGAAATATGCGGTTCAACGTTTTTGAAAAATCATCCCCTAAGGGGGTAAAATAGGGGTTGATTTTAAAATTTACAAAACTGCACGGATTTCTATAAAATTTAGCAAGGCTTTATATAGCATCCTGGGAAAGGATATAGGATACTTTCAAAAACAATACTACAGGGGGTGATTTAGGGGATGAAAGTTTGTAAGGGAAACCCAGTATTTCTTAAGTTAGGGATAACAAATTTATGCTATTGGTAGGAAATTAATAAATATGTGTTCAGCGTTTTTTAAAAATCATCCCCTAAGGGGGTAAAATAGGGGTTCATTTTAAAATTTACATCACTGCACGGATTTCGACAAAATTTGGCAAGGCAAGCATCCTGGGAAACGACATGAGCTACTTTTTGTCTTAAAACATAATCGTACAAGGGGTGATATAAGGGATGAAAATTTGTATGGGAAACCCAACATTTCTTAAGTTAGGGATATGAAAATTCAAATTTATGCTTTTGGTAGGAAATAAAGAAATATATGGTACAGCGTTTTTGAGGGGGTACAATAGGGGTTAACAAATGTTTGTGTACCTACCTCTTTTTAAGAGATTTAAGGGATTGGAAATGTAGTCATAGTTCGAATCTTGAGGTAACATTTAGCCTTTATTTCATTCGGCGTTTTTACGAGGAAATTATTTGAACGAGTGGACACTCGGACAAAAGTTATTTGTTATTAGAGCGTGACTGGCATAATAAATTTTAAGTAATTAACAAAGTCCCCCCGCCGCGTAAGTCTGTTTGTTTGAATGCGATAATGTCAAAAAGTACCGAACGGATTTTCATACGGTTTTCTCCAATGAACGGAGTGATTCAGGGTAATTCATTATAGTTTTGTGTAAATTGGCTGAAATATGACGACGACTGTTGAAGATGTCGGAAAAAATCATGCCGACTGGTAGCTTTATGCCTACTATACACGGTAACGATATATCGTAGCGATTTGAGTTTGCACAGTTATATCGGACGGCCCTATGTTTTCCACATGAACATTCCCATGAGATATTTTCCGACATCCACGCGGGCGAAGCCGCGGGCAAAAGCTAGTAATTAAATAAACCAAGACTGAAGGCAATTGAGTGACAGATAACACAAAGATAACACACTGAGTTCTGTAAACTACTATTGCTGGTATTTTTAAAAATAGCAGGTATAATGTAGCGTTCTATATTTTTTTACTACTTTTTTCACAAAAAAATCTATACAACATATTTTTTTTTCGGATCTAACAGTTATAACAATGTAAGAAATTGAACAACTACTTAAACGTCAATTTGTCAATTCTGCCAAAATATTTGAAGATCTTACTCTTCTGTCTTACTCACTTTTTAATATGGAGATTTTTAACCAAAATTTTTCACTTTTCCGTACAATTTTTCAAACATTTTCTTTCATACAAACCTTGTCCTGACAAATTACAAACACAACAAAAAAAGAATTAGCCAAGTAGGTGCAGCCGTTCTGAAGTCATGCGCGTACATACATTCGGCAATTGATTTTTATTATAATAGATGTAGTGATAATGTTTTTTCTAGTGTGGCCTGAGCTTTAAGCGATAATTTGTTGTTTATAAGTCCTTGAATTGAACTTAAACGTCAACAAAAGGATAACTTCTTCGTGACTACAACCACTCTGCCTCTGAGACGAGAGTGTTCTGGAGCATGAAAACTTCTCAAATTTAGATTGAGACAGATCTCGATTTAATTAGTCAACATGACATTACGTCAATTCCTTTTCGAAAATGATGCTGTACAGTAAGTTTTCATTAAATTTTATTCCAAGTAGAAAAAATCTCTGAAAAGCCTATAAGGTCAAACTGAAAGCGGCAGGTAAAGAAACCTAACTGTTGGACAATCATACTTAGGGCCTGTTTCACCACCTACGATTAAATTCCTATTAACTTACTTGACAGATAATTTCATACAAATTCTGTTCCATTTTTTAATTTATTCGGTAAGTAGTGGCTATTCGGACATCGTGAAATAGGCCCTAAATGTCTAAAATTGTATTTGTAAACAGGCCATGATGATTAGAATTCTAATTTCAATAATTTTTAGTGGCTTTTGTGGTCAGGATATTAATTCAGATTTTTTACAAATGTAATGGCATCATGTCATTATTTTGGTACAAACCGTTTTTATTTTTATTATTTTATATAAATTTTATTTGTATAACTGCATATTTTGTAGACCATTTTCTATTTTGTTAACTACCTGGTGCAGGTCTACACTGTCCTATTACTATTAACACTGTAATTAGAATTATAAAGTGCTCTGTGACTGTAATTCAGACACAGATGCCTTCAATATAAAATTAAGAAAATTTGAATGTGTCCTGTATAATGTTCAAACGTAACATAAATATGTTCTGTGTCAAATAAATATTTTTATTCTTTTTTTTTATATGTTTACACATCTCGGGACCCTGGGGTCCCGGACCTTTGGAAGGCATACGAGGGGCCGAAGCCAACTCGCAGGGCCCCTTAGACAATTTTAAATTATGAGGAGGCACCAACCGACAATTATCCCTGTATGCACTATGCAAGTGCACCCAAGGACAACCCCCGGTTGGTGCAGGACTATTGCAGAACATGGAAACAAAACATATTGGGCTATGGATTTGGGTGGTTATGGACTGGTTACCTAGAACTATGGAAACACTATGGCCCCTGCCTGACTAATGTTTTTTTATACAATAAACAGATAAAATGGCAGGGGGTGACTTGTACACTCAATAATGGGCCCCCGAAAACAGTCGCTAGCACATAGTGTCGTAACGGCAAGGGAGCAACATGTCCTGAGATGCTTATGAGGAGTGGAGAGGTATCTCAGGTATCCCACGGTTCTCAGAATAATCCCAGAGCCCGGAAGATGGTCAAGATCCCTACAAACACTTACTGCAATACTTCCTTCCTACGAGCACGTTTGCTGTTGTGAATCTCCACTCAAGACAGCCAATAAAGGCAAGAATGAGGTGGGAGCTCTGTTCCCGTCAGTGTTTACTCCAGCTGGTCAATAAAGGCAAGCCAGAGATGAGGAACAAGACTACTCCCGGTCGATAGGGTCCGTGGGGTCGCTACTGCCCAACAGCTCGCCACATGCTGCCCTGCGGGTTTTATTATTATTATTATATTATTAATTTGAAACATTGTAATAGCCAATTATTTATAAAAAAGTGTAACCCTGGAGTTTCTTGCCAGCTCTTCTCCATATTAAACGACCGTGTAACCGTGCACCTAGCTTCTGACGTTGCTTATAGTGCCCAGGTAGGTTTATATGAAATAGAATATTTTGATTTTGATTTAGAATCTTACGGAACGAGGCGTCGATTGACTCTAAAGACAATAAACATAATAAAAATATGCTATGGTAATACGGTCATATTTTTAATGGAGCCAGTAAATAGCGCGAGAGTTTTCCGTTCTGTCTGGAAGTGATCTTAAGAATAACCTAGGTATTTATAATGTAACCATCTCAGGGTACTTTAATGTTTGTAGCGTCAAAAGTACGTTAAGCGCATAACTTCTGTCACGAACCGCCTCTAAAGCCTCTAAAACTCATTAGTGCAGTACTGCGATTAAACGGAAACACGCTTGATTTGTATGGAAAGTGTTGACAATGCCACCTTTAGCAGTGACCGTCGAGACATCTCCGTGCCCTGTTTGATTATATTAGTATCAATGACTAGAACCGCTTACTCATGGGACATCACTTTCTCAGCCCAAGATTACAATGCTTCTTCTTCTTCTTTTTTTCGAGTCAGTGGTAATAATGTGGTATAAAGGTGGTGGTGGTAGAATATATGCAAATATTTTGTTAATTTAGTTGGGCCTAGCTACGCCAATCGCTGCTAGGTCCTCAGAAATGCAGGTATGGACACTTTGGACACTCCAACATATGATACATGTTTTGGTCAGGAGCATCGTAATATTATTATTTTTTTATAAAGTTTATAAAAAATCTTAACATAAGAACTAAGCCCCGCAAAATCGTTTTCACTGTTTATCTGTGGGAACGGAACAAACAATATTACAAATAGGGTTTATTATTGCGGACACTTAATTTTCAAACAATAATATCTTATATCAAATGTCTTTTATCTTATAATACTAATTAATTACTCATTTGTACGCCCTCTACAATCCGCAAACCAATTTCCTAAGAACATCGCTTACAAACCCTTTGGTAAAAAGCAGCTTAAGTAATTTGGCTTTACCTTTTATTTCCTGATTTATTATCAGTAGGCAACTGGTTGAGAAGGTATAGTACTCTTTTATCAAGTGTTCGGTTGCCAAAATAATTCGTTATTCTAGGTGTATACATCAAGTTTACCTGCTGATACCATCCTAGTTGCGTGGCTATGGGTAACTAGCGACTGACGCTCCCAGCTGCCATGACTGTTAACCAGAAGTTCACACTGTTTGCAGTTAGCACTGGCTATCAGTGAGATCTATAATCCCCCAGTTCACTAGATTGAGCTTGCAGCGGCCTACTTGGATCGATTGATTGCTTTCCATATAGGCTACAGGGTGGTAGATGCTCCCGGTCAGCGATCCTAAGGGCGAGGTGTTGGAGGAGTCGGCGATCGCGACCGGCCTGACCGTCCTGAATCGGGGCTCTGCCTACAACATGCGTGCGGCAGCGGGGTGGCCCTACAGTGGACGTCTCGTTCGCTAACTCCACTGTTGCCGGCCGTGTCCGGGACTGGCGAGTTGCCGTAGAGGTGGAGGCGTTGTCAGATCACCGGTACATTCGTTTTGACGTCTCCACCCAGAAACGGATGGTACTCGCTGGTCGTATAAGCAAATCGACAGGGAGCTTCTCGAGGGAGCCGCCATAATCCAGGCCTGGGTTCGGGAGTCACCAACGAACGAACCCGTCGACATCGAAGAGGAGGTACAGTGGTTCCGTGGGGCGATGAAGCAAATCTGCGACGCGTCCATGCCCCGTGTCCGCTCACAGCCCACAAGGCGCCAGTTGTACTGGTGTTGCGCGTGACCTGCGTGGATGTAAGGCACATCCGATACCGGAGGAGACGTCGGCGGGTTCCGGAAGAAGAAGCCGCGCTGTATGAGGTGTACTGCGCGGCGAAGGAATCTCTGTGGCTGGCCATCGGCGAGTCGAAGACTCGAGCTAGGGAAGAGATGTTGGCGACCTTAGACGGGGATCCGTGAGGGCACCCTTATCGTGCGGTTCGAGGGAAACTTCGTGCCTCAGTTACTAGAGAAAGTGGTTAGAGCGGCGCCACGGCGTCCTCACCTTCCGCCTGACGCAGGTCCTCACCGGACTTGGCTGTTTCGGGAGGTTCCTGTTTCGCATAAGGCGGGAAGAAACGCCCGGGTGTCACCATTGTGTGGATCGCCCGGAGGACACGGTGGAGCATACAGTGGAGGTCTGCCCGGCTTGGGCAGAGCACCGCCGTGTTCTCACGGAGGCGATCGGCGGCGGTGATCTCTCGTGTCCGAGCCTGGTTCAGGCCATGGTGCGGAGCGAGAGTGCATGGGAGGCCGTCACCTAATTCTGCGAAGCAGTGATGCGCGCGAAGGAGGAGGCGGAACGCGTGAGCCAGTCGCCGCAGGAGACGCCCTGGGCGGCGGGAATTGCGAGGCGATTTCCGGCCACCGTAGGCGCGGGCCTGCGGACGGTGAGTAGCGGGTAGCTCGCCGTCCGGTAAGGACCAGGCCTGAGTCGACGGCGCGTTGTGTTCCACGCGCGCCTCAAAGAGATGTCAGCAACTGATGGGGTCCAATAGGGCCGACGCCGCTGGGGTCGCGGGTTGTTTTAAGAAGATACCGCGGCCCTGGCATAGGCAACTGAAGGAACACGGGTGGGTTTTAGTCAGTAAAAGTCTGACACGCCCTTCCGCTCCACCCAGAGCGGGAGAAGTTATTTGATGAATTCCCACCCTCAAAAAAAAAAAAAACAGCCCTCTTCCCTGCTAGGCAAGACCATGTGCCGCCGCCCGATGGCTTTGTCCACAGCCGCAGAGACTGAGGGGAATGAGGAGGTGACACAACCGGATATGATGGCGGCCGTAACGCGGCTCCGGGCCAAAACCGTTGCCCCGGGGCCCGATGGTGTTCCCGGCCGCGCGCTTGCCTGGCTTTGAAAGAGCTAGAGCCCCAGCTCAGGTTCCCCACTCAGTGGAAAACAGGTCGTCTGGTCCTGCTCAGGAAAGTGCCCAGCAGACTTGCCGTCCGCATACCGGCCTATAGTGCTGTTAGACGAGGTGGGTAAGCTTTTCGAGCTCATAATTGCAGCCCGCCACTTGCATCGGCCACTTGTGCAGAGAGGGGCCGGATCTGGACTACAGCCAGTTCAGCTTTTGGCATGGGCGCTCCACTGTCGACGCGATTATGCGGGTAAGAGTCCTATCGGAGGAAGTAGTGTCCCGGGACGGGGTGATGCTGGGGGTGTCCTTAGACATCTCCAACGCGTTCTATACCCTGCCCTGGAGTTGTATTCGGGAGGCACTGCTTTCTCATAGTGTGCCTCCCTACCTCCAAGACATCGTTGGGGCTTATTTGGCGGAAAGGAGTGTCACCTACAGGGGACGCGATGGCGGGGGCCGGCGCGATATGTCGTGCGGTGTTCCACAGGGCTCGTGGAGATCGTGGAAGGGCGCACAAGTTCCCGTGATCTCCGGTCCAAGTGTGGGAAGCGAACACCGGGGTGGTTTTTATTCAGTAAGAGTATGACAGACCCCTCCGCTCACCCCAGGACGGGGGCATTCATGAGGATTTTCCACACCGGAACAAAAAAAAAAAAACTTGAGAGGTGTGGTCAAGGGACACCCGGATGGAACGAAGTTCCTTTCGATTAATTAGTGAAGGAATTGTAACAAAATTTTATTTTTATACTTGTCATCATCATCATCATCATCATCATCATCATCATCATCATCATCATCATCATCATCATCATCATCATCATCATCATCATCATCATCATCATCATCATCATCATCATCATCATCATCATCATCATCATCATCATCATCATCATCATCATCATCATCATCATCATCATCATCATCATCATCATCATCATCATCATCATCATCATCATCATCATCATCATCATCATCATCATCATCATCATCATCATCATCATCATCATCATCATCATCATCATCATCATCATCATCATCATCATCATCATCATCATCATCATCATCATCATCATCATCATCATCATCATCATCATCATCATCATCATCATCATCATCATCATCATCATCATCATCATCATCATCATCATCATCATCATCATCATCATCATCATCATCATCATCATCATCATCATCATCATCATCATCATCATCATCATCATCATCATCATCATCATCATCATCATCATCATCATCATCATCATCATCATCATCATCATCATCATCATCATCATCATCATCATCATCATCATCATCATCATCGCGACACCACACTGTTCAATGCGAAATAGAAATGAAAATATCTGGCTTGCTTTCTATAAGAGAGAGAGAGACAGACAGAGAAACATGCGCACGCCGCACGGCTTACAATAATAGCTACCTATAGCAAAAAGTGTGACAACTTTTCGTGAGACTTTTTTCCGTCTAGCCCCCTTTCACAACGCGCGATAAGGAACTTCGTTCCAAAAAGGGTGGTAGTTGTTCCAGGTCTGAAAAAGTAGGCTGGTGGCGGGTTGGTCTTGAATTGCTGTGTATAGCTACAATGCAATGCTTAAAATCACGAATACACTATAGTCCATTTACATTAAGATTAGACATTAAACACACCTTTTTACAGTCCGTTCAACCGATTTTGATTTCTATTCCGTAAGCTGCTTAAGGATGGCATTTGGCAAGGCAAAAAAGTGGTTACAATACCAGCTGTTTACTGCATCTGCCATTTGTCATGCCAATAGAAGTCAAAATCGGTTGAACGGACTGTAAAAAGGTTTGTTTAAATGTCTAATCTTACTGAAAATGGAGTTTAGGAAACAAGCAAAAAGAAGATATTTTTCTGTTGCAGTGGCATCAACACCCCATCCGATTACCTGTACATAAAACTCTTACGTTTCATGCTGGTCATCGTCGCCTCCTGGCCTCGGAAGGAAATAGGAGAACCCGAGCCGACCTACCAAACAGTATTCCTTAAATACTTTTACTTAGGTGTGACTATTGCTTGTTCGATTGGAGGTGTTTCGTACGTCATCATACACTTTAGTGAACTAAGTTTTTTGGATGCTGGACATAATTATATTACTATACTAATGAATGCAGTTGATACGGTAAGTGAAATTTCTAATGACTGATATAAATGATGAGTTTTAGAGCCAATCTGATATTGGATATCTGATGTTTGATGTTGATCTAGAAGTGAACGATTATTACTCTGAACTAACTCCTAACACCATGCATATGCTTAATTTGAAGGATCAACGAGAAAGGTAATGCAAACCAAATAGAATTAATAAATAACTTTGAGGATTTATCTATCTTCTATCTATATCTACAGGGTGTAAGGGACAGCCCTCCGCAAACTGACAGGGTGCATTCAGCTCTTCATTTTGAATCATATTCTACCGGAAATTTTCTCAGGAAAATTTTCATTTTTTCAATTTTTTTTTCAGTTACATTTTCATTATTTCAATGTAAAATTGCATTGTGTGTTCGCAGCATTCCATTTATGTAAAAAAACCTGCAAAAAAAACAGCAAAAAAAAAACCAGCAATGGATGTTGAAATACTCTCCAACGACGCGAGTAATCAGCTGTTCACTTTCTGTCTAGCTACAGAGTTCATCGAACTCACCGCATAGCTATTACCTACGTCTCCCAACCAGTAATAGATGTTCCGATTTGTGCACAAAAACACAAACAAATCAGGTTTATTGGATTCCCTTAACGTTCCTGAAAAAAATTCATGTACCAGTCATCTTAGTAAGACATACTGAAGTCACCCTATCAGTTTGCGGAGGGCTGTCCCTTACACCCTGTATAAAAGGAAAGCGTGACTGACTGACTGACTGACTGATCTATCAACACACAGCTCAAACCACTGAATGAATTGGGCAGACTCCTGAGTTTGCTTCGCCATTTCTTCTCAGGGTTGTCAAATAGGAATTATGTCGACTCTATTTAGCTTATTACTTTTTTTTATTATGACATTCAAAAGTGATTCCGATATCCTATACAGAGAATAAATTTATTATAAATCCATAATAATATTATAAATTCGAAACTAACCCTGTCTTCGATTTCGATAAAAAATTGGCAAAGGAATAGATGGCATCCTATGGAAGGAATAGGCTACTTTTTGTTTTAAAAATAATCTTAAAGGGGATGAAAGTTTGTATGGGAAACCTAGCATTTCATAGGTTAGGGTTATGAAAATTAAAATTTAAGCTTTTGATAAGAGATAAAGAATGACGTGTTTCACCATTTTTTTAAGGGGTGATATGATCTTTAAATTCACATGTAATAGGTATTGTTAATTTTGTGTACTTATTTTCAAGAGATTTAGGGCAATTTTTCAATAGTCAGATAACTTTTATCTGAAGAATAATATGACAGTTAGACATATTTTCTGAACAAAAACAAAAAAATAAAAATAAGTTTATTTCTATTACAAAGTGCTTTGACATAAATGTGTTGGAAATCTCCTTTTAAGCAAGAGTTGCTTGTGTTAGGAGACTCCGCTCTTCCACTAGGATTAACTATAATTGCAATTGAAAACAATAATATGGCAAACTTAAAAAAAAACCGGCCAAGTGCGAGACGGACTCGCACACAAAGGGTTCCGTACCATATTATATGCTTAACAATCGCAAAGATAACTTTGTATTTCATAATAATACTGTGAATTACAAGGTTATTTTTTGCAGTTGCAGAAAATCGCCAAAATACCTTATGAATCGCCGTTTTTAGTATTTCTTGATTAAGTACAGTATAAGATACATTATATAATAGAGCTCGTACAAAAATGGTATGAAATTGACGACTTTTACGACCCTATTTCTTCATTTTAGAGGAAAAAAAAAAATAAAAATTTCTTTGTACTCTACTCGATGAGTTCTACACAATAACTCCCCACAAACAGGTTTTTATTTTTAATGAAAACTTTTTTGTATGGGACCGCCCCCTTTGATTTTAATTTTATTTTATTTTTATTATTTGTTGTTATAGTCGTAATACAAATACACAATCTGTGAAAATTTCAACTGTCTACCTATTAAGGTTCATGAGATACAGCCCTGTGACAGACGGACGGACGGACGGACGGACGGCGGAGGCTTAGTAAGTTTGTACGCACAATATTGAGAGACTAGCTAGACTGCCCGCGGCTTCGCCCACGTGGATGTCTGATTTCATGGGTTTTAATTTTCTTATTATTGTTTATTTTACATCAAAAGTATCAATACTGAGTTTCAAGTTAATAGGACTGCGCTTTAAAATTCTTCCATACAAACTTTAACATCTCTAAACCCCCTTTGAGGGGTAGTTTTGAAAAATTCATAATGACAAACTTTATTACTTACATAGGCAAGTATTTGTGCTAAGTTTCAAGCTCATTAACCAAATTAATAAGATTTTTCATATAAACTGTATCCCTGTTTTCACGTCCACAGGGGTAGAATTTCAAAAATCGTCTGGGATGTTTCCATAACTTGGCTCAAACATTATTTACACCTATTTTCGAGTTAATTAATCCCCAATAAAATCCTCCGCTGTAAAATTGACTACCCCTTATCACTCCTTAGGGGTAGATTTTTGGAAAACACGTTGGTTAGTCTTCATTTTTGGTATCAAGCACAAAAACTGTATTTTGAGTAAATCGGACCGCGTGTTAAAATTCCTACATACAAACTTTGACACCCACCAATCCCGTCTTCTGGGGTCGCGGGTTGTTCGAAAGAGATACCGTGGCCCTGCCATAGGCAACTGAAGGAACACGGGTGGGTTTTAGTCAGTAAAAGTATGACACCCCTTTCCGCTCCACCCAGAGCGGGAGAAGTCATTTGATAATTTCCAATCCACAAAAAAAAAGGGGGTAGTTTAGGAAAACTAAAAATGATTAATTTTACAATTAACTTAGATGAATATTCGTGCTAAGTTTCAAGTCTAATAACTCAAGAGATAAGATTTTTCATACAAGCTTTCATCCCCTATTTTATTCCCTTAGGGATGGAATTTCCAAAAAATTCTTCCTTAATGGATGTTTACACTATATAAGGTATCTATGTGCAAAATTTCATGTCTCTAGGTCCAGTGGTTTGGACTGTGCGTTGAGTATTATCAGTCAATGAGTCAGTCAGGACTTTGAATTTTATATAAATAGATTTATAAGACCATAAACTTCTGATAGGTTTTCCTGTAATCTATAGGTAAAGAACTATTTTCTGTATTTTTTTCAAAATTTTAGGCTCAGTAGTTTCAGAGATAAGGGGTGGAAATGGTCAATTTTAGTCTATTTTCTTAAATAACTTCAAAACGTATTATTTTAAAATTATAAAAAAAATATATTTGAGACTCTCATAGTAAGACCTTTCATTTGATATGTCACACGGTACAGTTTGCAAAACTTTTTTTTTTATTGTACTTATTTTCCCCCCAAAAGGGACCCCCATATTCAAAATTCATTTATTTACGTTACATATCCGTGTTTGGGTTACCAAAATACATATGTGTACCAAGTTTCAACTTAATCGGTTCATTAAATTCGGAGCAAATTGACTGTGACAGACGGACAGACGGACAGACAGACAGACAGACAGACACACGAGTGATCCTATAAGGGTTCCGTTTTTTCCTTTTGAGGTACGGAACCCTAAAAAGAAAGAAAAATAAAAACTCTAAATGATAAAACGTTTTACAAAGAAAAAGGTAACAAATGCGCGTGTATTTGTGTGGTGTAAACAAGTAAGTGTGAGTGTATGAGAGCGTGTGGATGTATAGTGTTTGAATTAAAATTCAACTATTTAGTTCAACTATAGATATAAATTAAATGTAAGTGTAAGTGTTAGTATTATGTTAAGTTTAAATTTAAGTTTAAGGCGCGGTGTTAGCTCAACATTCACAAAAATTGGTATTTGTATTGTCGAGTATGACGTAACGCAATGAAACTATCCGACGCAAAAAATACAGTGGACACAGAAGGGTATAAAACAAAGCTTTCACCGATTAGAATAGTAAAAAATAGTTTAATATTCCCAATAAAAAATTTGGAATTTGCTACACAAAAATAAACTTTGGCGTCGAAAATCTCTGTATTTTCAGCGATAACGCCATTCTTTATTTTAAGAATTTAATAGAATTAGCATTTTTTAAAAACTTAAACCGGACAATTATTTAATTTATTGTGTATATTCTAAAGAAAACCGGCAAAATAAATGCACATTCGCAGATTAGTCACATCTCGGCAACACAAATATTATTTTCAATTTTCAACCTTATTTCAAGCCACCTAATGGTGACAATAGATTACGTGGTTTTGTGACGTTTAAAATCGTAGTCAGACCGCGTCTTGAGTTTAAGTTAGCCCTACGACAGCGTCTTGTAATCGGAAGAAGTCTATTACGACTCCTTCCACTATCAATGTAAACTTTAACACGCTTATAGTAAAAAGCTATTGAAGAGTAGATACAATAGACTCAATATCATCATAAGTGCTATTCTTAAGCCATTCGGTTAACACTTTTTTACAGTCTCGGAGCTTCGGGGGGTGTATGCTTAGCTTTTTATCTAGGATTGTATATCTGGGAAGATTGCCTTAGGTACTGTCATTTTGCAAAAACAGACCTAACCGCAACAGTTGGAGCGACTACATAGCTGCTTCTGATTCTTGGCTTAGAGGGATCATACGGGAGGGATGAGTGCTTTCTTAGAATGAGTTGAAGCAAATAAAGTTTTCTAACAGACAGAACGTCAGATAGTATACAAAGGTCCTGGGTAGGAATCTGTAAGGTTTAAAGAACATGACCTTAAGCAAAGTTCATTGCGCCCTTTCAAGCTCCAAAATTTTTATTTTTGATGACCCTCCCCAACATGGCAAACAATATGTGAGGATCGATTGGGCCAAAGATACATATACTTGCTTCAGTAGTTGCTTTGCAGCAATATGCCGCAATGTTTTAAATGTCCAAATCATTCTCCTAACTCTTTTCATAAGTAGTTCTGTGTGCATGTGCCAGGACAGGCGCTGGTCTATCATAACCCCGGGGTATTTAGTATGCTGTAACCTGTCGATTTTTACACATAAGCAGTCGGGGATTGAGGGGTTGAGACAGTTATGAATCTGAATTTGGAATTCTAGCGACGGTTGTGAATTACTATACTTCGTGAAGCAGATGTAGTTGGATTTAGAGGCATTCAGTGTGAGAAGATTATGATTTAACCAGGTTGCTATGACCGCCAGCCCATCCTCGGCCAACCTCCTAACACTAGCCCAAGTTTTAGCCGTGAAAAAAATGAACAAAACTGTCAAACGCCATATTTATCCCATCAATAAAAGTTATCTGGCGATTGATAAATTAGCCATAAGGATTGAAAATATAGCGATAGTCCATAGCTTGAGATAACATTTAGACTTTATTTCATTAAAATCAGTCCTCTCGGTCAAAAGCTATTACAATAACACGCACACATTTACTTACGGACTACGTGGTCAATGGTGGTCAATAACAAAAATTAATGGTGATTATTTTATAATGAATAAGTAGTACCTACTACACTACAAATGACTAAATACGTTGAGCGCTAAACGAATTCAATTCAATTCGCTATTCGATTTCAATTCTATTTCTGTTATTTTTGAAGTTGTCAGGAATGAAAAGATATTTTAAACATGTTCGGCGCTAACTGAATTTTTGGTCCAAGCGGGCCTTGGCTAAGTAGAAACAGCTGCACAGGTCGATCCATCAGGTTAAGCTACGCTTGCTGGAGTTGGTCCGTGGATGGATGACAATCTTTACATACCGAGACTCCTCTGTGACTCGGAAAGCAGGTCAAACCGTTGGTCCCGGCTGACATTCGTGGATTTGCCAGTCGTTACGGGTCGTCGAAAGCCCGAAAGTCTGACAACCAGTCTTACAAAGGGGTATCGTGTTACCCAATTACCGGTTGTGGAGGTCAGATAGGCAATCGCTCTATGTAAAATACCGGTATTCAGCTACATCCGGTTAGACTAGAAGCCGACCCCAACATAGTTGGGAAAAGGCTAAGCAGATTGGTACAAGCGGGCCTTGGAATCATAAAAACCTTTATGTATAAAAAATATTATTTGAGTTTATTATTTGTCGGTCTGTTTGTTTGTTTGTTACCTTTTCAAGCCTTAACGGATAGGCTATGACCTGGGTTAGCGCATAGGATAATTTTTATTCTGTTAGTACGTTCCCCTGGGATAATTTCCGACTTACACGCGAGCGAAGCTGCGGGCAAAAGCTAGTAAGTAGTAAAGTTTGTCATTAATAGTATTTTAAAACTACCCCGGAGGGAGAGTCAGCGGGGGAGGGGTAAGGAGAGGGGTGGTGAGAAGGGAATGGGGAGGGGAGAGTGTAGTTGGGGGTTGAGTAAGGGGGATAGGAAGGGGAGGGATGGTGAGGAGGGAGAGGGTAGGATGATGGAAGGTGGGGGAAACTGGCAGGAGTTAGTGAGGAAAGGATAAAGACGTGGTGAGGGGTGAGTGGGAGGGAAGGGGTTTGTGAGGGGGAGAGGGAGGAGACGTCGTGGTGAGGGAGAAAGGGGGAGGGGGAAGTGGTGAGAGGGGGAGGGAGAGGTTAGCGGAAGAGGATGTGGTGAACGAACGCGCTAATCTCTGGAACTACCAGTTGGACTTTAAAAAATCTTTTTGCGTTAATGATAACGCAATTCTTAAAGAAGGCTATAGGCATATTGAAAATCACTCTAGAACACTAAGGTGCCGAACAAAAAGACAAAAAGTCAGAACGAACGGTAAGCGAAAACGAAATAATAGCGTGGGTAGGCAATGCGATGCGACGGGGTGGGTCGGGGGAACAAGAAATTTCACGCGGACGAAGTCGCGGGCAGAAGCTAGTTATTCATATATATTTGGCTTAATTTGAAGGATCAACGAGCAAACCAAATCGATAATAAATAACTTAGAGGATTTATTATTATTTATTTTATTGTATGTTACGAACTTATGGGTGAGACTTTTTTTGTTTAATTTAGTTTCTAATTAATATAGCGAGTATTATAATCGAAGATTATGCATGCCGTAAAGTAAAATGTATCGGGACTATTTACATAAAATCCATCTTACCTGTACACCTTATAGACCAGGGCCAAACCGCTCAAAATATCGTAAAAAAAAAAAAAAATCTTAGCAGTATACGAGTGGTCGGAAAATTTAGTTGATGATGTAAATAACGAAGGAGAAATAGTCCAGACTCGGAAAAAGTTCTGGAAGAGGGGTGGGGGGTGTAATATATACGGTTTTAGGGGCTTGAACTCGTTTTTTCCGATTTGCGGCTAAACTATGCATCCTATCGAAAAAAATCAAATATAAAAGTGGTAGATACTAAAAAAATCTTTAACTTTCATTTCATACATTATTACCCATTACCTCAAAATGATCGAGAAAAACGCATAAAACCGTCTTTTTGGTTTTTAATTTATAACTATTGCAAATATTATTATTTTTTCATGAAAATTGGTGAAAATGTTTTTTTTTTTGTGTTTTGAACAAGCCCAATTTTTTTTAAAATGAAATATTTATTTGTCGCTGTTTTATGAAGAAAATACAAAAAAATTACCTTATTTTCAATCGAAAAATTTGGTTACTAAATTTTAGATAAATGACCAGTGCTCATTTTTTTCGTTGAAATCTCAACTTTTATAAGAAATTAAAATATAATATGGTTTACGTACAAACATACCGTTAAAAACGCGAACAACCGAAAAAACTACTTTTCAAAAATCGATTTTTCGAAAATCGAATGTAATTCATATAAAGCGTTACTTCTTATGAAATACTCTGTTATTCAAGTAATTTACATGTACTTAACTATTCTCGGCTTTCAGAATCCCGAAAATATTGTTCAAATCGCAATTAAATATCCCCTCAAGTGTTTTTTATGTACTAATTTATAAACCGAAAACCCCAGCGGTGGGGGTGAGGGGGGTTAGTTGCGAACCCCATAGGTTCACAACTACTGATGATGATTATTTTTCCATCGGATGATGTTTTTTACGTTTATATATGTCGACGCAAGGCTTACGTAAACTTTAAAAATATTTACTTTAAGTACAAATTAAACAGTTAAAACTGCATAGGTTTAAAATGGTTTAGATTTGATTAATGTTGTCAGTTTGCTACTTTTCAATGTAAAAGACCGTGTTATGATTTGCGGTTACTATAACAGCAAACCTTAGATTATAAAACAAAATGCAGATAGACCGCGCGGAACACGAAAGTGAAGCCACGCTTGTAGACATGTGTGCGTGACAGCACTATAAACATACGTTTCCTCAGTGAGCGTTACGGTTGCCAGGATAATAACAAAATTACCCATATTATTTCATTATCTATCTATTAGGTGTTGAAAATTTAACTGCAGGAAAAGTAAGTATTTGCTTAGAATGACAAATAAAATGTATTTGCAATGCGCGAGGCAATGGAATGACGCGGGCTGCGGGAAGGGAAGCGGGCGGGGGGGGACCGCTAAAGAGATGCTCGCGCGCGGAAATATGAAGCCGGTCCGAATCGCCAGCGGAGCCCTACGTACCGTGTACAAAAAAATCTGTTACTAAATTGTTATATTTATGTGAAAATATAAGTGCTTAAAAAAAAAATTTACGTGTTTGTTTTACAATAGCGGGTAAGTGGAGTGAGTGGGTGGTGGAGTGGAGTGGTTGCAGTTAATTTTTAATACATTGTATATTAATAAAAATCAATTTCCGAAATGTATATACGCGCATAACTTAAGAACGCTGTACCTATTTAGGTGAATGTTTATTTTTGTGTTTTAGGACAAGGTTTGTATGAAAGTGTTTGAAAAAAAAATTGCAAATAAAATGAAAATGGTTTTATTCTTGTAAACAATGTTCATTAGTTAAAGTTATTTGGTTAACAGTAATGAAATCTAAACATAGGTAACACTGGTCAACAAAATTTTTGTCACAAGAACTTTTTGTCATATATGCTGTTTTCTACTCCCTTTGGTAGGAAATAGTATAAAAAATAGTATAAAATTGGCACGTTATGTTAGTGGTTTGTAACGAGAATAGGTAGATAAGTAAGAATAGCAATAATTAAAAATTTATATTTAAAAAAAAAATATTGTGCTCTTTTTGTAAGAAAATATTTAAAAATGAAAATAATATGTATAATATTATAGAATTAAATCTTCTTCTTCTTAGCGTTAATCCCAGTCGCATCCGAAGCTTACAGCCCGGAGCCTGGGGTCCGCTTTACTAGTCTAACTGCTAATTTGGCTATACTTCGATATTTTACGTGAAGCGACTGCCATCTGACCTCCACAACCCAAAGGCGATATCGAAGCATTGTAGCTAGACCAATTGTTAGACTTTTGAGGGCTCCAACAACCAGTAACGACTGCCATTAGATGTTCGCATAGCAACCGGACCGACGGCTTAACGTGCTCTCCGAGGCACGACCAGAATATACAGGGTGTTCGGCGCATGGATCGACACAATTTTTTGGGGGATTGGGGGGGTCATTTGCTAGGTTTCACCTAAAGACCTCCATGTCCTAAGTGTGACGGTAATTGAGATATGTTTTTTTTTGTTCTTTCTTTGAATTACTCAAAATCTCGCCTTTGAATCGATATATGTTTTTTGTTTATGGTTGCAATAGAACAAAATAAATTTTATAATAGTCTGCAATGTATTTTTATTCTAAATAAATTATTATTTGATGTAATTGATCAATAAACAATGACTTATGTGCTTCCAAAATCTTAAAAATGTTTAAATGTATGAAAAATTACTACTCTTAAATTCATATATTTTTTTTAAATAAAGCCATTTTGACCTTATTTTTATGTCAAAAAGTTCTTTAGCTTGTACCCTTTCTAAGGGTATGCTACACGCTATGAAAAACAATTCAAATGTAGTCAAAATACTAGTTAGAGAGTCAGTTATGGAGTGTTTTAAGAAAAGACTTATTACGGTAATTATATTTTTTTATTTTATTTCGAATAAGAATACATTGTAGACTATAATAAAAATTATTTTGTTCTTTTACAACCATAAACAAAAAATATATATCGATTCAAAGGCGAGATTTTGGGTAATTCAAAGAAAGAACCAAAAAAAACATATCTCAATTACCGTCACACTTAGGACATGGAGGTCTTTAGGTGAAACCTAGCAAATGACCCCCCCAATCCCCCAAAAAATTGTGTCGGTCCATGCGCCGAACACCCTGTATATATATATAGACTTATAGAATTAAATAAATGGAATAATTAATAATAACAATACAGTATTCCCGTAACAAAAATCTTGTTGACCAGATAATTAACAACAATTGACCAGATAATTAACAGCCTTTATTTTGCACTAATTTCTTGTAATATTGTCTTTTACCCTCGATACATCTGGCATTTGTTTCTATTTTTGCTATATAGTGGAGGCGTATGCTTAAATATTTTTCCAGCACAATTTTTATCAAGCTTAATTTGTGTTCAACTCCATAGCTTAAATGTTCATCTTCCAAGTTTGTAAATATAGTTTCATTGCCAATAAAACCTTTTAAAATTTTTGAAATGATGTAGTTATAGTCATTTTTTGTTTTTATTACAAAGTTTTCTTTTAAAATTTTTCTTATAACAGTTTCTGCCGCAATACAAACTTGATAAGTGTCAGTGGAAGGAAAAATTAAGCCTCCTTTATCTCTTAAGCCAATTAATTTATGAAAAGATTGTTTTTCTGTTGCGACCAAACGTGTCAAACAGTATTCACATTTGACTACTTTTCTAACGAATCGAATGACGCAACCAGCTATGTAACCTACAATTACTTTACGCATTTCATCGAAAAGTGGTATATCTAAATATTCTGCCAAATTATTAATATCTTCAGGCACATTTTGTAGAAAATCTAATGAACTCGAAATGGATTCATCGTCTTCGGTCTCATCGTGTCTGTAAGAAGAACTTGTGGAATTAATAATATCGGTAGCCGAAGAACACGTCAATATCGCCACATTTTCTAGCGGAATGCAATTACCAGTCTCTAGACTTCGTAATTCCAAATGTGTTAGTAATTTTCGATATATAGCCTTAAATTGTTTTACGTTGGGGTTATCATTATGACCCCCATGCATTCTGATACAGCCAAAAAAGATTTCGAGATGGTCCTGGCTCAATTTGTAGGTTGGAATAAATAATAGACATTTTTCAGTCTCTATTAGACCTTCAAACATAAATTTTAAACTGGATATATTTATTAAAGTTCCTAAAAAACCTGGTCGGCATCTTGTTTCCAGAACTTTTTTATAAAATCGCATGATGACGTATGTTGATCTGCCTTCTTTTACGACTTTTCGTTTTGTAACAGTCTTTATTTGCAAGTTCAGTACGTAATCTTGAAGGCGGTCAAGCAACGCATATATTTCATCTTTGTTACCCCGATAAATGGGTTTTCGGTAGTCAAAATGGGCCATATTTCGTGAGTTAAAAACATCAAACATGTCATTCATCAGTTGGATAAACTCTTCCGTGGGCTGAGATTGTTCAAAATCTGGAAGTTTTAAATCATGCCTACAAAAAAACATAGCTTTCGCCACACTCCTGCTTAATGTCTGCGTAGCCAACTTGACCTTCATAATTTGATTCCTAAATAAAATGTGCCTCTTCGAAAGCTTATTTGCTAAATGGAGTCCCTCTTCTTCCTGTAATTTATTTAATTTTACTAAATAGTTCCAGTCAACAATTTCGCCATCTTTATTTAAAAATTGTTTTTTTGCTTCTAGTTGGTTTCTAAGAAGTTTTATTACGTGACTCGGATCCAGAAAACAAGCAACTTCGCTACCATCTGATGGATGTGGAAATGTCGTTTTTATATTAGTGAAGTCTGTTATATCGCAACCAAGTAACCCCATGGTGGTAAAATTTGTAGCATGCCCATCAAATGTCAAGGACACCACTCTTACACCAGCTTCATGACATTTTGTTAGACAAATTTTTACTAAGTTTGACTTCTGTTCTCCAGTTAAATTGTTAGTTAAAAAGTAACCTAAAGGCATTTTAAAATGTTTGTTGACTCCTACTAACATAAACACAAATGCCTGAGATGCCAAAGCAGTAGATTCGGTAATCTCATCGCCCATGTCAACAACGCCTATATACCGTTTGCCATCCCACAGCTTTTGCTGGCGCAAAGCCATTTCGTCAAACATAAGCGAACAAAGAAGTTTGTATGAAGAACCTTCTGCTATTTTCTGTAACGCTGAGAAAGCCTCTTGAGTAAATCCAGGTTCACTTTTAACATGGGTGTACCATTTTGCCAAAGTTTTGGAATGAGGCAGGCAATTATTGAATGTTTTCCTAACATACTCGTATCCCTTGGGAGAGTAAAAATTTAACGTCAAGCAAAATTTTCTCATAGCAGGTGTATATTTTAGTTTTTTTTTTCCGGCATTGCGCATGTTTAAGTTAACGAACAGTTCTGTTGCTACAATATTCTCACGTAATAGATTATCTGTATCACAATTAATAAAATTTTTGTCTTTTAAGTCCTTTAAAATATTACTTATTGAAACATTTCTTTTTTTTAAGCGTCGAACTTTTTGTTGTAATAATTTCATATTACGCTTGGTTTTTAATCTTAATGACTGGTGTTTCCGTAATTCCTTCCTCAAAAGATTTTTCCTAGGAGTATCGAATACAGAGTCCAAATCCGAATCTTTAATTTGAAAGTCTACAGCGTTTACTTCTGTGGATTGTTCTGGTTGTTGTCTAAATGCTGATAAATTTGAGGCTGCCGTTTCGCAATCTTTATATTCATTGGATGGTCCCGGTAGTTCAGTAGCCTGAGATAAATTGGCAGCAACAGCTGCAATTTCTGAAGTTTCCTTATCATGTGGTGACGCGTACAAATTTTGTGTTGGTTTTGATTTTTTTTTTACTAACTGACGACCTTTTTCGGTGAAGTAAACATCCTCTTCTTTGAAATGCGTTGAACAGACAACGCAAAATTTTGATGGTAGCCAATCGTTATTTTGTCTGCTATCACGTACGATAGAAACCCAATCGTTATGTATAACAGGATCAGTTGGGAATCTGCATAAATAGAAAATATTTTGTGGAATTATAGCAGCTATTTAGTAAAGTCGTGAAGGGTCATTATTGTTTTTTGCAATCCATATTTATATTTACTTTATGTTGACGAATCGACGGATGTACATAGTTATAGTTATTCATCATCATCATAGCGTTAAACCCAGTCACATCCGAAGCTTTCAGTTGGTAGTTTTTTTTTGCATTGAGTGGGGATCGAACCTCCCACCTCCCGCGCAGCGGCCGCGTTCACTACCGCTACGCCACGGAGGCTGTCATAATTATTGTTTCAATATTATTACATAATTATTATTAGAGACAGGAAATTCAATAGTTTTAGTAATTAAGGCACATACAAACAAACACACATACCTACGTCAAACATACCAACCAAAAGGCGAAACAAACAAAACACTTTTATCGAAATAAATATTTTTTAAATTGATAATCTTGTTTCCAATACAAATTTCCCAACTTTAGGGTAAATGTTTCAAAATAAACTAGCAACACTATGGATTTTTGTTGACGTTTTGTGTTCTAAGATTTCACTAAAAATAATCACGTAAAATAATGTCTAAATATTAATATTTACCTATGAAAAGATATTCCATCTTGTTTTTTTTGTTTTTGGGAACAATTTTTGCAATGTTTGAATACACAAGACGGCATTATTCTCGAAAATATGAATATTGTTTGTGACGTACTAACGATGCGACGCTTCGTGCCGTACTGACGCGAGATTGTATTCGTTTTTCAATTTGTATTGCTTTTGTTGGCTTCACTTTCGTGTTCCGCGCGGTCTATCTGCATTTTGTTTTATAATCTAAGCAGCAAACCATAACTGTAGGCTTATTCAAACGTAGGTTTAAAAACGAGTTATTGATTGTTAAATTCATTTCTTGATTAATAAGCGATATGCGTTACTTTAAAAATCATTTTTGGTTCATTTTTGTATATCAAACAGTTGATTGAAATATTAGTGGTCAAGCGGAAAAGATGGCGCGTGTTTAAAATGTTTAAATGTTTTAAGCAACAGAAAATTAATTCAATGTTAAAATCGACTGCTAAAAATTGTAAAACGAATTAACAAATTATAGTTAGTTACTTTGTAATCAATGTTACCTGCAATTTATAAAAAAATAAGTGAGTGTAATGACTTCGCAACGAGGACGCCATATTTTATTATTGAAAAGGCGGGCCGATGCGAAGCCACATTGCCAAGCAGAAGTTTGTGAAGATAACTGGTGTTTGCTAGAATATCTTGTGAGTACGATTCCTATTATTAATTTAGATTTTAAGGCTGTCTTATTAATTGTGTTTTGCTAATATTAAGAATAAAACGTGATTTGTTATATTGGGTGTGTTCATTTTTGCAATGAGTGAACTGAATGCTGGAGATGGTGACGTCAGCTCTGCTGACGTCACGATTTCTAAAAATTCGGATGATCCCGGTGCTCCGTTATATACATAAGCTTATATACCTATTATATAAAGGGTTTTTCCTTATATACATATGGGGTGCATTCGACACTCTTTGTTGTTCGTAAGTATTTACAAATTATCACTTCTAATATTTGTCTTAAACTTGATTATAAAATACAAAAATTAAAAGTAATATAATTTTATTAAAATCTTTTTCTTCGTGGGCACTTCTTCATCGCCAGAACTCACCAATTATAAGATAGGTAAGTACTTACATTTTTTCATAGATAATGCTAATTAGTAGAAATAAAATACATACCAACAACACAAAATTTGATTAGGCAGACTAAGTATTTTTCATTGCCATTACATTACAATTTTTTTTTTTATTTAATTGTTTTTATTTGTTTGTTTTTTTTTGTTATTTTCTCGCATTACTGATGAAAAGTAGAGTGATCAACTCTGGTGTACGTGATTACTTACATCCTATGTTTAACAAATCGAATGTCTATTTCGATGCTTTGAAAGCCGAGAAAAGTTAGGTACCTACATGTAAATTACTTGAATAACAGAGTTTTTCGTAAGAAATAACGCTTTTGATGAATGCAAATGCTTATTATCATTTACATTCGGTTTTCGAAAAATCGATTTTTGAAAAGTAGTTTTTTCGGTTGTTCGCTTTTTAACGATATTTTTGTACGTAAACAATATTATATTTTAATTCCATATGAAAGCTGAGATTTCAACTAAAAAAATTTGCACTGGTAAAGGTCATTTATCTAAAATTTACTAACCAAATTTTTCGACAAATAAATATTTCGCTTTGAAAAAATTTGGGTTTGTTTGAAACACAAAAAAGAACATTTTCACCAATTTTCATGAAAAAATAATAATATTTGCTATAGTTATAAATTAAAAACCAAAAAAACGGTTTTTTGCGTTTTTCTCGATAATTTGAGGTTATGGGTAATAATGTATGAGAAGAAAGTTAAAGATTTTTTTATTAACTACCACTTTTACATTTAACTTTTTTCGATAGGATGCATTAAACTAGAAAAATCGAGTACAAACCCCTAAAACCGTATATATTACACCCCCCCCCCCCTCTTCCAGAACTTTTTCCGAGTCTGGACTATTTTTCCTTCGTTATTTACATCATTAGCTAAATTTTCCGACTACTCGTATACTGCTAAGAATTTTTTTTTCCTCAAACAGGATTGGCCCTGGTCTATTGTGACAGTAATTTATTTTTATTTCTGGATTTTTTATGATTTTTTAATTACTTATAATTTACAGTCCAGAGTCCTCTCACTGACATTTTCTACTAAGTACCGAGAGGTGGCTAAAGAATTCCTTACTAATATCCATCTGTTCTTCTACAAAGAGCGTTCTGAATATGCGATGAAGGTAAGATATTGCTTATTGATCTTCTGTTACTTGAAGAAAATAACATCTACTGCTAAAATTCGGTATTCAGTCTAATCGGGTCAATGTTTGAAAAAATGTATGTTGAAATGGTGTTGGAAATATCTAAGTTATCCAAATATTTAAAGGAATTTGCAATTTTATACGAGTATATTGATAAAAATATTTATTGATCCTAAAATACTTCTCTGTGGTACAAATACTAGTTTTTTAACCGACTTTTTGACTTAGGATAATAAATGGTTATTTCAATTTCTGTTTCAGACTCACAAAATGGTCCACTTGGTATCTCATCTCTTCACATTATGCTTGGTAGCTCAGATGTTACTTGGCATATCTCTCTTCAACCTGACACCTATGTACAATAACTATGCTGCTGGAAGGTACAAAAATGGAGCTTCTAAAAACTCCACGTTTGAACAGTCTCTGTATTTCGTATATCCGTTTGATACGTCGACTGAAATTAAAGGTTATATTGTTTCTTGTATTATTAATTGGTAAGTTAGCGACATCATTATCATATAATGTACCTATGTGTGTCTTAAGTAGTGTAGTTGTAAAAAAAACAGTTTTTTCTGAGATGAAAAACACTCTCACCGCCAACTCATACACGATAACCATGTTACCATATTTTTATTTTCGTACTCTTGAAAAAAACCTACTGCAGAAAAAAAAACTGTAATTTGTCATGTTTTTTTTTCAAGATAGTTTTTTTTTCTATCTGTTTGTTTTTTTATCTGTAGTCTTAATATTCAAATAATATTTTTTTAATTATTCACAAGTCATCCGCTTATCGGTGTGATCACTAACGAAACCAGGGCATTATTAGGATTATTTTGATTCATAACATCAAAATAAAAAAAAAACCTTCCAATTGCGTGTCGGACCACGCACAATGAGGGTTCCGTAGTTGAAAAGAATTTATCCCAATGACAAACCTAACATTGAGTTGAAAAACATAGGTTTTCCCATACATTGATATACGTCACGGACAATTCTCCAACTGCATATTTAAGCTTGTATTCGCAAAAAGCTATTCTTAAACATAACATCACGCCTTGTTTCCGCGAAGGGGGTTCCCCCACAGCGCATACTTCCTCGTAGTTTCCCCCGGGCAACACCGTGTCTGACCACCGTAACGGAGTGGCAGACCGTTGGCTAAAGTGCGCTGTGATTCGCAGACATAAGCGCGGTCGTCTGCGAATATGAAGAAAAAGTCTAGCCGTGACGCTTCTGGGCGCTTTTTATATAATCGCTCCTACCAGGGCGATTCCAACGGCCCTTCTCAGGTCCACGCCGGCGGCGCTTTGGCGTCGGAAGCTGACCGCGCATCGTCTGCGGCCAGCTTGTTCCGCAGGCCAGACGAGTTGTCGGACTCCGACGACTCCAATGTCGACACGTCAGCGGCCGAAAACGACCGCCGCAAGCGGAAGTTGGGCGTGAGGCACGAGTCCGAGGTCTCCTCGGAGTCGGTCGGAGGTGGGACAAAGAAGAAGAAGTCTAAAAAGGCTTCGACATCTTCTTCGGCTTTTGTTCACGATGTGGGTGGTGTCTTGGTGGACGCCGAGCGCCAGCTAAACCTGGCGAAAAAGGTGCAACCCCAACTAGACCTGGAGGATAGGGTTGCCGCCAAGGAGAAGCAGGCGCAAGCCGCCCGGTCGAGGGCTGGCTATGGTGCATCTAATGTGCTGTATGCTGACCACTCCCTGGCGGAACTGGAGCGCATGGCACAGGAGGACAAGGAGGAGGTCCTGGAGTTTGCCTCAAAGTCCTCCAACTTGAAGGGGACCTTCCAGAAGGCCCTCAAATGCCGGGCCGCCAGCATGCACGGCATTGTCATGGAGCTGGCGAAGCGGACGGCCACGGACGAGACGCGGCAGCTGCAAGCGAAGGTAGATCGCCTGCAGGCGGAGGTCAGCCAGCTACACCAGAAGCTGTCTGAGGCCACGGCCCAGCCTGTCCAATCTGCCCCAGGTCCGGTGGTTGGAGGCTCGTCCTCCCCCGCCGGCTTTGAGGCACTAATCCGCGGGATTGTCATGGAGGAGAGGGCCTTCATCAGAAGCTGCCTCGCAGGCATCGAGGACTGGCTCTTGCCGGAAAGGCGGCTCCGCCTGCCGCTAGCAGCGGATAAGAGCCCACCACCGATGCGCGACGGAGCCGAAACCTACGCCTCTGGGAGGCCCGGCATCGGGTGCGCTGTCCCAGGCCTCGAAGCCCTCCAAGGGCAAAGGCAAGGGCAAGAGGACCACGGTGGCCTCTAAAACGCCCACCACGAGCGCGGAGGCAGCGTCTGGGTCGTCTGCCACTCCAGCAGCCCCCCGGAACTCGAAGGGGGAAGACGCCCTTCTGCCCTCTACCACCCCGTCCAACCAGTCGTGGACGGAAGTGGTCAGGGGGGAAAGGGGGAAAAGTCGACCCCCAAGCCCGCTGCGACTGCTCCTGCAGCCATAAAGGCTCCAGCCGGCGGGAGAAAGCTGGTTCCTCCCACAACCGCGGCCGTCGTGGTGACCATCACTTCGGAGGCCGTAGAGCGGGGCGAGACGTATGAGTCCGTCCTAAGACGGGCTCGTACTAACGCGGATCCCTGTCGGCTGGGGATCGGCGGCCGCCGATCCCTAACCGGGACTCGAATTTTCGAGTTCTCGGGGCAGCAGCACGGCACAAACGCGGACCTCTTCGCAACAAAGTTGCAAGAGGTCATCGCGGATGGCAACGGTCGTCAGGCCTGTAAAGACCGCGTCCTTGGAGGTGATCGATCTCGATGATTCGGTCACCAAAGAGGATGTGGTGGCGGCCGTTGCGGCGGTTGGGGGCTGCCTCCCTGACGCGGTGAAGGGTGGAGCCATCAGGCTCGGCCGCCGCGGCATGGGCACCATCCGCGTCGAGTGCCCAGTCGTTGCGGCTAGGGCCGTCCTTTCTGCAACTAAGGGACGGCTGCTTGTGGGGCTCAGCTCGGCTGTGGTCCGGCCACTTGAAGACCAGCCTATGCGCTGCTTCAAGTGCTTCGCGTTCGGCCACACCCGAGCCACGTGTCCCTCCAAATTCGACTGGGGAAACTCCTGTTTCCAATGCGGGCAGGAGGGACACAGGAGTGCCACTTGCCACGTCGCCACGCCACACTGCGCTGCGTGTGCCGCCAGTGGCCGCCCCGCGGACCACAGGATGACAGGCAGGAGCTGCAAGCCTCCCGGGAGGAAGGGCATAGTGCCAGCACAGGTTCGCCCTGTTGCTACCACCGCCACCGCCGTCGTCGCCGCTGTAGCTCCAGCAGCGGTAGCTGAGGAGGGGGATGCGATGTTGGAATAATGGTTTCCGACTACCGCATCCTCCAGGCGAACACCAACCACTGCAGAGCGGACCAGGACCTGGTGGTGCAGGTCATGGCCGAGTGGCTGGTGAACGTGGCGGTGGTCGCCGAGCCCTACTCGATCCCCGGCAGCTGGCTGGGTGTCGAGGACGGCTTAGTGGCACTAGCGGCGCGGTCTTCCACAGACTCCCCTCCCCTCTCGCTATTAGAGAAGGGACCGGGATACGTGGCCGCCGCGTGGGGAGAATTAGCCCTGGTGGGCGTCTATTTCTCCCCAAACCGCCCTCTTCAGGATTTTGAGAACTATCTCGCAATCCTGGCCGCCGTGGTCGGCAGGGCGGCGCCGCGTCAGGTCTCCGTACTAGGAGACCTGAATGCCAAGTCGGTGACCTGGGACAACCCGGCCACCGACGCACGCGGGCGGGCAGTGGAGATGTGGGCAGCCTCGTCTGGGCTCTCCCTCTTGAACAGAGGAAGCGTCCAGACATGCGTGCGGCGGCAGGGTGGCTCAATATTGGACGTCACTTTCGCCGCCCCTACGTTGGCCGCGCGCGTGTTGAACTGGCGGGTGGAGCTGGTGGAGACTATGTCGGACCACCGCTACGTGCGGCAGGGAGGCAGCGGTGGAGGCGGCGTTCATCCAGGACTGGCTTTCGCCGCCTTCCGTTGGCCTAGATGTGGACACCGTGGCGGGGCACCTGAGGGAGTCTCTGACCGAGGTATGCAACTCTAGCATGCCTCGGTCTTGTCGACCACTACCCAAACGCGCCGTATACTGGTGGTCGGTGGAGCTGGCGGGGCTTCGAACAGCGTGTGTGGAGGCAAGGAGGGAATACACGCGGAGCCGGCGGCAGCGTCGACGAGACCTCGCCGAGGAAGACCACCTCTATGAAGCAAAAATGGTCCTCGATAGGGCCATCGCCACCGCCAGAGACTCTGCGAGAGCGGAGGTGCTGGAGGGTCTCGACAACGACCCCTACGGGAGACCATATAAGGCAGCGCGCAACAAATTGCGCCCCTTTGGTCCCCCGGTGGCCGAGACCTTGGAGCCCTCGTTTCTGGATGGGGTGGTTCAGTCCCTGTTCCCGTGCAGGGACAACTTCACCCCACCAGTGATGAGCCCGCCGCGGGGGATAGCTCCGCCTGCTGAGGAGGCCCCTCCTGTCACGGAGTCGGAACTTGGCGCGGACCTAAGGACATTTGATATTGATATATTTGTCTGATACTAGATTTTTTTTTTTTTTTTTAGTTATTGTACCGTGTTTTTTTCTGAACTGAATAAAGTTTTTTATTTATTTTATTTTTAATTCTTCATATCCGCGCCAAGAAGACGACTCCGGGCCCCGACGGTGTTCCGGCAAGAGTGGTGGCGATTGCTGCCACTCAAATGGAGGAGAGGTTTCGGGACCTCTTCAGCGCATGTCTTGCATCTGGGAGGTTCCCGAAACCGTGGAAGGAGGGGCAGTTGAGCCTCCTTCACAAGGAGGGCCGCCCAGAAGACTCCCCCTTAGCATACCGGCCCATCGTTCTGCTCGATGAGGTCGGAAAAATGTTCGAGGGGATAATCGCCGCCCGCCTAAAGAGCCATCTGCGGAGTATCGGGCCGGACTTGTCGGACGCTCAGTTCGGTTTTCGGGCTGAGCGTTCCACGGTGGACGCTCTGGCCCGCCTTAAGGGACAGGTGAAAGGGGCGATGGAAGTGGGGGACGGATTGTTGGCTGTGTCATTCGACATAGCTAATGCCTTCAACTCCGTTCCCCACTCCACCATCCTAGAGGCGCTCCGATTCCACGGAGTGCCTCGATACATGCGCAGACTGCTGGCCAGCTACCTGGGGGATCGGGCAATCGTCTTGGTAAATAGGACTGGCCAAGTCCGGCGGTACGCCGTTGAAGCCGGTGTTCCGCAGGGATCTGTCGTGGGACCTCTCCTGTGGAACATCGGCTATAAAATAAATAAATAAAATTCATTTAATTCAGATAACTGAGATCCATAAATAATAGGTCTTTACCTATGAAATTGCCGTTTTGTATGAAAAAATTTAAACGAATTTTTTTCATGTATTTTTTATTTGTATTAATCGAAGTAATCACCCATGCAATCAATGCATCTTTGCCAACGCAGTGGCAGTTTATTGATGCCCTTCTTAAAGAAATCAGCTGGTCGGGAGGCAACAAATTCATCAAAGGCGTTTTGTACTGCCTCTCGGGTATTGAATTTTTTTCCCGCCAAGAAGTTATCCAAATTCTGGAAAAAGTAGTAGTCTGTAGGCGCAAGGTCTGGTGAGTAGGGCGGATGACGGAGAGCTCCCAACCCCAGTTCTTGCAACTTGGAGACCGTCTGCTGTGCAGTATGAGGTCGCGCGTTGTCGTGCAGGAGCAGCGGAGACGAGCGATTGACCAATGCTGGTTGGAGATGTGCCAGCTTCTCCATCATTGTGTTCAGTTCTTCACAGTACACATCTGCAGTAATGCTCACCCCGTTTGGTAAGAAGCTGTGATGAATCACACCGGCGCTAGACCACCAAACAGTGACCATCACTTTTCTAGGGGTAAGTTTTCGTTTAGGGCATTGTTTAGGTGCTGAACCAGGATCCAACCAACTTGCTGAGCGCTTGCGGTTATCAAACAGAATCCATTTTTCATCGCAGGTAACAATGCGGTTCAAAATTCCTTCATTTGTGTGTCTGTTGAGCAGTGCAAGGCACGTCTCGACGCGTACTTCGCGCTGGCGATCATTGAGTTCGTGGGGCACCCATTTGTCAAGCTTTTTTACCTTGCCAATTTGACGCAAATGGACCAATAGTGTTTTGACGCTAACGTCGAAAGCTGCTGCTAATTCAGCCGTAGATTGTGTATCATCAGCTTCCACAATCGCCTTTAAATCGTAATTGTCGACCAAAGTCTTCGGACGACCGCGAGGTTCATTTTTCAGGTCGAAATTTCCAGAACGGAAGCGAGCAAACCAATAACAGGTGGTGCGTTGGTTTGTAGTGTTAGCTCCGTAAACGTCGTTGATGTTGCGTGCCGCTTGTGCCGCGTTGCTGCCACGACGGTACTCATATTCCATAATTACTCGAATTTTTAACGTATCCATGATGACGAAAAAGATTGAAATGCGATGAAGATGTAACACTAATCAATAAACAAATGACTACTTTTGGAAAAAAAAATCCATGTTTTTAAAATAAAATTAATTTGAAATTAGAATTCTTAGCCAAACAAAAATTATTTTGATTTGAAATGGCCAGTACTGCAGAACGGCAATTTCATAGGTAAAGACCTAATATAACAACCAATTCTGAATTAAAAATATTAAAATTTAATTTAATTTAATTCACACACACACACAGTACACACACACACACACCCTCACACACATACCCTCACACACACACACACACACACACACAATAAAAATATACACATTCAATAAAATTAAAATTAAAACAGTCAATAAAATTTAAATTATCAATAAAATTTAAATTATATCAAAATTATTAAATTAAAATTAAATTCATTCATTTTCATTTAATTTTTTCAATTCATTTAATTTTTATGTTATTGGATCTATAATCCAATGACATAAAAATAAAATCAAATTAAAACACCTTCATATAACCCTCTTAACAAAAGATCTCCATAACGGAGAAGAGATCCTGTCAGCTACAGTCTTCAGAAGTCCGTTGCAGCTGCCGCGCATTCTGCAGATCAGGGACACAGTTTTCTTACGGATGACGCCATAAAAGCCATCAGTGCGATACTGCGCAAACATCCCTGATGCACTACAGAAGCGAGGCAGCCCCAACATCATCCTGAAGATGTTATTATACAGCACGCGCAGGACATCCAGCGATCTTTTGGTGTGACTGACCCACAGGTTTCCCGTATAAAAGCTTTGACAAATCTTTACTTGTTCAGAGCAACGGGAAAATCTGCGGGCCAGCATGTTACCTCTAACCGCTAAAGCCCTGCGCTCCCTCTCAATGTCCTGATCATCATCAAGACCTTCAGTAACAAAATGCCCCAGGTATTTAAATTTCGTGACACGATTTATGCACAAGCCATGTAGGGTAATATTATGTAAATACTCGGGACATCCACCAGCGGCCCTAAATACCATATATTCTGATTTTTGGACGTTGTATACTAGGCCGTGCGCACCAGCATAGGCCTCACACACTCTTAACAACTCTCCGAGACCCCTCCCCGTCGGGCTCAGCAGCACCATGTTGTCCGCGTAGCTAATATTGTTGACACAGACGCCATCGATCGAACAACCGACACGCTTGCTACTAACTTGCTCGTCGATGAGGTCATTTATGTATAGGTTGAAAAGCTTGGGGGATGTCAAACCACCCTGTCTCACCCCGCTTTCCAACGTATATGCCTCAGAGAGCCTTTCTCCAGAGCACATCGTATGATACAAGATCAAATGCTTTGGAGAGGTCAAGGAAACACGCATATACCGGTGTCCTGCGGTCCACATAGTATTGGACAGTATGCTTGAGTCCTACAATGGCAGCTTCCGTGGATAGCCCGGGTGTGCGGAAATTAGCGAGATTTTAAAATAAAAAGGCAACAGGCACATGTAACGTCTATGAGTTTAAATTTTGATGTGTAGAATGACACTTAACATGACTGTATGTATGGGCACATAACAAACACATAATAGTTTACGTAGGACAGAACACTTAAAGCTAATACTAATTACGTAGGCGCTTCAACATGCCCCCGGGCGTTGAAAGTCATGCTTTCAACCAGACTTCGTTTCTGAAGATACAGGTAATGGGCATATCCTGTTGAAGGCCCTCCGGATGACTCCATTAGAGGTCTTGATATCTGCCACGCGGACAATTCCATCAGTACCTGGATGTACGGCGATAACTCTTCCTAGTCTCCACTTCAGAGGTGGAAGATTCTCCTCTTTGATGACCACCAAGGAATCTAACTTCAAGCCATCCTTGCAAGAACGCCACTTTGTCCGTTGCTGCAACTCTGCAACATACTCTTTACTCCATCTAGTCCAAAAGTGTTGGCGGAGTTGCTCAATACGTTGGTAACGACTAAGATGGGTTGCAGATTGGTCTTTACAATTCTTCTGTGGCAATGAAGTGAGTGACCGGCCGACGAGAAAATGACCTGGCGTCAGTGGGGTGCAATCGGCAGGATCTGATGACAGCGGCGTTAGTGGTCGTGAATTTAATATTGCCTCAATTTGTGCTAATGCGGTATTAAGTTCCTCAAAAGTCAAATTACATTGTCCCAACACTCGCTGTAAGTGATATTTTACCGATGTTACACCCGCCTCCCAGAGACCGCCAAAATGTGGAGTATACGCGGGAATGAAATGGAATTTGATTCCATCATTAGCTATGCTTTCACTCAAAGCATCAGAATTCATTTTCAGAAATTTAGATAGCTCGTTACACGCACCAACAAATGAAGTACCGTTATCGGAGTACATATGAACTGGCTTACCCCTTCGTGAGATGAACCGATACAAGGCTAATAAATAATTATGGCTCGTCAAGTCACTCACAAGCTCCAGATGCACAGCTTTTGTGGTAAAACAGATAAAAATTGCTATGTACACCTTGACGAGTCTACATCCACGACCTTGACGACTAGCGCTCATAATAGGCCCCGCGTAATCAACACCGGTGCTTTCAAACGGATACCCACCTGGAAGAAGGCGCTGCCGCGGTAGGTTACCCATCAAAGGAGTAACAACCTTACCCTGCATGCGTTGGCACAGAACGCATCTATGGTAACAGGCTTTAGCTAAATTTCGCCCTCCTATAGGCCAATAGGATTCTCTTATCGATGCTAACAATAGTTGTGGGCCTGCGTGCATTAACCTTTTGTGTTCAAAATCAAATAATAATTTAGTAAAAGTATGAGTGGACTGTAAAATTATAGGGTGCCGTTTATCATATGTAAAATCTGAATTATCGAGACGTCCTCCGACACGCATTAGATTGTTGTCATCTAAATACACATTAAATTTTAATAGGACGCTCTTTTTTGGCAAACTGTGCTTATTTAAAAGTAATTTATGTTCGGGAAATGATTCTTGTTGACTCTGATAGATTAAAATGTTTAATGATTCCTTTAATTCGTCATCAGATAAAAATTTACTGTGTGGCAATTGGTGTTTACACACCTTAATGAATCGCAACACGTATGCCATGGACCGTAAAAGTCTTAAATAATTAGAAAAACGATTAAAATCTATAATATATGCCTTATCGTTGGTGTCAAGGACAACATTTAAAGTGACATCAGTTCGAGTTTCGGGAAGTGACCCTAATTCTAAGCATTTAAATTGCGAAGGCCAACTACTTGAGTCTTGTTGGAGAAAGTCAGGACCAGACCACCACATATCTAAACCCTGCAGATGACTACTATCCACACCACGAGATAGTAGGTCTGCTGGGTTTTCATTGGTTGGGACGTGCCGCCAGGTGCATTGACCCGCCTGATCTAAAACTTCAGCGACGCGATTACGTACGAATGGCTGAAGTTTCGAAGGCAATATCTGTAGCCACCCCAACACGATGGTCGAGTCAGTCCAACAAAAGACTCGCGAGAACTTAAGACGAAGTGAGTTTAACACCTTCTCATACAGGCGAGCTCCCACCACAGCGCCACACAACTCCAACCTTGGGATTGTAGTGGGTTTAATAGGCGCCACTCGACTTTTGGCGATCAGTAACCGAACTATGCACT